>JAMWET010000103.1:1042500-1642500 GCA_024036415.1 Prochilodus magdalenae | reverse complement strand
AAACGAGCGGAGATGTCACGTACTGGAATAGCAGCGAGATTTGTGACCTCCACTCTGTCTCTCTCTTTCTCTCCTTTTTTTCCTTTCTTTCTTTCATTTTCTTTTCCCTCCTGTTTTATCTTTGCTGCTCTTGTTCTTTCTTGTACATTTGCACTCTCTCTCTCTCTCTTTCTCTTTTACTCTCTCCCTCTCTCTCTCTCTCTTTCTCTCTCCCTCTCTCTCTCTCTTTCTCTCTCTGGAATCGAAAAGGCTCAGGCCCATAAAAGGGAAAAGTGCTTAAAGATAAAATGTAAAGTCTATACAGTCAAGGCTCTGTTTACGAGCTTCCATTTCACTTTAGTGCTCATTGGATGGAATGGTTTCTCCATGGCTCTCCTCACTGTGCAGCTGTAAGTGCTGGAATATATGCCTTGATATGTGCCACTAATGTCAACCCATTTCTGTTTGCCTAGGACTAGGCATCACAGGCATTTCAATGGAAATGTGTAGGGGAGCTTTTTTTTAATGCAATTTCAGAACAAAATAGAATAAAGTTGAAGCCTTCCATAAGCACAGTCAGATTTGCATTGCTTCGCAAAGGTTACATGTAAGAGGATGTTAATCAATGAACCCGTAGGTCATACCACAAAAGGACCCTATTGGCTACGCTAGTGGGCTGGGCTGTGCTGCGTTGGGATGTATGGGCCTTGGTCCTGAGCTTCCTGTGTGTGTGTGCTCTGGCAGTGGTACTGAGGGAGAAAGTCTCACAAAGATCAATTGGCTTTTTCCGCATCTGACATTATTTATAGACAGCCATATATCTGCTCTTCCTCCTAGCCTGAGCATGGGGTAAATACAGCCCACATTAGAGAAATAAAGCCTACAGTGTGGGAAGCCAGTGAACGAGAGAGGGGTGGGTGGGGTGGAGAACGATAGAGAGTCAGAAAAAGAAATGGAGTAGAGGGAGAGCAAAGTGTTGCGTGGGGCATTCTTTCTGCTGAGTCTGCAACAGAACACTGAGAATGGAGTGAGGGAGTTGGAGGAAAAGAGAACTTATCAGTCAGGGAATGGGCCTGGAGAGACAAGTCTGACAAAGAGACATGAATTCAAGAGGTTATCAATTCAACCCCGAAAAGCCTGAGGGCTTGTATGAACAGCCACACTCTGTGATTACATCACTCTCATATTAGTTTAGTAGTTCATAGTAGTTGATATTATTATCTGTATACTAACCCTAAGGTTCAAGGGGTTAGGGGTGAGAGGATATGGTAGGGTGGGGGCTGGTTTGTGGGTTGTTATTTGGCTGACCAGGTGCCTAGACCTAAGCCTGAAGGCAAAAGAAAAAGACAGAGAAAGAGAGAGGCAGAGAGAGAGACAGAGGCCAAGACAGGCAGCTCCTGACAAGGCTGATCCAAGAAAAGCCTTCAGCCCGCTGCCCGGCATTCTCACCCTGTTCAGACATGCTCTCTCTCTCCCTATCTTTCACTCCCTCTCCCTCTCTGGCTGTGTATTCCTCCCCTCTTACGTTCACTCATTTGACCTCATAATCACATCCGCAAACAAGGCCCTAATGTATTTTTTTGTACCTGCTCGCCGCTTTCTCTAGAGCCTGAATTTATCGTCCGTGCCCTGTGGTGCAGAGGTGCATGCCAATAATCTCATCATGGAGGACTCCATAAATCAATAGTCTGCTTTTGTTTATGTAAGCGTCTGGTGCCAGAGAGCAAGGCTGTTACAGATGAGGTACTATCACAATGAGTGCCAGAACACCGCACGGGGGTCCCCGAGCCCGGACAAAACAATTCATACGCACGCTGGAACGCTTCCCAATCTGTGTGGATACCAACACAGTAATTTGCCATTTTGGGAGAAGTCGAAAAATAGGGTAAAAAAAATCAAATCTGCGCCCTTGCACTTTACTCAATGGAGTTATCAAAGCGGGGTGCTGCCATCGAGACCATTCAGCACTGCTGAGCTTAGAAACACAATAGAGCTCCATCAGGGTAATCACACCCCACCCCCACCAAACACTGGCACTCCTTATGCCTTATGAATATTTATCAGCCCATCACGAGGTTGATGTTTCAATTGCTGGTGGATCTGAGCATGTGCAGAAGAGTTGCTCTCCTCATTTGAAGGGACCAGTGTGTCCAACTCTTATTATATATATATATATATATATATATATATATCTTTTCTGGGAGAGTTTGAGTTTGTTATTGTCCACTCACCTGCTTCGGGTTTAGAGCAGGGGTGTCTGGGAGTGATCTCATAACTTGAGTGCCTGATACAACAGTTGGAATTGGTGTGTGGATGGAGGGGAAGTAGTTATTTTGGACATCCGAATTCATCTTAATGTATCATCGCTGTCCAAAGAAAAACTTTACAGAAGAGGGTAAAAACAATTTAATTTGAATGTAAGTCAATGGAACCAGACATTTTTCTGAGTGATTCTGGTTCATTTCTGTTGGTTCATTCATCAAGAAATTTTCACACAGCGCAAATATGTATATGTATATATATATTGTTGCTGCCCAAAGAAAAACAGGTATCTCCAAAATGGCAACTTTACAGGAGAGATCAAAAACCTCATCTAAGTTTAATGTAAGTCAATGGAACCAGACGTCTTTCCAAGAGGTTTTGACCCATTTGTGTTGGTCCATTCTTCATGAAATGTTCACACAGTGTAAACAGCAACTGCTGTGTTCAAATGATGCATGAAAGTGAAAATCGACAAAAATGGAGATACATGTTTTTCTTTGGACAGCGACGATATATATATATATATATATATGATAAGTTGTTCGAATAAAGCGTAAGTAGTTTGGAAATATGAAATCATATAACATTATGTATTATCTTGTCATTTTCAAATACACTTTTGACAAGTGTGTAATACAGAACCGATTTGATTGCTTCTTGTGTGATTATGCTGCGATATGCAAAGATTGTTCCGGGTTGATCTTGGGCTTTGCAAAGCATCCTAGCATGATTCTTGTTAAAAGGGTGGAGTGAGCATCACATTGAACACGCTCTCCATCAGTTGAGGTGATCTTAACACTAAGATGAAGCCCCGTGTGGTTAAAACAGAAAGATACATCATTATCCACCCAGCAAGTGAATTACAAGCTGTTATTCATAACTGTATACATGGTTTAATAGGTAAACTTCTTTCACTGTTCTTTTATGAGTGTTAAAATAGTGTTAAAATGAACATATCATGCAGCATAACCTCAACGTGTTTTGGACTCTAGCCCTCCAGGACACCACAGGCATCAAGTCAGTCAAGTGTCTTGATGTAAGCACCAGTTCTGATGAACATCTGTGAATATGAGGGCTCCTCTTTACTGCTCCTCACCTTTCCTTGGCATCCCAATTTCTTTTCATCTTCTAAATGAGTCTAGAGATTACAAAGGAGTCCTGTCAAGCTGAGAGATCTTGCAGGGGAGAGGAGCAATCTCTCTCTCCCTCCCATCATTGTAGTAACGGACAGCGTGATGGGGTGGGAATCTCATCGAGTACATGTTCATTGCTGCCCTGCTGCTGTGCTTTCATTAGTGCAAGTCTGTGATCTGAACAGTGGCAAGAACTCACTCCCACCATGGCCTCAGCAGTCTTAACCTTTTAGAAAGCCTTACCATGACACCACGCCACAGCTCTAGTCTCAACAAGCCTGACACATGACTGTAGTAGCCAACACACCTCAAATACTCCGATCCACAGTGCAATATTGCACATTTCTGCATCACTCTAATTCAAGTTCCTGTTGTGGTAGTGTGAGAGAGAGAGTGAGAGAGAGAGAAGGGAAATGCATTGCAATAGAAGCTCCTCCAGCTGACCCAGCCCACTAGTACTGGCTTAGTGGTCAGGCTCTAAGGCAAGCTGATGTGCACTTCTTGTACCAGATTCGGTGAATGGCTTACATGGAGAAATGTCATGTAGTGGCTGAAGCCACTGTGCTGTCCATTTGTGACATAAGCATTATCGCTCGTACCTGCTTGAAGCTCCAGGGCTTAGGTAGCACTAGTGTGGGTCATGGTGTCAAATCTTTCCAGCACACTCGACTATTTAGAATGGTGATTTGTTGTTTAGCTTGTTGCCCTCAAACAGGCCTGGAGGTTTGAGTAACTACTCTGTGTATGTAACTACTGAGCTGAGTGCCACATCAATTATTCAAGAGAGGTTCCAGAGAAGCAAGATGTTTAACTGCTGGTCCTTACAGTCTCTCGCTGCTGCACTGATACAGTGTACACTGTGGAACACTCACATGCCCACTGACGATATGATATGGTACCCCAAGGGAGGAACGAGCGCAAGGAACCTTTGCAACCTTTTGTTTTCCTACGCATGCCATGACCTTATAAGTGGAGCCCCTATTAGAGGAGCATGGCAGCCTCTACAGCTTAAGGTGGCTCTTTTTAATTGCTGAGACTGCTTTGCATTTCCACTGCCCTAAATTCACCACTCCCTCTGAAGACAGATAGAGGGGGAGAGAGAGGGAGAGAGAGAGAGGAGTAAGAGGAGAAAAATGGAGAGGAAAAACGGGGGCACCCTTCTACCCGCTCTGTGTTCTGTCTCCTCGAAACCCTCATGTGCAATTCAGAGGTATTTGTGTTACGTAAGAAGTGCATTTGAAGCCCCCTCTCTACAGGCCCCTCTTTCATGGCAGCAGCCCATTATAGTCCCCCAGCAGAGGCAGGGAGAGGGAGGGAGAAAGAGAGACGTTTGATATGAAGCAAAGGAAATAGATTGGCCTTATTTCCTGTCTGACTGTAGCGGCGGAGGCACTCATGTTGCCAAGACGATGCAGTCAATTGACACTCAATTTTGTTTGAAATCTCACGCCTCCGTGGTGTCATTATCAGTTTCCCCTGGTAATCCACAAAGCTGCCTGTTTGATTCCTGACAATAAGCGGAGTCACGGAGTCTGTTACTCGATTACTGGAGGTTGGAGTAGGAGAGAGAGGAAGACAAGAGAGAGCGCAGGAGGAATAAAAGGCGCTGGGAGAGAAAAAAGGCCCATATTTCTGAGAGCGTGGTGAGATGGGAGGTGAGGGTGCCGGGGAACAGAGATTATACCTAGCCTCCCTGCTGCGCCGCACACAGGACTCTACACACGCCTCAGTGTGGAGGGGCAGAGTCATGAAAAAACACAGGGGCAAACAGACCAGGCCCCAGGCCTCAGCATGCTGGAGAGAATGGGGTGGCTGACCCCGTCCTGGACCTTCTCATTTGCAGGAGGCGGTGTAATGATAGAGGCTCGCTGGCTCTCCCTGGCTGCGGTCAATAAAAGGCAGATAATTGAGAGCTTTAGCAGCTGAATTGAATGACAGGGCAGGGCTACAGCCCACCCCTGACCTGCACTAGGGTCCCGGGTGCCACCTGCCCTTACTATTAACCACCAACTACCCTTACACACTCGCATTGTTTGTGTGAATTGCTGCTGAGTGTTGCCAAATAACCCACAAGACAATACTCACGATACCACAAAGTGCAGTGTTGTTACGGTATAATCACAAAGGCTAACGTTTATGTCTCAGCTGGTCAGAACTCCACTTTGGTGAATATGAAGCAAATATAAACCAGATATACCACCTGTATAAGAAGCCTTCCAATAGATGTTGACTTTACATAGCAGATCTATAGCTGTTGGTAGGTACTTCATCTACCTTGGAATATAGCAATGGCTCAAAGTATCAACATTAAAGCTTGTTTAAAGTGATGATTTATCATAGTATCAGTGCACCTCTAGTGTCAATAAAGCATGTGTGGCTGCATTTTGGGCACGTGCTAGCTCACCTTTTCTTCTATAGTACACTAGTCCCATATGACACAAAGCTAATGTTCGTGGGAAGAGCTTTTGGAGAATTGAAGCTACCTTACAGCGCTAGGCACCTCTGTCAGCTTCTATATACATGAGATAGATGCACAGCTTTGTTGACGCACACTTGAAGCACACTTCAAAAAAGACAAAAAGGGGGAAAATACAGCTCTTGTGTGCTTGCGCATAAACTGTATTGAAAAGAAAGAAAATGACTTATGCGTACCTATACACAGTCATCGGGTGTGGAGGTAGTTGGGGGGTGGGGGGTGGAGGTTAGGGTAAGTGGGTGAGAGAATGTGGACAGGCTTTTAATCCCTCTTCTGGCAGTGATAATCAAAAATAATAGCACTGGTAAAAACATTCCAGAGCAAAGGTGCCTGCCTAGAGAAGAAAGGGGATTAATGAGGGGAAAGATTAGGTGCCGCCTGAAAGAGAGAGAAAAAGAGAGAGAGAGACAGAGAGAGGGGGGTGCATGGTGTATTCTTCTCTCAGAGGAGAAGAAAACTGGTAGTGCTAGTGTAGGTTAGCTGCGCTTGGTTGCTACAATAAGGCCTCGTTCACACAGGTGTGTTGACGCCTGGGGCTGCCTTGGCCTCAGTCCATTCCATTCAGAGACTGATTTGAACAATAACTATCCTATCTTTTAAAGAAGGGGGGGGGGCGTCAAAGGAGATGCCTGTGAGCTTTGCCGGGGCCAAGAAAAACCCCGGCGCAGTTGTCAGAGCTTGTTGATGTAGTGAAAGAAAGCGGGAGAGGGTTTTTCTTGCTTTCGTTCTCTTCTCCGCGCCTTATCCCCCCCCCAAGCTTGCCCACCCCCTTCCACTCTCCAGCAGATTCGGTGGGGTTTGTGCCGCAGGACAGAATGGAGAGAGCAGAATTGGAAGAACAAAGTCCTGCTGTACGAACCAGCAGCTGCTGCTCGCAGGATCAAAGGCGCGACAACCCAAGCTTCCTGGCCCGCGTTGCCACTCGAGGTGTTTGACGGACAGTTAACAGCTGGGCCCACTCCTGCCATGCAGGGGTCGCCTCGGACTGTCCACCAGACCAGGGAGTGGGGAGGGTTTAAGGAGGGGGGTGACATCCCTCCACAGGGGGGTTCCCTGCTCTGGGATGGGTTTTTATTTTAGTGGACCACAGGTGCTGCAGCTCCATGTTGCCCCTGTATTTGCGTTTTTATCTGGGCAGCAAGCATTAAAGGCAAGGCTGTGGAAGAGTTTCAGCTCCTGGCACTCTGGAGATGATGGCTGGATGGAAAAGTCCCAGCGCCAGAATTCCTCTTATTCAGATGAAGCCTCTGCAGCTCTGATGGACTCCAATCTGGAATCTATGAAATATCAGCCATCACAGCATGTCTGGCACACGAAGAGTAAGAGTCACTGGCTTTCTCTGACTGCATGATGCTTCAGAGAAAGAGGGAGAGAGGGAAAGAGAGAGACAGAGAGTGAGAGCGTGCCGCAGTGCTATTGATTTATTTTAATTAGCAGCTCGTTAAATCGTGTCAGTTTGCAAAACAAATATATAATTCTTTGTCTGATTTTCCACTTGGGTCTTAATGACTCCTGCTGACTGAGAACTGGAGCAGGGAAATAGCTCTGAGAGACAAAGAGAAAGAGTGCAAATTCTCTTCATATGTCACACAGAGGAATGCAGCTGGAGTTTGGGGGTGGGGGGGGGTGGGTGGGGGGTGTTGGGGGAGCTGAAGCCTGTGGAAAAAAAAGTGGTAAAGGGAGAGGAATGGCAGGGTGAAGGGGGGGAGAGAGAAGTGGTGAGATCCGCCGAGACGAGAAAAGGTGAAGCGGTTTTCCCTTCTGAGAGAAGCTCCAGAGAACTATGTAAACAGCACAGTGGCCTGAACGAAGCCTCATACACACATGCACACTCACACACTCGGCTCGCTCTCCCATCTGCACTGAATCAGGCGACAGGGTGAGGTAATGCTCGCCGCTTCATGTCTCCCGACTCCTGTTTTAACTTAAAGAAGAGAGAGAGATCTCTGAGAAGGACGACTGGAGGAAGCCTCAGCACGCTCCTCCCCTTGCTCACTCCGTCACTCTCCCCCTCTTGCTTCCCTCCCCTCCTCCAGGCCAGCTTTGAAAAGATCCTCAGATAGGTTATGATAAATCCACAGATAGGTGCAATCTGGGGACCGGCTTAAATAGTTACCATGTCTCTCTGAGAAAGAAAAAGAAAAAGGCTAGTCCATCCTGATATGAAATCTGTATTTACCCCACAGCAGATTAGGGCCTGCCGGTGGCCTGCAGACGCACGCGTGACCCTGTTAGTGGGTGATAATTGGGACATGTTTGCTTTTATTAAACCCACGCTTCCCAGGTTTAATCTGTGTACACTTCCCAGGTCAAAGTTGACACCAGAGCTGTTTTTCCCCCTAGAGCCATGTCCATTTTTTTTTCATCTCACCGGGGAGTGACTTAAATAGTTTTGTTTAGGATTTTCTGCCCAAAAACAGAGGTATGGAAGCAATGAGATTAAATTGGAAGCAGAAGACAGTGATGTTCTCATAACTATAATCAGCGAGTGGGTTCGGTTTAGTCTGAGAGTGCTGAATGTTGCACAAGCAAAGCAGAGGAATTTCGCCAAAGTACAGATCCTTTGCCTGAGCCTTTGGCCTGGTGAGATCTTTATGCAGTGCACACTTGTTTTTGCACATTCATGCACGCTTCTGGCTGTTAAAGTGCACTATAGAGCTCCACAGCATTTTGCACATTTGCTCATGCTTCTTGCTGCTGAAGGTTTCTCAGCCAAGAGTGCTCAAGAGCTCCAACCTCAGCTCTACTCACCAGGCAATGAAGCTAGCAGCAGCATGCAGCCAGTTTCTTCAGAGCAACGTGATCATGCTGGGTCCTCTCGCACCGTCACTGCAAACTCGTCAAACAAGTGACCCTGGCCCTGATTGGCTGAGCTCCCAGGGCCGCTCCCCAGTGATTGGTCGACTGGTTTCTCTTGGCTAGGCTCCAGGGCAGGGTGGTTTGGCATGGGGCTTTCTCAAGGAAGCAATACTGACAACAGAAGCCAGTTACCAGGTGTGGCCACATTACAGATCACTGTGCTCTCTCTGTCTGACTGATTGGAGAAAGTACTACTCATTAAGTGTATTACGAGGTGGTATTGAAAATATCACGATCTTTTCCAAAACATACAGTGTTATGTAATGATATTTATGTTAGCATTCTTCTTGGGCTTGTTCTACTTCTCTCAAAATTACACCAAGAGTTTACAGTATTATAAACATGAACCAAATAGACACTCTGTAGATCTGTATTTTCTAGCGAATGGAATACAATACAGGTTACTTTTATTTACAAGTTTTGTTACTTTGCAATACCGATTTAACCAAAACCAGTATTATGTGACACCAAGGCCGGTATAATGATATAGACCCTATATCACCTGGCACTAACACTGAGGCAGTATAGTGATTCAGCAGCACTGCCTTTGGAAAAACTCCAATGTATAATATTACAGTGCTGCCCCATGTGTTGTGGTATAGAGGACAGAGGAGGAGTTGATTTTGGTCCTTAGAGAGCAGGAGGAGGAACTGCGGCATGGTTTCTAGTCCCCCAGCTGCCTCTTTAACGCACAGTCCAGCCTGGATGTAGCCGAGCTCCCCTTGGGCTGTTTGAGTTGAGATTTCTGGCCAGAGATCGAGTGTTGATGCAGCTCCACGGTAGAGTGAGGTCAAGTGGACTCCTGCAGTTCTGTCTCCATTATTCATATTTGCAGCGGTTGTGGTCTGTGTGTTGTGCTGCTCTAAATCTCTCGTTCCGACACAGGCTGTGAAAGTGATCCACTGCCAGGGTGTGACACGTGAAGGAAGAGAAGTTTCACACTCATGTTGTCTGTTGCGGGAAAGCAACGTAACTGTCCCCCCAACCCCCTCAGGAAGACCCAGGCTACAGATATATAGATTTTTTTTTCCCTTCATGTCTCTGACCACATGTACTTGTGTGTATGACATGTTTTGTTTATATATGTATATATATATATATATATATATATACACACACACACACACACACACACACACACACACACATATATATATATATATATATATATATAGAACATGCGCAACAAAGTTCTGGCCATGTGTTGTTATTTTGTTTTTTTCTTTTCCCTCCTAAATCACTCCGCAATAGATTTGTAAAGACTGCTGGCCTACCCATTAAACACCACCAGCCAGCAGTCTTTTTTTTCCTGCAGTAATGTACACATTCTGTAGAGTATCCAGAGAAATGACCTTTCAGTGACCCCTTCACCTAGCCTTTAATTATTTGTTTGAAGACAGCATGGAGTTCCCATGCTGGGTGGAGGGAATGGGGGGGTGATAATACCAGTCAGTGTGCTCACAGGGGAATGTTCAGCAGGGGAGTAGGAGTGAAAGGGTATATAATGCTATGCAGGCTCAGGCTATAATAAGCACTCTACCAGATGTAAATAATAAAATATGGTGGTAAGAGTTTGGAAGGACCCTGGTCTTCGCTCGTGGTCCAGAGCTGGTTACACAGTTAGGACTCACACAGGGAGGTGGTGGTTGCGGTTGGGTCCCTGGCGTGAGTGTGAGTGTGTGTCAGCAGCCCCAGCTCCAGTGTGCCAACTTGAGCGGCCTCTCTCTGGAGGTTTGGTGCGGGTGTTGTTCTAAGCACACCCCATTAGCAGCTCATGGGAGGAGGGAAAACAGTGTTATCAGGTCCAGCTCTGATAATCTCAATTGGCTTTACTCAAACTGATAAAAGGCGCTTTGGGGGCAGGAGTGGGCCCTGGTCAGCCCCCGCTGCGTTACTGTGGCAACAGTTTGGAGAGAGAAAACAGACGCTGTGGTCTGTGTGTGTGTGTGTGTGTGTTGTAATGTGCAAAGATGTGGCCGATGGGGACAGCGTTGACATGAAGGGGTCAGTCCTGGTGGCAGCTGTTAGGGAAATACATGAATAACTTGTGTTCGTGTGTGGCATGCTTGTACAAACATGCCATCTTTTGTTCAATACGTCATTTTTCATACCTCCTCTATGCCATCAAATATAAGAATGCATTTAGTTTTTATTAGCTAAAGTGTTTGTGATTGTTTCCGTAGCTGTAGGCAGAGGGCAGAGTGGTGTGCTTTGATATGCTCTGATAGTAAGTGGGCATATTCTTCACCTGGGAGAAACATTCCTAACATTACGTGTTTATGGTCCGGATCTAGGGACGGGAGGTTGCACACATGGTTCTGATTTGAGCCTTTGAGCACTCTCTTTAAGACAGCGCTAGAGATGCAGAGTTTGGCAAGCCCTATTCTTGCCGTCTGCCCAGAAAATCCTGATAGGGGGGATTTTTTCCGTGTTTACTCGCTCAGCTGGTTTTGATGCCGGAGGCTGAATCTCCACCTTGCCACAGGCACAGTGGCATTTCTGACAACAAAGACGAACCTCACAGAAGACATGACTCATGCCTTTGATTTCAGCTATCAAAAAAAAAAAAAAAAGATCATTATGACGACTGTGCTTTAAAACAGATTTCAGTACCTAATATTAGACCCTGCACATCTAGGCAAAACCATTTCTGTGATGGACTAAAATTAAAGATGCCTGCGCCTGTGTGGGTTTCTAATGGCCCTCCCTCAGTACCATGCCCTCTGTTAATACCCGCCGTTTCTCTCTTTCATGTCCAAGCCTCTCATCCTTCGCTCTGGAACTGAAAGGGAAAGCGGAAAAAAAACTTTCAGTGCACTCAGGCAAATGAGCCAGCCTTCTCTTTTTCCCAACTGTGTGTTTTGTAAATTTAAGCATGTCACTTTGAAAGCCCAGATTACGGGCATTTAAGTTAATAGGAGAAGGTAAGGGCAGGTATCAGGGGTTCATGAGGGATTAGGAACCCAAATTGATTCCAGTTCTCTTTGCATCTAATGACCAGTCCTTTAGCATTGCCCTTGGTGTGTTAGGCTGTGTCCACTGCACCCCCTCCGCACACCTCCTCCTTTTCTTTCGTTCAGGATAGCCCCGGCATGATTTGAAACCTCCCTCTAATATCAAACACATGTTGGTACCTGTAGCGTTAACTCCTCTGTGCAGTTGGAGCGGAGTCTCTTTGAGCACAGAGTGGCCAGCTTGCCTTTGACATGGCCCTGGGCGTCCCATTCTGACTGGAAGAAAGGGTTCCCCTGGCTGGCACTAACCTCCTGATGACCCCGTGAGCTTTACAGTCCAAAGCGGCAGGAGAGAGCAGGGCCGGGGAGGCTTTGTGGAACTGCACTTATTTGCCGCTGCGGTGGTGATAAAACTTCAGACAGCCTAATTGATGGGCTTGCTGACATAACAATACCTTGTGAAAGCACCGAGTGGCAATGCCTGGTCCTCGTTTAAAGACAGCTGGAAGGGGAGCAGAGCCCCCTACAATGCAGCCAGAGAGGGGGGCAGAGAAAGGGGGAGTCAAAGGCTGAAAAGAACCATTTGTGTCTTGCCCCTCACAAACTTTTAACTTATTCTGAATTTCTAATGAGTGATAACCCACCAAGAATAATGTTTATGTGCATGAGAGAGAAAGAGAGGGGCTGGAAGGTTTCAAGGGGGCTGGGGGGTGGGATTGTGTGCGAAGATGCAGTCCTAGAAGTCCCAGAGTGTCAGTTGCATAGTGGCCTCACCACAACTCCATGTAATGCTTGAGGAATGTCTGTAGAGTAGCCATAGCTACCAAAAGTAATCAGAAGCTTTATTAAGCTGAAAGAATACATCATAAGGGACATTAAAAAGGATACCTAGTCGGGATCCCAAGCCGGAGCACAATCGCTCTTTTGTTGTTGTTTCTCCATTTTGATTGCTTTTCAAGGAGCTAGCCGCTAATGCGGCCATAAAGTCATGCAAATGGCTTTGTCTTTATTGTGGCCTGTAATGAATATTTGTCTCCTTTAACAGCAAGGTGATTTAAAGTGTCTTTTCGTCTTTCTCCTCTTCTTTTTCCCAGGTTCATTAATGCCAGAAGAAGAATAGTACAGCCCATGATTGACCAGTCAAATCGAGCAGGTAAAGCCATAGCCTCTTTTTTTTCAGTCCCTGCACTCTCTATTCCTGTCGAGTCTTTGGCAGATAAACATTCACACACAGTCTCCCATTACAGGGTGAGATCCTCCTCCTTTCCCATCCTCCACTTCCCTGTGTTCTCTATGGGACATGTTTCAATATGACCAAGCATGTTAGCTGATTGGCTCTAATTAGATGTTTCCCAATCTAGCTTGTTAGAGGTACATTAGCACACGTTCTCTATGAAATGCTAATTGGCCACAAGAGGACTTTACAGGAATGCTAGGAGCATTTTAACTATCTCTTCTTGATGTTCTCCTTGTAATTCTTGGTAATTAATTCATTTTTAAAATACGAAGCAAAAATCCAGAGGGTTTTGTGTTTATTGATTCAGTTCTGATTTCTGCCTCTGGGATACAAGTGTGGGCAGATTTACTATTCTTGTAAATGGGTGAAAAAGACTACACATAGTAAATTGATTACACATTGATTAGCCATATCTTGTAGAGGCCTAGACGACAAAAAGCATGGTGGGATGATATCATATAAAAGTCGTTTTGTAATCCACAAAGTTCTGCAAGAATTTATGCCACAGCCGCTGAGACCTCAGTAAAAATGATCGGCAATTAATTAGTCTTAAAGGTAGAAAGCTCTTTGGTGATTTTATAGCCACAGTGTTTGGTCCACAGAGTCCTCAAATGGGGATGGAATGAAGCAATTATTGAAATGAGATGTACTGGAACTGCTTCAGCTACAGTGCCTGGGATGTTGTGAATATTTGAAAGCATGCTTAGAAACTGTCACAATCAGCAAACTTCCCAAAGACAGCATGACTAACAGCTTCCCTTAATCTTCTGGGCTTATAGATTACTGGGGATAATACACTTTAGTCCTGACATACACTGTTTGTTGCTCACTTCAGAGGGGAACCTCCTGTACACAGCCAATCCCCCGGTGCATGGCCAATCCTTTTAGCTCAATATAGCAATATTTGGTAAAGGTCAACAAGTTCCATCACAGAACACGCATGCATCAAGAGGATGCAGAGCGGTTGACATGACTGAATTTCTAAGCCTGCCAGATTTTAGGGAAAATGTGCATTTGTACTTTACACCTTCTTTTTTATCAGGGAAGTCTGTGTTAACTCTCTTGTTCTCTAATGAATGTGTGTGAGTGTACTCGTGGGCTGTCCATGTTTGCATGCTAGGCTTTTGACTCATGAATGTCTTGCAGTATGTTTGGGCTGGAACTGGGCTATTCGCTGATTGTCTGGTATGTCTTTTCTTCTTCCCCCTCATGTCCACGTTTTGACTACAATCAGGTTTTCTTCTTGATCCTTCAGTGAGCCAGGGAGCAGCGTACAGTCCAGAGGGCCAGCCCATGGGCAGTTTTGTGCTGGACGGCCAGCAGCACATGGGAATCCGGCCAGCTGGTAAGTCTATATCTGCTCACCCGATGCCCACTTACTAACCACTGCACTGATCACCATTGCTAGTTCCGGTTTAGTTCCTTGACCTCTGTGCTCTGCTAGCATGCCATTACAGCCTCTACATGCCTGCTGCCTGCCTAAGCACATTCATTATTCATCTCTAGTACAGCACATGAGGACAAATTTCAATCAACAGGGTGGAATACATCGGCTTGCTTATTCCTCTTTTGCTTCTTTTGCTCTTTTCCTACTGTACCTGTCCTTCTTTAGTGTCGGGCTCTATTCTCACTATCTGTGACTCATATCTCTCTGTGGTGTTTCTCTCCTCTTCCAGGGCCTATGAGTGGAATGGGGATGAATATGGGCATGGATGGGCAATGGCACTACATGTAACCCCCACCTTGTAAAACAAAACTCAATGAAAAGGGGGAAGTAAGTACAATTGCGCTTTTTCTCAGCTTTGCCTTCTTCCTTCTGTGTTTTTGTTTTTCTCTTCCCGGTCAGGGTCCCCTAAACTAGTGCCCAACATAACCCTCATTCCTTTGCACACAGTTTGTTGGGTGATCAGGCTTTGTAAGTCTAAAGGGAGAAAGGGAAGTATTGTGAAGTGTCATTCTGTGATGCCCACCCTGATGTCCCCAGAGGAACGGACCTTTGGCGCCAGACGCCGGGGAAAAAAAAACATGAGAGAGAAGTCCTGGCTGCAAATTTATTTATCACAACAGCAGCATCACTCTCCCCATCTCCGGCAGCCAATGCAAATGTTGGACATTTAGGGAAAAAATAACATCTCCAGGGGCAGGGGCTGACGGGGAGAAATTAAGCAGGCTCCAGTGAAGCGATAAAGAAGGAGAAGTGAAACTGTCCTCGGAGTGACATAAATCTGTCTGGGGAAGGATTGATGCCCAAATTATCTTATATGCAAAGACGGGAACGCCGCAGTACATTACGGTCCCTGGGCGAGATATACGGGCCAGGGGTGACACGGCCGATCCTTCACTGGGGGGGGGGACCCGTGTGTTTTGATTATTTTTTACAGGGAAGGGAGAGTGGGGGGAGTGGGGGGCCACAGAGTCCCAACATAAGACGCAGAGACAGGAGAGACGCTGAGATAAATTCAAAGGGACGGAGACATTAAAGAATGACTGCATATAAAGGACTGGATTTCTCCCTCACTCTCTTCCTTTCTGAGGCTAAATGGCCGTTGCCTGATTAAGACGCCCATTACACCTCCCGCTAGCACTGTGGCACTGACATTTGAGAAATCAAGACGTATCGCATCCCAAAGGCGCCGGGGCAGAGGAAATTTTATTTAACACCTAAACTCCTCTGCTCAATGAGGCACAATATAATAACACTTACCTTGATTAAAAGAACCCTTTATATGTAAATAGGCAGTGGATTTCCAAAAGGGTCACCATGGCATTTCTGCCGACAAAGCCCACACCAACCGCCACCCCCCCTCAACGCCACTGCTAATGGAGTCAAAAACGTAGAGAGCAATGTTCCCTAAAACAGCCACATAGAGACAACATTTGCTCAGCTTGGATAATTCTTAATATAGGCTATATAATTTCTAGACTATTTAATTACATAACATATTTTATGCTTCATGACCAATTACATTAATAGCTTAATACAGAGGAATATTACCCTCTCTTGATTTGATTACGCAGCCACACAATATGGTATATTTGGTAGTTAATTATCATCAGCCATTGAGCAGACTGCTCTGCTGGAGCAGGCACAGATAGAGTAGGCCGGTCGAGGCGGCATTATTGTCTTCAGATGGTTTTACCACTCCTGTTAATAAAGGGGGCCCGCAGATCTACTTAACAGAATGACTGCAGCTTACAAGACTTGAGATTACCAGCTTACAGTGTCAAAAACATCTGCTGGGCCTTTTAACAGGAACTGCTCTAGGTTATATGGAGGTGAGTGCACTCCTCCTGCCCTCGCAGGCTAGATTGATTTACTTTTTTATGACCCCGATAGTGTGCTTTTAAAAGGCCGCTTTAACAAACATGCGCATTTGAATGAAATGAAGTTAGGGGGAAAGTGAGTATTAGAAAACGGCATGGCTTTCAGACGCCGATATCGGCCATTAATCTCACCCTTTGCTGCTCTTTTTTTCCCATACCGGGCCCTCCCGTGTAATTTCTTAATTGCAGTGTACCAAGGTAGAGGAATGCGGAGAGTGAGCATGCCTAGTGACCTTGGGGCGACCCCCTCTTCCCCCGCCCTAACTGGCCGTTGCTAATCCCCCAGAGGTTCACATTACAAAGCAGTGAGATCCAGGCCTCTGCTGTCCCCTGGCCCAGCCTGCAGCTCCTCGGGCCCGTTCTTGGGGTCTAGGCTAGGTCCACACCCATACCTGCAACCTATGCTGCAGAATACAATGCATGACGTAGCTATTGTCCTCGGAGTCTCAGCATATCATAGCAGTGTAAGGTTTAAGCAGATTTTCACGTAGTGAAGGAATACATGTTTATAATCCCTCTCCTTCTTTTTGGGAACTTGACTTTCTGTTTCTCGCTTGTTCTCTCTGTTTCTCTGGGCCTTGGCTGTGGTTTCAACTTCCCATACCACATCCCCCAGTATGACAGCTGCTCATTTTGCTTTCTTTCAAAATAAAAAAGCGTGTATTGTGTACTATGCTTAGCTCTATTCTTAGCTCAGCCTGTGGTGATAGTTAACTGAGCCCTACATTATTTAATAACTTCTAACTAATTCAAATATGTTTAGTGCAGTCTGCCCCCCTGGGAGACAGACTGCTCTCTTTGTCACTAAATTCAGGCAGGGGGAATTGACGTCTTGCGTGCTGAAGTATTACTTTGGCTTGTTTCTTCACATCCTGCCAGCTTGCAATGTCAGTGGATGGATGTGCAGATCACTTTACGGCACGAGAACTGACCAGGAATGTATCAGGCTGACCATATCCCACTCTCTGCTGAAATGCTGCAGTGTAATTTTTCATGATAGTGCTACATGAGCAGGTCCAGTGATAGGGGTTTGCTCCATGTTCCTCATTTAATCCCATGAGCATTTCAATAGTCAGTGTGGATTTTCATGTCGAGGATAAGGCCGCTATGTTGGACTACCAGCTGTCATATCAAAACCTTGTTACCACATATTTTTAGTTTATTGTTGTTTTCTGTTGTTATTTTAAAATGCCAGCTGCAAATCCTATTACATTAGCTTAACTGCAACATTAACAATACTGTGCATAAGTCAGGGACCACATGTATTTCATTTCTAGTCAAAACAGCAATTAGCACAAATGTCTTGGAAGAAAAAACTGAGGAAAAAAAGCAAAAAATATATATTTAAAGGTTTTACACAATAAAACACAACATAACATTTTAAATATTTAGTGTGTCACTTTTCCTTTATTACAGCTTCCTTTTTTCAGAGACATGCTTTAAACATTTTACTCTTTAACACATTTTCACAATTTTTTTTTTACACCTTTAAATTTCAGTCTTAGAAGTTGGTTATGTTTTCTGATTCTCATGATCCGATAATTCCTATTTACAAACTTAAACTAATCAGCATTATTCCACACGAATATCAGATCTGTCACCTTTTCAGACCAGTGGTGTGTAGTTTGCACAGTGGAGGGATGGACAGAAATAGAGTGGAGCTTGATTTTCTCTGGTGAAAGCTACTGCTTATCTGTCAGGGACAATTTCGCTGGACTACCAGGTTTTTCACTGCGGCTAGGAGCCTTTTTTTGTCATTCATTGTTTCTCTTAGATAAACAAATTCAGAAACTACCAAAATAATTCAAGCTAATAAGTTGAATTTGATGGTTGTTTTGGCTAGAAGTGAAATAAATGTAATAGATGAGGGGGTAATGTACATGCACTGTACAAGGTGACAACGTTTTTATTCTCTGTTGTAAAACATCTCGTTTCATAAGTAGAGGGATTTTGTTACATCAGCATTGTTTATCCTCAACGAGCTCATAACAGTGTGTAAGCAGGATTGCTGACCCTCGTTCTGTCTTGTGTATGTGTGCTGTTGCAGGTCTGCAGGGCATGCCAGGGGAGTTTGTACCTCAGAGTGGTCCTATGGGCATGAGCATGGCACCGCTACCCTACCCTCCTCCACCTCCTCCTCCACAGATGCCACACCTGTCCCAGCTGCGGCACGGACCCCCTCTGCACCCCTACCTTCATGGACCCCCACCACCGCACCCCGCCATGCTGATGCACGGAGGACCTCCCCCTCACCCAGGAATGACCATGTCTGCACAGAGCCCCCCTCTTCTGACCCCCATTGACCACAGCACTGGTGGACAAGGCCTGGACATCCACGCCCAATAGTGTAAGGGAACCTGATGACAAGAGCAAGAAAACAAGTCCAACTCCCCCCTAAAGCGATTTTGAGACTATTTTTAAGAGGAAGAAGACAAAAAGAACAATTTTGACCAGAATTAGACACTAAAAATGGAATTCCAGATGAGCTGTGATAATTTTTTATCTTGTCAATTTTGTTACTTTCATCGACGGAGGACCAAGCTGACAAGAACACTTTGTAAAGTCTTGGGCTTTTGTTAAAGATCAATGGAAGATGTTTCAACTGAACACACGAAAGAAGTGCAAACACTAACGTGCGCACACACACACACACACACACACACTCACACACTCATTCACACAACACAAGCAGAAACATACACATGCTCTCGTTTGAACCATTTTAAAGAAATCGTTATGGAAGATGAAAAAAAGAAGACAAAAGAGACTCCAAGAGTTCTAACTACTGTAGTATAAAAGTATAGACACTAAGTTAAAACTTGTGCATTTTTGTTGATCACTCCATTTCTGTTTTCCTGAGCTAGTCCTAGAATAAAAGGTTAACCCCCTCCCACCCCCTGCTTTTCACACTGTGTGTGCTGTTCCCTGAGGGAGAGATGGTCTAGTCACAGCAATAAAAATACATATACATAAAATAACCAAACATCTCAACAAACAAACAAACAAACACATAAACAAAAATATCAGCCCTACACTAACACCAGAACGGGCAGCGGACCTGTCCCGGTATGGACCAGAAGTAGCACTCTACCAGAGAGGCTGCTGAGTGAAGCCTGCTCTCTCTACCATTCAGTCTCAACCTTCACTTCACTTCACTCCCCTCTCGTTTTGTTTTTTTTTTTTTTGGCTCATGAATGAATGTTTCCCTGTAGGTAAAGTTCTTAGTTTGAATTGCCCAAGCACTGGATTGTGTTGGTTTTATACATTTTTATTTTATTATTATTATTTTATTTTTATTTTCCTTTTTTGTATCATGGACTCTTAGAGGAAGAGCCTATTGAAGGAAGCAAGCATATCCATGGAAAAGCAACATCCTACAGTAGTTCTCCAAGCCTCTGGATCAACATACGCACCATATGGACAGGACAGACACAATGGTGGATTCTTTGGCACTTAGAGAAGCTATTGATGGTTGATGCACCAAAAAACCTAAAACTTAAAAATATAAAAAAAAAACAACAAAACAAAACAAAAAATAAATACATAAAAAGAAGAGGAGAAGAAAAAAAGAACTTAAATTATGAACTCAAAGCTTGGAGAAAAAGCTAAGAGAATATTGTAACAAACTTCGTACAGAGTTCAGTCTATTAATTGTTTCATGTTAGATATTCTATGTGTTTACCTCAATTGAAAAAGAATGTTTTTGCTAGTTTCAGATCTGCTGTGGCATTGATATTGTATGTCCATGAATTCCTTCCTTTTTCAGCACGTGTTCCTCACTAGATGATAAAAAATGCTGTCTCCCTTAAGCTTTGTCAAAAATACATTAAATACTTGTATGAGGACTGTGACGTAATGTTTAAAAGGTGTTCAGTCACAAAATGCTGTAATAAATATTTCATTTTTGATTTTGTTAGAATCCTGTGTGCTCGAGTGTACACTTTGAAATCCTCATTATTAGCAATATTATTAGCATTATTATCGACACGGTGTTTTACCCGAACGTAAATGGCCCTGTTGGTCCTCACGCTGTTTATTATTTTCCATGTTCTGTTTATTTTTAGCTGTGGTTAAAAGACAGAGCTGAAATGTACATAAGCGCGGAGCTGTGTGCTCAGCATTAGCGCGGAACAATGGCTGAAGAGTCTGAGCCGTGTTCTCTCCTGTTGAACAAAGGCAGTGAGAGACGGAGTAGCGCGCACCGCGGCGCCCCCTGCTGGCTCTGCAGCCCTGCTCCTGCAACTCCAGCTACAGATACTCCTCACTCAGAGCTCTCCTGTAAATAAGGTGGAAGTGTGAATCTGCTCTGAGCTCAACCACATCAGATTAATTTAGCTTCAGTTTTAGTGTTAGTAAGAGAGCTGAGCGCGCGCGTGCAGGCCACGCCTACATTCAGAGAAAAAGCACTACAATATTAGGAATAGTAAAAATAATAACAGCATTTTTTTTGTTATTGTTGTCATTTTTGCTACGACTATTAATATTTATAATAATAATTATACAACTACTACTACAACAACAACTAATAATAATAATAATAATAATAATAATAATAATAATAATAAAGCTGACTGCAGGGTTTTGGTGTAAATATAGAATTAAAAATATATATAATGTGTTTATTTTGTTTGTCCGTGTGTAAACTGATGTGTTGGCTGCTTTCCCGCTATTTTGCTATTTTATACACTATAATATTTGTTTTATAACAGCGCTCCGGCACGTGACTTTAGATAAAACAAAATCAAAAAATACGAAAATGTGTAGTGAGCTCGCGCGTACGTTATTCCTTTTCTTACTGGTCGTTTTATTAATTACACTTGAATTATATTCGAGTTATACTGTTACACATACGGGGAAATAATAAAGGAGTGATTTGATAAATGTATTAGAGATAATAAAAGAAAGAAAAAAATATTTTTTTAAATTAGAGTCCATGTTTCCGGCTGGTGTGGATTTCGTTGGTGCCGAAACGCGTGAGCAAACCTGATTATCTGTTTATGTACCGCATTTATTTTCTCCTTTATTTACGAACGTATTTAAGGAGTTATTTGCGCAGTTAAGCTTATTCACGATCAACGGCCAGCCAGACGATGAAGCGTAATTCTAACCGTTAAACGAATTTATCAAGCCATCACGCCTGCTGGACACGGCAGACAGAAAGCCGGCGCTCTGAGGGCAGAGATCATCAGATGCAGAGAGGGGAAAAAGCGCATTATTGTGAGGAGGGGGAGAATTTTAATATTAATAGTTTTTCCCCTCTTTTCTTTTGTGGGAGACAGAAGGCTGGGCTGCCTGTGCTGCTGCTTCTCTTTGCCGATTCGGTGTGACAGGAATGATGGATGATCCAGGCGAGCTAAACAACTCCACCCCTTCATCTCCTCTCTGTCAGAGCTACTTGGGCCACTGCTGCTGGAATAAAACGCGCAATACCCCCCCATACCCCCCCCCCCCCACACACACACACACATACCCCAACCACCCCCCCAAAAACGGGCCCCCCAAACCACATTACATGTCCACAATAAAGCAGGGAAAACGAGAGCGGCCGCGTGCACAAAGGCAACATGTTAATAAACCCTTAACCCTGAGTAATATCTGATCTGCAGGAGAAGCGCGGAGCCCTGACTGCAGCACCTCGCTGGAGAGAAACCTGCGCGAGCCTCCGCTCTCATTACAGCCGCTTTAATTAGGGAGCCGCACCGAGCGCGCGCTCCTTACCCCAGCCCGCGCTCGCTGCTTTCTTAATGCGGAGCGAATAAGAAAACCGTATTTATCGCCTTAAAAGAAAGAAAGAGAGAGAGAGAGAGAGAGAGAGAAAGAGGGAGAGAGAGAGAGAGGGAGAGAGGGAGAGATAGAGAGAGAGAGAGAGAGGAGAGAGAGAGAACGTGTGGCGACTGACAAAGTGCTTCATGCTGGAGAAAGTGTTTTTTCTTCTCCCTTTCTTTCTTTCTTTCTTTCTTTCTTTCTTTCTTTCTTTCTTTCTTTCTTTCTTTCTTTCTTCTACCTACCAATACATGCTCTACATGCTGAAATATGAATTATTATTTTTAGGCTTCCTTTACTTCCCCAGACTTTCTATTCTTTTTCTTTCTTTGTTTTCTTCCTTTGTTTTTTTATCCACCTGTGTATTTATTTATTAGAGCTGCCTGTGAGAGTGATTTATTGTCCGCTACCTATCTTTTGCTCCTCTCTTGTTTTGCATAATAATGTATCCCTGTGTGTTTATGATTATAGCGTTATTGTGATGTCTGCTTGGTTTTCTGCCTGGTCCTAATGTCCACTCTTCTTTACTTCCCTTTTTCATGCTGGAGTGTATTGTGTTTGTATTGCATTCACATGCACATGTTTTTCTTTTTTCCTCCTTTTTTGGGAGCGTTTCAGCACTTTCTCTGTGCGCTTTGCCATGAGGTGTCTCTGTGACAGCGTTATGTATGTGAGGGGGCTCCTCGGAGAAAAGGCCACATTTCGGTGATCATTTATCACTGTCAGCCACATAATGATCCTCCCTGCACCCCCCTATTGATGAGGATAATTACATTAGCTCCCAGTGACTGATCAATAAAGCGCGGGGAAAATGCTTTATTATAACCCACCTAAAGGCCCTGGGACTGGGGGCTTGCTGTTCTCCTCCTCCCCCCGGTTTTCTTTTGTTTTTCGTGTTTTTTGTTTTTCATTCTATTACGAAAGGGAACAGTTAGAGGAGTTTCAGTGAAGACTGAAGCAGTTTTCTCTCTTTCATGCGCTGCATCTGCATTGCACAACCCGCATCAGATCCATTCAGCACTGAGCACTGAGCACTGAGCACTAACCTCACCGCGGAGGAAACCACCCTACGACTGTCTAGTGGTTTCAGCGTGACCCGTCCTTACTAAATCCCCCGGTCGGTGTCTCTCGCTGGTGCCATGTTGTGCGGGTGTACCGGAGAGCTGTAGAGCAGCGAGAAACTCGGTGATTGGAGCACAGCGCATCAGGCAGAGTGTGAGATGATTTCACCGGAAAGTTCAGCAGTGCTCAGAGCAGACCAACTCCTCTCATAATGAGGCCCAACACACGAGTCCGGGTGTGTGCGCGTGCATGTGTGTGTTTTAATTGTCAACAACTTATTCCCTGCAGGAATGTGTCTGACTCTCTCCTCCAGCCTAATTCTCCGCGGTGTTCAATGCCAGCTTCCATTTATTCAGCCTTGAACAACGCGCTCGCGAGACAGCTCTGTGCAGCCTGTTTATCGCTTATGATATAGTGCATAAACATATTTATAGTTCTTAATTTTGTGCCTATTGCATTATGTGAGTATATGTAAACGTGCTAATCGAAATATGACAGTGTACGACAGTATATTGTGCATTATATATATATATATATATATATATATATATATATATATATATATATATATATATATATATATATATATATATATATATATGAAATTATAAAATTAATATTTAGATGTGCATAAAGTGCAAACATTTTGCTATATATATATATAATAGTATATCGTATAGTATTAAATAGTATATACATTTTATTACTACTTTAATAATTAATTGATTTAGATTTATTATTTATAGGCTAAATCGGGCTACAGGTTTCCTCAGTCCTGTTAGCGTCAATGTGAGAAGAGAGGGCCGGCTGAGGAGGTGTAGGAAGTGGAGTGCACCTCCACGGTCGTCTCTCCTCACGCCGTCTTTTCTGTGAATTAGAGCTCGTTTCTTCTCTGATTGCCATATTATTTGATCCCCTCATTTCTCCGTCGATGAAGAAAGCCTTTAATGAGTTCAGCCGCCTCGCTGAAGGCTGGAAGTCAGTACCGCAGGCAGAGTCAAACTGAAAGGGTCAGCGCAGTGCTTAGAAGAGCGAGGGGGAAAGAGAGAGGGAGAGAGAGAGGAAAAACAAATCGGGGCCATTTGCCTTGAAAATAGCTAAAGAGCAATGGAGTAAAATGGCTGTGAGTTTTAGTCAAGCCTCAAGGATGTTGAGCTTTTATTCTGCAATCAGTGGAGATTTAATTAGGAGGCCCGCGGCACGCTGAGCTGATATTTCCTCATTAGGCTTCTTCGCTAATGTTGGGCTCAGATCTGCTCGCGCGCTCAGAGTGGCGGCTAGCGTGGCGAATAACTATTGCCCACATGAGTGGAAGTAACAGGAGCAGAATGCTGATCACCAGGCGCTGCGTTTTGCTAACTTTCATTAAACCATATTTTCAGATATTTGAGGGATAAAAAAAAAACACTTGGACGGATCTAGCGGGGAGCTCTGGGCAGCAAAGTGAGACATTTCGCGAGAAGTGTAAATAAGAGAACATACTGGGCATGGAGGGCAAACAGAGAGAGAGAGGGAGAGGGAGCGAGAGAGAAGGAGAGAGAGGGAGAGAGAGATTTCTCCGCCCAAGTTAAAGCCAAGCAAACGGACCACTGGGCCCCAAGTAGAATCGTCCTGGCGCCCCCTGCTGGCGCACAGCGTAAAGTCTGAATAACCCGAGTGCCAAAGACGCAGCACGAGCGCCGTTTCTACCTGGTTGCTCAACGAAGTCAGCCCAGTTTTATCACCTTCCCATCATCGAGACACAAAAGCTGCTGAATCTGTGCGGACACCTCGGCTCACCTGCCTGAACACAACAAGCACTACAGAGGGGCGCATGTAGCTCATCCATCACTGTGTCTCCCCAACAGCCTTCCCTCTCTTACTGAGCGGCTCCGGAGCGTTTTAAACGGGAGTGATAATGAAAACATAACCATAATAACACTGCACTGATGAAGAGCTGGAAACACGAGGAAAGGCACGGAGTGTTTCTCCAAGCTCCGAGAGTGCAGTTTATCCACAGAGGCGTTCACTCTACACTTTCTATCTCAGAAGGATTATTTAGGTGGAGATCTCCACAAGCCGCCCGCATTACAGACACGCTACGGACGGTCTGATTCGTACCATCAGTACAAATCCCAAACACAGCGCGTGTGGACCTGCTGATGCTGCATGTACAGTCCGACACTGCTGGTCATCTCTTTATATCCCTAAAATGAGCGCCCAGCCTGTTTATCCGGAGCGTCCAGACAGCCGTGCACCCACCCGGCCTGTCACCTCTCTCCGCGATGGGAATAAAGAGCTGCGGGGACTAGCGCTCTAGCGCTCCTCTCCTGCTAATAACGGCCCGGCCATTCATCTCTGACCACTTGAACATTATGACTTAAAGAATGGGATCAGTAACCATTATCTTCCAGCACGACCGTTAAAACCACCCCGTATTTATTCAACACAAAACACGGCGAACGAACCGGGGGGCCACGGACGGGTGGAACAAGCAAAGCGAAGACGGAAAGAACTGGAAGTTATTTACTTACCACATCAGAAACAGCGCCGATCAAGATCACAGCAACTGTCGGCTTCTAAAACGAAAACATAATAAAAATAATAATAATAATAATAATAATAATATAAATAACAATAATAATAACAATAATAATAATAATAATAATAATAATCCCGTGTAACAAAAAATATAAGTAACAAAAAAAACAAAAATGATTACAAATATATGTGTATACACACATATACATACATATACATATATACATATATATATATATATATAATTTTTTTATTATTTCTTTCTTCTTTCTTAGGTGGAAGGTTCCGACAGTAAACAGTGTAAATGCAGATTACTCCAGATTAGCTGAGTCTCTTTGATGTGAGCGCTTTTTTGGCCCATTAGTAAAAGGAAAAAAGACACAGAAAACTTAAGATCCCAGGTTTTACAGCCCGTTTACACCATTTAATTCACATTTTAGGGACCAATCTGGTCAATTTAAATCGAAATGTATTTTTTCTATAAGTATTAATTATGCATTATATATATAAATTTTTTTTATGGTGACTATATAAGAAAATATATGCAGTTTCACTCACTCGGGTACAAATAACATCAATGCACCCTCAAAGGTAAAATGTTCTGATTGTATACGATAAATATGTCGTTTGTTTCAGGGGAATAGTGCATAATAGCACCATTTCATAGCCTAATGTTGCCGGGTGTGAGGACAGGGTGTATCATTCATTGTAACTTTAAAAACACAACTGCATTACATCATGGTGCAATTATCCTCTTAAACTGAAGGTACTGAAAACACACCTGGGAGAGTACCACCCCAGTGACAAGAGGTATACACCCCAGTGATAGTTTTGCACCTTCCTATTCAGAGAATAACGCAGGCAGTCATAAGGAGTGTTTCTATGGACTAGTATAGTATAGTACAGTACAGTATGGTGTATATATAATATTGTGTTTATTACATAATTATTTTATATACCGCTGTAAATAAACTATACAACATACTATATGCTATAAAAATCTAAAACTATTCAACAAAAATGGCATAAAATTATTTCAAAATCTGATCAGACATGCCTTTTTACTCATGGCACAGCTTCTTGACATCAGTACACATTTATGCCCATATGCAGAAATACATAAACATTGGCTTCACATCCAATATGCATTTCTTTCTTCTGCAACAACCATGGGTGGAGAGTTTCACACTGAGCACCAGGAATACGAGACCTGCTCTGCACCTCCTCAAACCTTTACTGTGACAATACAGCACAGTAGTGTGTCAGAGTGTGTATCCAGCTGAAGGAGAAGTGAGATAGTGGGGACCCTGTTAGCAGTTGGAAGCCCAAGTGCTGAAAACCAATAGCTGGTGTCAAGAGCTTTTTTAGCCTATCCGGGCAGCTTGTGGCAATAAATAGCAACAAGAGATGTCCAAACTATGACATAAGACAGCTTATGAGCTCAGGCCACCAGCATGGATCATCATATCCGTAGTCGTCCATTCTGCAGAAACAGAGCAAGTCACAAACTCAACAGCTGCTTTCTCAACACTGCCTATTTCACCCACCGTCATTAATACTCAGATAAGCTTAGTTTAACTAGTACTGCTGCATATCTTATCTGTACACTGGCAGGCCGATAGCTAAGAGAATAGCCAGCTGTAATTGACGCTGGCCCAATAGAAAGTCTAATGGTAAAACGAGGGTGTGTGTGTGTTGTGGTGGTAAGAGGAGGCTGTCATATACTGACACACCTGGAGACAGGAAGATGTTGTAAAGTGAGACAGCTCAATGCAATATTTGAATGACACTTTTCTGGTTATTGTGCTAGTATAATGACAGCAATTATGAGCACTGATTATGTATCCCAGGTCATTCGCTAACCTCAGTGTATAGATCTAAAAATCTGAAGGCACTATGCTATCAACTGTGAAAAAGAACTACCTTTTAGAGAAATGCATCACAATTGGTAACTGTAAAATACTTTAAGCTCAACACAGAACAAGGGTATAAATCAATAACAAAGCCGTATTATGGTTTGAATCAGCGACAGAATAATTAATTATTTAGGCTTTTCATCTGTACTTAGAACTCAAGGAATTCTACACTCTAAACAGGGATGCTGAATATAAACTTAAAAATAAAGAGGCGTCAAATAATATATACATTAAATAATAAGTTAATGTGCACCAAACATAGATTATTCATCTTATTCAAGATCATGTTATAAATTCAATGAAGTCAAAATGTCAAGTTATCTAGGTTAAAAGCTGCGAACTGTTTACAGTGTAGAAATGAATATGAACTTCCAGAAAATAATACAGAACAAATCATGCATGCAAAATCCAGACACCACTATAACTCCAGTCTATATCACATCATAACCACATATTCATTTTCATGTCATACTTGCACAGGGAATAAAAAATATATATAATTTAACAAAGACACAAACACACACACACACTAAAGAGATAAACAAATAAATAAATAAAATTTAAATATACAGAGAAAATGGGACTAGAAGCAACAGTGCAGGACCTTGTGAACCACAAACACTGTCACCTTGAGATAAACAGTACTTAAAGCTTCCATTTTTTAAAAGATGGGGAGAAAATCAAGCTCCACTCTTGCCTCAGATCCAAAAAACATCCACAGATGCTTCTATCCATCCCTCCACTGTGGGGAGGCCACTCAACGCCATGGGTCAGAAAGGATGTGTAGAGGTTGAGAAACTGACAAACACGTAGAACATGACACGAAGACTGATGAGTCCAGACCTCAGCATCCCTAAATGTGTTTAGGATTAATCGGATTGTGAAAAGCAGAGAAGTCTAAGACTGAAATTTGAAAGTGTTGAAAAACAGTGTGATAATAATGACAGCTACAATACAGGCAAAGAGCGGGCACACTAAATACTGAAACCCTGGTAATGCATTGAGACTTTTGTGTCATTTTCTTTTCTTTTTTTTTTATCCTGAACTGAAAACGGGTAACCTGAACTCAATGGGTGGTCTCTGACTTTTGCACAGCAATGTAGCTAACTGAAGAAACAGAGCACCTTTTTTTTCTACTGGTAAAAACAAAGATGCTTTTGTTGATGGCAGTAACTGTGGAAATTAACCAGATGTTTTGCATCAGCTTGCCACTGATGGTGCTATAATGCATTAAGTAAAGAACGGCCCATAATCACAAAGACAGAAGAATCTTCAGCACCATTAATGCTAAGCAGACAGTCAAGGCCATGTAAGAGTGCAGTGCTGTAAGCAGGAGTTGGCGTAAGTTGATTACATGAGCGGGAGGCTAGGTATAGTTCAGGTTTCAGATCTAATGAGCTATTAAAAATGTAGCGCTAAAAGTAAACAAGTGCTCACGTTCATTTGTTAGGAGCAGACAATGCTTCCAGCAAAACGGTTAATTGCCCACTAGAGCACAACCAAACAAAATGCTCATAAGGGGGAGGTGGGGGGTGCATAACACCCAGCACCTTGTACCCCCACCCCCCTTCTCATACAAGCATGATCCCTTCCCCTGGCCACAATTCTAGACCCTCAGAAAAATATTATGTTGCCACTGGCAACAATTTAATAAAATAACCAATCACATCTGCCTTTTCAAACATTGCCGAAATCAGGCAGGGGCTGCCCGAAACGGCACGCTGTCTCATCTTTGCGTTGAGTTCTCAACACGATTTATTGCACAGTGATAAATGATCATTGGGCTTGTTTTGGCAATAGTGGAGGATACTTATGAATGACCGTCTGAAGCAGCCTGCAGGTTTGGGCTCTCCACTATCAGCAGGATTGGTAGCTCTGATTGTGTTTGGAAAGCTGGGGTTAAGTGTGCAGAGACACACATGCGTGCACACACGCACACACACACACGTGTGCACACACAGAACATCACTATCGACCATGAACATTTGTTTCGTAATAACAAGGCAGTGACAGCTCTCATCAGGGGATCTCACTCACAATTGTGAACTTGCGGGCAGAGTTCGCCACAGTTTGTTTTTCCTGTATCAAATGTTCCCTCAGTTCTCCCTCCAACTATACAATCACATTTTCCTAGCTCATAGTTTTAATCACACATCTTCCAGAATGCCACGCCTTCCCCCAGTTCCTCCATACTGCCGTGCTCCGCTGGCTTACCATGTTTAGGTGAAGCAACAGGATGACGAGTCACACCAAATCAGGCACCACATGAAAATAGATGTATGCTGTTGGGGTCCTGTTTTTGACCTTTATAAAGAGGGCAGTGTGTTGACCTCAGCAGAAGAACCATCCATCCCTTGACCCACCGCACCTGCCAAGGTGTTCTCCTCACTGTTGAATCAAAATGAGCTTTATTTCAGGCCTTCCTTCATGTCTGACACTTTTACAGGAATAAAAAGCAAAACAAGAAGTAGGTCAATAGGTGAGACTTAAACTGAGCATAGAGGCATATCATGTCTCCTGCCTCTTAGAGAAGACCTCAGGAAGTTCTGCTTGCCTTCTACTACTACTCATTTTAATGGTTAAATGTGATGCGTGACTCATGAATGGTTTACGTGTATACCGGCATGCCCACACTTTTTCCTTAGGGGTCCAAAGTACAGAGTATGCAAATAAAGGAATGTGTTATTAAGTTAATAAAATGAACATTACCCAATAAAACACCTGAAAAGACACAATTTAACAATTTAAACAATAAATAAGAATTTAATACATTATGAGAAATATCTAGTATAATGTATATTTGCTTTCCCAGGTTAATTGTAACATTATATATGATTTCTGATCCTATGTATATATGGTCTATGTACAAATGCTTTTATTTGCTACTGGTTATGTTTTATGACTGTCAATTAGAAAGCTATTTTGGATGTCTTAAAGAGGAATTTCACAAATTTGAGACAAACCAAGTCACTCAGAGTGGCTTGTTGTGTTGTTTTTTATCACCACAGTGGTGGTGATGAGAAGCAGGGGATGCCATGTTTACAACACAAATAAAATAAAGATCGCCAGCAAACCTACTGTTGAAAATTGTAATATATGCATAAATCTGAAAAGCACATTCTGCCTCATAACACCTTGCATATATCTCTCCATCATGAATGGATTGAAAAAAGAAGATTAAAACACATTTTGAGCCCAAACTAGCCAGCATATCGTCGCTGTCCAAAGAAAAACAAGTATCTCCAAAATGGCAACTTTACAGGAGAGGCCAAAAACCTCATTTAACTTTAATACAAGTCAATGGAACCAGACATCTTTCCAAACACTTTTGGGCCATTTTTGTTGGTCCATTCTTCATGAGATTCTCAATCAGTATAAACAGTTGCTGCTGTGTCCAAATGATGCATAAAAGTGAAAATGGACAAAAGTGGAGATACATGTTTTTCATCGGACAGCGACGATATATTCAACAATTTCACAGAATAACCTTTCTGAAGGGAGCTTTGGGTGACATTAAACTCCTCAGATGTCTGGTTCCTCCCACAACCACTGTTAACGACTCGATTTTTGACGTTTCTCTAGAACCAGGCATTTCCCAAATCAAACCACTCAGAAAGATTTTGTTTGAGCCGCAACTATTTAATTATGTAGAACGTTAGTTATATAAACATCAACATACAAAACCAGCGTTATGGCCTAAATGGTTAATGTAGAGTTTGATGATCTATAATAAAAGGCAGCGTCTTTGACAAATAAAATACAAAACAGCCTGGAAGCATGTCCAGGGTGTTTCCTGCCATCTGCCCCATGGGAGCAGGCATAGAATCCAGCACCACCCCTCGACCCAGAAGGATAAGCAGCTTAGAAAAAAAATGATGAATTAATGAAAACAGGCAAAATGATTCGTCTGAAGTTGCAACCAGATTTAAGCCTCTGCTTTAGACCAGTATGAGTTAGTCAAACCAACTTGATACCTCACTTAGCACACATTGGAGTTTGCGCCTTTCAACACTCCAGCACAGAATCTATGCAGGATATTTGGGGTTCCACAAACTGGGAATCACTCCTACAGCAGCTAGGTAAAGTTACAGGGAGGGACTGTAAGGATACTTTTGACTGCTCATGTTGCAACATCAAATACATGGACATTCCAATGACAGCCATTTACTGAGTGCACAAAAGTTGAGGATGGTATCGTGTTTCTGTCAGAATAACCCAGATCGATCAATCTTCGTTCACCAAAATATCGCTGGTCATCCCCATTGATAGCAAAGCAAGTAATCAATGGGCAAATTACATTAAGGTTAATAAAGGAACTAGTAATCTGGCATATCAAAGTAAAAGCATACATGTATGGATGTATAGTCAAACTAAAAGAATAAGAGCTCAACACCGAAATATAAATGTTACCTGGTGTGAACTTTGCCAGGCACCCTCACAGTAATGGGATTAGGTCTCACAATCCTCTGCAGCACTGGACAGAGATCACAGAATTATAGCTAATTGTTACTAAAGAATGTTAGGTCATATCTCCTTTGCCTGCGTGAGCACCACAGTGGATCAGAGCTAAATCTATAGCAGCACATGATAGCACACCTGCTGTGGCAGTGAAAGATAGATATGTTAATGGTGGAGTGCACACAGCTGTGCGCAGGCTGCTTACAACCTCGGCCAAAGTTAAACATCAGCTGAAATGCTGTTTCGTGCCTGCACATATATCCCGTCCGATTGTAATAACAATCCAAAGGTATTCTCGCCTAGGGGCTGTCTACAAGCACTCCCCCCACCACCGCCGCCGCCGCCACCACCACCTTTTAAAGCTTCAGTTACTTAGGCCGAATGTTCACTCTGAAAACTGTACTTTTCAACAAAATTAAAAAGATCTTTCTGAGTTCCCTTTCCAAGCGTCCCGTACAGATGCAGTGTGTAGATAAAGAATGTTTTCTTTACAGTTTTGCCAGGAGCATAATTTAATTCTGCCAGCTGAGTGTAATACATGATTTATGCCTGGCTTTTGACAGATGTGGTTTAGGAAATTCATGTCCAGATCTGCGTTCTTCTTGCGGGTCATGAGCCAGTTCTGGTGTGTAAACAAATACAGAGAAGGGAAGAAAATGTAAGCATGGTGTCATTGTCTCTTCTAGAACATGCTTCCAATCGAGCCTCGGGCCAGTGTGTGGTTCTCTCCTGAGCGGACTCGGTGCTTGGCCAGTCAGTAATGCAGAGAGCATGCTGAGCACTGCTGTAGCCCATTATGTGAGCCTCCCTCCCACATTAATAAGCACAATTCTCTGTGGATGGTCATTCTTTGGCGTATTGTCAGGGCAAGCATATAGTCTTCTGCTGCTATGGGACGTATAGCTGTGGCCAGAATGCACTGCAGAAATGAAGGCCTGCACTTTTGCAGTTTGATCAGATGGTTTTTAGAGTAGCAGCATCTATCGTTCACCTCCTTTTGAGAAGCATTGTCAAGACTGTACAAATATCAGCATAAAAATAGATGAAGTAAGCAAGTAAACTTTATTTAAGCACTCATTAAACAACCTGCACTGACCAAAGTACTGTACATATAAAAACCTAAGAAGCCTTAACACACCTTAAGAGACCTTAAACACACTTTTCATTGATTACTATAGGAAACTTTGATGGCACTGTTGCACACCTGACACTTTCATATTTGGTAGCTTATAGCTTATCCCCCAGACAGAATACTACAAAAGAGCACAAATGCCATGAGCAGCCCTTATTTGTGGAGCAGTGTGTAACAAGAACAATGATTTCCAAACTGGAGGCGGGCTTTGAAAAAACAAAATAAGATGTACTTATGAGAGAAACATTTAAAGGACCCCGCAACTGCACCATGGAAACCTCAGATGTTTCATATCTATTACTGTTCTCTGTAGTGAGGGCAGTATTGGGTTTGCATTGTGTGCAGAAACTAATTTATAGAGGTTGACCCCAGCTCCTCTTTTGTGCAACAGCCATCTTGAAAAACAATGGCAGGAAGGCTTGAAACCTGAGAGGAACTGAATCTGCTGTTTACCATTTTTTCTCCTTCTTTATTCCACATTGCATTTTTCCTCCAGTTAAAAAGCTTGTTTTTGTGTCCAAGAGGAGCTGTAAAGTGATGTCTAAGCATTCCATGGCTGCGCAATAAGGCTCCGTTAACTGGACGCTGGGGGGGCGTTGTTTTGTACTGCTTGGAGAAATGGGCCCGACAGAGGAAATCATGGCTGCCCCGTGACCCTTCTCTGACCTGCGGTCCTCAAGGCCTAAATGGGGTGGGGGCTGCTTTAGGGTTAGAGGTTTAAGGGTAACAAATCATGCAACACTTTACTGCTATTTAAAAGTGGAGCGCCGAGGCCTGTGCGGGCCAGAGGAGCGCTGAGCGGTCTGGAGGGTGGATGGGAGAGAGGGGTCAGGGATGGGTAAAGCTCCACTATAGTCCGCCCTGAGAGGAGCAGGTCAGAGCAGGTCTGGGCCCGATTAACAGCAGAGCGGAGGGAGAGAGGAGGAAGCTCTTGATCTCCCTCATATCTCACCATGGTACTCCAGCGCAGAGGGCCCGAACTCGTCTTTCATCCAGACAGCACGCAGAAGGAGGCTCCAAGAACGTCAACCTTTGTGCCCTTCAGTGTGGGGGGATTAGGAACTGTCTGTTTTTTTCTTTAAGCATATACAGTAACTTTCTATTTACTAATTTGCCCTCAGATCTGCGCTCTGTTTATTTATTTTTTTATTTTATGGCATAAAATACAATCTAAAAACATATATTTACAGACAAACAGATACAGGTATTTGAATTCCTTTTATTGATTTCTTAGTTTTAAGGCAACTTAAAAAGTCAGTCACACCGAAAAGGCACATGACTTGTGAAATGTTCAAAATCAAAAATAGCAGAGGGGTGGAAGGTCAGTAAAGACTGTTCCAAATGCGCCACACCCTATCCAGGGAAAGGGAGAAAGAGAGAAAGAGAGAGAGAAAGAGAGAAAGAGAGAGAGAGAGAGAAAGAGAGAAAGAGAGAGAGAGAGAGAGAGAGAGAGAGAGAGAGAGAGAAAGAGAGAGAGAGAGAGAGAGAGAGAGAGAGAGAGAGGGGTTGAGTATAAGAGCTGATAAGAGCAAAGACCTCCCTGCTGGCCTCAGGAGAGTGTATAAGGGTCAGAATGACGAGGGCCGTGATAAGAGGCACTACCTGCTCTCCCGTCTTTACTCAGGCGGCTCCCACAGGGCTACAGGGTCTAAGCTCACCCAGGCCCAATCCAGGGAGAGTCCCGACCTTCTAGCTTCTAGCGTGAGTTTATTCAGAGGTTCCATCCTGACCCTGATCCCTGGGAGTTCAACTGAAGTTCAGGGCAGATGTTTGCCAGTAGCTTCACACAGCGGGAAACCTAAATTGCTTCCGGATTCATGTCTCCTCCGACAAATGCCCTCGCTGCCCCCCGCCTCCGTATCACCCTCGGCTAGCGTCAGCACTCTCCTGACCCATGGCACAGAGTTACGATGTCAGAGGGGAAGCAGTCTTTGAGCAGGATCCCTCTGTCCCGCTGGCAGTCCAGCTCTGCAATGAAGCCATACCAGTAGATGACCAGACCTGGGCCAAACCTGCAAATAAGGACTTCAGTTTAGAATGACCATAAAATACATGGCAAATTTACATTACTGTTACACAATCAAGTACAACAGCTTCCAAAGCAACGATCATGTAGAGGTCAAGTGGATTCACTTGGCTAGTTTAGTCAAATGACGAAAAACTGCGCAGAACACTTGCTTTTGATCCACCCCTTTAGGAAACATGACTAAGAGTATAAAACAAAAGCCGTTGTCCGATAAGATCAGCAGACGATACATAAGCAGGATCTCTTTACAATGGGACTTCAACAATAATAACTCTGGAGAGGAACAGTGCTGGAGATTAGTGCTCTGGAGAAAGCCCAGAGTGAGTGGAGTAGAGAGGCCGTGATGGAGGGGAGCAGTCTCCGTCTAATAGTGCATCTGTCAGTGCACTTCCAGTACTGTCCAGCTGTTTCATTCGCATGGACACTTAAAGTACAGCCATTTTGCCTTGGCTCACATTGCACTTCTGGAGAGCTATAAATAACAGCACTCACCCGCTTGCTGAGAAAAGCTCCACTCAGACAATATTCAAATCTACCCTTTTCTGCCCCCTTCTCTTTCCATCTTCACAGCTTTTTGTGTTTTTCTAGTCACATCATATATCTACATACCACTGAGAAAGCACTGAGGTAATTATAACAGGCTTTGCTGGAACAGTATAGTGTTATTTCACAATTTTCTTGACATCCAATAAATCTTTTCTGGAGCTATTTACTATGCCCTGAAGAATGGCAACAGGCTCATCTGTCGAGGAAAGATCACAGCTATCCTTTGAACTTCAAGATACAGGTATTAAGTCATGTTATAGCTGAGCCTATGTCTGTGAGTGCACAGACATACAAGTCCAAGCTGAAAATAGCATTATTTAGTGACATGCGATGTCCAGAGACAATAAATGAGTCTTAGAGGTCCCTACCGAGTCAGACAGGAAGCCGCCTGACGGGCTGCTCAGCACAGCAGGAAGTTCAGCCCCTCAGGAGCAGTTCATAAAACTCCAACTGTGATCAATCATGCCATCAGCAAAATACTGCCGTCTCTGTCAACATCATAATCATGATTAGTGTTATAGTATCTACCTCTTTCACGTCTCCACACTACAGTGCATCATTATCGTTATCATCATCATCACCACCATCATCATCTCCTCCAGTGCTTCCTGACTGCTACATGTTGCCATATCTATAAATAATAAGCTGTTTGACCTGTGTCGGAACGTGTTGGGGCAACTGAACTGTATAAATAACCCAAAGCCCCAGCAGAGGTGCAGGGGCTGCAGCATGAAGAAAAGCGAGTACATGCGACTGCAGCCCTGCATTCCCTGTTTTACAGGCTGTGATTTACAGTCCAGTATCTCTGGGCAAACAGGCCAAAACTAACAGCCCTGGAGAGAGAGCCCACAGATGCACTGCAAGTTCACCACAAAGTCACACATAGCTGAGCCATTCAGCAGAACAGTCTGCAGGGTGCATTTTTTCCCCCGTCCATACCACTCCCCCCTCCTCCTTCCCCATCCCCCAATTCCAAAAGAGTCCCATATTCTGTTCCACCGCTATATGGATGGCCATTCTTTTTATGGAAATGTTATGGAAACTAAATCTAAACATTTACATTAGATAACTTTGGAGAGAGGTTAAGACAGACTTTTATTGAGCATTGGTGTGTATTGCTCTTTCAGGACAGCGAAGGTGCAGGGGGGAGTTGGAGGAAAGGAGTGGGGGCTGAAAGAGGGGAAAAAGCAACCTTCTGAAAAGGTTAAAACTGTACATCAACAGATAAGGCACTAGTGTACGATATATCATGTCTGTGGGTCGTCAGAGCCAGCCAGGCACAAATTGAAACAAGCTAAATTATAAACAAAGGGGAACAGTGTCAGCAAGGGTGTGAGTAAAGAACTGAGGTTTGAATTCTATTTTGAATGAATAAAGCTCATACCCTGGGAGGAAATTAGCAATACAAGGGATGGGTTGTTGGCAACCAAGTGGGAAGAGGTAAAGGGCAACTATCAGGGGCCCCAGGTTAAGGAGACGGGCTTGTGACCATATCAAAATAAATAATAATAATAATATAAAAAAAAAACCTTTAATGAAAGGCTTCCATAAATAATGCAGTAAACGGCACAAGGCTCCAATCATAATTGCAGTCTATTATGTGGGCCAGTGCTTCATCACCTAAAGCTGGCACCCGCAACGCTCGGGGGAAGTCGGTGATCTTCCAATAAACATCTAACTGCGTAACGAGTTGGTGAAATTGTTTGTGAAATGTAGCTAATTTGGAGCGTGCTAGCTTTGGCGGGCGGAGTGAGTGGGATGCCGTGGAGAGCGCTGCTGGCAGACATGCTGCCATTAGCTGTAACGAGCGGCCTGCATTTGATTTTGAAGCAGGTGCCATGCTGGTTAAAACGGCAGCTTAATGAGAGCACAGCACTTAAGAACAAAAACCCAAATGGAGGTGCTGAGAGAGTAAGCTGCCATTAGTGTGGCCTCCTCCCCCTCTCAATGCACACGTGTAATCGCAGCGTAATTAAATAACTAATTACAGCCCTCCGTGGTGTCGTCTCAGGCTCTCCCCAGCAGCTCTTAGCAACATCCACAAAATACCTTTTCATCACAAAAGCACTCAGGACCTGAATCGATAACTTCTGCGGCGAAGTCAGCGGTACAAAGTTGTTGTAAGATCTGATGGAAGAAAAAGCATTTCTAATTATAATTTTAATAGAAGCACAACAAAGTAGTACAAAGCCACTATGCAGGGCATGTTCTGGAAAAGCTTCAAATCACAGTTTGTGAAGTCATATCCTCCATTAGTGTCACAAAAGGGAGACTATAATACAACAGCTTGAGGAGAAATTCTAAAAGACATGCGAACAAATACAGTCCTATAAAATATTTCATACATCTGGTGAGGTGCTGACTTCCATTACAAAGAAATTGGGCACTACCTGGTTGGTATATGAGGACAGAAAATGTAGACAAGAGAGAGAAAGAGAAAGAGAAAGAGAAAAAGAAAGAAAGAGAGACTAGGGTTTGTGCTGTCACAGCTTTGGTCTGGCCTGGCTCTCGGCTGGTGATTAATTGGTGTTTATTTATAGGGCTTGAACTGGGTGGCAGGGGGGCGGGGGGCGACTCAAGGCTGCGAGCAAGGCGATATCGGCAACAGAACCTCAGTCTTGCATGTTTTACTGGACCAGCCCGGGGCCCTGGATACAGCAGGACACAGATAATAACAAAAAGCCTCCACACAAACAGGATATTTAAAGAGGTATGGCCTCGTCGGTTCGGAACACTGCAGACAGTAAACAAGCGTTGTGCACTAGTCCACTCTTCATAAATATCACAAACAACCGAGGGGCTAGCTGTTAACATCGTCTCTGCTAAGAAAAACTCCTATTGTACTGGAAGGATTCAGTTCTCTCAGGTATGCAAAACAAACACAAGGTTGTGATGAGCAATGCCTGGTCGACCAAAAGGATCTCCAAAAAGGCGCACTGTAATTAAGCAAGAGCAGTCTGCTGTGAAGATCCCATCCTGGTCCAGGTGTAATTTAGCAGACGGTTTTATGTTCTCTTTTTGCTTCTGTCAATGAGGCTTTTGAAAATGAGATGTGATGCAGGGTGGTAGAGAGATATACAGCCACAGGCACAGCATGTCAATACAGCTAGGAAGATTAAAAGGGAATTACTTTGTTTTATCTGTAAACTTTAGGAACCTCCATGACCCAGAGGACAACAGCTGCCCTGGGTCCTCACATCCTGGCTCTCTTAAAGCCAGGCTGTCCGTGGTAGAAGCAGGAGCCAAGGCTCTGCCCACCACACATATTGATAACCTAATAAATTTGTAAAGGTAAAGACCCTCACCCTCATCCAGTATGCGGCTATAATTGCATAAAACTGCACAGCACTCATTATCCTTCACTCATGTATTAATGATGGCCGTGCTATTGGTGAGGTGAGATCCAATAAACACCTGGCCTGTCCGCGATAATGACTAAGGAGATGGCACTTCCAGTTTTAGCCACTTAATTTCCTTTGAAATGACAGAGAGAAAGATAAAGAGACAATGGTCGACACCAGAGGGGTCAGTAATCAGGATAGGCCTATTCATGAATGCACACACTGAGCAACAAATGACTCTGAAAAATAAAAAAGATAAAAAATTGAACCTAGAGCCGTTCCCCATCGTGCATTTGGTCTGTGTTCAAATTAAAAGCAGCTAGGAGATGGGAAAGCACTAATGTTCTCTCCATGTCGGGAGGCAGTGTTACCCTTGTTCCTTAAGTTGCTGGTGCCGTGCTTCGTACGGCTCAGATCTGCAGCGTCACGCTCCGACTCGCTCTGACACAAGCCTGCCTGCTTTGGCTACATGGCAAAACCAAACAACCGAAGGCCCGGCCCATGGCCTGTCAGGGCACAGACGAAGGGGCCGCTCAAGGGAGCCTGTGTGACACTGACGCCATGATGTTCTGATAAAAGATCTTCAGCAGAACATGTGTAGCTTGGTCAATGTTCCGCTACACAACAGCAACCCCCTTTCCAACTCCAGCGTGACCGGGTTTCCCAGAGAACTGGGCTCACATAAGAGACCAGCTCACCCTCTCGCACTGGATCAAGTGGCAGGTGACCTGGAGTTCAGCCGATCTTTAAGAGTAGTCTGTTCTCTATCACTCTAAATGGCACTCTCCATCAGGCAAATGGACAAAAGCTTTCATTAAGACTTCCTAAGAGTGAATTCATTAAGAGATAATGATTCAGATGCCATTTTATCACAGTACCCCATTTCTATGAAATCATGTATTGAACTGCCTCATAAAATCAACAGGAGCAATTTTAATGCATAGATTCTTTACATCCTTCATAGGAAGAGAAGCTCTATGCTTTGGATAAACAAACTGTATAGAAAGATAAAGAGTCGTCTCACTAGGCATAGAGAAATATAAACCCTTGGTGAAAAGCACTCCTGCGTGAAAGGTAAGAACTGCCCCGGTGTTAATTTGCAGATGAGCCGGTGTCATGATGATGAATAGGTATCTCTGCTTTGGTAGCATGATGAGGAAGTTAGCCTGATGATGAGTAACCCTGGGACTACTGTGACAGTGTCAAGGGGATACAAGCTCCTTTAACCTGTTATTCTGAACTCCCAGCAGCCCCCTTCCAATAATTAGCAACCCTCTCTTGGGGGAAAGAAACAAATCCCAGCGAATGGCCTCCATTTTGTGCCGAGCGAGCCTTGCTGCAGGCTGTGGCCTAATCCTGCCCTTAACCCTGCCTGCTAATGTGTTTCCAATTTATGATGAGCCCCTCTGCAGCCATGGCGGTAATCAACAACAGTTTAGAGTGTAACCTAAGCTGGGTCTGACTGGGTCGGCCTAGGCGCCTCTGTGCTGGAGTGTCCAGCATCTCTGGTGTTCAGGGGGCTGCAGCAGACGTGTTCCATTCAGATAAACAAGCCTCCGCCTCTCAGGCTGCAGGGGTCTGCTCTGGTGTCTAACAGTTTGACTGACCTGACCTTACACGCACATACACAATATGAAACTCCAGTCACACAGTGACTATGAGACGCAGTGTACATGTTCCTCTGTTTCTCAGAAAAGCATGACTTTTAAAGCAGTCCTTAGGCAGCAGCAAATTACCACCAGATACCGAATTAATATGGAAGAGGAAGCTGGACGGATAAATTACCATTGCTTATAAATAGGTGTGAAAGTTGGTGTCTGACACCCATGGAGAAAAGCCTGAGGGAAAAGCGCCCCTCAAAATAAGAGCAGCCAGAAAAAAAGGTCTGTGTGAAAACACACCTGGCTTTCTTCCAAGTCGCCACCTTTGGAAGTGCTCAGTGGTGTTACCCCTACTAAATCAACATGTCAGCACCACTGCATCTGAACTTTTCCTCCAGTCCATATTGCTTGCAGCTATTCAGCAACTGTAATGAATTGTTACTCCAGCCAACCTGGTGCAAAAATAAAAAGAGAGAGAAATAAAAAGTTCTTTCTGCTCTACTCATAAATACATGTTGTCCAGCAATTAAACTCACATTGCAGACATGAAGAATTAGGCCTTGGCTACATCTTCAGAAGTGGACCTGGTGAGTGAGAAGATGGCCAGTGGCCACAGGAAGACAGGTGCTAGCTCAGCATCATGTTTACATTCCTGGTGATAATTTTAGCCCAATGGGTATACACAAAGGGCCACAATGTCATTGTTAAGCCGACATGATTGTGGGTGGCATAGGGAGGTGGTGCACACACAAAACTCTTAAGAATAACTACAAGGATAGCACAATTGGAAAAAACAAAAAACAAAACAAACAAACAAAAAAAAATGCCTTTAGCAAAGACTCTGTCTTTCTTGAACACGTCTAGTATAAAGCAGACATTGCACTACACCATAAGAAAATCATGCTAGCAGTCAAACATGGCAGTGGTAGTGCAATGGTCTGGGTCTGCTTTGGTTCTGAATGAGAACGTACTCTTGTCTGCTTGTGACCTAGAGGTCAAGCGCAGTTGGGTTATGCAGCAGGAACACACTTACAAAGCGCATAAGCAAGCCCACCTCTGACTGGCTCAAAAGAAGTCCTGACATAAAATAAACAATCAGTAAATATTTACTTGTATCATGCTTTTTACAACTGATCTGAAAAAATTACATGTGATGAATTAGGAAAATAGAAGAAATCCCGTCATGGGTACGTACACTAATGGAAAATCAAACTATTATAAAGCTAAGCATGCTAGCACCAGTAGCAACAAGCTGGCAACTACGCACACTGGACTCAAAGGAGACTAAAATTGTGCACTGCTTGAGAGACTCGTGAAGAGTAGGTTTCCAGTTTCTGTGATTTGCTTGTCTTTTTTTCCTTAGTTGCATTTATAAAGAAAATAAACAAAGGCATGTAGGCTAGCTAACTCTCCAGACTGCCAGATGACAAAGCAGACATAAAAATAAATAAATAAAAATAAAATGTTTTTATTACCTTATTAAAAATAGAATTTGTAAGTATGCAAGGTAATTAAATTATATGTGATAACAGTGACAGCAACAAAAACAAAAATATTAATTCTACTGCTGATACTAACGATAATAATAATAACACAACGATTACCGTAAAACGTTCTATTTCGCTAATAACAAGTGAAGGCTTTTCTTATTGCTACATATTAAAATATTCAAGATGGTATTTCACACACACATTATTTTTTTATATATATATATATATATATATATATATATATATATATATATATATATATATATATATATATATATATATATAAATTCATATTAGATAATTGCAGCTCTAGAAATGGCAGGCAGATTTTAAAATGGGTAAAATATAAAAATTCAGAGTGAGCTTTGCACTGGGCACACTCTACAGAGAATGAAGCTTGTGTATTTTTTCTGATAATCTGGAGTGCAAATCAAATTTCCCTGTCATTTTAAAAAATTTACAAAAAAAACATGAGACCATAGCCCCTGGTGGGATGATGGTGGTCAATGCTCCAGCTCCTCACACCCGCAGCAGCACTGTGGGGTTTCAAAGACACCATGGAGGTTCCTCCAAGTGGACTGGCCTCACTAATTAGCCAGGGGATCAAACTGGAAGTTAAATACTCCGAAACATGTAATGAAAGAATGAAAGGGTAACGTGCAGGGGTCAGGCCGACGCCAAACACTGGTCCTCAGGCAATCTGGTATTGATTTTCGCTCGTTTAGAGGGTGAGGGGCTGAGGGTGGGGGACAGGCAGTGAGGGCGCTGGGCTCAAGGGCTGTCACGCTGATAGTTTAACCCCGTTTTCCAAAGGAAACAAACAGGACCATCTCCTCATTTGACAGCACTGATCTGTGGCTGCGATGACAACACAAATCCCTGCACAATGCTCTGTTCTTTCTAGAGGGAGAGGGGGGTTTTGGGACATGAGTAGACAGACCCTACGCACAGCAGGCCTTGGCAAGGAGCAGGCCACCACCAGCCTGGCCCAAAAAAAAAGGCATGCAGTACTGGTTTACAGGTGCTCGGTGAACCAAGATGGAGCTGAATTGAGTGCAACACTAGAAGTTCTTTGTAATGGTGCATAAGGTCAGCAGAGAGTGTGCAGAATGGGAGACATTCTTGTGATAAAAGATTTGAAACATCTGAAACAGCAGTAAGAAACGGGGAAAGTAAAGTAATAGTGTGGCTAAAGCTGGCGTACATAAACACCCAGCTGACTGAGGCTGTGTCGTATGGTGGGTCAGTTATCACACACGTTACCCCACACAAACACGCAGCCTTGTTCCTCCTCATTGCCTTGTATTCTGTCGAGGTGGAGGGGCAACAGCCTTTGGTCATTTTTCCCCTCTGATGTTCCTAAACACTTGAGGGGAAAAAGGCTGGAGCCCTTTTCACTTTTCTCCTCAAATTGCCTCATCTCTCCATCAGAATGCCAAAGGGGACTCCATTAGCCAGGCCCAGACAGACCCCCACTCGCACTCAATTTAGCCAGCCCCTCTGTCCTGAGAAGCCTGTCCACGTCAAATTAGAGTGGGCCCCCACTGTCCTTATTATGTCTTGGGAAAATGCCATCATGACTGATGCTACGGGGTCCCTCGCTTGTCACAAGTTGTCAGCCAGACGTGGAGTTTGGATACACATAGCTGACAGGTAATCTTAATGTCTTCAATTATCCCAATTAGTCCTGTCATAAACAATTTGATAAGTGCTCACCCAATGCAAACAGATAAACACACACACCATCCATGAGAAAGGCAGAAAACCAAAGAGTGTGGATGGGTGCACATTAATGAGAATTGTAATAGGTTTATCAGTGACAAAGCGCAGGGCTTCTCTTTTGTCTCCCAGTGTCTCTGCATGCTCAGCTGTGCGCTGCTCTCTGCTACCTGGTCACTTCAAATTGTACCATCTCCTTTCATTAGCACATAGCCTAGTGAGAATCTGAAAGGCTGTGACAAAATTCATTTAAAGGGAGTTGGAGCAGATTGCCTGAAGCAGGTGCTATAAGGGAGATAAAACAAATCTGTGTGACACTGTGTGTGTGTAATGGGTTCATTTCATCAATGGTGGAAAAAAACACAAGCTTTAAAAATGAGCTTGTTCTTTATATTTATTTTTGCACATATTATTGTTATCATTATTATGCTCAAAATATATATATTCAACATATATGTTAATATGACACTAAATAAACCAAGAGATAATGTTGAAGGAGTAAGTTTATTTCATGTAGTAGGGGTGCAAATCATATCCACCTCATCGTTAGACATGGTCTGTAGGTCCATATCCATCCAGCTTTTAAACCAAAGTGCATAATTGAAATTATACAAAAAGACTGACTCATGTGTACAAAAAAACAGCACATTTATAAAAGTGTGTAAGAAAAAAGAGAAAATAGGAGAACTCTTTACGGCTAAGCATACACTAACTAGGAATTCACTAGAATACACTCAAAGTAGAAAATGTGCTAACAGGGCATTTTATTTTCCCAATAAATATTACATCATTTATTCTTAAACCCTCATTATTAATTATCTGAGATAATACTATCAGTCACTTCAGACCACTAGAGGTACAAGGTCAGCATCATCACCTGCAAGAACTGCAATCATCCATACAGCTGAAAATCTCACTCAAAGGCTTAAGGAAACATGCACAAGCACACAGTAATCAGAGATGCCAGGCTCCACAGGACAGGCCATTAGAAGTAAAATATGAGAAAATGAGTGCCCAGATAACACAAGTGCTGTGAGTTACCACCGCTCTCAGCCGGCACAACCCTCCAGAGCAGGTGCCCGATGAGAACTGGTCTTGTGCATGTCAGGGGCGATTACGGAAGGCGTGGCAGATCCACGGTGGACCCCTGTCTCAGCTCCTGACCCCCACCCCAAGTGACGACCGAAACGGTGAATGGAGGGGGGCGGAAGAAAAAAAAAAAAAAAAAAAGAGAGCGAGAGAAGGCCCGTCACAGGGAAGTTGTAATAGGAAATTGCTTTTGGCAACTATTTGTTCAGCACCAGAATCATTTTTTTTGTGCCAACACAGTGAGCCCCATTGGAAAACAGGGCAGGTCTCCCTAATGAGTAATCTATTTCAAAGCAGTCTTGTCTGGGCATGACAGTTTACTGAGAGGCTTGAAGAACTGGTAATTACCAGTGTTACGGGGCAATTAATGCATATTACACTGCGGCACTCACGGCGGCGACTGTCAGCTCCCCAATAAAAATGAGCACTCTTCAGCTAAAGGGTGACATTAATTGGACCTTTAATGACTATGCACAGGAACCAAGCCAAATAGGAACAAAACAGGGGACTCTGCCTGACTTCAGGAGTGGGGTGGAAATTGTACTAAAAATGAGATTAATTGCTGTTGAGTGGCGAAAAAAAGAATAGGGAAAGAATAAAAAAGGGTGAAATTACAGGGTTTGGAGAGCAGGGTGTTCCTGTTGCAATGACAATTCTTAATTATCCTATATATTCTTTATGTTTAGAGTGGGCCAGTGACAAGTTTGGAGGTTTATATATGAGGTTAATGTGCGGTATTCTACACTTGTCTAAATCAAGAAAAAAAAGTTTTCTACTTGAAATTATAAATATTTCAATGTACAAACAGCATTTAAAAAAAAAAAAAAAAAAATCCATGAACGCAGCAGAAGAAAAAAGGTGATTCCTCGGCCCTCCCAGGCCTCTAAAGAGGCACAGCGTATTGGTGCAATAATGAGTGAAGAGCCACTTGAGCAAATCCGGGTTAAAAAAAAAAGCCAAAAGCCTTTTGTCTGTGATGAAGTGACCCGAGTGGAGGAAGCTTAATTAGTAGGGGAATCAGCACTGCTTCAATTCCTGACACCTCGGAAAAGACTTGCTCCTCGAGTGCATTTTAAACACATTCCCCCAAAAAAACACAAGTTCTTTCATCAACAGAGAGCAGAAATTGGTAAAACTTCAGGGCTTGCTGGAGTGTTTGTTTATGAGTAGGATCAACGCGCTGGCCATATTAGGTAGCCTTGATTAATGCTGTTTATCTGCACATAGTCTACCTGAATATGCAAGTGCACAAATCAAAATATTCGCATGCAAAACATGCAGACATTTGCATGCATTTTTGATTTGGTGTTTCCACAGCATTTTAAATATGCGGCAAGAAGGAGTGCAGCGCTGCCTGGTGCGCTGTCACGCTGCACACTCACACTGTCATTGGTGATGATAGAACTTCCCAGCTTCAAAGCAGCTTTGCGTTGGGAAGGAGAAGGAGCAAATATTTGAATTGCAAAACCACATCATCTTCCGACGGGAGAAAATTCAAGACAACTTCCAAGAGTTAAAGACCTACATTTCCCCTGAACAAGTAAACCCTCCGCAAACTGTTAAAAGGGGGGCTAGGACGTATTCAGTATAAGCACCTTCCTCGGTAATTTAGCATATCCAAATTTGTGTAATGGGAAATGACATTTCAGAAGGGGACTTGGGTAGATATATATTTATATCCATATAAATATATGTGTGGATACACATACATGAATACAAGTGTATGATCATATACACACATCCGCATAATAACACACACACACACATAAGCCTTTTTTATGTACAAAGTATGTATATATTTATTAAGATTTATATATGTTTTAATGGAAACACCTGAGGAGTACTACTTAAGGATGACTTACGATAGATTATGGACTCAAGTGTAATTACTCAAGTCAACCTTATGGAGTGGGAAGGAGTGTCAGACATTGCATAAAGTTTCGCTGCTACCGCTGCTCCGTCAACAGTCAATAGCAATTGCTTCAAACCTTGAAGGAAGCACTTGCTTGCAGAAAGAAAATGCTGTTTACTCAACTCCATTTGCCAAGGTATTCTGCACATTTTACAAGCATAAAAAAGGCTACTGTCAACCTTAAGCCATTCTAGGAACCACGGAAAAGCTTGGCAATAAATATCCTGAAGACAAACATTATGAATCATAGCATATCTGAAAGCAGGATTTCCTACTAATTTTCATGCCAGAAAAAATATGACATTTAAGCTTCAAGACAGTCGAGCCATGGCCAGCCTTTATAGCAATAAATACTCATCTTCATCCCACTGAAATAACACTTTTTAAATCAGAATAATACTGACATGGAGAAATATGTATAAATTCAAATTACAGGAAGAAATGTTAGTACCACTTGGCATATTCTAGAAAACAAGAGACGCAGTGACATTTGGAAAATATTCTGTGCAGGAGATTCCTATGTCTACATACAGACTAAAGAAAACAGAGTACTCCACTCAGACTACTAGGTTTGGTCAATGTGGCAGGGGTTTATAGCTACAAATATGGATTCCTTTAACAATAAAGGCAGCTACTGCAGGAGTCTGGTAATGGTGTCTGCCATATTTATGTATTCACCTGCATATCAGTGGCATAGCAGCAGTCTTGGATACAAGAGACAGCACTGCTAATTTTGACCAGTTGTTTTGATGCATGCTGAAGTTCTGTGATTTCTGAAGCAGTCTCGTGTCGATGTGTTCAACACCGCACTGCACCGCACTGCACCGCACCCCTCCCCTCACACCCAGCCTACGTGTAGACAGTCTGGAGACAGACACAGGCAAAAATCAAAAGCTTGGATGATGGATAACTTTAGTGCACAATGACCTCTGTCACAGGGGTTTGCCCTAAATCAATCTGAGCGATAAGGACCCCCGTGCCGACAATGCGCACCTTGGTATGTTCAGCAACGACCCTTATCTTTGGCGGGAGGAAGTCTGAGTAATAAGTACAGACAAGCTACGACAAAACCACTAAGCCCGCATTGTCAAACACAATTTACTATGTATATTCCCCCTCCTCTGGTGCTGTTAAAACAGTCATTACGGGAGCACAGTGATAGGAGCTTGTGTTTACAGCCAGGCCTCTGCACGTCTGGCTAAGACAGGAGTGGCCGGGACTGGAGGTCAGTTAGTGGTGGCGGGTCCGAAGAAAGAGGAAGAAGGCCTTGGAGCTTTGGGTCCTCCACGTCAGCCCGGCGTGGGCTGCCTTCATTTGCAGTGATACATGTAGGGAAAGGTTGGAGGTTGAAGTTGAGAGGAGGGCCGACAGGAAAAAGGGACTGAACGCTTTGGGAAGATTACAGCACTTAACATGTTAAGACCTTTCAGTAGTTTCTCATTCATCCCCTCCTTCTTCCTTTTTTGGACAGGGAGAGTATAACTTTCCATGCAGTGGCATCAAAACTGGAGAAACAGACCAAACATGACACTGAACGTCACGTCTGGTCTGTTTACGCGACCTCTTTCTGCCGGAGTCAACTGTTTCAAAAAAAGTCCAGCTTTTAAAATGCTGATTAAAATGTTTGCTTTCTCATTCGAAATGACATTTGACAACGTCAGTAATATTTTAGCTAACTGCAAAAACATTCTCTGAGGCGATGACAATTTTTTTCCATTGCTTGGACAGGCGCAGGTAACCTCCACTGAAAGTTTCCCATGAACTCAGGGATATGAAGTGAAAACACAACGGCACAGAAAGAGGTCTGAAGGTTTAAGCCAGAGTGTTTGGTTTCACCCAGGCAGCTACGGCAAAATGTTTTGCAATCATTATTCAAGGAGTTTATCCCCTCACTAATTCAAACCACAAACTCGGCTCAAAACAGAGGCTGGAGTCTTTTTGACCACTGCTTGGTCCTTCGCTGAGGCTACAGGGGGTGGGGCATGGACTGTCAGCAGTTCCACTCGCTGCTAAAGCCCCTTATTGCCAAATTAGGAGAGGTACAATACACTGGCTCGACAGTGCAAATGCAATCAAGAAGCCTAGCACTCAAAATTATTCAAACGAACCGTATATGATAAAAACATTAAACGCCACTGTCGTATCAGCGATATATCAGGTAAATTTACAGCTCGGCTCCAAGAAACATCAATATTCTTAAGCACATTTCACATTCTTCCTGTCAGTGTAGCTTTGACAAGAGACCGCAATGTCTTGAGAGCAGGAGAATTTGGGGGATTAAGAAGTGCCCACTCTCAGTCTGAAGTTAATAGTTTTCACATTCATTACAATCACGGGGGAAGAGAATCCAAGCAGTCAGGCAGGACATTGAGCTGGTCTCAGCTAGCCACAGCTGCTGCCAAATTGAAGTGGCAGGTTCTATCAGATAGCTTTCACCAGACAGCTCCATTTTCCTCAGGATTTTAGTCTGGCCAACATACAAACTCATAATAGCACTACAAGTTTTCACTGAAATTATAGGAATTGATATGTGCTGGAGCCACCGCGCAACAAGAGTAACATCTGATAAAAAAATTCTCTCAGACAAAAGGATGGACTATTGCGGCATCTCTGCTGTCATCATTCAACAGAGTGGTAAGGTTTGCACTGCTTCCTTGATCCAGTATGGTAGCAAGGATAAGGCATCATCACAGTCCACCTGCTGCCCATGACAAAAAACATTACTGTGACGACATGCGGTGCAGGAACGCACATTTGTGCCATTCCCCCTACTCTGTCTTCTGTACGAAACAAAGGGGTGCACTATGGCCCTGCTTTATGGCACATAAAAGAACAAAGGCCACAACTGGGCCATATTGGCAGCAAAAGACACTTCCTGCCATTCATCAAAAGGGGCCGAATGCTTTAAACTGATTATACATATACTGCGACAGAAGGAATATGCTGACCTGAGAGATATTAAACATTAGTCTGAATTGATGAGTGGAATCAAAGGTCAGTGCTCCAGTTCTCATGTGTCTCTGATTAAGCTTTGACCAATGGTTACGGGGTTAGCCTTGGTTTAAGCTGCAAGGCAATCAAGAAGCAAGCGAGGGCCTGAAACTTAAACAAGTAATATGAGGAGGTAAGAAGAGATATACTGACATCTTTTCCTTGTTAAAAGGACAATTATGCTTGGTCTATTTAAATTTAAACACTGAGGACAAATACAATCAAAACAGAAATCTGTAGCCCTAAACACTTAGAGCATTTGTTATTTCACTGTAATTTGGTGTTTCCAAAACTTCATGTGAAGTTTAAAAAAATAATGATGAATTTTTGTATATTGGAGTTGTAAAGTGATTAAAATAACTGCAGAAGTTCTATTTCTTACTTATTCAAATTGGTGTTTTCCACAGAGTGAACACAATTTCCGGTCTTTTTCACTGATGATAGTGTGAAGAGTGGCTGCAAGTTTCAAAGTCTATATGTATAATATACCTTATACAGTCAATAGTTCTGAATCCTCTGGGATTGCAGCCTCTCTCCTGTTCATACACCTCAGGTTATTTGTAACAGTGGAAGCTTTTAAGATGAACTGTGGCTTAACCCTTAACCTTACAGTTGTCTTTGATAGTTTTCCTGCATATTGGCAGAAACATCACAGGTACTTAGTAAGCAATGAGCTATAATAGCCTACTATGTCCAGCTCTTCTACTGTGCATTTCCAACAGAAATCTAGTGATTTTAAAAAGTATTCTACAATATAATCAAACATCCCTCCAGAGCATGCGCCATATGGACTGAAAGACTTGTAATTTTTATAATGTTTGATAAGCCAAATCCAAGACAAAAGAGAAACCTTAACATATGATGAAATGAGCAAAAGGAGCAATCACTTCTTTTCACCAACACAAATGCTTCACAGATTTCCCTTAATGCTGAGTACAATATAGAAAGTGATTTGTACAGCATGACATGTTTGTTTTTGTGGAGACTTGTTTATAGATATTTAGCTTGGTTAAAGCATGAGGTTGCTAATTGTGATATATACAGGCATGCTCTTTGGAAGGCTAGCTGTCCTTTATAACCCCCCTGTTTGCTTGGATTACCTCTCAGCCTGAAACACTCAAAGGCCCTTTACAGAAACAAATCAACCTCAGGCCTTCACACTGCGATCATGTCCAACGAGGTCACCATACAGCAACCGAAGGGAGGTGGGGGGAGAAAAAAGTCTTGAGCGACTAACCCAACATTGACGTTTATGGATACTGTAACACAAAGCACCATTCCCTGCACCAATGTGTTCTCCTGATGAGAACTGTCAGAATAAGCCAACATCTGTTCCTCGATCAGGATGACATGATGGTGACCCACTGTAATTGATGGTCTGGGTGAGAGCTAAGAGAAGTTGAAGCAAACTAGGCAGGAAAAGGACAAGGCTGAGCGAGCGACAGTGGCTCTAAAAGAGGAATATGACTGAGTTATTTATAAACAGCCACTTATCACAAGCCGTCCAGCCTCTCAACCTTAGCCTTCTACCACTTACATCCACAGCAATAAAATTAACAAATGAGGCTAATCCACAAAATGTAAGTAAGAGGAGCATGCACGCACGCACACACACACACACACATATACATACACACATATATTTTGACATTATATTCATATATCATATTTTATATATATTCATATATATTCAGAGAGAGAGAGAGAGAGAGAGAGAGAGAGAGAGAGAGAGAGAGAGAGAGAGAGAGAGAGAGAGAGAGAGAGGGAGAGAGAGGAAGGAAGAGAAAGAGAGAGAGAGACAGATCATTAAACAATATACTTGGTGGCCTAAGATTCTTGCCATAATATAATGCCACTAATTAAATTACATGATTTGCTGATTATTGTAAGTAAAAATAAACACACCCTCTACAGGGAACAAACTTAATGATGTCACTTCAGTACACATTGTAGTGTGGTGATTTCTATTTATTTGCCTAGTTTAATCTGTTGAGAAAACAACTAAACATAAAATAGAAAACGTATCAAACTTTCACACAAACCAAATCTCATGTTTATTTTTCCTGCCAATAAGTTAAATACAGCAAACAAACAGTAATTGTGCACTGAAATGTGCAGAAGCATGTTCTCTGTAGAGAATACGCAGCTCTTTGACCAGGGGTTCGCACTTTTACATATCTCTGCTGCCAGAATTAAACCTTTTATCTCCAAAAAAAAAAAAAACAGCTTATTTAAACGCACGTGTGCGTTTAAATGCAAAAGATTCTTTTGATATAAAATGTTTTTGACAAATAAACAGCAAAAATATATTCTCTTAAATAATGTGCTTAAGTACTCAACAGTAATTCAATCAATGAAATGTCATACCATATACCCAAAAAGTAAACCTGCGGTTTATTCAGAATCTTAACAAGAAATTATGACATAAAAATAGAAGATGTGATTACTATAATTATCTTTTTATAGTAATGTCTTGTCATGAAAATGACAGCCCTTGGTTGGATTGTACTGGAAGATCAAACAGCAACCTAAAACATTATAGAGATGTCTAGCACTAGATTATAATTATATTATATTATATTATATTGTATTATATATTTCAGAATCACTGTGTAAATACATCTTCAACAAAACTATTTTTGTTACTGATAACAGGGATTATAAACTTTTGAACTGCAGTGTGTAATTTCTTTTAAATATATTTAAAAATATACTACAAAAAATTACACAATAATTTAACTGTACAAAAACAACTGCACGTTTTATACATTTAGCAGATCTATCAAATTAAAAGCATCATGAGTCTCCACTATATATGACTGAATTACAACAAGCTGTTCATCATGCTGCAAAAGCATTCACATGCTTGCAAAACTTAAAAAGAAAAGAAAAAAAACCTCTCAAACATGTACTCATTTTTCTGTCCATTTAATACCAATAAAAAAGGAAGATTATTGAACCTAAATGTCAGGGACATGCTGGTTTACTAAGGAACAATGGGACAGATTGTTTCCATTCAATTGACCACTTGAAGAGTAGACTGTGGTGTCCTTCATCTAGGGTGCAGCCTCATGCTCCAGTGCTCTCCTTAGCCCTCAGTGTACAATAGCAGAGTCCTCACGCAAGACCAGCACAAGGTCAGCCCCTTCTACCAGCACTCGGGACGTTTTACGTTCGACTTTGGCAAGCCCTACAACTGCTCAGAGAGGACGTGCAAGATGAACTGCTTGGAACAGTCACATGGATCTCTTAAAATCTCTCTAAGGATCACGAAGTGACTTATTGTGTTAGTTTTGTGTGTTTTTTTGGTCTTTGAAGATGGAGGACTTGAGCATGGTAGAATTATTAAAAACTAAATGGGGCAATAACATAGGAGGATAAAGTTTCATGCCATTAAATATGAGATGACAGAAATAGACAGTATCTCATATGTAGTTTGACGAGTATGGGGCATCTAAAGGTCATGCAAACACATCATACCATTGCTCTGATTCTCTGCATTTATGTCAGCAGTCATTTTTTAGCAGGCTCTGCTGTGTTGGGCATGATGATTATTTATAAACTACAGAATATACACCAAGATGTGACAAAATGGCTCCAGTACTGTGGCTAGCTTGTTTAAGATGTGGCTGGAATTTCTTTTTTGCTTTGAATATGTAAATCATTATCAGCAAAACTCTCAAGCAGACCTTCAAGTTATACTGTACAAAGCCTCCGTACCCTTAAGCACTCCAATGCAAAAAACATCGCACCTTAGAAAAAGCTCTCCTCGTTTCCATGTGCTCTGATACGACTTGACATGCCAGTCCGCTACAATGAACGTGTGAAATACAGTGCACAGCTTGTTCTAAGCGCCAGTTCTATTTGTCACAAGGCTACCTTTGTGCCAGATAAACAAGAGTTTACGTCCCCTCTCGCATTCACCATATCTCTGGGGTTGGAGACACTCATGAGCTCAAAACCATTTCAGATATCAAAATTCTCCTGTTAGATTAGGTTTTACAAAGAGCCATTTTAATAAAGTCACACTGCTTTCTCTGCCCCCAGACAAGATCTCCACCAGGATGACAAATGTTGCTGACTTCTGCCTGGAATGAAACCTGGAAGGTCAATGGAAGGAGGGGAAGAGGGGGAGGAATCCTGCATATGCTTCTTTAGCTCTAACGACATAAATCTCTAAATCTGCGGAAGAAAAAAAGTTTACTCAGAAGTTCCGTAACAAAACAGGAATTCGTTGAAAAGGCATGCTCTCGCTCCCAATTACTTTAGGCTTTCTGTACAGCTTGAACTGTCAGGGTAAGGCTCCAGGAACTGCAGCCGGGGGCCTCTTTGCGTCCCGTTTCTACTGCACCTCCTGAGCGTCAAAGGCGCTCTTAACCTTAACTTTAAACGACAAATTTGTATAATGCGCAGGCACAAACCCCTCTGAATGAATAAGTGAAATGGAGGCTTAGAGGGGGCTAAATCCCACGGCCGGATGGGAGGCTGAAACGCCTGGATTACATGCGGAGCGCGTTAAACAATGCGCCTAAATATGCATTGAAATCCTTAAAGCATGAAACCACCTTGTCATTCGCCATTAGTATTCTGAGTTGTCTGTCATACATCTTGCAGTACACTAGGGTGTATGTGGTGGTAAATGTCATGTGCTGAGGGTCGCAAAATCCAAGAGGATTTCTTGAAGTCATCTCATGTCAACTTTATTTCTCTAGAGCTCTTAACGATTAAACTGTCAGAAGAGCACTCTGTGGTGCAAAGCCTGCATCTATAAGAACTCAGGAAAAAAATATGGTTTACGATATTGGGTATAAAGAACTAGCCTGTGGAACACAAGATGAAAACGTCATGTGATGTGGATCAGAATGTTTCCAGAAAAGAGTTTTCAGAAACAGAGAGAAACCAAATATACACTGCAGATTAAGCCGACAGCCATGCTGTTCAAGCAATCTGAAGTTTGCATTTTGTATAACAGCAATTTAATGATGAACACTTAAATGATAACCTCTAAGCATTGCAATGGATTTTGTCTTTAAGCAGACTGGGCAGGGTATGCTTGTATGTGTGTCACAGATGACAATGGCAGAGGGACTGTCCTCAGGGTTAGCCTAGTGATGTCCAGCCTCATTGGGATCAGTGGAGACAGAGCTGTGGGGTCACCAGCCTCTCGCTCTCTCAGGTGACACGCTCTATCTGCATGCTCCTGCTGACGGCCTTCTGTGGGCCAGTACACCTATACCCTCAAAACATCCACCTAGGCGACAATACAAAAATGTGTAACACACACACATACAGTTTAAACGTCCTGGTCAAATTCTAGATGTTTTGTTCATTTGCTGAATAAAAAGGTAAGTTAGCACATTCTTGACAGAAAACACAAATATACTAGTTTCTGCATCATATCTTTCTGTGTTTCTTGTTTTTTTTTTATGCATACACGCCTTATGAATGTACACTTTGTAGAGCAAAAAGGTTTCAGCTTTAGAACTCATTACAATAGGTATTTATTAATTAGATATTCCTGGTCTTACATAAGGAAGATGAGAAGCAAGCTTGATGGACATATCCATTATACATGAGCACACTGTCCAATTTCCTATATCAAAAGTTAATTCCATGTCAGGGCTATCTGATAGACCAGCGTAAGACTGTAACAGAATTATCATCCTTTTTTTCTGGCTAAATCTAGGACATAAAGAAGAAAATTAATTGGAAAATTTTAAGGTGCCTAGAAGCTGTCAGACTGGAAGTAAGTCAACAAAAAGGGGCTTTAAATCCTCAGTATGTATGCAAATCAGTGAATAAATATTTTCAAATTTACAATTTGCAAAGAGTGCAATTAATAAGCTAGTTACATCTGTTACATTAAAATAGCATTTCCCTACCTTATTTTATTACTGTAACTGCTTGTCTGATTGCTAATGTGCACACCTGAATATTAAGATATACCGTAATATTGAAAAAAAAACAAACAAAAAAAAAACACATTTGATGTTTCAGTTAAAACAGCCATAAGTTATTTTTGTTTACAGGACTTTTTCTGCAGGAGACTTGATTTCAGTTCAGGCTTAGAAGGTTCTCAACACAAATGACCATTAACGTTTATACATAGTCTGAACACCAGCAGCTTCTTTATTTGATTTGCAAACTCCCTTCTTTTTTTGTATGCCTCCTTTTCCCAGTAACGGCTTTGACAGTTATACGCCCTTTCAGACCCATGGTGTGGAGTTGTCTTTTCACAGTGGATAGATGAAAAGAAATAACGGTGGATTTTTTTTTTTTTTTTTAATATGAAGAAAGTGTGAAGCTTGACTGTATCCTCTCAAAGATAAAGGTTTTAACTATCCAATGGTGAGAGTTTTGATGGTCCACCAGGTTCACAAGATCCATTTTGTCTGCATCTGTTAAACCATTGTTAAAATCCAGTTTTGCAACCTCCTCATCCACTCCCTTCCAGCTTTTTCTTCCTTATTCAAGTGAATTATCTTGTATAGAAACAATTTCAGAAATGTCTTCTGAAAATGAGTAACTTGTACCTAATGGCCAATTTGACTAAAGATCAAATAAATAAAGGGTGGTCTCTGACTTGAATATAGCACAGTATTTTACAATAACGATTCTTTACATCATCAGCCAGGAACGCTAGAATGAAAACAGAACGACGCACACGACTCGCCATCACATCAACTGTTTCCAAGTGGTCAAGCTGCATGATGTATAAGACAAATCCAAAAGTCTTAACCCCATTTTATATGAGGGAGAAATGAGCCATGTTGTCCTATTATACTGCCATAAATCATTTTTGTCAACCTCTGACAGCTTTTTATCAGATCTAACCTTTTCAAGCCTCCATTAGGAACGCTAACATTTTCAACTCTGACACATCTGCAGCATACGGATCGCACAGCTGATTAACTTTAGGCTAGGGCAGGCGGCCAGTCTAGCTCATTTGCAGCAAAAAACCCTCTTCACCTCTTACAGAGGGGGAAAAAAAGCAATCATGTCTATCCTAAAAAAAAATTAGATTTTATTTTATTTGAATGAAGAAAAACCATAATTGGGGAAAAATGGTTGATCAAAATTCAGAGAGTGCTTCTCTGTCTGTAACTAATGGGAGTCACACTGATTTGAAACAGATCAGATGAATCATCCTGTACACAAACAGGGGTAAGACCTGGTGCATCCTATCTTTACCTTTTATAAAATTAGCCAGCTGAACGTAGATCTGCTGTAGATTTCAGTAGGAATAGTAGGGAGCAAGACAAAAGCTAGCACACAGAGGACTAATCCCTCGCAAACTGACCAAACCCAGCAATAGACGACAAAGTCTCCATAAACTATGCATTCTGGAAAAACGTTTAGGCATTCAAAAGGAGGCTCAATGTGTCTAATTCATAGAGGAAGTAAGGCATAAAGAAATGACATATGTCCTATTCGTTTTGCGTAGGTTTTTATTTACTGGTAGACTCTCTGCCAACTGCCGCTTAGCCCTGCCCTCCAATCACATTGAGGGAGCAGGTTACCCTGGAGCCGTATTTCATTACATGCCATGTTTAACTATACCCACTTCTCCTAAAACACACACGAGGCTTATTATGTGCTTAATATTCACCATCAGGTGAATAATTTTTATGCAACTCTGATAGTTGGGGGAGATGGATAACTCAATTATCAGCACATCCGTCACACGGCTCCCTGGCACGAGTAAGGCTGCAGATAAGATTGATGGTAAGACGAGACCAATGGCTTCTTCGCCATCACATCCAGCCAGTGGGCCTGAACACACTTTTTTTTTTTTTTCATCCTCCATCGTCTTTCTTTCTTACCCCCTCTTTTTATTTTTTTCTCCTCCACAGCCTTCATAGGCAAAGCGTCATTACCCCTCACTCCACTGAGGAGAGTGTATTATGAGGTTAGTGTTTTGGCAAGGCTATTGTTTGGATGATGAATATTGTTGGTGAGGGCTTCGGAGAGAAAATTAGTTGTGTCATTTTGAGAAAAATACAACACCATTGCTCACGTTTTTCCCAGAGCTTAAGGGTAAATAAGGAACAATTAACGGTGGTTAGAAGAACTGGCGTTAGTTTAAATGGAAAAGGGGGGAAAAAAAATAAGCTAATCACTAGAACTGTCATTCTGGTGTGCTGTGGTGATTAAAAAAGTAACTGCCATGTTTAGAAGGTCAGTCCGAAAGGAAACCCCACATGCTTTTTGGTGGTTCGCTGTAATATTTTTATCCCACCACAAAGAATGAACTAATGCCTGTCTACAAAGGTCCCTGGCCTTGAAATGAAACCATACAGTGAATTAGAAGAGAAAGCAGTGATGTCACCCGATCACTCTCATTGCGCTGACATCAGTTCAGCTGGGCAGTGTGTTGAAGGCAGCCGTTCTGTCGGTGTGTGTTGGGTGGAAGGGGGAGGATGGGGTTTGCTGCTCAGCCCACAGAGTAGACTTAACAATGGGAGAGGGCATTCAAAATGTCAAATGTAAATGTCAATTAAAAATTACATGGGAGCTCCAAAAGGTGGGTTTTGAAGGGACTGACATTTTTTTGACATGGCAGAGTTTATCGGGCGAGGCAGCCCGCAAACATGACGGCATCGGCACTGTCAGGTCTCTACGCGCACAAGCAGAAAGCCGCTGCTGAATGCCAATGTGAAGGTCCCTCGCTGTCATGTACGTTACATCTTTATATTAGAATCTGCAATTCTAAATCACCTCCATTAGGGCCCAACTATCATTAGGGACACAACTGTATCAGATACAGCAAGGAGGACTGATAAATCATGTGACTATTCACAGGCCTGCAGAGCCTGTGTCTCTCATCATAGTGGATAATGGGAAAAAAAGGATATGTTTTGAGTCCTATATCATGTCACTTTTGATTGACTAGGGCAGTTTTCATTCAAGTGTTGTCTCATTAAATGCTACATCCCTCATAGTCTAGGAATGTTCTCAATCATGGGCCAATATTTTCTGGTCAACAACTTTTTAAGGTCTTTAATAAGGCTCACTAAAAGCTGAGTTGTTCAAAGCTGAGCCTATCACACTTCTGCTCCTGCAGCTCCTCGGCACAGTTTGGGATCCAACACATGCGCATTCCATATAAAACCCCAAAAAAGGAGAAAATAAAACACACGGTTGATTATGACCTTGGCATCGCTTGGCAATTTTGTCCGACTCATTGCTCTCTTTTTCAGGAACCATCTTCACCGAGACGCAGCATCTGTTAAAGACATCAAGATGCTCTGGGTAAAAATATAAGTCAATTCAATGGTGATGCCTATTCAGAAAGACTTAAATAAGCCTCTTTAGATGTAGGACATTAACGGAATGGTTTGTCAAGAAAATCTAATTTACACAATTTTCCACTTACCCCAGATGTAGTACATCAACCTTTGGTGTCCATTTTGCTTTTTGTAGTCTAGTACTTGAGCTGAGGTCAACATGGCTACAAACTCTAGTCAACAGTTACTTAAACACATGCACGCGCACTTCCCAACAAACCCTTAACTCACTCAAACCACAGCAAGGACTTCATTAAGATTGTTGATGAGGTTTAGAACACAATGACTTACTGTAAACTACAATGAAGGCAGACTTTTTGTTATGTAATATAATTCCTGTGCAAAATATCCACTTCACATTCACCAACATAATGCATTGTTTTTACACTAATAAACATAAAAAAGTATTTAGATATAATATAAAAGTTCTACAAAAACATATTTGACAAAACTAATAGAACCCTTAGCAATAACTCAGTTCTTTCATTTTGGAGATAAAAGGTTTTGAGTCTAATCCCAGAATTAGTGTCCTGGAAGCATCATCAGAAGGGGGTGTTTCAATGCAAACAGTAATGAGAGGGAAGTAAGTAAGAGGAGAAGACAGATGTTTTCACAATCCAAAAATATAGTCAAACAACTTGGTTTGTGGGAGGAAAAAGAAAAAGTGATAAAGCTTTGTGCATTGCCTAACAAATTCTGACATTGAAGATGGGAAACAAATTCATATTGGAAACAGTCCAATATGTTTCACACAGTCCCTCTTCCCTCTTCACACAAGAGGTTAGAATACCCTGTCAGGGCATGGGATTTCTTTATTCTATCAAGTTGGACTGATGGCAAACAGTAACTTACTACTGAGTAACTTAAGGTAGAAAAATGCTGGCTAGCTGGTAAACATGCTAACTTCAGTAGCTGTCTCGGCAACATGACACATAGTTGCCTTTCCCTTACTGTCACAACTATTTCTTCACATTTGGTTGATACTTTTAGTTAATTTTTTGACAAAAAGTGTATATTTGAACTGGATAAATGTACTGGAAGTATATTGAACAAACACAGAATGTATGAACAATACAATCTTTTTGTAGGGCCATTTAAGGCAGATGAATTTTAACTGCCCTAAAAAACCAGAAACAACAGGTTGTGTGATTTGGATGAACATGAAGGGTAGCCAAAATCTGGCACAAAAGGCTTCTAAAATGGATTACGCAGCATTCAGCAACATAGTGAAGGTTGGTTTCACTTCATAGTTCACAGTAATTCATACTGTATGCTAAATCACACTGACAAGCCTATACAACCTTAATGAAGACCTGGATGCGGTTTTAGCAGGTGGAGAGAAGTTCTGAGGATGTATTTATGGAAAGGATTTGGTTGACTACTGACCTGTTACACTGTTTGTTAGCAGTGTAAACTACATAGTTCCGGGGATGAACTAAAGAAGCAAAATTTGGATTCCAAACATGTTTTGGCAGATCATCCACATCTGTAGGCGAATAGTTTTTGGTAAACTATTTTTTTTAAGAACAGTTGCATAAGGTCTCACTCCAATGAATATAGTCCTGCCTCCAGTGCCCATCAGGGTAATGACAATAATCGCTTCACTAATCTCCTGCTCAAAAGGTGACGACCCAGTCATGAAATAACATTAAGGAGACATCATTAGGTGGACATGAGGGTTGCCCTTTCCTGACCAAACTGCTTGTCAGGTCACTGTGCTTTCTATGATCGAAATCCAATATCTTTTACTTTCGGAGGTCATTTTTCAAACCATCTTCTCAAAACTTGCAATGTAAACCTCACAAGCAAAACAATCTGACTAACAAAATACAAGGCATACAGGTAATATTTTGTTTGCAGAGCTGGCTGACCCAGCAGACGGGGTGTGAGTGGCTGTCTCTGGACAGTGTTCTGGGGTCAGGAGCTTGCGGCTCTGCACCAGTATGTCACAGTGTGTCAGCCGGCCGTCAGCCTCAGCATGGCTAGTGGGGGTGACCTTTCAGCTCCGCACACGAGGCCACGTTTGAGCACGTTCCCCGCCTCAGCCACAGCTCCACACACATACACACAATGTCCATCTGTTCGCCAGCAAGGTGAAGTCTCCAAAGTAGCCAGCTAACAAAGCCCTGCAAGGTGGACCTCACAGAGCCTCATCTAAAGAATAAGTAATTAAAAATGGAAGTCCTCTATCAAATAAAGAAATATGGATGCAAAATGGCGACACTAGAGTATGGGTGGTATACAGCTGGTTCCCACTTCCTTTCTCCACATAGTATTTTCCCCCTCACACGTATTGTGTGTCTGTGTGGGGTGAAAATCATTTCATGCTGTACACATTTCTTCATTGTTGTATGCGGAATACAACACAGCAGTGATGAATCATTTGGAAAGAAAGGCTTTTCTAGAAACCAAAAACAGCTGTTTACATGACCTCAAAAGTACGACTTGCTTAAAAGGCCTGCTGCAGTTCATTTCTTTCTGGTTTTTTTTATTTTTATTTTTTTTTTAAACATGATCATCTCACAGGACACACTAAAGCTTCATCTTCGTTCTATCATTCCCACACATACACACAGATGCAAAAGGAAATACAGAGAGAGACAGCTAAATGAGGGAGCGGGGGGAGGATGATCTCATTTCATGCTGTAGAGGGCTGGCTCTGCATGCAGCCTTCAGTGAAAGAGCCACAGGCCTTTTCTGTCTGCCACTACAGAGACGAATGGGCCTAATCAGCTCTTACCCTTCCAAACCAATAGATGAAGGCTTGTACCCACTCCACCTGACAGGCCAGAAATTGAAACGTCCTAAGGAATAGGAGAGCTTAGGACTGGCCAATATAATGATATGGAGTCTAATCGCAATAAGAAATTGGTATCGGTATCATAATGCACTGATATGGGACTTGTGTCGGACCATGCCCATATACTTAATTTCGTACTGTGGGCGATACATAAACATTTCTGAAGTGTTGACACTAGTATAGAGAACTAGAGGAACTAGTCCAGAGAAATGCAGCATTCATTTCTATAGAGTTACAAGCACAGCAGACAAACTGCAGACACTAAAGCCTGGAAGCAAAGGTGCAAAATACAGGGGTCCTGTGGGGTTTGGACCGCCGTGATTAACAAGCTCCCGGACTAACTGAATGTTTCAAAATCAAAAATTTAGTTGGTTCCAGGAGGAGGAGGAGAAGGAGGAGGAGAAGGAATAATAATAAGAAGAAATTATGACAATTTACGCTGTCTATTAAAAAAAAAAAAAAAAAAAAAATTAATTAACAAAAAAAAAAAAAAAAATTAACAACAGATGCAGCATTTACCCACCTCATTGTGGCACAACAGTAAGGATCCAGTTAATCAGTAAGGATCCAGTTAATCCTTCATGGCTTAGCAACTATAACCATTTTCTGAAAAACTTTAGAATATGCTGCAGCATATCTGTAAATCTGAAAACCTAGCCAGCTTTCCAAGAGACTGGAGGAAATTGTTGAATTGTTACACATTTCCTAAACTGAAGACAGAAGAGAACACCGTGGAACCAAACACTGAAATCTGCATCAGTGCTGCTATGGTGAGTGTATAATCACAAAAAGTGTGGTGTATATATCCTTCATTAAGTAAACCTCTTTGTATTTAGTTACTGTCCATTTTGTCAGCGACTCTTACCATACAAGCGCACTAGAAATATAGACTGTAGCCTATCTGACTTGCTCCCCTATCCTCCTTTCGTCCTGTTCTTACCACCACAGTGCAGGTATTATATGAGTGGTGGATTATTCTCAACACTGCAGTGACACAGATGTGGTGCTAGTGTTGTAGAGTTTGTTGTGCTGGTATATGTGTATTAGACACAGCAGTGCTGCCGGAGTTTTAATGACTGTGTCCACTTACTGCACACTGCATTGGATGCGCCTTTTATGCTGGCCCACCTTGTAGCTGTAAAATCAGAAACAATAAACAAGCAAGTTTGTGTTGGTCATCGTCTGGTCGTTCAGTGGTCACAGGAAGATGCTGATAGCTGTATGTTCAGATGGTGGACTATTAAGGAATAACACTGAGGTGTTCAATTCCAGCAGCACTGACATGTCAGATCCACACATACCAGTGTAGATATAAATTATACACATATATAAAACTGCAATGTAGTCTCTGTGTTGTTTGTCGATACAGGGTTTTCTTGGGAGAAACACATCTTCACGTTTTGTGAGGCTCTTGTGTTTTCATGCAAATTGGTTTAGCAGAAACAGCCTTACACTGCTGTCTTCTTTGCTGCTATCATTCAAGTAGTTCAAGTTCCAAGGCAGAGTAATTTAAAATGGTTGAATTACTAAAGACACTGACAACAAAGAGGAGCTGTTTACCACCTTAACTGTGGTGGGGATGTTTAAACCATTTTTAGCCATTAACTTCTTTAGTAAATAATATGTTGCCAAAATAATAATAATAATTTTTAAAAAATGTGATGTATGTGGAACCTCTTACCTGTTCCAGTAGCTCCAGAACTGCTCATTCAGGTAAGTGCGATGACTCTGCTCATCCCCAAACGAGGCCTTGCTTTCAATCCAGTGCACAATGTGCCCTTCAACAGCTGTGGATTTGCAGAGAAATTTCAACTATGATGGAAGTGGTTACACTTTACAGATTCTGATATGGCATTGTGAATGGAACCTCGGTAACCTCAGTAAAGAAAAATAAATTCACCTGACAGGTGTTTAACTATATCATGGCATGGGGGGGCTTTTGAGGCTATACAGAATTGTCATGCAAAACTTCTTTAATGGTGTATTTCTGAATAATATTCAACATGAGGGATGTAATGACATTGACATTTGTTATAGTGTGTGAGGGATCTGCAGGCCTACAGCAGTGACTGCTTACGGAAAGTCAAACAGAGCAAAATTCTTTCCTGATTTTACAGGAACTCACCAATTGGTACTTCTAGGATAATGTCAGGGGTCTTGTCATAACCCTTGGCCCGTAGATGATTCTCATCTGAGGGGATACATTGTAAGGTAATCACTTAAACTGTAATAAACAGATTCCACAGAAGTCATAGGTTCTTAAGTGACAAAAATGACCTTTACTGTACTTGAGCAGAGCTCTAAAAATAAAACAGCATGGGGTGCACTATTTGCTTCCAGATCACTGACCTAAAGAATCATATAAAGCCGAAATGAAAATACCATTTGAGTAAAAAAAAAAGCATTTGAAAACAAAGGAATGGGTGAAAAAAAAGCCCAATGCTTACTGTGTGACCTCACTTACAGCTTGATTTTGTACAAAGCACAACAAGTAAAGCTGCATACGCCAAGCACAAGCCTTCTCTACAGAGTAGGGCAAAAAAAAACAAAAAAAAAGCAAAGCTATTCCATCTACCAACTATTTGCAACCGCTGCACAAAAATCCATCGAGGCAGGTTGGCTGTGGAGCATGTGGGGCTGGTAAGCTTCATAAAGAACAGAAAGGATAGGGCTGGCATTATAGCAGCTGAAAGCATGACCCCTGTGCGCGTGTGCCTCAGCCATTGTCCTTGACTCCTGGCGCGGTTCGACCATTATCCGTGGAACACCTGATTTCTCCATTAAATCTCAGGCTGACCAGGTCATTCAATTCCAGGGGCTGGCCTCTCTGTCTTCAGCCAAGCTCGACTAATGGGGTGAGGGGGAAGAGAGGCGAAGGTCTCTGGCGGTGAGAGGGTCCGGGCTGTGTGGTCTCTCTCTTAACACCTACCGGGCTGTTGACATTGTCATGCGGCGCCGATCGCCTTTTTACATCACCTTTGATTAAAATTAATGGCCCGTCCCTACTGTTGGGGAGCTTATTTCCAATCCATTTATCAGCTGGGTGAGGCTGCCTCTGTGGCCCCAGTGCCCAAACTTTGACAGTTTTAGAGCAGTCCTCCCGGCCACCCCCAGTAAGGTCAGCACTGAGGGGCCCGAATAAATGATATCTTCTTAATGACAGAAAGACGGATTCTATAAGCCCCCCATTTTCTTCTCTGGGGTAGTGAAACACGAAAGGAAAAGAGGGAATTTCACACCTGGACACTCACCACCTTGACCTTAAACCTCACCATGTTTAGGTTGGAAATAAAATATTAGGTTAGAAATCGATTTTAAAAATGCTAGCAAGTACTTAGAGTAGATACAAGCTGAAACTAACAGATGTACAAGTCCATGTAAACAGCAAGAAAAGTAAAATAATATTAAATAACTATATTTGATATAAATGACAGTATACTTTATTGTAAAAAGCTGTGAAAAGGGCATGTAGCTCACCCAAAAAAGATAAGTTCCTCTCCCGGAGTTTCTCTCGCAGGATTTCCTCATGCTCTTGGCCAATAGCACTGTTGACTGAGTTAAGGAGATGCAAGGAGCAACTTTTTTTAAGCACAACAGTAAAATTAAGTCTGAGTATAATGCCCTTCAGGCTGCTTCTCCACACGTTTTTTGGTAGGACTCATGGCCCTATAAAACAGACCTCGCCAAAATTCAGAATTTTAAATCAACAAGAGAAAAACAATTCACATTCCCAAATCTGACTATCCCAATTTAGAAACGGGGACATTTTACCTGCATGCAGGTTGCTATGGAAACGCTTAGGCGGCTAAGGAGTGTTGCTGTGGCAACACCAGATGGGTGTGCGATTGTTTGCGTGATTTATTATAATATGTATGGCTGGGAGTGGCAGATGCAATAAACTTGACAGTCAACATGATTGTGCCTGATTTTTATTTTTTTGTGGGCCTTTTTTCCAGGAGCTAAAACAATACTTGAGATGAACATAACAATCACTCTAAGTTACATATGAAAATAATAAAATAAAGTCTGTTTAAAAATGTATGCCCTGAGGTCTATAGTTTATGCTGCATAATCTTAAAGTTGGATAACAGAAACACAGTAGGAGAATCTCAGGCTTTCTTTTTTTTCATTCATATTTAAACACTGCAGCCGCCTTTCACATTGCACAGACATTCTTTGGCAAACATACAAACAGAAAAATAATACAATCTCATCACATTAACTGGAAAAAAAGTAGGCACATAGACGCTTGTTGAAGTGTCAAAATCCTCCCCACTATAGATTTCAGGTTACTACCATTTTTGGGCTATTGAGAAATTGATGCTCAACTCCTGCTAAATAAACTCACATTCCTTATCTACACAGACAGTCCCCTGAAAAGAGTGACTAGTGGGGGCATTATAATGGTGGCCGGCTGCAGGCACCAGAGCAAGTCCAATGATGTCATGGTGCAGCGCCAGAAGAAGACCGAGTGGGCTGGCGTGATGAACTCTCAGAGGGAACCCAAGAGAATGAGGAGCAATGCTGGAGGGAGAAGTGTGAAAAGAGGTAAAGAGGCAGGATGAAGATGGAGGGCAGGCCGCGACAGGGTTGACTGGCCAGGAACAGAAGAGCCTGGTGTGGTCCCCAGCTGTATGGCCCTATACAGTCTGCAGACTGACCACTCCTCTTTCTCTCACACAGATACAAACACGCACCAAGTCTCAAGGGAGCAGCGTGTGCATGTGATGACACGATTCTGACACCCCATAACTGCCCATCTCCTGCTCTTTGATCGGTGGGACTGCATCATGCGCCGATAAGAGAGTGTGGCCAGATCTATGAGTCAGAGTACAACAGAATGAGACTGCTATGGTCAGAGACAAAGAAGAAGCCTAGCAGAGGATAAGAATCATGACCGAAGGAGAAAGGACAGTGAAAGGTACATTTGACAATCATTGGGACATGCCAAGAACTCTCCAAGGTGCTGATAAATCACCCATAAACACACAGAAGGAAAAGGATAAGACCGATTGTTTTTTTCACCAAGGAGAGAATCTAAAACTCGTTTTCTTTTTTCTTGTCAAAATGCTTCTGACTGATGCATGAAGTATTGTGTTAAAACCTCACAGATCAAATACACATTATTACATGGGTCTATGAAATGTCTTAAGCAAGAATGACTATGCACGACTAAGTCTCCTACACCTGGCAGCGTGTTTATAACTATTTTGTATATTTTGCTGAGGTAGTTTTAGAGATATTAAACGCTTCAGGTGTCTGGTTCCGATCACTACCGCTGTGAAAAAGTCTGACCAGGTACGTTTCTTAATAGAGCATTTCAGATTTTCTCATGCTGAATGACAATTAATAAAAAATAATTTAAAAAAAATGATGGAATTCCCCTTCAAGGCCGCACAGACTTGATGCGGTTTAGGAATCACTGTGAACTTCACAACAATAAACAAAATCTCACTGTATAGCTAAATGTTGCTGCCAACAGAAAACAGAGGTACTTTGCCAAAACCTGAATCCAATTGCATGCTCAGACGTCACAGTGACACACTTGCATGATGCGTCCACTTCACTCAGTTACACAGTGAATGTTTGTTAATTTTTTTTTTTTTTGCCGACAGCAAGTCTTACTTCGTCCTAAACCACATTGACAAGTCTGCCTGACATCACTGCAGCACTGGTGCAGTATAAGCATGGTTGAGTGAAGTTTTGGAAAACTCTAGTTGCACCAATAGTTGCACCCAAAAGAAATCCAGTGGCAGGAATGAAACTTGGTGGGTCGGTCTGACATTGTGAAACATGCGAATGATTCACTTTTCCCACTCATGTGACATTAGTAAGGGTAGGTATGCAGCATTTGACTGACCAAACAAACATGATTTCGGACATTCATTGAGCAGTGAGTCCCTCCATGAGTCATCCTATTAGTGCCACCAGTGATGCAGGACTACTAGCACTCAGACCGCTACGATGACTGCTCTTAGCCTCACGTCAATGTTGCCAAACACTGCGTGGAATGACTCAGAATGGCAGCTGGTCATTACGATACCATACTGGGAGACACTACTTCTGTATGTGTAGCTCAATAAATATTGCCCCTATCTTCGTTTAAAATAACAATCCAACACTGACTTTCGAATTCAACTACTTTTGACGATGAGTGTATTTATGAAAGAGATTTGTGTGTCTATTGACTTTCAGAGTTTGTTGGGCACGTTAGCTTGATAAGTCCAGTGCTATACTAAAGATGCTAAATTTAAACACTAATGGGACCTATGGCCAGGTCTATAATCCGCCGCTTTCATGCTTTAGGCAGTTTGTATCGAGACAGGCCTGTCACCTAATCACTGTGTACTAAATACTGCCAAAGGAAGCGATACATATGAACAGCCTGTGAGAAGGAACACGCTGTGGTATAAACTCTGATCCTAATGCAGAGAGCATATGAAGAAAAAGCTGCTCTATATCTCTCCATGTGCTTCTATTCCTCATTGTACCTCTCTGACGCACAGACACACACATACACAATTATACACACACACACACACACACACACATACATATACACACACACACACACACACACACACACACACACACACACACACACACACAATATATATATATATATATATATATATATATATAAAATCATACACAGGCACCCATGCTCACACTACCCCTACTGAAGCAGAACTTTTATATCAGGTGATGCTCGACACATCTCATCCCACTGAATAGCTCCTCGTCAATTTGAGGCTTAAAATTTTATGGGAAAGGATACTGTTTGATGCAGTCTACCAGCGGCCCATAACAGCAGTCATTTATTGTGCACTGAAAAGAGGGAGAAGAAATATTACAGCATTTGGGAGGGGGGTGCTGCACCCGTTAAACTGATAGGAGAAAAGGAGGAAACACTGGAGGCGACTCCATGCCATGCACCAGTGCAATTGCACACACGGTGCTATTAGCAACTATGAGATGCTGGTTTATTATTTAAGGTTGCCAAACACAAGGCCGGTCACAAGGGCCTGCTGCATCTGCATACTCAAGTCCATTAATATCATTTTGAAATGAAATTGCTAAGTTTTTATGGTGTTTTTGCAACGCTGTGTCAGTTTAATACTAATTACAATAGTAATTATTGTTACCTCTCAACAATTTAATTTCATGAATAAAATAATTACCTTTCTTCTTTAAAGAACACTCCATTTTTAAACTGGGTAACTGGTTCATAACATCATTATTTAGCAGTTCTGGTTCATTTTGATTGTGTCACACACACAGGTTGCTTTCCACTGCAGTATATTTGAAGGTAAGTAGTAAGTAAGAAGCAACAACAGAATTCAGGTGCACACGTCTCAGCTAGATTCCACGCACAGCAAGTCCTCTCGAACAAATGTATGCAAATGCTGCTTTGTATGAAAAAGATTGCTACAGCAAAGCAAGTTTACAAGAGAAGCAACCATTTTCTTATCTTTCAATATAACTTAACCTAACAAGATTACAATTCAGTTTGGGTACTGACTGTATGTAAAGAAATAAAACAGCAAATATAGAAATATAAAAGTTTCATTTCTGATAGAGACAATAAAAAATAGCTTTTCCCATTATTTGTATAAAATAATTTGTTTCTTTAACCACATCTAAATAAAAAAACAACAAAACCATAGCTTCAAAACTATTTCTAATATCTGTCCACTATTATATCATACAACTGCATTACAAATCACAATAACCAGTCCTCATACCTGTTCCACATGTTTGGCTAACTGCATGTCTGGAATTAAAGATGGCTCCCGCAGCATGCCGTTCAAGACTTGCTTGGAGGCTGAAAGAAGAAAGGATTTAAAAAAACAAAAACAAACAAAAAAAACAATTAGACATAGAACTGTGAATATGCAACCAAGACTAAACTCTAAAAAGCCATAGATTAAAAAAACAAAACAAAAAAAAAAAAAAAAGGGTTCTGTATAATTGACTAGGTGGCAGAGGTGACGGATCGCTGTTAGTGAAGATACAGACGCAAATGGCATATTTTACACCACTTACTCACTTACTTGATATGTGCGCTACTTCCATGCTACTCAATTGAGTGGAAGCTCTGAGCCTATTGAGATTTTGCGTAGATGAATGCTTTACTCCGCAGAGCTAGCACACCGTGCAGTTTGTCTATGTTATGAAGGATGAATATTTTGCATCTCTCACCCCAACCATGCAGCGCTAACATTATAAATCAGGGCCACAAGCCACTGGATTGATTTCCTATTACCGCAAAGGCAAAATTCCCTAAATCATTTTTCAAACAGATTCCGATTAAATGGATTGTATCACCGTGTGACGAAATGGTGGAGGCATGCCATTCTAATGATATATACATATGGTCATGACAGACGCACTGCTGCGGTGACAATTCCAGGAATGTTTCTATCTGCTATGTGGGAGTCGCAAAGGAGAATGTGGGAGAGAGCAAGAGAGGGATGTAGGTGAGATTTACTGAAGGAGCTTCAGAAATGTTAAGTAATTAAAAGAAAGGAGATCTTTAAGAACTAAAGAGTCACTTTAAGCTCTAGCAAGATCCTCTATGATCTTCATCCTATGCACATCTTCATACTATTAACTGTAAACCTTCTCACACTCCTCTCCTCCTCTTTCTTCTAGCTCTCTCTGAGGGGCTGCTCCTCATTGTGTGTCTCATTCCTGGTGGAGGAATAACAAATACGAGGCTGTGATCTTAGCACTATTCTTGCTGCTGCTAAAAGAGGCAGGGGAAGAGGTGCGGGGAAAGACAGAACAAAGCACAGTCAGCACTCTTCTACCTCTCCACAGCCGAGCCCAGGCCTGCCAGGCACAGGCAACACCTTATTTCTCCACTCATTTTTCTCTGAGATTGGTACCTTCACACGCAGATCTATACAGTGCTCTTGTGCTGCTCGACACTAAAGAAAGAGGGTTATATTTTCCCCTTGAGTTAGGACACCTCGTGACAAATGATAATGGATAATCAATAAAGCGGGAAATATGAGGCAGCAAACTTTATGAAGCCAGGAGACATATTACTCCCCAACAACACTCGTTTCCCTTAACAAAGTCACTACTCGAGTGCGCCTAATAATCTGAAAGAAAATCAAAGGACCCACAACCACATCAGCAATATTGGCAACTTATTCCACTTTAATGGCATTTTGATTGATTTTTTCCTCCTAATGGTAGTTTTATAGATTTGACGCTGCTCCTGCAAAACAGTCCTGTGTAATAAACCTCCCTGAAGGCAAACAGCAGCCATTAAAGCTCTTGTCTTACTAGCACTCATAATTGGAGGTTGACCACCATCAAATTTTGGTGCCTCTCACACCGCACGCTACATGCTTTACGCAGATCGCATTCCCGCTTTTCATTTGCCTGAGATCCTCTCTTCATTCTGCCTGACGCTTTCTCCTCTCTCCCACCCCCCCCACCCCCCCTTTGCAGGAAGATATGTGGAAAAGAACCTTTTTTTTCTCCCTCCATTTTGTGAGGGATGAGGTTAAAAATAATCGTAAACAGGGTGACCTTGGAGCTGACATTGTGGGGTTTCAGCCATGCGCTGACCTGATGAAAACGGAAGGCCAGCACGCTAATAAATCAGGCTGCTTTTAAAATGAGTTTACCCTAATGCTCATTCATCACCAGCCGTAATGCCATTTGCAGCCCAGGATCCGCCGCTGCGCCCAAACAGCCTAGTAAATAACAACAGAGCCTAACATCCTCGCATCACTGCAGCCTCCAACATCAGCATACATTTATTAAAGACGCCTCCGCCTTGCGCACGCACACACATACACGCCACAAAACCCCCGCCCGAACCACACACACACGCACACACTCACAAAGCCCTGCAGCGCGACTCAACAACACACAACAGAGCACTGTAAATACACACCAAATTTATTGTAATTGTCCCATGTCGGCATAAATTCTGACTGAGGTATCCTTATCTGAGGAAGCGCACAGAGGAGGAGAATACTAAAGAGAAAAGCTTCACCTCCTTTGGGACTTGTACATGAACACAGAACTGGTGTTTACAAAAAATAGAAAAAATACAAAATAAAAAAAAAAGAAAAAGAAAAACAACAGCGCCTTTATCAGGCTCTGATGAAATGATGAATGGGGCAGGAGAAATGAGCCTAACCTTGCATGATTTCTCTCCCCTTAGTCCTATCATTTATATCTTCTCTCCTTCTCCACTAGGATGAAAAAGTCATTATCTAAGTCAAAAAAATTGAAAGAAACCTCATTAGGAGGCAACATTTGTTGAGGGAGGACCATAATAAACAATAATGGATGACGATCGTTATTGCCCCTGACACTGATGAGCTCCTATGCAAGTTTGTTTATTAATTAAAATAACCCACTTTTTTTTTTCTTAACAGCAACCCCCCCACCCCCACCCCCACCCCATCGTGGTTTCAGTGCACAACCCATTGAGCTGCGGAGGCGCTCGTACATCAAACTTCATGGTGCAAAGGAGAGACGGGCCCTGATAACGCGCACCGCTAAAGCTGATTTTCCATGATGAATCTCGGAGCATATAAATTGGCTAATATCTGAAAACATTTACAGATACTAGAGGAATTGACTACTTGTGGGACATGATGGATGAGCCTCTCAGACCCTGGCGGACAGCTCTGCAAATCTCGCTGGCTGCCTAAAGCCCTCATTTGATTTTCCAATTTACTTCTTTTAAATCTATCCTCCCTCTCGCTCTCTGGTGGTGGTTGGGGGGTGTGGAGCAGAGTGCTTTCCTTCCTCCACCTTTGGTGCAGCGAGGGATGGAGGTGCAGGTTGCAGAGGTATGCAAGCAGTGCCGGAGGAGCCAGGTCCCAGCAGGGTTAGTCGGGCAGAACTGATCTGCCTGTGCCTGATTGTGGCTGATAGCGTAGAGCATGTTGGGCCTGGGTCAGAGCTTCTCCCAGCACCAATCCTAACTCCAGCTCCTTCGCTCTACTCCAGTAATTAGTATACTTGTCAAGCCGAGTGCCACGCACCTGCTTACCTCACCCGAGCACCCCGCCGCCCCCCCCTCCAACCCACCCCACCATGCATAGGCCTCTCTGTTCCGCTCTGCTCCTGGTGCTAATTAAGAGGCTGCGGATCTCATTATTCAAAACCTAAAATGATCTGCATTGCATGCTCTACCTACAATTAGAGTCAATATGATGACGCTCTCTGTCGCTGTATAAGGAGCTGTGCTGGACACGAAATGACTATTTTTCAGTCCATCCGTATGGGCCCATATATGGAATATAACACCAAAGTCTACCCATACACATTAACCCCTCCCCTCCACAGTGCTGTGCTATAAAGCTCAGGTGACCAAACACGATATGACAATAAATCTTAAACAAGTCCAATCACATTGTTAGAAAGGCTGTAGTAGAGATCTAATCTCATGTTAGGCCTTGGGAAAATGGGAAAGGTCAAACAGCTCACAAAATTGCCTTCTCAAAAAAAAGTGTATCTAAATCTAGCAGCACTTCAAATCATGTCAGGGAGGCACTGAGAGAGGGAGGTGGAGGGAGCCTGAGAAAGAGCAGAGAGAAGGGGAGACAGGCTCAGTCAGCAGGTAGATTTTCTGATATACTTCAAGACTGGACGTTAGTAAACAAAAAAGCAGTGATAAGTTCAAGCATATAACAACACATAATTGCAAACACACATCTGACATTACATGTCATGGAATTAGAAGATGATACTGGAAAGCTCATTTCCTACTCTCTCACATTTATTATTATTACAACTAATCTTAATTAAGGGGACGGTGGGGGCAGCTGAAAGAGTTAAAGAGAGGCACCGGGAAGGTCTTATCAATGTATTATTTGCCATGTCGGTCGTGCTGATACTACGACAGCACATGCATCGTGGCAGTGGACAGAAGAAGGCACGCACCAGAAACTTGGAGGATCTGGAAGATCTACTCAAATCACAGAGAGACAAATGTCAGACACCTTACCCAACAGCCACAACAGTGGACATTTAGCGAGCATTGTTGTGATTCAGTGATGCCCTCCAAAAGTCATCATGTTAGTTCCACCATCATGCACACAGACCGTTAAGACGACTGCCCTTAACACCACCTTCCTTATATTTTACAAAATTTTAAATACTTTTTTGGTGACGCACTATTGGTTGTTTTTCTCTGTTCCAAATAAAACAAATTCCAAATGTAAATTAATCTGTGTATGAACTGCACTGACCAGAAAGTAAATGACACATTATCATTTTAGAAATGAGAAAAAATAGAGTGTGCCTTTAACTATTAATGTGATATGCAGTTTTAGGCTACAGCACTTTAACCAAACATTGCTGACATTGAGAAAAGAATGACCAAGTAACAGGAAAACAGGGAAGCCTTATTTTCTTGCAATTCCTTTCTAAGAACTAGAAGCTCCCTCCCACCAGTCTTCCTACAGTAGTCCCCTCCTTTCCCTTGGCACTCTTGGCAGAAGGGAGGCATTATGGATGTTGATATTATATTCAATACATGATGAAACTGCTCTGAATGTATTGATTTATTTACATGCACAGCCAACCAATCCCAGTCCCTGCCTGTTTATACACTGCTTTAGCGGTCTGGGGAAATCACACACATACACACACATACGACAAACAGAGACAGGAAGAGATGAGAAACAATTTAAAACTCTTTATTGATTCTAACCAAGTGATTGTGTATATATTCCACAGTCCCAAAGGTACAATTTCTATGTCTCTTAAATGCAAAAGGGGAAAGAAAGGGAATAAAAATGATGGTACTGGGTAACGGCAAGTCGCTCAGTGACTTGGAGACAAGGTCCCTTATACAGAAGTCTATTGATCCATGCAGTTTGCTAGACACACACATAAACACACACATACACACACACCAGTTCTGTGCAAGTGGGGGTAGGGAATGATGGATGTGCCTGCCAATAGCACTGAACAAACCTGTTAGCTAATTGCCACCAAAGACAATTATCCTTGCATCGCTTCATAATGGAAACACATTACAAAACTCTAATATACACACAGGGAGATTCAAAGATTTGACCGTGGAGCCCGTGTGCACCGAATTTCATTGCCAAAGGCCAGTCAGGTCAGGAGTGGGAAGGAGGACAGGCTACTGATGTCAAAATAGAAGTCACCCTGACCAGATTATAAGCTAGCAGCAGGGCTCTGTCTATATGAAAAGCACCTGAAATACAGATGTACAACTGCAAATAATGCTGAGCTGTGTAAATACTATTCACATTAGTTAAAACGAGCTTATGGACAGAGCAAAGAGACAAATGTCAATTAATCCAATAACATCCATGCTAAATCTACATTCATTCATTTCTGACCGATGTGTGGATCAGAACAATTATTATTAGGAATATTATTAGTAATATTATTATTTTTTTTAGCCATCTTGGGAAGGTCTGTGGATCATGTGATGATATACACTTTGAATGATTTCCTGGAGAAAAAAAAAAAGCCCTGGAACATTGCCCTGTTCTCCACAATACCAGGACTACTATTTTGACAAGCGGTGGATAATGGCAGGTCCAAAGCAATCACAGCCCTGACTTTGACAAATGGCTGTGCTGTGGCCGAGTTGAAAATAACACACATCCACTTTAATCTCTTTCTTGATTAAATCGAAGGTGCACAGTTTTGACATCATGTGATTCTCTCATAAAGCACCTACTGCTGGTTTTGTACAGAGATGTGCCTGTTGGAGTGATATGGAGTCAGGGTGTATGGATGAGTGTGCACATGTACAGTATCTGAAAGATGGAAGGGGAGTATAGAGTGAGAACAGAATGAGAATGGGAACGAGAGACAGAGATTCAGAGAGAGAGATAGATAGAGAGAGAGACAGAGAGAGAGAGAGAGAGAGAGAGACACTGACTTACTGACTACCATTGCAAATGCATTCAAATGAATGCTTAAAGGATGAAATAGGATGTCAAAGCCTACTGACATCAAGGTGCAAATAAAAAAAAGAAAAAAGAAAAGACAATCCTTGAAAAACAAGAAGAGAGAGGCAATCAGAGTCACACCTGTGCCTATTCTCTCAAATCTTGCATGGAGAACAGATCTAAGGATCTAAGTCATGTCATTATTTTGGCTACACCAGCTATACTACATACTAACTACACGTGATCGACAGGTCATTTCACACTATATTCTAATTTTTTTAACTCATGTCTGACAGCCAAAAATACCAATATCCTGCAAAAAAATTATTCCCAGATTATATCGTATTGTAACAACACACAAACAAAGCTGTCATCATCGAAACACAGCTCCATTTTTTACCTATCATACGGTACAATGTATAACGCTTGCAATACACATCCTATACCAAAGGATAACTTTTTTAGCTTTTTGTTTTGCATTTTATCACCTATTAGCCATCACATTTAAACATTAACGCCATTTAGAACGCCTTTTAAAGCACCAGCCTGTAATTTCACCTGAAACCCAGGGATTACAAGCATTTAGAAATCTATTTATCTTTCTATTTATTGCAGTTCTTATGAATTAAGAGCAAACAATCAAACACATGATATTAATGATACGCGAATTAGGCATTTTCTATTCCCTTGTACCCTTGATTCGATCTCCTACAGAGAAAGGGAGGCTGGAAAGGTAGAAGAGGAAAAAAGGGGTTATAAATAACACTGATGAAATGAAGGAGCATTGATCTAAACAGCAGTTAAGTGGTGGGTGGTCTGCAGAGCACTTAATTGTCAGTCATGTGCCGCAGGTTCTACTGGCAGGGCCTGTGTGTGTATGTCTCATTAGGAGCGAGGGGGTGCAAAATAAGCGTTTCTACTCACACACTGAACCCTGCTGCTCCTCCAGGAAGCGTTCCACCAGCAGACGAGCCATGAGAGATGGAGACAGGTCCACCTGAGGAACAAGAAATATAGGATTCATAAATTGCTATAATAAATCACCTGTAAGATTCTCTAATTTTTTAAAGCAAAGATTCATAAATCTATACTTATGAAATGAATTATGACTTTTGATTTGCTATTATATTGAAAGTATGCATTTATATATAACATTACGATAGCAAGTTTAGGTGCAATAAATTATATCACGCTTGATAAATTCTGTGTTAGAAGGTTCATGCACACACTTCAAACTTGTATTGTCAAGCAATTACAATGAAAGTGACAAAAAAGTACTATACAACAACAACAACTACAACTGCAACTACTACTACTACTATTACTACCATCTACATCTATAAACACAAATGTGGTGGCACTAGAGTGATTGTCTGACAAGTCGTCCGTTTCAATAAGCTAAAGCAATCAAACTTGCATCTCTTCAGTCACGTCTCAATGTAGAACTGCAATTGGATTAAACAACAAGTTACTTAAAAGCCTACAGGAATAGGGCCAGTCTGAGTCTATTCTGAGACTTTTACACTGCCTTGATACATCAGATGTATCCCTAAACTCTATCTTTTAAGAAAAGCATACATATAAAATCCTAAAATGCTTCAGATAATGAATTATTATTATCAGCAAAGTGGAACTGTATACTGTAGTCCCAAATACAAGCGGCTATAACGCTTTCAAAACCAATAACTGATAAGGGCTGCTTAGCATTGTAATGTGTTGTTATAAATGTCCTATTATTTGCTGTAAATAAAAAAAGCAGTTATAAAATATAAAATATCTTGGACCAAAATCTTATGACCACACTGTATGCCTAAATGAATCTAAACATACATAGAACATGCATCACAAATAATCACAATCCAAAAATAAAACAATTTTTGCCGTTAGAAGACAACAGTTGTGGCTGTTGGAAAGGGGAAGAGACTGCATCTTCATGGGAGCACCTCCCAATATACACAGCAATGGCAAGTTCACACACATGCAAGCCAGCCAAGCCGTGGGCACTGATGCACCACGACAGATGTTGGCTTTTGCACCTTTCACTGATAAACATCTAAATGGTCACTTCCGTCTTTGGAAGAAAGAACTCGACATCCACTTTTCACCAAAAACAAGCTCGGACCCGAACTGTTCTGCCCACAGCACACACGTCAGATCGTCTGAGTTGAGCTTGGTTGGAGACAACAGCGTTTCTGCATGGAACTGGTGCATGGCATTTATCCTGAATAACAAAGTTCTGAGTTGCATTTCCTGATGGTGAAGTAGAGTGTGTTCAGTGCTAAAGGTTTTCTAAAGCACAACCATGCCAACGTCAACACATTTAACATAGTAGCATAACAGTTTCTCACGCACTGCCATCTGAAGACTTGAAGGTCAGGCATATTCAACAGTGGTTCTCGGCCTTTCCCTACATGGACTGAGATTTCCCCAGATTCCCTGAATCTTTTCATATTATTATGTCGGGATTGTGAAAGACCTACATTCTACATTAGGGGCAGTAGTGGACTGGAGGTTAGGGAACCAGCCTTGTGATCGGAGGGTCGCCGGTTCGATTCCCTGAGCCTACAGTAACGACTGAGGTGCCCTTGAGCAAGGCACCTAACCCCTAACTGCTCCCCGGGCGCCATGGATAGGGCTGCCCACCGCTCCGGGTAAGTGTGCTCACTGCCCCCTAGTGTGTTCACTAGTGTGTTTGTGGTGTTTCACTTCACGGATGGGTTAAATGCGGAAACAAAATTTCCCCACTGTGGGATTTAAATCTTTAAGTCTTAAATCTTTCCAATCACGTGTGGCGATGCATTCTTTTTGAACTGTTCGGCAGTTCTCTCACAATGTTTGGCAGAAAGTGATAAGCCATGACCTGTATTTGACTGCAAAGACAGAGCCTTTGGTGGACGCTCCTTTGTATACCCAAACCAATTTACCTGCTTATTGCGGAATGCACGTAAATATTTTTTTACATTAATATTATCAAGTTAGTCAGCCAAAACAAGTCATTTGTCATAAAAATAAAGATTGTTAATTTCTATTTCCACAAAACATATCTGGAAAAAAGTTTTCAGGAGTGTTTCAGCCTGGAATGTCTTTTTAATGAGGCATAATACAGACTAGCCATTGAGGCACCATTTCAATCCATCACCCTTAAAGACAAAACTGCTCAATTCTACTTAATTCTTAAGAGATTAAAAATTAAAAAATAATTATGGCTGTTATAAGTATGTAAATCCACACAGATACACATGGAAAAACAACATACAAGAGCAGTGCGGGATACAGGCTCGTTAAATTACACAAATCCTATCATAACAGAGTGTAGCATTTACATATGAGTCGATGCACACGTGGGTAAGGCTGGAGCTGATGGCAGGGCCTAGGAACCCTCTCTAACTAAAAGAAGGGAAGGAAGGACCAGTAGCAGAGCAGCTCTTTGAAGGTAAAAACACCTTGAAACGTGCGAGCGCAGGTTGGAAGATCAAGACAGAGCCTGACATGTAGCACAGCACCTATGGCTCATTTTAAGCTCGTCTGTGAGGAGAGGCTGACACCAATGGCAACTCATCCATGCTTTCTCTACCCTGCCTCGCTGTCTTCCTCGCTTACACTCTCAAAATCGCGTATCCCGAGCTGGGGCGGCTGATAATTAATGGGTTTCAATAACTTGTTTCTAGGAGTGCTTGGAGAATACCATGTAGCAGCAAAAATAATTAGTGCATAAAATCAGCTGGAGTAAACATATAACACAGACCAAAGAAACAAGGCACGGTGTGAATTTGGCCAGAATAAGATGCGCTCTGGGAGGCTGAAAAAGAGAGACAACATTACAGGATAATCCCCTTGCCTCTTTAGTTCATTAAACATCTTTGGTGTTTTTGAGCCATTTCTTTTCCCCTCTGTTGTGAAACCGGGAAATATGATCGCCGGAAAGCATTCCGTCGTCTTGTTAGCATAATTGGGGCTCCAAAAGTGAATTCTTGCTCTGCTTATAGCTTGATTGTAGTGTTTTATCTCCTTTGTGATCCTTCCTGGAACTGCTTGAAGCAGTCCACACACAGCACAAAGAGATTTACTGGCAGTGCTGTTTGTTAACATCTCCATAATTCTGCATAGAGAATGTAGCCTCCACAAAGACCAAACATGTCTATAATTATTACGGCAGTAAGGAGACAGTATTCATCTTCATTAGGGGTTTGCTTTCTCCGAGTGCACTCTCGTCTTTTTAGGCCTGCAGGTCTCATGGTTTCTCTTCCCTCATTACCTTTCTCCCCCACCGACCCCCACCCCACCCTCACACACATGCGCGTGCACACACACACTTTTAAATATCGCAGGATAAGGAGTGCACAGTCACTGCAGTAACCCACATCAGGACTGACACTTGAAAAATGGCAACATTACCAAAGGTGGGGCAGCCTGAATAAGAACTCCCTGATTAGTTCAGGTACTTGCATTCTCCTAATTTTCATATTAATCACAAGCCCATCTCCCTCTAATGCTGGACCCCAACACTCGCCTGCAATGTGTGAGTAACATTTACAGACCCCTGAACCACTCTTCAAATTCATCATCCACAAATGAACCCATGCCCCTTTGAGAGGGTGGGGGCCATTTTAATGACCAGGATTAAAATGCACCCAAAGCTATATATGCAAGTAACATATCCCTATTGCATATTCAGGTCTGAGATAAATTAGGGCCAGTGTCTTCATGTACATTGTTCTAATTGTCATCAAGTTTAATACTGGTCTCCCAGTTTGAGATATAAACTCATACATTATGAAGGGAAGAAAGGGGTACTATTGTTAAATATTTTTTGACAAAGGAGCAAGACAGCTTTTACTACTATTTATATTATTATTATTTTTTTTATTATTATTTTTATTTATTTATTTTTTTTTTTATACAAGCCACCTGCTACAAATCAAAATCTTACCTATGTTTTCTAGTACCTACCATCTGTGAACAATTCAGCCATAAAACACAAGGGTGTAAATGTTCTAACTAAACCAAATGGGATATAAAGAGTAGCTAGTAACAACAGCTAAAAGTCAGGAAAATCCTAATAAATAAATTGTAACCGTATGTTGTTTGAACCAGACGAGCATTCAAACTTCATCAATAGAACTTCAATTATCAGCACAATAACATTAAAATCTATTTTACAAACTTGGACACAGCTGGAACTTCATTAGCTACACCTCCTTCTATCTACACTCACTGTTCATTTTATCAGCTCCCCTTACTATATAGATATACTTTGGGGTTCTACAATTACAGACAGTAGTTCATCTGTTCTCTGCATACTCTGTTAGCTCTTTTTACCTAGTTCACAGGACCACCACAGAGCAGGTATTGTGTGGGTGGTGGATCATTATCAGCACGGCAGAGACACTGATGTGGTGCTGGTGTGTTAGTGTGTGCTGTGCAGGTGTGAGTGGATCAGACCCAGTAGTGCTGATGAAGTTCTTAAACACCGCGATTACCCGTCCTGTCCTGTGGCAGCATCCTGTAAACAGTGAACGGACTAGAGGATGACTGAAACTGTAACGCAACAGATAAACTATCTTCAACAAATATAGACCTGCAATAGTCTATATAGAGTGGACAGTGTACCGGGTGAATCGTGAGCAATATCTTTCTAATTGTTGCTGAAATCGAATAATAGAGTACCGAAAAACTTATTCAATACTAAACTTGAACACAAACCATCAATTTTATTTCCATCTGTGAGCCATTAAGCATGCTTGTTTTAAAATCAAATCTATTGGTTGCCTGTCAAATTATATTGTATTATGTTATATTATAATATATTATATTGTGACATTTAATTAATATCAGTGCTTCTTGATTATGCTGCAAAGCCAGGGTTTGTAAATTGACTAATTTCCAGTACATCACATTCCTTTCTAGTGTAAGCCACATCCACTCTTAGACTGTAATTTTATTGTAAATAAGTGAAGGTATCTAAAAACCTAAAACAATAGCCAAGCCTAATGATGGTGACAGTGACGACATAAACCAAAAACATGTTTAAACTAAAAAGACTAAATTTATTTTAGTCTTGAGGGCATCTTGTTTAAATGCTCCGTATATGCCTTTCTCAGAGCTTTCACTATGGAAGAAAAAAATATAAATACATCAATTAAACGAGATGAATAATGATGTTAGATGCTGAGGTTACTGATGCATACGAACTACTCTAGTTTTAGACTACCACTGGATGGATGACTATCCATTCATTCATGCTTTTACTGGGAAAATCACAGATCAATCATTACAACTACATCGTTAAATACCATAACATATGCACACACCAACTCCTTGACTGAATTTATTAATCAGTCTTTTAATCTTCATGATTCATATTTTCAGGTCAAGTACAAGTGAAGGCTCCTCATGAAAGGAATGTGTATTTTCTATTTAGAGTTCATGTTTAATAACTACTCAGGAAGAAAAGGTCATTTGAGGCCGGGTGCGATCATTAAAGAAAGGATATTAACTCTGTTCATCTTGATTCTCACTGTTATTATCAGAGTAAACATCAAATTCAAGGGTTTTATGGGATGCATTTTAAGAGCCTGTGGCAATGGAGAGGGTTGGAGAGGAGCACTGTTTAATGGGAGGCACAAGAGACACTGCAGGGCCCTTTCACTAGCCATTAAACCTTGAGAGTAACCCAATGTTAATTGTTAATTTGCTGACTGGCTGCAATGCACAGGAGACACCGGCTAGTCAGGAATAGGGGGGCTCATTCATTCTTATTAATGTGAAATGTGGGAACCTGCCCGTGTGTAACACTTTAATGTTCACAGCATCAAGCTATTTCCAATACAAACACACACGCGTGCACGCACATGGCGAACCTCCCCCAGTCATCTCGGCCCACGAATTACCATTAAGGCTATTTGAGTAGATTTCCAGTCCTGAAATATGACTATGAGCGAGTATCAATGTGAATAATTTCTGTGTCATTTTTCAGCGATGGGTAACTGAGAATTAATGAATGTTTTTAGCTGGAGAGCTGATCTGATATGTAAACAGTAGGCATAAATCCAGATATTAACAGCTGACCTCCATGTGTCAATCATTTATTTTTTTCAAACAGATGCAGCGGCATTTATGAACGTCAATTATGATAATGACGCAAAAAAGTATTTTTACATCTGTCTAAAGAGGATACGGCCTAATTGCATTAAATAATTGGTTAATAGATAGGACCATTTGCCCAATTTTCATAAGTACTAACAGGCAGGGGAAAAATCTAAAACAGCAATTTGGTCTTTGAAATGATGGAGCTTTCAGGGATAATTGTGTTTGTGCCAAAAATTCGCTGCAGACCTGCCTGAGCACTTCAAAAGAAAAATAAATAGCTAGCTGTAACACTGAGGGGCAGAAAATACACAAAAAAGGATGAAAGAAAAAGAGAAGAAAAGAGTGAGACTGAGAGAGAGACACAGAGAGAGAGAGAGAGAGAGAGAGAGAGAGAGAGAGAGAGAGAGAGAGAGAGAGAGAGAGAGAGAGAGAGAGAGAGAGAGACAGAGAGACAGAGAGAAAGAGAGAGAGAGACAGAGAGAGAGAGAGAGAGAGAGACTCGAGAGGGTTTAAGTCATTACCTCGTTGGCTAACTCCAGCAGGACAGGGTCTGAAGGACGTTTCTTGGCTTCACTACGGTACCTTCATTACAACAAAGAATAACGACCATGAAGGGAGTCAACAAAACAAGAGGAGAGAGGACAACAAGAACAGGCCAGCCAAGACATGTTGATGTCCCGGATGGCTTTGGCCTCTGCGGCATTTAGAACGCTTGGCGCGGTTCAAACGGTAGTGCTCTGAAACCTCAGACTGTCCTCAAACCAGACAAGCATGATCATTAACAAAAAAGGGTGGCTCTGCCTCCTCCCCATCAGAAACCACAAAGCCTTCAAAGATCCCTCGCAGATAATCTATGAGGTTTGTTGTTACGTAAGTGGATTACAAATGCATCACCCGGTTTCCCTCCTGCAAAACAACAAACTTAATAGGCTACACGAGGCTAATTGTGATATGCAAAAATGCTTCCTTGCCGTCAGCCAGTTCCCTTTTGTTTTCTCCTGATCTGATTTTTGAAAGAAATTACATATAATAGGCCCCACCATACACCCAATCAGGGCAAATATCCAAGTGTACTATTTTTTTCCGTGGGGCTGTGTGCTTTTGTAGGCTTAGCAGGTGCAAGTGGGGATCTGGAAGGCCTGGTGATTTGTTTAGAGGAGATTATATCTGTCAGCAGAGCCCACCCACTCACACGCACTTGTCTAGTGATTAGTAGGTAGAGTGGACTGATTCCTACCTCTGGTAGTAGTCTTCAATAACATCTGGGGCATGGTGTCTCACCAGACTTCTTTTCATTCGCTTCTAAAAAGAAAAAAATAATGGTTATTTTGTAAAAGTATTTTCAGGTATGCTCATGCTTCATACAATTCACTGACAAAAAAAACCTGCTAATATTATAATGTACTACAACGACCTATAAAGCATAACATTCATAATATATGTATTTATAATATATCTATAACAATAAGACATTCTGGACCATTTGCATTTATCCATTTGTTGTGACATTTTTGCAGCATATCAGTAGCAGTTTTTGTATATAAAAATATAAATATAATATATAAAAATATTTTAAAAAGTAGATACAGTTGTTGTTCAATGAGCTACAATAATCATTTTGCCCAGGGTGCATCTCTGTATACAAGCAGGCAAGAACAGTTATTAAATCTCAGTGATTTGCCTAGGGGTTCAATGTGAGTCATGAAAAACTTATTCATTCCTGTCTCAAACCTTCAATTAACTTTTACTCGAGGAAACTACAAGCCATTTTAGCCTTCCTGTTTGAATTTTGCATTTTATATATAATATATATATAAAAAAATTCAATTGCCATCTTAACCAGGGGAAAGAAAGAACATTGCTTAAAAAACAACTTATTTAAAAACTACAAAAAAGCAATTCCGCAGGGACACGCCACTTGAGTGACACCTGTCAAGGGGATGATGAATGACTCCATTTTGTGCCTCTGCAGCCTTCTGCCACTCCCGGCAACGGCCATTTATCATCATCGGCTGTCAGCCGGGGAAAGCAGCAGTGACAGTGCGAGTCAGCAAACATTTAGCACACGGAGCCACACTACACGGGGAAATTATTATTGTCAGAATAATAATGGTTTAGCATAATTTATTACAGGTCCACCAAATAAGCAGGGGCTAGATGTTATTAGACAGATGGATGGGAAGGCTTGGCAGGATTCCACCGAGACTCAGGCAGGGCCCTCATCGTGCAAGTGGGGGAGAAGAGAAGGAGGGGGGCATCCTCCAAACCAATCAGAAAGCTGGCAGTTCAATTACAAAGAAATAAGGGGACATTCATCATTCAATTAGGCACCTGTCAGGCCTCACAAAGGAAGAAAACTTCTAACCTGGTACTCCAGGGAGAAGATGCTCAGAAGAGTGGACTGCGAGTGACTGGAACAAATAAAAGAAGGACAAAGTTAATTACCAGAGTGCATTGCACAGAGACAAAGAAAGAGAGGCGCTTCAAAGCTGAGGCCGGCTGCCCTGTAATCTAAAAGAACATGAAAACAAGTGTGGCAAAGTTGTTCCAGATGAACACCTTGGACAAAAGGTTCCTGCTGAGATGCTTTGTGAGGGGAGGGGGGGGTTGGGTTACAAAGATTCAGGATGGTGTGAAATGAGAGAAAATAAAAGCACACCCACTCTTCATATCAGTGTCCACTATATTGCATCTGCGTATCGCATCAGGGAGATATCTCTTGGTATATTTAACCAGCATGACGAGTTCAAATCTTCAAACAACTTCGAAAAAGGAACAGCCATAACCGGGAAGATAAAACATTCAAATATAATTGTATCAGGACGCAATGTAGAAGGAAAAACAGTTTGCCACATTGTCAGCACTGGCATATGGGACATTCTGGAACATTCCCACTGCAACTGGTAGGCTTTGAAAATGGAAACTTTCACAGCAGGACGCTGGGACTCCCAGGAGTCAGACAATTCCATGGGTTGCCATAAGCTACATTCATCTCCAGCTCCACTCAATGTCAAACACCTGGCAAGGGCGGGGGGTAAGACTGCTGTTCCATTGCTTCTGTATCCATCCCAATCCCCCATACAAAAACACCAAAATATTCCAAACAACGGCATTTTTCTTCTGCCGAAAAATCACACAAAGCCCTGTACAGATACTGTACCTATGGCCTCATGCACGTTCCTTACTGTACAGTACCCTTGGTATATGAGATTGTTAAATTTAATGGACTTCTCTTTATAAGTCACCTGAGAACAGAATGTAAATAAAGACTAGAAAGGCACGCTTCCTACTGCATTGAAATATTGAGCGTACACTAGTCATCATTCAGAACGTGCACCAATGAAAACACCAGAGAAGGTTAAATGAAAGGAGCCTTATTTTCAGTGTATTTATATTTTTTCATTAAAGTGATCATAAATTAACAAAAGTTGAGAATATATTAAAAATAGGGTGAGAAGAAAACAGAGGATATAGCCCAGGACAGTGTCCCTGGCGTGTGCTTCAGGCATGTGGCTGACCATCAACAGCTCAGCCTGAACAAAGTTTCAAAGGGGGAAAAATAACATCTTTGTGAGCATACCTCTAAGAAAAGAAGGCTGCCAAGGCATTCATTTGCAATGATACGCACAGGCCAAAGGGTCAGTGCAATTAAGCGGGCCATTAAACGGTCAACTGTCAACATGTGAACACTTACGGGAAGAAAAAAATAAAAGTCCTCTACACTTCAGCCTTGCACCTGAACATTTCAACAACGTTACTGCACAATTCTCAAGGCCCCGGCCATCCCCTCCCCTGATCCGACATCTGTTAGGTTTTAAACGGATTACTCCCTATAATGATCATGATTACTCCCTAATTGCTAAATCTTTACCCTGTTAAGTTTAAAGGGAGGTAAACTGCCCTAAATATCTGTGAAAACATACCTGTTTCAAACAACAGGGAGAGAACTTGGAATTCCGCACCTTATTGTTTGTGCTTCAGCTTAAAAATGTGTCCAAAATACTTTCCCAATGAGGCTACTACAACACAGACGGAGCCACAGTAACTCTGATAACCAGTTTAGACTCTATTATGTCTGCAAAGGCTTTGTGGGAGTATAATATTCCTCTTTCCAGGCTTTTGGAGCCTTTGCTTTAATACATATTCAACTTGAGTCCTCTGGTGTGCTCTTTGCTCACCATGGTAAAACACTGAGCAACACCATGGGACTTACAATGGACACCTGATCTGAAGAAGCCCTGAACAATTCTATTATACTACTAGACTATTATACTGTAAATTACAATGGCAATACATGTATTCCCAACTCTGCATTGCTAAACCAGTATACAGGCTTTGGGTCTTTGTTGGGAAGGATTACTCGCAAATTGATGTGAGGCGCTCCCAAAGCCTATCTGCACAAAGACAATTCAAATGTACTTTGGAGCTGTTTCAAGAACATCAGGAAAACTGTGACTCAAATCTGTAATAAGAGTTTCAGGCCATCGCTGAACACTCACAGCTCAAACCTTTTCCTCATTTTAATCAAATGCCAAATGGCTCTTCTTGTTGACCAAGAATGTTTATAAGCAAAAAGTTTAAAGTGCAATTCTCCTATTCATTTCCAAGATCTACTCAAAGATGTATTATTTAACATATGTACAAGTTCAGTGAAGACTTTGATCGTTTAAAATATTTATATCAATAAAATAAATCGAGGAAACGTTCCAGCCTGTTTATTTACATTATGTTGATTATGAAGTCTGGCATAGTTTATCTTTGAAAGTTTTTGTCCTTCTAAACCATTTTGTGCTCCTGAATTAGAGTTGAGAGATGAACAGGAGGCTGGAATTACTCATACATTACCAGAGCAATGAGCAATTTCCATGGTGTACATAAATGATGCTGGAGTGCAGAAAGAAAAACAGCACAAAACGAATCTACACAAACTTGTGCTTCATACACTCGCTCAGTCAATTACAGGTAAACCTTATTAAAGTAGAAAGTAGTAAAAACTTCTAACTAAAAAGATAACATGGCACTAGAAATAAAACTTGATTTCAGGGCATTCTCCAGACAAACACAACCACAGACAGTGAACTGCCTCTGATTATTAGTGCAAAGTGATACAAATCTACTGTGAAGGATATATGAAATATACAGCATATCTTGTATTAACTACACTTTAAAGCTTTCTGAAACTGCAAATTAAATAGTAAAATAAATGATATTGCATCCTACTGTGTATATGAAATATTCACAGCAGAATTCAGCTCCTACAGGTCACATTCATGTTACGAAACTAACAATACCTCACAGGGTCCACTCCCACACAGATTAACATATAAACCAGGGGTGCACGAAGTATGGGAACTGTGAGGCAATGCTGATATCCGATGCTATAGTTAATACAAAAGCATACCATAATCTAACTGGATTAGCATTAAGGTAATATGTATGTGACTTATTTAAACAGGGTTATAAACGCTACAAATCAAAGAAATGAAAGAAAGGTCCAGTGTCACCTGAGGCATTGTGCTCCTCTGGATTACAAACAAATATGGCATTAAATATCAGAAAATTACTCCTGAGATATTACTGCACATCCCTAGCAGAAAGTTCTATTTGCTGCTCAGTTCTAAAGTCTGATAACCTGTTGATCGACAAAATGAAACTACAAAATTCTATTTGGAGGAAAAAGCAACTTTTGCAGGCTGTTAACGGAGTTTACAATAACTACATAGATTCCGCACATAGTGACCGCACTAATTTAGAATCCACGCTTTATGGGTATCAGACCACAGGGCAGCTGCTGAATGCATGTAAAGGCCATACATCATAATTCCTACCCTCCTTGCTAGAGTCTTTACAGGAATAGGAACAGGAATGCAGAAACTGGTCAAAGTAGATAGATGTGAAAAATAAGCTGCTAAACTGCTGTTCTTCTAAACTGCTGTTCTTCTAAACTGCTGTTCTTCTAAACTGCTGTTCTTCTAAACTGTATTTTCTCTACTGAGTCACTGGTAAATGGACATAAAGTCTCAGAAAGAATGAGATCAGTGAACAGCAATAGTCAGCAAGGGGTTTTGATTTACCAAATTACCACATCTATAATGAAACTGCCTATTCATTTCATTAGACCCATGGTTCAGGGAAAAAAATAGAGAAAAAATACTGCAATTTGAACAGTATGCTTACAACATGTAGGTAAAATCAGGAAAATACTTCCCTGGAATAAGAATGAAGAGAGCTATTAGAAGGTCATAGAACAGTATTAAGCCTATTGCCTCTAGCCTATAATTTCAAACAGGGAAAAACAGAAGGTCTGCAATCAGAACAGTGCCTTGGAAATCATTCAGAACGTAATTACCCTTCTCTACAACCTACGACATTCCATTAATATGCATGGGGCTGAAAATAGTATCGAAGCCAATTTGATTAAAATATCCCACTCAAACTGTTCCATGATGTCTACTTAACTCTACCATCAACTGAACAAGTTAAACTACGACGCTTTGCTCATATCCGTAAACAGAAGAGGGTTTAATGTACACAAAGTGCATGGTGATTAAACAAAGATTAAAGTACTAATTGAGAATATTATCTTTGCTGCCTATTTCAAACTAAGCAGTTTAGTTTAGTTTCCCCCACTGCAAATAACACGAGAGAAAAGCACTAGCAGATTTCAACACGCCACACTTTTTCATTTGGAATCCCATCCTTTCTCTAAATGATTAATAATAAAAAATGGCAGCAATTAACCTAATGAAGGCCACCTGGCTAATGATATCTGTATCATATGTTTTGATGATAATTAGCATTTGCCATGTCTCCGTAGCATGCTGCAGAACTGAACTGAAGCATAGCAAATATAGTGCCTAATGATTTTAAGACATGCTCCGTAAAAGAAAACCCCTCTTATGGTATTGGCTAGGTTTGGCAAGGTCAGAATGAGTTAGCTCGATGCTGACATTTATGAGACTTTAAGAAACCGTGTTTGCTCTTGATAACATTTTAGTCAAAAGCCATCTTGAATAGTGAATGAAGTAAGTGCGGGCCGCATATGATCTGCTTTGAAAAGCAGACGGAAAGAGTGTGTGGACTGTATCTCCCCAAGTCTTTTTAGCTCTCTCTCGCTCACTCGCTTGCTCTCTTCCTTAAATCAATATTTTGCACCAGAAGAAAATACTTTGCTGGATTTGTTTTTGCTTCATGCTCCGCATATGTAAATGTCCCTAATTATACATGCTGATAAGAGCAGGCGAACATCTGTTTCAGCCCAAACAGCATCCACATGAAGAGGAAACGCACAACTGTGAGAGATGTGACACACCAAAGCGAAAACATGTAACATGGACTGTGTGGTTACGTTCAGCAAGCTTCAAATATGTAAATAAATAAATAAATAAATAAATAAATAAATAAAAAGTTTACCAAAATCAATGAGTGTCCATACCATGCATTCTCTATACTCTATCATATTAAACATAAACACTTGCACTACCATGTGGAAACAAACATTTGTTTATCAAGCTAATTGCTAGTCACCAATAGCACCACTTGTCATCTCGGCACCACACTTATTTGAGGGTGTGATTTGACACAGGAGAACGTTTTAACTCCAGGTAAAGCGTGAATAAGTCTCACACTGCTTCACATTGCTAGCTCTCGAGATGCCATGTTCTTTTTGTATGTGTTACCCAGAATAAATGAGCCCTCCAAAAACAAACCAAAATGATTCAGACTAAGGGTGAGTTAAGTTCAGTGCATGCTCTTAAAAAAGTGTTTTTGAACAACTTAAAAACCTTTCACCTTAAAAAAAAAAAAACAGGTTAAAATCAGTTGCCTTTGCTTTCCTACGCCACTCACTGTAGTTTAAAAAGAGGTATCAGGGTTGTGCTGGTTTAGCATTTTAAAGAGACTATAAAAACAATTATTTAAATACATAATAATTAGGTTTTATTTCATTATCATGCAGAATTCCAATGTAATTTTACAAACCCAAATAAATTAAGGCAATTAATGCAAAAACGTAACATCATCAAAATAATAATGATATTATTATTATTATTATTATTATTATTATTATTATTATTATTATATAAATAATCTTTAAGGGAAATATGTTATGTTTTTTGAACATTTTTTTCAAGATAAAATTCAATAAAATATTAAAAACTACAAAAATAATTAAATACAAAAAGAGTTGCAACTGTAGAAATCTCCGTCTTAACAACTATTCAAAAACACCTCACCCTATTTGGATGTAGTGTACACTGGAAATGAAAACGTTAACACTTAAATGAAAGCATGTTGATTTAAGATAATTTACTGAAGTCACTAAAGAACACTCTCTACCTAAGTGGCTTTTAACTATGATAAGTCTTTGAGCTTCTAGAAACCCATGTTAACAGCAAAGAAATGTAAGAGCACACAGCTTCTCAAACACCACAGCAATTACCATTTCTTCACATTACGCATTCATCTAGTATCCTCAGGAAACGCTAATCCTAACAGCACAGGGAGCAGAAACTTCAGACAACAGCTAACGCCTTTTGGTGCAGAAGCTAACTGTCACATCCCTCCATGCTTTACCCAGGCTCTTTGCTGCTCAGTAAAGGCGCATAGTAGCGCTATAATCTTTTAAATGGTGCCTTAGAGGCTTGCAAGCTGTCAGTAGTTCAGCAACAGTCGCAAAAAACGACAACATTCGCAACACTGTCTCTGCTTTAATTATGATCAGCAATGAAAAGTAAGGGTCTATAGTTGTAATGGTGCCAAAACACATTACAGTTATTTTGGTGTGACTCTTTTGCGAGATCAAGATCATTACTGTTCCTTTGTCTACAAAATCTCATACAAACTGGAAAATGATGCCTTCATTACCCATCAGGCAATGGGTGCTCTTTAATCTGACAAGGAAGCACATCAGGCTGACCAAATGTCTACTGCCTTAAGCACGGCTCCAGCACTTGTACCATTCTGCGCAATTTGTTTCATTCCTCTTCTGCAATTGATCTCAGTATGCAAATTGATCCTCAGGCAAAAAACCTATACAGTAGCTGCCCAACTGTACTGAACTCAGCAAAGCACATTTGCAGAACACTGTGTAAGGGAGACTGTGCTGTGCACCACTTCAGTGAATACTGCATTGGTCGTTGTGTAATACAGTGCAGGTGAGCCTGGAAATCCTTCTGCCCATAATTCTAAAATCAGTACACATGGACAAAACAATTCAACCTTTACACTACAGTTTACATTTTGGCCTGCAGAGACAGATGTTTTAAGACCGCTTTCAACAGATGCTTTACAGTCTAATGTACTTATCTTAGCAAAAAATAACAGGGCAGTGTATCTAACAAGGAAACATTTCAATCCAGTTCTACCGAATCCAGCAAGTTCCAGACGTACTCTCGTAAACTAAACGAAAGGTCTTTCTTGCGTCCAACCCCCTTTTGGCCCTTGGCTTTCTTCCTCGTGCCTGTTCAACGCCTGACCATATAAACAATCGCAGTTCTGTGATTAGGCCTTCCGTATCCCTGACAGCACAGTACTCCGCTGGCCAGGGCAAAGCCACAAGCCTAAGCTGCCAGCTCCACTTTTTGTTTGTGCTGTGAGCCAGAGACGTGTGGTCTTCCACGGGAGGAACAACGAGGCCCTGGGCAGCAGCTCTGGGAGCCAGACAGGCTACTGGCTAATGTCATCATCCCATCTTTACTGAACTGTCTAAGCAATGGCACAGCAGTCAAAACAGTGGTGCCGACACTAAAGAACTTCCAACAAATTAGTTAATGGGGAAACACGAAGTAGACATTCTATACTTGATCAACACTTTTAATCGCAAATACAGACAAAACAGCAAACAACAACAAAACGTCATTAAGTTGCAGTTAGCATGAAAAAAAATTGAGACCAGTTAGCACACAATTCAGTTCTATTGGATTAACAGGCATGTAATAGAGAGATAAACACCATAACTGCAATAAATAATCAATGAGGAGCCCCTCTGTTTGAAACCCCAGCTTGAACATTACCATCGAAAACAACGTGTCTGCGGCCAAGAAAATCAGCATATCAATGGCACATGCCACAACAACACTGGCCTCCAGTTTACTCCAAAGATCACGCTAGATAAACCCCAAATAACAGAGAAATTAACAAATGCTTGACATTTGCTCAACATCCATTATTCTGACACTTCTTCAGAATTTCAAAAGGCTGAGTGCATGCTTAATCAACATTCATATTCCCCAAGCGAGCCACTGGCACCATATTGCAGCCCGCCTCAGTGCTGATGAAAACGGCACATTAGGGCCCGTTTTGAAAACGTTCAGGGACTCTGCAGGGATGTGTGTGTGTGTGTGTGTGCGCATGTGGGGGGAAAAAAAAAAAAGCAAGGCCGCACACTCTTTCTCTTTAAAGTGCATCCAAGACCGGAGCATCTGCACAGATCCATTCTCTCCACACTTCACCCAGCCGGTTCTCCAAACTCGACAGACATATGCAAAATGAGCTGAATGGCATTATAAAGAGGGAGTAATCATTACACCCAAATTCATTCATAGCGTTGTGCAGAGGGCCGATGGAGGCCTCTCTCTCCTGGGACAAAGACCGGCGGGAATGACAGTGGTCCCACATGATCCCAGTCAGCCAGGCAAGGTCTCAGAGATCCTGCTTTAATTTCCAATTCTAATATGAAGCAGGGAGAGAGAAAAGGCCCGGGACTGATGTCACATCCCACCACTGGCCCATCACGCCCCCCACTCCAGTCTCATTGTAGTGGGGGCACAGACACTAGGCAGGACAGGCCGTCCAGGCAGGAGGTGTGCTGGATTTGCATGTCCCTCCATTGTGAGCAGGGGAAAAAGTGACAGCACCGTGTCCAATTCTTTTCCCTTCAGAACAGCTCGAGCCCGGCAGGAGAGGCCAGGCTGACAGATGACTCCCAACATCTGTGTTACGTGAGCGATACAGATGAGGGACTTTGCATCCCCCTCGCAGCCAAACTCATACCCGACTAGACACAGCTCAGGCACCCGGTGGAAATGAGCTTCAGATGACCAGTACCATTATGCTGGTTTCAAGTCAGTTTATCACTGTTTCATTAGTCTGCCTGTTTCCACACATATACTGCCATTCTCTTCACACACATATGTATATTGCATTAATGTATCTGTGTATAGCGCCTGCATCTATACTGTTCAGTATGTACTGACAAAGTTTAAAAGGTGGCCATGATGTCAGTGATAGTATTAAATCTCCTAATAAGCTCATATTTTTGACCACAGTTGCAATTTCAATGGTTATTATTTAATAAGCTACCGGCCATCAAATTGAATTTTTGGGCCAGAATGCTGAATACAGTGTGCCAGACTGCCATTTTACAAGCTTAATGTTATTAGGTAATTTCCCCAAATTATTATTAAGACCACAGTGATTAATGCAACATCTAATTAAAGTTGTATATCTTGCCATTTGACAATTATACCCCTTTAAACACCAATTTCATTTTGAAACAAATACAATAACCATGCAGCCCTAGTTCCAGGGGCAAGTTTAGTTTCAGGAGCTTCGTAAAACCTTTACGATCAGTAAAGAGTTTTAAAAGTATCCCCAAATACATTCCCACTGCTGAAAAGATGCAGCAGCTTCAGTGCAGCACATTCACAGCATGTGACACATCAAAAATATGAAACACTGGTGCTGCAAGTAGAAGATGAGATATTCTTTCATTAAGTCCATGTGAGCATGGATAGGGGGTTGCGAAGTGTGACAAGGCTGGGAGATTGGAAGGATTCTCTGATATGATTCTGCGAGCATGGCATTCCCAGCAGGGACAGCCTGCATGAGGACCGATGAAGGACAGAACTCCCTGTTCCCTAGACCCCCAAAAACACAGGCAGGCTGCCTGTCTCCACTCCAGCATTGACTAAGGCCCTGGGCTTTCAGGCACAGAGGAGGGGGGACTGCTGTGCCTCAACGCATGCTAAGAGATGATGGATGGCCTAGTCGATATGTTATGTCTTAAGAGCCTGATTTCCTGCCAGTCCAATCACTAACCCTCCAGAGTCCGGCTCAGCTGATTGGACAAGCAGAATAATTTTGCAGGCTGTGAAAACACTACCGCCATGCCCGGCTGTCAGGTTCTTAGACGCCGTTCAGGTTTTTTAAAACCAGGGCCTCTCTGCGATCCTTTACACGGAGGAAATATGAACAATAATACCAAGACAAATCAAAGCTGCTAAAACAAGCATTTGTTGCCATGTACAATCAGCCAAGTGAGGAATTGTGTGCATTTTTTTTAGAGAAGCAATCATGAGAAAAAAAAAAATACTGCACAAATATTAGCCTCACTATAGTTTAGAGTAACCGCCTCACACACAGATTTATATATAGTTTATATAAATATATATATATAAAAACCATGACAAAAAAAAGTTTAATCCATGAAAATTAGGTCATACATCAGGGTAGTCCATGAGGACAATGGGATATAAAAAAAAGTGGCTGGGGGATCAGCCTAGCACATATCATATTCTATAAAACGCTGACGCCAATAACAAAGGCATGTTCAAGGTAGGCTGTGAATCCCTTAGGGACCCTGTGCCTTATTCTAGCAGTGATTACAGCACTATGAAACTAGGAAGCTCCCAATTCATGCGAGTCTCTAAGTGACCTCTAAAGGAACAGGGGCTGCCTCAGTGGCCTTGGGGGATTACATGTGTTACATTCAATAAAGAGCAGTCCCTCTTTGTCAAGGCGACACACAAACAAAGCCATTAACCCTAGCTTATACAATGCATCCACAATATAAAGACTATGTAGTGAAGTGATATGTAAAAATATGAACAGGAATGACATACTGTGGTTTAGAAGTTAACACCTGCATTCTGGTACACATTTGAAAAATAAGAATTAAGAATATGAAAATGTTTGGTGTGTCCAAGAACACAAGACCAGCAATGGGAAAATATCATTAGAGTAAAACACAATAGGATGTACATGTATAAATGATACTGCTATTTGTTTAATGGGTAGACAAATTGTTCTGTGTTTTATCTATGCATTCTGTAAAACAGGTTACTTAAAAAAACAAAGAAAGATATAGCTCAATAGCTCACTAAATGTTACGCATCACTGAGTCATAGACATTCACTGACTATGCATCATGGAGAGCATGTTGTATCTTATTAATATGCAAAATAAAAGTAAAATAAAAGTTACTGTTATAAAGTAGCTTGTTAAATGGTTTAACACAGCCACATATTTAACTTCCTAACAAATTACAGAATATAGGCAACGACTTGTGACAAACTTGCAGACAAGAAAATGAGCACAAGATTGAAATAATTAATGAAGGGAGACAGGAAAGAACAAATATATATGTACATTTGAAGACAAAAATATTAGCTTTAGTTAGTTAGTTAGTTAGTTTTTATTAGTTTTTCCAAAATAAGTCCTTTTATAACAAAGCAATGATTTTCCAACATAGCATTTAAACATAAACATACTACTTTCCTTAAGAAAAGAATAAATTATTTTTATTTGCATACTGTAAGAGATGACTGGGGTCAATATTATTAGCCTGACAATATTAGGAGCTGACTTTTTTATTGAGCCATAGCACAAACCAGTGCTGTGCAGTGGTGTGCCTTAACTTTGTAATGATAAAAGCTCATTAAATCAAGTCACAGCTGAGGGTTATCTCCCAATTTACACACAGTATAAAATCTTTGGTAAGCATTTGAAACTTGAGAAAGCATCAGGCCTGGCTGAGGTAGGGGCCTGATGCTGGAAAGAAAACTAGTAAGAGATGTGTTTAAAGACCCCAGAACAACTACCAAGACACTAGTGAATGACTTAGCAAAGTTAGGAATTGTTGTCTCAAAAATGACACTAGAGTGTCACTGGAATCACTAGAGTCCTGAGCAGGAATGAATTCAGGGGTTGAAGACCAAGAAAAATTCCACTTCTGCAGAAAAGACACCTTTAAGCCAGAATGAATGTATGCTAATGAGAACCTGAAGGAAGATTATGCATACTGGAAGCATGTCCTTTGGTCAAATGAGAGGCATAGCGATATTGCCTGTGCTTGGCGGGAAAACGGAGCGGGGTAACACAAACAACACTGTCCCCACAGTGAAACACGGTGGTGGGAGTGTTATGCAGTGGGGACGCTTCAGTGCATCTGGACCTGGGAATCCCATCAAGCTAGAAGGAATCATGACAAAAAATGGATATGTGAAGATTCTGAAAGAAAAAAGCAGTCAGCAGCAAAACTTGGTTCGTCGCTTTGTCTTCCAACATCACAATGACCCAAAACATACATGGCTCTTTGTGAAGAACTACCTCCAGCAGACCAATGTGACTGTTCTTGACTGGCTGCATCAAGCCCTGATTTGAATCTCACAGAAAATCTTTGGGGTGAATTGAAAAAGAAGGTTCATGCCAGAGGGCCATAAAATCTGGAGGAGTTTGAGAAATTTGCCACAGAAGAATGGGCTGGGATTCCTCAGGAGATGTGTAAGAGACTTGATGAAAACTACACCAAACGACTGAAGGCTTAACTTCCTAAGAAATTATGATGATTCATTCTGAGTGAAACTATTTGTGTAACTATTCTGTATACTAACTATTTTGCCAACTAATAAAAAAATAAATAAAAAGAAGTAAAAGATAAATGGATTTGGATGATAACGTATGGCTGAAGGTTTCATTTTTAGAAGACAGTTCTGCTGTTGCACAAAAACATATACATTTTTAAACTGATTATTCAAAAACAGCCAAAAGAAAACAACAGGTTTTACTTCAGCATGAGTAAGAGATGCTGCATCTAGCTAATGAGCTAACCGGTACAACACTAAATGCTGATGGAGACTCATTGTTGTCTTACCAGTGGTGTTTCTCCTCAGTGGATGATGTAGCAGTAATAGGTTTGTTAGATAAATGTATCTGACGTATTCACATACATATGTTTAATAGTAGCAAACTGAAATATAATAACCTTACTAGCAAATATGAAGAAAGCTGTCATTTAACAGACCTAGACAAACAAAAAATTGGCCTTTCATTTGATTTTTGGTTCACATTTGTACCATTATCATGACGAAATGTAACAAATATTTCCATACTGATTTCCATGTTTGAACACTGGCACCTCAAATGGTTTACAGAGTACTTGAGTACCTATACACATCTGTACAATGGAAAGTGCCGACAACAAAACATTGAGACATCTGAAAGCAGACAATTCTTAAAAAAATAAATAAATAAATAAAAGTGTAACAGCTAAAACAGACCCTTGTGAATCTGCTGTGCATATACATCTTCAATCACGCAAGGGTCTCAAGTTGGGCTGATAGACAATGTCACTGTCCATCGGATATGACTGACAGAGCACAATGTCAAGTCAGCAACATCACAACAAACTCAAACTGACAAAATTACAATAGCTGTGGTCGTCTTAGTGCACAATATTTACCTAATGGTTTGTATACCTCTCTGGATGAGGCTGAAACTACAAAACATGCAACAGATTTGAGAAAGCTTTGAGGGCTTCAATTCTGAGCTACATGAAGCAGTCAAGGGCCTTGTGGATCTTCTTTGTTACTGGAAAGTGCAATGAAGCATCATTTGGGATGATTTTAGTGTTTAAACACACTTCTGAAAACATGCAGGCAAGTACTGCACAAGAACCCAAACAGTCAAAAGTGACATTATCCAGACAGATGAACAAGGGATATATAACCACACTCTCAATTGGTAATCATATTTCTGTATATAAATGCAACAAACAATGAGCAAGAAAGCTAACACTTCACCTGACTGACTTTTTGTTGACTGACTATTTTGCTATTTGTGCACAATCATATGACATTCATTACTGATATTTGAGGTGCCACAGACGGTGCTGACCACTTTTTCCTTAATCGACTTTGACCACTGCTATGCACATTAAGCTAGTTATCTAGCATCCTGATCATCCACTCCAGTGGTATAAGATTTCTTTCTGACCTTGGTGGTTGGTGTTCTAAACATGATAGTAGCACAAAAGGCTCCCACAAGTCTCCCAGACATTTGGATTTTGCAGAGAAAAGCCAGTTTCTGCCCAATGCTACAAGAATATTCACATCTTGCCCTAAATTAATACGGGAGGATAAGAAATATGTCTTTACTTATGACAGCTACAGAACTGAGGCATTGACCATGGTCATATTTGGAGAACTGCAATAGCACAGAACAGCACAGAAGTCACAAGAGAAACATCATATGATGAAAACGTTTGGGGTGGGAAACATCAAACACCCCATAATGTGTTTGTGATATGACAATATTAAATGATATGTAAAACATAATATGATATTACTGATTTTAAAAATTCTGTGGCATGCAGGGTATTATATACAGTATACTGCAATCTATTATTTTTTTCAACTGCAAATCCCATTCCGAAGGAAAACATTGTCAGCATCTGTTTTATCTAAAGTTAATTTGCAATTTATATAATAAAATATCAAAACATGGCATTATTCTAATATTGCCATACAAAATCATCACGATAAAATGCTGTATTGATTTTTTTCCCATACTCATAATAAATACACAGTGCGGCATATGAGATACATGCCATAGTTATCATCAGTACTTTATATTAGAGAGAGTTATGTGGAGGACACACTTTACAAGGCAGTCAAATTACTCCAATTCCCATCGCTACAACACTAATAAATGATGCTACAATTAATGTAGTTCTTCTCTGTAACTATACCTACATGTATACTGGTGCTTTACAACTCGTCTTACTAAGCACAGTTAAATTGTTCTTCTCTGACTATTGTCTTAGCCTACTTAAATGTAAGGTCTACGCCAAGGTATAAAGAGTATGAGGTTTGAAGTCTTTAGGGTGAGTAAAACGTTTGGGAAGCACTGGCCTAAATTGACACTGACTTAACTATTCAAAATAGATTTGCAAAATACAACACTTCCACTGATCTTCACACAATTGTAGCACTAACTGCAAAACCACACACATGCTGTGGCCTGTCACAATTATCACCCAAAGGAAACATGTCTTTTTTAAGAATGTCTCAAAGAAATAAAGCAGATTTCAATATTGCATTAATAAAGAATCACTGCTTTCTGGATTCTCTCTCTCAAACCTCTGCAGGGGAAAAGAAGAAACCATCATTTCAAGTTCTGTTGATAGACTGATGAATGAATTCTCATTCTACACTGGCAGACAGCTGAAAGAGTTCTGTTACATAGAGCTATTTAAGAAAATTATAAGATCTTACCCTTTTTTATGGTAACATATAGTTTTGCATTGCCAGACTCTGTAGGGAGAGTGTGGAACCTTTTGCCACTTAACATGGCCAATAACTGCCTAATAATGCAGGAAAAGCAAACTTGGCATGTAAACCCAATCACAAGGCAGCTATATGGCATGACATAAACAGTCCCTCAGGAAGCACGAAAGTATACGACAGGCATTTGTGGCTAATTCTACTATTCGGTAGGGTAAACTTAACTGGGATAACAAAACTCTGATTCACCCCAAATCAGTGCAATATGATGCATGGAAGAGTGTATACAGGGAAGTGCAGATGTCCAATAAGAATGCAACTGTCAGAATCGAGAACTGTGGACAGGTTAATGCACTAAAGATTTCAGGATCTCCATTTACATGCGAGCAGAGCATCTTAGAATTAGAATTTAGAGCCACTACACACACACACACATAGACGAGGCAGTAAGCACACTAGTCCAAAGCACTGGGCAGCCCTATCCACGGTGCACAGAAAGCAGTTTGTGATCAGTTGCCTTGCTCAAGTAAATACACATATGTGAAAACATTTAGATCAAAGTAAGAAAATCCAAGGGTTTCTCGCACTTCATTCAGAAAATGAAAGGAGGGCTACACACCGTAGTTATGTCAAACTACTATTAACATGTTCACTGCATTATGGAAATGCGATGGCACAGTGTGAGGGACCATGCACTTACTTGGGGAACCTGTCCTTCAGCATCTTCATACACTGTCGAGTGGGACGAAGTTGCTCAGTGAATTTTGCAATTGTTCTGTATTCCGTTCGACTAAGCTTCATCTTTTGTGCCCACCTTCAGGAGAGAAGAGGACAGTGTTATAAAACCCTATTCGGAAATTCATACATATCATAAAATGAACTTAACACGTACACACATTCATTTAATAGTAATTATACTACTGGTTGTAGTACACAGTCCTTTAAAACTCCACATTAGCTAGCATCTACATTCACTGTCAAGCTAAAGAGGTAAGCTGTGGTAAAGGTGCACACCGAGCTGAAACATTCACTGGCGTAGCTCGTGCTTTTCAGTGCCCTTCACATGTGTATGAACATATAACCAGCAAAGACATGCTTATAAACACTTTGTGGACGTGGAGTATATCCCTTCTCACAGCAAAACACTGCAATGCCTAGCAGGTCGGCTAACAGCATAAACTGCGCAAAGCCAAGCGACAGACGAAAGCAACTTCGAGCCGTCCAAACGTTAATGTACCTTCCACACTTGTAATTCAGCCTTATATCTGTGCTCCCTGCTATGTTTTGCTCCAAAACACCGTTATGGGTAATAGCGTCACCACAGCTGAACAGCTCCGGAGCAGCTTCCTGAAACACTCCCGCGAAGAAGTTGAAAGGCGGGCGTCACCAAAAAGTCCACCTCTGATTGGCTAGATTTTCAGGACTTGAGTATGGCCAGCGCTGGTTGGCTAGGACTGTGAACTTGTAATGAGGCTTTGGTGAAAAGTGGGAGACAGCTTGTAAATTCTTGGACGTTCCGCTTTTTATGGCGTGGTACCTTCAAATCTATAGAAGACGTTTCCCGTTCAGGTGCTATGTGCGGCATGTGAGGCATATGAAATGAATGTCTCTTCTCCGTGTGACTGTCTTTTTATTCATAACTGTGTGGTGAAAAAGAAATTCCCCAGTGACGTTACAGATAGCACAGCTAGATAGCATTACTTTTTCACATTTTAAGGACTGCTTTGCTATAATACCTTTTTTCTGAATCAATGCTTTTAAATAGTGAACTATTCTGTAACTGCTGTATTTGCCGTTTTGAAGCCTTTTTTTTCTGTTGTCTTTTTATTATTATTATTTAGTCCGTCGCAGGCTATAGCTAAACCCTGACAAGCCCACCACCCCGAATTTGGTTGAAATGCAGGTCTAAGGTAGGCCGTTGTGCTTCTGCGCATGCTCACACTATACATACATGTATACATGTATGCATGTATGTATTTATGCTGGATAAAATGTACCGTGGGTATTATATGTAGTTAAACATGTTCAAGTAGAAAATGCTTTTAGTCAAGTTCTAGCATTATCATAGCAATGGTACAAGCAATTGGAGTTTTTATGGCATCAAATTAATTAGTAACAATTAAATAATCAACCTCTGTTGTGTCTGTAATATTTTTCTTTATGTAAAACAATTACACTCTGAGTTAACAAGGCTAAAATGCAGCTTTCACACAAAAGGGTTAGACTGTGTACCCCCAAGTAAATTCAGAGCAGTGATTTTTTTAAACTTTTGCATGCTCAGATTCATCAATAACATACTATAAATGTAATGTAAATGTAAAATGTATTTAAATGTTATAATGACAAATCTTTCTTCTATTTATATGTTTAATTTGCCACATTAGACTTTTTTCACCTATCATACTTGGTGTGATTAATATTTTTGTATGTATTTAGATAATTAGTTTGAAATGCTATGGACCAGTATTGAATTATTGGTGTTTTGCATCAGTTTTCCAGACCTTTTACCAAGTGAAGATGCTAGCCCCTCCATCTGTTATGATTAACACCACCCATGGGGTAAGTTGCTCTATTTACTTCACAGTTTACTTACAGTAAAAAATCTTACAAAAATTTTTGCAAAAATTATTTAACAGAAAATAATTCACATTTAGTTAAATTTTATCCTCGCTGTCCCCAGCTACTACTACTAATAATAATAATAACAATATTATTATTATCATTATTATTATTATTATTATTATTATTATTATGTTTTATATAGAACATTCTGCATATCTTTACAATCAAGTGAAATTAACCATAAATATAGAAATATAACACATATAATAGGGGACATAACACAGCTGCGAAGAAACGCAAGAAAACAAGAAATGTAATCACATGCTAAGAGGAAATGTGAGAAAAATGATCCAAAACATGTCAACAAAATCAAGTATACATAATCAAAGACAGAGTGAAACAATCAAAGAATGATAATGCAAGAAGATGGTAACATTAGAAGTTGGAAGAAGCCATATGTAGGAAGAAGATAAACAATTTGATCTGGAGTTTGAAAAGATGGAGGAAAATGCATAACAAATTTGAACAAACAGTTCAGATCATATAATTTCAGTCATTTTGTCACTAGATTTACAGTCTACTGCAGCGCTGCAAAAGAAGGCAATCCTGAACCTGGGCTGTATGATAGTGTGTTTAAGCTGCCTCCTCTTAGACTGTGCATGGCAGATAAAACTCTGGGGTCTTAAGGCAGTGTTGGGGTGATTGGTATGAAAGGCTGAGGTCAGGCAGGATGGAGCCTGTTTCCCCTTACAGGTATCAGAGAATTGGAGGTTGGGGAAGCAGGGTATGTATTAGGAATGAAAGGATCAGTGTAGTGCGATGGTTTAAAAAGATAAAATCAAAGCTGTGTAATAGCTCTAAAGGCAGGGATCAGAGGTGGCGGGTTTGGGTGTGAGCTGGCTGGAGGAGCTGTGGCGAGCAAGCACAGGCACTGGGAGGAGGAGAGGGAGGGAGGGAGAGAGAGAGAAGGAGAAAGGGAGACAGAGAGGAGGGGGCTTCTGAGGCGGCGTGTAAACAGGGCAGTGGTACACGCGGTGCCGTTAACCAGCTGTGAAGCCTGCGCACAGTGGGAGATGAATTTGCAAAGGATGTTTCCCTCTGATATCCAGGAGACGCTCCACTGATCTCTGCTCCACTGCTCTCGGCACACCATTGTAGTGCTAAGCACTGTGCTTCTAATGGCAGCACTATACCTTAACGCCTGCGATGCATTTGCATTTGCTTTCATACCGGAGTTGGAAGGTTCCCGCCTGGTTTTATGGGCACTGGACCTAAATTAATGTTTTACATGTTGTAAAAAAAAATACATAGGCTTTATGAAAAGATTGTATAGGTGTTTATATTTATATAGGTGTTTATATTTATATTACAGGAGGCAGTTTGTGCATATTTATCTGACATAGCTTATATTTTTATACATATGTGTGTGTGTGTGTGTGTATATATATATATATATATATATATATATATATATATATATATATATATATATATATATATATATATATATACAGTGCATTTGTAGCAAATTCCACCCATGCTGGCTTTTCCTGGTTAGCTTAATTTTTTATAATCCCCTCTTAATCATGACAGCATTGAAGTCTTGGTGTTTTTCCACAGCAGTCTAAAATGTTGAACTTTTCAGACTTTCTTGACGGTGTCAAGCTGTAATCCAGTATTAACTGCCTGCAGTATTAGTGAAGTATCAGGTTATTGGAAAATGTATCACCAACACATTACCACACCGTGAAATTACATAGCCATATTTTACACCGTTAAGAAGAAGATGTGTGCTTTGCAGAAGATTTTAAAGCGGCTTTTTTTTTCTTTTATTTTATTAGCGTTTAATGAATGTAATTAGATGGCAAGTAATTAAATGTAATTGTGCTCACAATGTCCTCCCCCCTCGTTGTAAATTGCCTCAAACAACGTGTGTGGTGCGAACAAATTTATTGGATTAATCGGGGATAGATAATGTTTTTGGATTGTATTTCATACTACACGGGCAAACGCTGAAACAAAGGCTGCAGCACAAGCTCATTAATCTTTGTCAAAGGGAAGCTCTGGTGCAATTTGCATGAGTGAGGTGGCGGTGCTGCAGAGCAGCCGGGGTTGCCAGAGCTCTCCCTGATTTCTCCAAACTGTTAACGGTGCGTCAATCAGGGCTAACCTAGTAATATGCTGTCTAAGGAGAGGAAAGGGCACCCTCTCTCCTCTCTGACCTCAAAAGCGCTCATTTCTGCTCAGCACTAATTACTGTGACATAAGGAAGTTTAAAGAGCGGTATGGTCTCTGTCTTTTTTTATTGAGGAATATGCAGGAAGGTTTAGTTAGGCTTACCTTTTGTGAGGGGATTTGATTCACCGAACAGGTATAGACCTCTTGTCATGCTTTTAAACCATAAAATGATCTAATAACGTGAAATTAAATTAGGGATGCATCGAAAAAAACAGAATCATATTGGTATCAGCAGATTTAAATACCGAACAGATTGTAAAAACAACTGATATTTGATAGCTTGTTAATGTTCTCTGAGAAAGCGGAATGTTTAGGACATACTGGGATACAATATTTGCATTTGATTCATGCTACTGTATTTGTAACCTATACAAATACATGTTACATTTCTCTGTAGAGGTAACTGACTCCAGATTCCTGCATTTTACAAATCTGCATATATCGACTTTGGTATCGGCAGGCATGTCCCTGAAAAATATTGAGCTCACAATTCCCATATCATTGCATTCCAAAAAGGAAACGGTTCAGAAAACTGAATGTATGAATGAAGCTGAAGAGCTTCATTCAACCCTGTTGATAAAAACATTTTTTACTTTCTCCCCCCACGTCGTGTACTTTAGGTCATCACAGAGCCATTTTACCCGATAATTGGGTTCAGTTGTGAAGCAGTGCGCAGTTCAAAAAGAGGCAGCGTCCCTCAAAGCCCGGATATCTCTGTCGAGTCCCCACACTGAGTTCTAATTATCTCATCATCGACTCAAAATAGAGAATCAGAAATCTGCAGAACGGACATGCCGTTCTCTCTCCCCCTGCATGCACACGCGCACTACAGCGAGAGCTGGAGAGAGGGGTGCTCTGTATTTGGGCTGCCGCTGCCTGTGCCGCCACCATTCACGCTGGGCTCTGCTCTCCCCCATTCCTAATATCCTGAAGGCATTTTTCTCATTATCAAATATTGTTTGATGTCTTTGTTTCTCGATGATTAACCGTGGTCACCAAACACTGGTCTGGATTGTTTAAAATTTAATTTTCATCTCTGGAGTGCCCAGAGAGCATCTGACTGGTGGGGATGCACATATTTTATGTATGCTATTTTTCACGCTGAAGTGCGAGAGGATGCAATGGAAGAGAAAAAAAAAGAAAGGAAAAAAAAGAAGCCTGGTAATTTTCCAGGAGCATCATTAGAACATTCGGAAAGTGATTTATCATCATTGTGCTTGTCTTTTTAAGCTCAGTAAATGAATATATGGCTACACGGTGCTTGACATTAAGAATGGAGGCATGAATTTCCTCCATGTTTCCTTAGTGCGCATATACAAGCGTATCAGAGAGATGTCTTTTCTAGATAGTCGCAGCCGGATTTTATGTACCAGCGGAAAAAGATTTGCATTTAAAACTATAATTGCCGCTGAGTCATGACCTCGGGTCTTTGTGCGAAATCATTTTCTTCCGGACAGAGCGTACAGTCGCCCTGTTAACATGAACGCGGTCGTTTGAGTGGCTCCGAGTAACGGACGGCTGGGTTAAGTGATCCGAGATCCATGATATTTATGACATTGTAAGCAAACAAATAGGGAAACAACACTCTGTGGTAATGTCACCATGTCAAAACCGTGCTGAAGACTTTGAAATATCTCCGTAGCCGGTTCTGAATGGGCGCCATTGTATCTGCCTAATGACATTATCTAGTAAAATTTGGAGAGAAAGAGAAATGGCAGAAATGAACAGCACCATTGTCTGCCGTGTTATTTAAACAAATTGCGAGTGAAAAGGGAGCGAGGGAAAGAAAGAGAGAGGGAGAGAGAGGGAGAGACGGCTTGGTAAATGAAAGGTTACGCTTTGCCCCGTGTGTTTGTATTGTCAATAACTGGAGAAGGCTGTCAAGAAAGTAGAGAGATAAAGGTCAATAACTCTGACAAATGTGTTTGTATTTGTACACTCCCGCTGATAGCGTCTCTGCGTTCGAGCCCGTGTTTGACACTCCACAACAATAACACAAATACTCCGGCTAATAATAGAATAGTAATTATTTTAGCAGAATGAGAGGCGACCTGTAGACACAGCTCGAGCAGCCTGCCAAATGTCACTCAAGCCTATCACGTGAAAATGAAACACATCGGATATTTGGAAAGGTGACGATGAAGTGCAAACAGCTGAATGTTATGTCGCCAGATTATTTTGTATATACTTTTTCTCCTTCTTTTTTTCCCCTTCGCCTGAATAAATACGTCTACTGACGATTTGTTAAGATATGTTTTGAGTGGAGCTGAAAAGGCGCCCATCATAACAAACGCCAATCCGCCAAATATGAATTGTGCCATATGCACCGTACTCACACAAGGATTTATTACATATATTAATATGTGTGGGTGATGAGTTGTGAACAGATGCCTTCTGTGTTATAGTACAGTATGTTCTAATTGTAATCTTAATAATAAATAATAGACTCACTATAATTATTACTGTTGCTTGCTGATCATGGTTATTTGTGGAGAGCTGATCAGAATGTCTCGAGGTGTATTTTCTCTAGCCCTCTCGCCTTTTTAAAGTGTTTTCTCCTTCGTGTTTTGCGATATAAGTGCGCACACGCCGGACGTCAAAATGAAGGCACAGCGGCTGATACTGTTTTAATGGTCGGATAAGGAGGCATGTTTAGTGTATTCGCAGGGTTGCTATAGTGACACAGAAACACTGGACCTTTCCTGACAGTTTTATCTGGCGTATGAGGTAAAAAGGAGGTGTGAACTGTAACGGTTAGGTCACGTGCTCGCAAACACTTTCATAAAACCTCTTGTCTTTTGCGTGTATGTAAATATGTGTGTTTGAGCAAGCAGATATGTCCAGTGGAGCTTGCTTGTCAAATGTCTTTCCGGTTTAGTTGATTGAACTTTAATTTCTTCAGGCTGTCGTTTGAAGGGAGGCAAGAGAATTTAATGTGTGCTGTGTTTGAATTATAACATCCCTTTTTAGAGTGTTTATTAAATATATGAATTATTCTAATGGCCTCTCTACATTCGCTTCCTCAGTGCATTAAGCAAAAGGAGACTAGGTATTTTGCTGAAAGCTAAAACTTTTTTTTCCCCTAGTGAGGGAAAGAAAAGCGCCAGATGTTGTGGGGAAAAAGGCTTGTTTCTGTAGTGTTGTGAGCAGGTACATAATGTAAAATGTACTTTTAGTGGAAATATTAATTCCTCAGGGAGAGCTGGATATTTTCCCACCTTCTCTTTTTCCCGCTGTTGGCCATATTACTTGGTGGTTTACATTTCATGTGATTATGTAAATTCAGAGCTGTTTCTGTGCATTATGGGCCAACGCGTTGTCAAGATCTTTTGTAAAGCAGTCAAGTAGCTATTTCTGCATTCTTCTGTATCTGAGAGTGCAACAAAGAAAGTCTTTTGTTTGCAGTTTCCCTGCACTCTCCTCTCCGGTTTGTGACTTACTACTGTCCCCTAGTGGCTGCTGGCTCCTCTCCTCGTTCTGCGTGCAGAGAGAACTCTACTTTTGCCATTCAGCTGCTTCTCTGCATGTGTGCCCTCTTTCCACCGGTTATCAAACTCAAATATTTGAAGCACATATTTGTCATATTGTATGTCAGAGGGCTCGAGCGGTCCAATTATGCATGTGTGTGTCCACAGTGGTTTTCCTATCAATGGAGAGCTTAATCAGTGTCAACAAAAACAGGAACCCTAATGCCCTGTGTCCATTGTGGGGCTGTAACTCGTGTCAATAAGGCATTGTTTTCCCTGAGTGACACATCGAAACCCAGGCAAGAATGTTATCAGACCTGCGGAATAGGGTGTGCTGATAATTGTGCTAAAATGCAAGTATGATTATTTGGACAAGCCCAATGTAAATGCTACGACGGAACGGCTTAAACATCCACCCACCATTTTGTGACACGCTTCCGGGAAGAGGAGATATGCCATAGTTTTAACATTATACATTTGAATCCTGCATTGTTTTTGTCAGGATTTGTTTTAGAACTCCCGAAGTGCAGTAACGATGCAGAATTGCATATGTCCATAAATATTCTGCCATGATAAACTGCATGCTTGAATGCTCTGCTGAGGTTCTATTTCTCCCAGCTTTGCTGCTCTGGTTTTCATGGGATCCCTCTAATAATTGAGAGGGTTAAATGTCTCCACTGACAGTTCACGGATGTGAAGTCAAGTCACTCATGTCAAATGACCAATTAAATGGGGTATAGAGGATGGCAAGCTGGCCTCTAGTGCCTAAAGCCCCCTGGGAGACCAATCAAATGAGAGCCCTATCACTCAAATGTAAACCACGTTCATTCATTAGCCTTTTAAGATCCTCATCATTTTTCATTAGAATGCTGCACACTGAGCTAGTTTGGATAACGTTTGCTATTAATATTACAGTGTTACTGAGAGCAGATTTTCAGCTGAGCATCGCATAGCTTGTACTAACATTTTGACCCTCTCACCCTTATTGTTTATAATAATGATAGTTGTTTCTCTTGGTTTCTCACTGTTCCTGTGACAAAGTTCATATCATAAAACTTAAAGTAATATATATTGTATTTATACATTGTTGAAGAAGTGCAAAATTTTGGTTTGGGTGGCTGATTTTGACATATTGGAGAAAAATAAAACATGTGCTGAAGTTCTGATTCTGACTTTTTATATTATTATGCATTATTTTTTCCTGTATTTTTCCAGTGTAACAAATATCTAGAAAATGAGAACACTTGTTTGGCACATGCAAGTTTTTCTGATGAGTTTGACTAACTTTTGCATGAAACTGTATAACTGTAGAAGCTGCTCAGAAGTACTCACATTCACAAACAGTTATGTATGACATGCATGCATATGCAAGCGGAAGAAGCACAGTGCTCCTTGACTGTTTATCTGCTCTTATAGAAGTGGAATGTGATCTTTGTCTACATCATGTCCTGTCCTTCCTGCTGGAACACAGCACACAACAATGAGTCACATGTCAACATGACTGTCATATATTAAGATTTTTAGAAAAGTATTTTTAAATAAACCAAAAACACACATTTGAACACATTTGTCTGTGCGTCTGCATTCCTAGCCTCGTAAGCCTTATTGCTGGAGAGCTATCACAGGTATTTCAGAGACTCACACCTGTTCTAGGGGTCGAAGAACTAATATATTTGCTTAGTCTTTAAGATCCGCATTAGCTAAGATTGATCAAACGTCGTGCGGATTAGCATCCCATTTCCACACACAAAGCTGACTTCTCTTTTTCTGTTTGCTGGATCGTTGGCTTCCGCAGTTCACCTCTGACCTCAGACGTGCCGTTCCGAACTGCTGAGAGCCTTGGTCCTGCACATAAATCCCATCAACCTTTTCTGTTGGCTTTGTTTTCATCGCCCTCCCTCTTGGAACTTTTAGAAATACAAATATCGTTTTTCTGTTTTTTTTATGTCCTCCATACTTGGCAGTGAAGCAGAGCCGTACTGCATCAGAATTCAGCAGCATGACAGTTTGTCACAGGACCACAGCTTTTTATATTTATATTTATATTTGTATCCTTTTATATTCATATCACACTTGTCTTCTAGTGGCTGCTTTTATCTATATATAGCTCTGCCTTGTTTAAAACTCAGTGTCCTTGACAAGGAGGAATTACACATTGCCAAGCAGCATTGGGGACAGTAAAGCCTGAAATGTTGATCACAGATTTGATGGAACCGCCCTCGGATCTGCCCCAGCTTAAACTAACACACACGCAGGTGCAAATGTGGCACGCAGTACGAGTGTGTGACTCTCATTTCTTGTCCAGCATAATTGCTTCGACGCTTATAGTATTTCACTGAAAATACTGACGCACTTGCAGATTTTTTTAGAGTCATATCGGAGGATAAATATTTTGACGGGGAAGACGGAGTCCAGACTTTGGACGCAAGCTTCATGTTGAGTCCTCGCAGGCACCGCCGCATGCCGTAATGAAAGGTCTAACAACTGTCATTACAATAATAAACTATTTAATTCCATAAGGAGCCATTCATTATTTTCCTTCAGTGAAATGTATTTATAGGTACAGCAAGGTGTGTGTAAGGTTGCACGACTCGAGTACGACAAGGCGTTGCACTGTCCGTTTACAATGCCTCTTACGGACCTTGTTAATTTTTACGGCCGGAGTTAATTTTCTATTTTGCTCGGGTGTGAATTTCAAGGCAAAGTGATTCTGGAGGAAAAAAATTTATTGTAGCAAAGGCCAGATTTATAACTGTGCTAGTTATGGAAAAGTATTACTGGTCTCCAGGGAGGCCAAATAACTGTTTACGGCTGGCCTGAGAATGGCTGCACAGATGATGAAGAACCTGACAGCATTTTTCTCATGTCTGTTCTGTCTGATCTCCTTCTTTACCTCATTCTCTCAACCCTCTTCTTATCTGTCTCCTCTCTCTCTTCTCGTCACTGTCATGGCCCCTCCCTAGCAGAGGCACAGCCAAACTCATTGTAGAATTCAGCAAATGCTCAGAAACTTGTTCCCCATAACCCTTCCCTTATCACAGCATCAGTGCCTCACATTCAGATTCCTTTAGGTCAGTACGTGAGGAGACCTTCCCTACGTGTGTGTGTTAATTACCTTTTAGAGGACTGTACTGTACAATATGATATCAGTTTTATGGTAAATGGGAACATTACAATAAGCCAGTTCAAAAGGGAGTGCAAAGATCAATAAACACAGCAATAATTACTATCATGACTTTTATAAGCATATTGTCACTATTTTTGGAACAACTGGTTTTTACTGGTATTCATTTTGCTCAATATATAACTCAAATAACTATTGCATTGCTCTGGTGTGCTAATTTAGATCTATTAAAACACAGAGTGCATTCTATAAATATGTATATATTAATATTAACATTAGCAGATGTGTGCATGATAAGTATTAGATCAGCATCAGCTCACAGTTCCCATATTGGTACATCCCTAATACTGTTAAATAAAACTCATTGCACTCGTTGTTTCTGAAGGTAATTTGTCTGCACCATCTTATCAAACCGCCATATACAAACTACATATGTTGTGTATAATTAAGTATACTGGAGTATGATGATGATGTTATACTTTTGTCATACTCCCAACAGTATTTGAATTACTGGTGCATTGTGTCTGTTCCAACATTTTAAACCAGAAAAAGTTCAGAAAAAACTGAAAATCATGGTATGGTAAAAACATTATTATTATTATTATTATTATTATTACATGTTTTTACCATATTTACTACATCTACCTACAGGTTATGAAGGTATTGCATGTCCTCTGCTTACCTTTTCTGATTAGGAGCTATTGGAACCACCTCTTCATAAGGTAAGCCCATGACAGTGGCCTCCTCAGAGGCATTTGATTGAATGCATCCCCAAAATGTGATCATGTTGTGACATTTAAAAAAAATGGTTGACCTTTTCATCAGGGTAACACCTGTGTCTGCACCTGGTACCACCTTGAACACATTTATTCAGAAGACAGAGAGTTGTGGGAAAAGAAATATTGTGACTCTCTTTCACACTAACTTTGTTCTCCAAGTATGTTTAGACAATTTAACAAATTGGGCTCTACCTTGCACTATTTTCCCCTCCTCTTGTTTCTGCATACTTGCGTTTAGCTTGAAGGTGATGTAGCTCTTATTTGTAGAGATGCACCTATATGCTATGTGTTTTTCTTGCTGATGCATAAACATTCAGTAAATGTAAAAACTGACACTAGATATACCTAGATTAGCATAACAGAATAATTATACATATATATATATTAGTTTGCTGTCTGTGCTGCAACCCTGCACTACTTGTTTAGGTTGGAGTGGAGACTGTAATGGCTAATGATAATAAATTACAACACTGTCATCTAGTGGTAGGGAGTTTCAACATATAGATAGGCAATATGGCAAAATTATAATATTGCGATACTTCACAGAATATTCACAATATGTCGCAATAAGTTTTTGGTCAATCATCTGATTAAAATATTGCCATTTGTATTCAGTATTCGCCATTCTGTGTTGCACTAAATCCAGTTAAATAGAAGTAATTTTGTTCTCTTTGTAATGAAACACCCAGTTGGTCAATGTTCTGAAAGACTGACAAAAATACACAATGTTCAGAAAACCATATTGTGTTGTGACATAATTTATCATTACAGCTATATATACAGTCATATTGTGCAACCCTATTTAAACACATTACAAATGAACCAGTTCCTGCCACTAATCATTTGTATATAAATTATTCATTAAAATTATAGTATAATATATAAAAATACATATTAATATTGCAATACTCAAGTGTATAGACAGTTTCTTGCACCTTTACAGGTGTTCAACAAAATCCCTGCTCTCTATTTTAGTATATATATATATATATATATATATATATATATATATATATATATATATATATATATATATATATATATGATTGTGCATCCCTAATTGTTTACCATTTAAATCCACTGCAGCTCTATAGTGGGCACATAAATATTACTACCATTCTGGAAAAACACATTACAGAATTGAGAGCTGGCACTGTACATCATTTAAAAACCAACTTTAGGGCAGATGCTTCCTGCAGTTAAATTAGAAATGATCTAAACAATTGGGTTTATTGTTTTGGTTATAAAAAGAGGTTTCTTAACAAAGGATTAATAAATCTCTTTAGAAGACTGTTTTTCTCATCATGGCTGGTCAAAAAGAACAGAACACTCATTTATAATGCCTCTTTTGCTCTTTTTGTTTCATTTTCTTTTTTCCCCCACTCTCTGCTAATTGAATAGCAAATTCTAAACATGCATACAGTCCTAATTCCTAGTGATTTAATGACTTAGCTGCATCCTGGCAGTGGCCCATTCATCATAGTTCCTAATGAGCCAGCATACATTGACAAGTCAGTCAAGGCTGTGAGTGCAGCTCTGTCACATTGTCTTATCATGCCGTGCTAACCAAGATCACAGATTAGATGAAAGAGGTAACATTTCCGTGTGATCTGTTCTTGTTTGTGTGGGATTGTGGTGTGGGTTTTTTGTGGATGTATGTGTGATTGTCTGTGTACTTATACATCCAAAGTCCATTTGGTTGTTTTTATTTGTTTATTTTGGGTTTTTTTATTTTTATTTTTACACAACTTAAATAATGTTATTTGTCCTCTCTGTTGTATGAATATTTTTAAATACGTTACAAGTCATTAAAGTCCAAATTTTCACATAACCTACATCAAAACAAAATCTTATATAGGAGAAGAAAATAGCTTTAACATTCAGTGCAAGTACATGTGCCAATATATATATCTTCCAATGAAGATATATATATTGGCTAATCTTCGAATGATGATACATAAACATTTTTTAAATGTATACATTTAAGGTGGATCTGTATTTACATGGTAGAGAATGTAACACTTACTTGTGTTACAGTATCAGAAATATGTTAATAAAAATATGATAAGTCACAGGTGTGTGTGTCTGTGTGTGTCTGTGTGTGTCTGTATGTGTATGTGTATGTGTAAGTGTGTCTGTGTGTTTGTGTATGTCTGTGTGTGTCTGTGTGCTTGTGTCTGTATGCCTGTTTTTCTGTGTCTGTGTATGCGTATGTGTGTGTGTGTATGTATGTATAAGTAAGTAAATAAATAAATAAATAAGGGATGGATGGATGGATGGATGGGTGGATGGATACATGCACACATACAAACATAAAATGTGCGCTGTTAGATTCCAAGTTGGACCTATGCAGTATTTCCTCACCTTGGACCAATCAGAACTAATTCCGTGGGCCTTGTTTCTAGGTTTAGGTTTAGGACACATTTTTTGTTTTTGTTTATGTTTTATTTTTGTTGTTGTTGTTAATGATGTTACTTAACAATTGTAATTAACCCAGTGGAATTTACTCTGACATAATAAGTGGTTGATAAGACTTGATATCTTGAAGTCTTCTCTCCTGGAATAAAAACGAGTGCTCTAGTTAATTAGAACTTACTCAAATCACCTGTGTGTGATTTTGAATTTATGGGTGTGTGTTAGGTAATCATGGCTAAGAAACTACTTAACACAGTTGCATTCAACCATTTTATTTATTTTTTCATGTTTGTGAAGTCACTGCTTCAAAGAAACGGCTTGTTGTAGCAGCGATAATATTTTGGTAGTGACTTGCTGTGGCCTGGAAATCACCTAAAATGCAGAATCCTCCTCAAAATGCATCTCGTCCTATTGCGTGTGAGCCATCATAAACATGCCAGCCTCCACCACTGAATGCTTTTGCATGGGATATTTTACATGTTGTAATCTTTTAAAGCAAAATAAGGAGAACCCGAGACTGAAAACTGAGGCTGTGTGCTTAAATGTGTGGTTTCACTGGCTGAAATGGACACCAACTGTTGTCATGGCTAAGACACGCATTGCATGCACTCTACAGTGAAAAGACTCTTTTAGCGAGATCACCACTTCTTAAATGTGCTCCTCACCGACCTCTTACTGCATTCCATTTCCCTGTTTCTGCATTTTCCCTTGCCAACTGCAGTGCGTGAGTGAAATTCATAGGGCTTTGGAGTAACTAATCTTCTCTGTGCAGTAATTATGGATTATCCTCTCTTTGGGGACGCTGCTGGTGGAGGGCTGGTCTATGTTTTCCCGTCTGTGCTCAGAAGGCAGTCGGAGTAAGAGCTGGTGGGTTTGCCTAGCTGTCACGTTGATCTACAGTTGCAGAAGCTGCTGTGGGGGCTCTAAGGGACGGTCCTGAAGTTTAGGCTACCACAAGAAGCTGCAGGACCGGTCCAAAGCCAGTCAGGCCCGGGCCACGCAAGAGCACTGGACTTTTCAGCACAACATTAATGATGTCATCCTGAAACTCTGCCGACATTTTTGAGGGATTTATGGAAGAAAAGGGAAGTCCCTGTAGACAGTAGCTGAAAGCGCTAGAGTTGCTATAGTCTTCACGGAGAGCCACAGGACGTGCTGATAAAGAAAAAAAGAAAGTCTTGCTCAACAAGCAAAGAAATTGTAGCAGATACACACGGACGACCAATGTCCTCCTTATAGCAGTGCGGAAACACTGCTGTAGAAGCAAATACCGTGTTCTCTTTTTGGCAAAAGTATGCAGAAATCAGCTAACTCCTTTTAATATTTGCTCCTTACATTGTATGATCATTTCATTGGACCAATACATATGATCCAGAGGCACTTGAAATAAAAAAAAAAAAATCCTCTAGATGTCCTAGAAACTTATAATAGCATAAAGAGTTATAATAATAATTTTCAAAATGGCAGTTTTACAACAGAAGGCTAAAACTTTGTCTATTTTGTATGCAAATTAAACTTAAGTGATTTTATTCTGAATGATGTGGCTATATAAAATGATAAAATGAGAACATATATATATATATATATATATATATGTATATGTTCTCATTTTATCATTGTTATTATTGGATTTTTTTTGTTTCTTTTATTTATTTATTTATTTATTGGACATAATGTAAATTACCACAGTTCTCATTTTCTGTATTTTATTGCACCTCCTTCACATTGCAATTAAGACTGGAAAAAACCTTTAACATAATTGTAAGTGGGTGGGGCTAAACTGCTATAGGCTGATGAAGTAAATGTGTTCCACATCATCACAAAAACAATACATTTACAATTAAATGGGCTTTATTGGCTATGTAGTTTGCATATGAATGAACAGCAAACGTTAGAGATGACTAGTATACTTTTTTATTTAACTTGGAAATAGATGTAAATATTTGTGATATGCTAAGTTTAGGAACTGATGACTTGGCAGGAAAGTAACACATCTTTTCTCTTTTTTTACACTTTGTTCATTTTACTTCAGTTAATCAACATTCACAATATGCCACAGCTAAAAGAAGCATTACTCAGAAAGGAAGTATGAATTCCTACTCAGCAGCATTTTGTAAACACTAGATTTTGGTGGCTTTAGTCATTAGAAAGTGCTAGGAATTAGATAATGAACCATCAGCAGTTGGTAAATTCAAACTATTTTTTATCCAAAATATCAAGAAATAATTTTGTATTCCTTTGCTTTTCCTCCCTCATCTAATAGACATGCAAATGCGTTCACACAGACCTTATGTAAAACAGTGATGCAACTCCACACTAGTGGTCCTCAGTGGAGCGAGACTTTCAGTGGATTCCACTTTTCTGACAGGAGCGCATAGACATGGAGTTTGCCGCTAAAAGCAGCGTTATTACTCTGCTCCTCTGCTCTCCAAAGCCTGCATGCAGGCCAGCAGAGACCTGCGCTGTCACTTCTTTTTCCTCCTCACTGCTTAAGGGTGAAATTCCCTCTGAAATGTGGCTGTTGGAGACCCTGGGCTGCTGCTTGTCTGCTTTCTTCACGAATGAAAGTAAACCTATCGATCAGCTGTTAGAATGAGGAGGTTTTCAGAGTTTACTTTTTATCTGATACTGGCCCAATATCAGTAGTTGGGGTTAGATAAGTACCATCTCTAGATCTTAAGAGGTATGTAAATGTAAGGACTTACTGTACTCGGTTTCTTTTATATAGAAATTGCTATTTGAGTGCAACTGCAAAACTGCAATCGCCATTGTCTTACATTTCAAGGGGGTAATTTTAACCCAGTAATATGAATCTTTTGCCTTGTCTGTGGATGATATAGACCCATAAGGAGCAACCAAACCCTTGTGTGTTGTGTGCATGACGGTACGACTAACAAACAGTGCTAATAGTCTGGCACTGAAACCTCAAGAGAGGAAAAGGTAGACATTCTGGAGTTCTTGGTAACTTAGATAATCCCGGTTTTAATTACAATACTTGTCTGGAAAATCACAATTAGTTATTTACTGGCAAATTGTTCAGCGCTAGTACTCTGTATGGTACTTACATATTCAAATGAATAACAAATTACGTACTGATGTCAAAATGATTAACCAAGAAGACAAAAACAATGCGCCTGTTTGAAATGGGCTATTTCTAATGTGTGCTTTTCAAGTTGAACACCACAGCAATCTGTCTTTTTAGAGTTTAGTCCAGGCTAAAAATATATAAATAAAATAATTATTGTTGTATCAGTCCATGTTGACTGGGTGTCCTTTTCTATATAACAAATGTAGAATCTACCATAAAACCAAATTAGTCATTTTTTTCCTTTATAACTTCTGATCATAACCCTCTTTGTTGATATGTATAATTCTATAAACGCACACCAGAATTTTCTTATACACAGCAAACAACAAAATCTACTCAGTCAACATGACAGTTACACTCAAATTCTTGACAGTTTTACCAATTTGTCAATATGAAAATAACAGCCATCAGAGGATAATGGTGAAGGAGGCAATGTACTGCTGTCCATGGTCAGGCCTTTTAAGAGCACTGGGGGTGGCCTTCGCCTGCACTAATGGAGCAAGAGAAAATGGCCGTGTCACTCCTGTCAACGTCTTGTGCTTTAAACCAAGACAGTGGTTGCTTTCCACCCAGGCCCATAATTCTGTGCCATTAAAAGTGCAGGAAGGAGGGCCTACGAAGGAATGGCTTTACACCATCTTCAACAGAGTGCTCAAATACCACCCACCCCCCTCCTCCCCCAGCCCTCCTAATTCCCCGTCACTTTCTCACAGGAAACTTTTGGCATGGGTTGAAAGCATAACGACTGGTTGCGCTACTAAAGCTATCATAAAGTCAATCATGTGCCTGGAATTACTGAGCAATCTCAGTCAGCCGCTCCTGCTTTCGCTGTTGTGTCAGAGGTGTTGCCTATGTGTTGTGAGTGCACTTGAAAGGTAGGTGGCTAAAATAGGCGCAGGCCGCCCACAGACAGTATCACTGACACTGCCGTAGCATCGGGCTAGCAGCTGTGCTGCAATTACCCGCATTACAGGCATTCAGAGGTGAACGGGTGATTCGCCCAAACTGCACAGAAAAGGAAGATGTAATTCAGATGTGCTATTAGCATTCGCCTAGTCCTGACCTGTATAGTGGCTGTTGTCTTACAAACGTTTAAGGGTTATATCAGGCGGGACACTCGCATCTTGGGTGGAAAAATCAATACCTTTTCTTTGTTTTCTTGTCAGGCTACTTTTCCTGTTTATGAATAGATATTCCGGATTCTGCCTAGAGAGACCATGGAGATGTCTGAAACAGCTTTTCTTGTTGTTTTAATGGCATATAGCTTAGTTTAATTAGTTATGAAAACTGTATCATCCAGGGGCTGTATGTCCCCCATTTGCTCCTCAGATGACAGCTCATTAACATTAAGTCAGTTGTGGATGGTATAGAATGTGTAGTTTACATTGTAGTTAGAGTAAATAGCCTATGGCTTTTTGAGACTTCAGAGACGTGTGACAATAACAGTAAGATCCATTTGAGAATTAGAGGATCTCAAGGAAACATGCCATTAGAAAGATTTACGCTTTCATTACACAGTGGCACAGTGGAGCCAAAGGACACAGATGAGCATGTTTCTTTCATGCAGTTGCCAGCCTCTGGTGTATAAGCCACTGCAACACAAATGCAAAGAGGTCCTGAGAGGTGCATCGCCATGATCATTTAAAAGAGGAATTCCACCGGTTTTTCAAGATGTCTGCATAATTCAGTAGCTGAGATGTAAACAAAGACATTCAGAGTAGTTTGCTATGATGTGTTCAGTTCCAGGGAAATGTAATGAATTATTGAAAGATGTCCATAGCATTGAATGACAGATTAAATCCAGACACTGAAGTATTTGCTTGATTTATACAACATATTTAAATGTTATTGGACAGTACCACTCAAAAGTTTAAACACACCCAGCCAAATAAATGTTTTTTTGTTATCTTAAAGACTCTACAGGCTTACACTTAACAATTCCACATGATGAGATGTCTGAAACATAAATATCCTGATATACTTTTTTTTATTTTTTTTATTTTATTATTCCCTTTAACATTCAGCTATGTACTTTTAGTTGTGTCTTTTCCTAACCACAAAATAGAACAGCTAAAGTGAGACAGGCTGTGCCGAGTCAGTACTTGGGTCAGTACTGATTCCTAACTAAAGGTACTCAAGACATGATGTTGAAGTCACTTTCCCAGTGACACTTTCTTTCTGTGCTCATTGAGGCAGTTCAGTACAAGATAAAAGCTTGAAAAGCCCATCGTTTATTTTTTTATTTTTTATCATTATCACTTACAGTTACCAGTAAAATGGCAATAAGTGACTGTGTTTGTGGGTTTTTTTTGTTTTGTCTTTTATAAGAAATGGGAAAAAAATTGGAAATCATGGACAAAAATCAAAAGACACCATAGGACATGTATGGATCAGTGTTGTAACCTCTCGGAAAGTTCCAGTGTTTACTCCACTGCCTGTGGAGCAGAGAGAACTGTGTAGAATTGTTCTTCTGAGTGGTTCTTCTACTTTCATTCTTCAGCCATGCCCATCCAAGTTGTCAAAGGACCAGTCGCGGTTCTTTCTTTTATTTTTGGGTGGAAAAAAATAAATAAATAAAAGACGCTCTGATGTTAAAACCATGTGCTGTCCCTTGTGGCTGTGTAGAGTAGACTGTGCAATGCGGTTTTATGCATACAGATAAACATGGGCTTCTGGGCCTGTCAGTGGCTGCTGCAGGGGGCCTGCAGTCCTCACACTTTAAACGCTGTTGCTCTTCAGTGTGTGTGTGTGTGTGTGAGAGAGAGAGAGAGAGAGAGAAAGTGAGAGACAGAGTGAGAGAGAGAGAGAGAGAGAGAGAGAGAGAGAGAGAGAGAGAGAGAGAACGACTCAGCAATGGGAAACACCTGTGGCAGGGTGAAGCGGCGCACCGCCAAAGTTCCACAGAGCCGTGCAGTGCGGGCTGCTGGCGGCTGAAGCCCGCTTGCCCAGGAGGTGTAGAAAGGAGGAAGTGTGAGGAATTTGGTCACAGTTTTGTCTCATTTGTTGCCCCGTAAACACAGTAAAGCACCACGGCTGCTCCAGAGACTCAGCAGGTCTAGAGGAGACTGAAAGAAATCTGAGGATAACAATAAAAAAAAAAGTATGTTCTTGCATGCTACTCAAAAAATAAAACCTTCGATGGTACCACATTAATTTTAAATGTAATGATATCCAAAATAGGCAGAAATGCAAGAAAATATTTTTCTTTCAACTTAGCTCTTATAAACAGTTCAAAGAACAGGTAGTGTTTTTGAAGAAAAAACGTTGTTAAATAATTTCTTAATTGATTAGCAAAATATATATGCAAATTATAATAAACCAAATAGGGATTTTTCCTGTTAATTGTCTCCTACACTATTACGCTTTAGTTTAGTGTGGTTTAATTCTGTTTTTTCTCCTTTCTGCTGTTCTCACATGCTGAGCAGATAAAATATATATAATTTTCTTGAGAAAATATTTGAAAACAGTGGTGGAAAAAAGTAATCCATTTACACATAAATTTAGTGAAATGTGACAGATTTCCCCCAAATGCCTCTTACAAGAAACACAAACAGCATGCTGGAGAGGTATAGCTGAACTAAGGAGGACTGCTGCCAACTTTCAGCTTTTATAGAAGCAAAGGTCCAGAAAAGACTGCAGTCTTTTTAAATGTGCGCTCACTGTTCTATCTGGCAGAGAAACATGATCTCTCGCATTACCGTTATACTGAAAAACAAAATAAACAAAATCTCCCTGTCAGTAGGTCATGCAGAAGTCATGGAGGCTAAAGTTGCCACATATATGAAAATACAGGTGGAAACATGTCAACCACCACTTTTAGCGATAAACCAAAACTTGTGCAACGACAGGAAGTGATGTCATTTTATAAAGCATGTTTGTTGCAGGAGTATACTGGATGCTACAGTTTATTGGATGTTTTTATTGTGTAGTGTGAAGGACTTCTGTCCTTTTGCTAGTTAAGGGTCTTTATTAGTCCTGTCCACCTGTTATAACACTTAAGTGGTGTTTTTCATGGACAAGGAGTAAGAAGTCTTGGATCTAGACACAGCGTCACAAGGACTGTATGGATGCAGAGTAGCCAGCTTTTAGAAAGTTCTGTCTGGTTTTATGCATGTGGTAATGGATCACTATCAGGTATTGCTCAATGAAGTAAGCTGGTTTAGTTTGGCTGCGTCATCATGAGAGCACGAGGACGCCATGCGCTTGTGGATAAACATGATAAATTAAATTACTGAAACAGCTTTTGTTCACTATTAATACTGCATGTTGTCAGAGAAATGTCTCCATCTCTGGATGATGTCTGCAAAGCCATAGTGAATGGAGGCTGTGTGGCTTGAAGACATTTTGATTAAAAGCATTTTTGCCCTCAGCAGGCCCCCCGGCTTCAAAGCTGTGCAACATCTTTTGAAATGAAAGTGCTGAAAAGAGTTTAGCTAACTTCCAATAGTAATATTTCAAGGCTTATGGGCTTAATATAATTTTGAAACGATTTCAGTTCTGTGTAATAGTCCTAGATTTAGTACATACAGTAAAACCAGAGAGAAAAGGAAAGAGAAAAAAACTAGAGAGAGAAAGAACAAATGCTTACATCAGAACCTGAAGGGATAACACATTTATCTATTTAAGTTCATCCCAGTTATACAACTTTCTACCACTGTATGCAATAGACTAATAACTATGACCAGTTAGCTTTACATTATGGAGTTCTGGGGTTAGACGTCTCACTTTTAAATGCAAATAAGAGGCTTGTGAAACAGAACAGTAATAAATACGAGGCTTTTTTTTTTTCCTTCGTGAAGATTGTTAAAGCTTATTGTGATCATGTTGTTCTACAGAAACCTCAGATTGTATATTCTTAGAGTCCATAGTTAAGCTTATTGATTCCATAAGACTCCACAAAGGACTGTGCAACAACAGAAGCTGCGCGTGGGTCTTTTGGGGGACACTGTCATGTGGTTTACACAATATTTTCAGAGTGCATGAATCCAGAAATAGCGTCAACATATTAATCTAACGCTGCATAAGCCGAAATGGGACTGATTGGCAGAATTTCTTCATAACATTATCTTTAAATTAGTTTCATACCTGACAGAATGTAAATGCTAGCGCTACAGTCTGAGAATTATATTCTAATTATCTCGCCATGCAGTGACTGTGTCTATCTCTGTGCATGTTTGTGTACATGTTGTGATTGCATTCACATATAGATAACATTAAAATGAGTAATGGAGCTTTTTATAGATAGTACAGTGTAAACACAGGCTTTTATAGCGTACACAAAAGCATTTTAGAGAGTTTTCTGGAAACTTTATTATTTGTTTTTGTATTTTTTAGTAATCTGCAAAATAATTTTTTGGGTTGAAAATACCTTCAGGTTTGAACTGAGAATATTGCTCTCAGAATACCAGGAGCTTCTTTGTTTAGAATTTACTCTCCAGATAGTAGTTATTAGGAGAGAAGCTTCTGTGAGCCTTTTCAGATCGAAAGGAAAAGTGGGCCATTATTTTCTCCTATTTATGAAAATTAAAAGCTTTTTTCTTTTTGTGTATCTGATCAAGTTTAGGTGGTCTGCCGGGTTTTGCGTGGTTATTTGGAGTCCTGCTTCCTCTGTTCTTTATATCAACTATTTTTTTTCCTCTAGTTTTTGAAAGTCCTGTTTTTATTCATTCACTCTGACTTTTTCCTTACTTACACAAGTAGATTATCATATATCTGATCTCCTAAGACTTATCTCCTATAAAATGAATGGCTTTGTGGTTCAGACTGGAATTTAAATAAATGAAGGGTTGTCTTTTGCACAGTACTATACATATTTTGCATTCAGTCACATGCAGTCTACACATCCCCCCTCATCCGTCTCCCTTTTCCCCCCTCATAAGGCATGCAACTCTAGGCCATGTACTAAGAGGAACAAGCTCACCTAAATTACATTGCTGTATTTATGGCAGAAAAGCCTATTTTAAGGTATATAGTTTGTGGTTTGTGCAGAAATGTTTCTTGTTGTGTTAGTTTGACATATATATGGTGATGTTAGGACAGGAATGAGATGACTGTTTCCTCACGAGAGCTAATTTAACCCAAACTGATCTGGGTTTTGACTTGAAGCCAGGCAGCTATGTTGATTATCTTTGTTCCTATCGTGATCATGTTTGGTATAGAGGAGTCTGGGCATATCCAATATTCTCCTGCATCATGAACGTGGAAACGGTGGTGGAGCCCAGCTGTTGGAGCCTGCATATTAAATCTTGTATCAGTAAAGCATGACAGTGTAAAAGCTCTATAGCTCGACACCTTACTAATTTGAAATAATTTTCCATCAGATGCTTCCAGGTGTTGTACCAAAACTTTTCTGACAGTGTAATAACCGCCTTTTCTTCAAACTTTAGCATGACATACTGGTATGTTTCAGGTTATTAATATACATGAGTGGATTTTGAGCAGACATTTTAGCCATAAGGAAATACACAAAGATAGACAAAACATTATCTCCTAACCACCAGCCACAGACAGTTATTAATGGCTGTGTGTTTGTAATTAAGTTTCGTCTGAGCCACAGAGTCATTCACAGTGATTCAGGGCTACAATAGAGATGAACTTTTAAAAGGTCTTTTTAATTTTGGACTGAGGCCGCTGATAAGATTATGTATTAGTCTGTGTACTGGCCTTCTCATTATGGCTAGGAAAGAAAAAGAAACGTGTCAGCTTGCCATAGTGAGTAATGTGGGAGTAATGAGTAAAGGTCATCTTAATGGGATTCATTTTAGTGAGAACCCGGTCCAGTTCCTAATGAGAGGAACAGACACTGTCTCGCAAACATAAAAAGGTTTTAATTGCATCCTTTGGATTTTTACATGGCCTCTATTGTTGTATGCTCTGGGGATTAGGCAGTGGTCTGTATGGCTATAACATCTGGATATATTGTTCCTTTAGTGTGAAGCAGTGTTATCTAATTGTATGAAATGCAGAGAATCATATTTGAACTTCACACCCCCAGAGTGAATATGCTGACTGAAAGCCTTTTCCCCCCTCTGTTCACTTGTGATGGAGGAGACCATCAGAACCAGCCAGCAAAACCAATGAATGTTCTACGGCAGGCACTTCGGTATGGCAGGGAAGTAAGGTCAGTCTGGATATTGTTCGTTAATGTCTACAAAGAGAGAGAGTGAGAGAAAGAGAGAGAGAGAGAGCATGCAATGCTGTAATTACATGTCCTGAAGGTTTGCAAGTACATCAAAAATGTAAGGAAAGAATAGCCTGCAGACACCCGTACACAAGATGCACAAATATAAAGCTCATTGGTCATTATTCACAAATTACTGAAGCATGTAATTGTATCATCACTTGCTTCATTCTCCATGCCCTGGCCTGGCATAGGGCTGGACAGGAATGGAGGGCATGGTGCTTCTGTCCTCAGATAACATGCAGCCTGTCTGTTCATGCACGTCCCTGCTTCACAGTGTAAACACAGTCATTAGAGATTTTCCATTTTCTTCATAAACAAAGACCATTTGACTTTGAGAAGTGAAAACATGCACTACATATGCTCTTAAAGCACCTTTCCAGAGACTGTCAGCAATAAGTAATAAATAACACCCACCTGCCCTCAAACTTATAAACTTCTTTACTTCCTTCAGAACCAAATTCTAGGTTTAACAAAAAAGCACTGGAGTTACGAGGTTGGCCATGCTTAATCAGTTTGCACCATCCCCAAATCACCATGCACATTCTTTTAACCATGTTGAGCATCTAAGTAGTCACATTTTTACACCAAAAATCATGTCGAAGCGAAAGACTTTATTTTGTCCAGTAAAGGACAAGTTAATATACCCTGCAGATGTACGTATTCCATCTACAACATAAACTTTATGCAGACTACATTTGAGTGTAGCTATTAACTAATTTCCCTAGATTGTACCTAGATTGCAAAATATAGCAGAAAGGCTGAGGTTTGTGCCGTATCCTGTCATATGCAGCAAGTGTCAGAAATAGACATAAAGCATAAAAAAGGCAACTCCACAGGAGAAATGTTCCAAGTCAGAATTGTTGTGGTAGCAGGGATAGGAACCGTGTATCTGAACAGTGTAATGCCTCTGAAAGTTTACAGAAAGTTGTCACATGAAGTGATTAGATATTGTTAGAATGGTTTTATTGTAGTCTTATAATAAGGTATTGGTTTAATGTGTTTTTAACCCGTTCCTGGCAGAGCAATGCATGCACCACTCTAAAACCATCTGGAAGTTTCTCTGTCATTAATCATTTCACAACATACCACACTGATGACCCTGTTTACATCTTCAGGACAGAATTATTCAGATTTGGCGTTAATCATTTAGTTTCTTTTCACCTGATTAGTGTGTTTAAGGCTGTGTTTGTTATGCTGTCTGAGTTAGTGCTGTTGGTATGTTCTGATTTATTGCTGTTGGTAGAATGTTAGAGTTAGTACAGGCCTAACATACAGCTTCAAGCCTCAGTCCTATCTGCTGTATGTTGGTTTCCTTTTTGTCTCTGTACACGTCTTCCTTTTTCACCATGTCCTTTCAAAAATAATTTTGCCCAGGCTTACTACTATCACATAGAAAACACCACAGAGGTATAGCCTTTGCACCCATTTCACTTCATTTCCTTAGCATAACTGCTTGCCCTTTCAGCAACATCAACCTTTGAGATGAAATAATGATAAATAATTTTGGAGTAAAATGTAAAAAACATGAAAAGCTGCCAGGCTGGCTTGAATTACAGTAATTGTACTATTGTCACAAAAGACGTAATGTGGATTTCTGCGGTTTGTCATTTTAAGACTCTAATGAAAGAGACTGTCAGAGTTAAACTGTCGAACTCGGCTGCAGAAAAAAGTATTATAAAGGCTCCTGCCTTGGCGGAGTGAAAAGGCGAGCAGCAGGAAGAGAATCGTTTAGCTCCAGCTCAATAAGGCTCAGTGCGCTGCATTAAAGTGTGCAGGGTTTTAAAGGTGATAAAAGACCCAGGCAGAGAATATCACTCTGTAGATAAGAGAGTCGCCCTCCTTCCATCGGCTACATCCCTTTATTGCATCTGGCAGCAAATTAAGGCGGGTATGAGGAGGGGGGAAAAAAACCTCAGGCTAGGACTGCATTCAGTGTCTTGCTGGCTTCCTCGATGCTGACATTATTCTTTGATTTTTTTGATGCCCTCCAACGATGATGACGATGATGACAATGACGATGATGGTGATGATGATGAGGATGATGAACTATAAAAAAGATATAGGCCAATAAAAGTCCAAAAGGCAGGTGTTCACTGTTGGGATCTGGGGCTGTATTAATCTTGTTTCATAGCTTGGTAGCATGTTTTCCTCCTCATTGATTTTTCAAGATGATTACCTTCTTATTTACGAGAAGACACAATTTTGATGTAGGTGTTAATTGAATTGAGCTGTTACATTGCTCAGTCCTTTTTTAGTGGTTTGCTAAACTTAAGTTAGAGATTAGATTATGGTTTAGATCATTTTTGTTTTCATCTGAAGGTAGTGTGTTATAACACAATGACTCCTGCCAAGATAATGCATTATTATCATACTTGCTATATCAAGCCATGTATGTTTGTTCATGTGTCCATAGCAATGCTTTACTTAAGTATATGTATAGCAGACATGTTTGTGATGTTTTCATTGAAAACTGTAAAATGCATTCATGAATGAATTACTTTAGTCTTAATTAAACCGTCATGTCTATCTCTGTATGCTGCTCATAAACTTACTGTAAAATTGTGTTCCGCATGAAATACCAGGAAATACCAAGTATTGTATTTTATATCCCTAGCTGACATTTTATCTTTTACAGCATATTTCCATTAGCATTAATCCAACATTCATTTTAAATAAAACTGTATTGCAGATGCTTAAAGAAAACACTTGAAGTTCATAACTGCTAGGTTTGATTTGTAAAGGAAAACATAAAGTGTCATATGATATATAGCTAGCTAAGTGCTATAGTATTTACAGTATACTATACTATATTGTTGTAGTATAGAATGATTAGTGATACACCAAAATGAAAATTCTTGGTTGAATTGCCACCAAATTTTAGGACACTGAGCTAAAAACCTACACCAAATACATTAATGTGCTAACATTAATATTAAGTGTAGGCTTGATCGTGTATGTGGGACAGAATCTGTAGTCAGCGACAAAGAATTGTTGGTCTGCTTTAGCAAGATTTTATTTTGTCTGCTTTAGCAAAGATTTTTTTTTTTTTGGCGCTTATTTGTGAATTTCATAATTTAAAACTGAGGCTAATAGGGACTTTCTGCATCTGCTGTTTCGCTGTGATCGGTATATTGAGTGAAGTGTGTTGTTTGGCAGTGATAATAAACTTGTATTGAAGTTTGCAGGTGTTGTATCTGCTCTGCATTAACAGAGATTATAGAAATCATTATGTCGGTTGTACCTTGTAGAAATAGTTCAGTGTGGCTGTGACAGTTTGTCTGACACAGTTTAAACTGTGTCTTAAGCCTGTTTAATCACTTATTCATTCATATTTCAATTAGAGTTGTATATTTCAGTTACTATAACTACACTGAACACTGTCTCATAGGCTAGTACTGTTTGATCAGTGGCAGTGAAGTGTGTCAGTGAAAATTTCAAATTCTAGCAGCTCATGAATAAATGGACGGGATTCGCTATCAACAGACATTTAAGGTTCCAGTATTGATATTAGTGTTGTAAACAAGCGGTATCTGGATCCATGCATTCACCCATCCCAGCTGTAGGCCCGGGGCTGGTCCCTTGCTCCTCTCTGTCTCCAGCAGGCTGAGGAAGCTCAATGGAGCCCCAGCTCAGTGCAGCACTGCAGGCAGCCGTGTGATGTGCCACGAGCCCCTGTGATCTCCACCAGAGACACACGCAGGCAGCAAAGACAAAACCCCTGATGCAAACAGGAAATAATCAGGGCAACGCAGGCAACGTTCAGAGGAGTGCAAATATTTTCAGAGCACTTGAGAAAACAACACACCCTTGTGAGGCACAACAACCCCCCCTCCATGCTTCCCTTACCCACTCCCCTCCCCATCCTAACCCAGCAGCACCCTAACCCTGCCCCCAGTGCATTTGCATAAAACATTAAGCTGAACAAAATGATTACACCTGACAAGCTGAGTTGGAGGGAGAACATCGCCGGTGGCAGGCAGTTACTTGCGGATCGCGCAATCATTTTCTCGTCAAGGAGCCGTTTCATGACTGGCTTTTCTAAGCACTGTCATGGCACAGGCGAGCGATTAAAGTGGGGCTTTTGTTTTTTGTCTGGGAGCCCTCCACCCCACTGTGTCCCTCCCACAAATCCAATAAGTCAGCCTTAAATCAGGTTACTCTGCACCTCGCTGATAGGGCATTGTGATGGATATGCCAAAATTGATCTGAGGCGCTGTTTTTTGTGCAGGGGTGCTCTGTAAAATCGTGCCTCCGCGATTTTGTATTATGCTGCTAAATGTTTGTCTTGTAATGCAATTAAAGCGCACATGTAAGCCTCCCCCGCAACCCCTCACCATTGTTTGCGGCATGCGGCAAAAATTCACATGCAGTCATTTTTGACACTACCATTTAACCCGAGGTGAAATGAAATAATTCTGGGAAATATTAAAAGAATCAGTGAGCGGTAAGGTTGTCGTGCTGCTTCGTATTCAAGAAGATGAGCATCAAAACATTAATATCCTTCTTTTTCATTTGAGTGACTGATGAAAATCCTGAATGTTGAGCACTTGGATGAAGGATGGCTCCCAGATAAAACTGTGAGGGAGAGATTATTGCACACTTTCATATTTTTTTTAACCCCCCCCCAGACGGAGAGGGAGGAATGGTAATATTTGGCGGAATATTTGCGAGTGCAAACTTAAGCAATGAGTGCTGATAAGAGCTGACGGCGACAGAAGCAGGCGTGATCTTCAGCATGACAGACGGTGTCAAAAACCCCAGTGACGCTGTCACACTGACAAACTTTTCAAAGGAACAATGCACGCACGTGTGGTTATTGAAGTGTGCTGCAAGCCTAGCTCCCAGTGTTGGCCCTGCAGTAAAGGAGAGGAGGCAGCACTAAATTATGCATTCCACAGCTCTCTGCATACATATGCCAACAAACTTTAAACACATGTCAATATATCCCTCTGTATGTCTGCTTAACGCCCGAAAGGAAATATTATGTAAAAACCGCGCTAAGTTGTGAAAATGTGTCATGCCCGCCATGCGCTGATAAACTTTGAAATGATAATTCCAAATGAGAAATGAATTCATTCATTTTGTCTCATCTCAGATTTTAACCCTGAAATGAAAGGGCCGCATTAAACAGGGACGCAAATCTCGCTTTGTGTAGTTTGAGGAGCAGGAAGTCCAACGTTGAAGATGCCTTTTTAACTGTCGTCTTTGGTAGTTTAGATTCATGTTCTGTGCAAAAGTACCAAAAGCTGAACTTTTCCGACATGCTCTATCCACATGTGCGCACGTCTTTCCCTGTCGTCGCTCCAGAGGGTTATTTATAAATACACAGATATGAGATGTTTTGTTAACGGCTGAAAGGATCTATTTGTGTTTATTAGTACGTCAGAATCATGATGCCATGTGATCAGTGAGCCGATGTGCAAAACCGTAGCCCTACTGTAAAAGCAGGTGCCGTTTTGACCTCTGCCTCTGTTATTGAAATGTTCTTTTCTTTTAATCTTGCCTGCACTTTTATGAGCGCAGTAACTCTGCTGACCTCGTCAGGTCTGGTAGGATCTGAAGACCATTACCCCAAAAAAGAAACAGCTGGCCTATTGTTTGCATCTTGCCAGCTGTGTCTATTTTCATAACCCATTTTCCTTTTGTTCAGCAGCGACTCGCTGTAAAAGTACCATGTTGTATTTTACCAGCACTGAACTCTTAGCCTGCGGCCTGATGCTTGAGGATAGAGAGGGAGGGAGAGAGGAAGGGGGGGGTGGGGAGTCTGTAATCACCTAATCCAAACATACACTCGGAGAATCTCATTACTCCTCGCAACAGTTCCATTTTATCCTTATCTGGTTTCAATCAGGCCTCTGCCGTTTGAGCACAGCTCAGAAACGTGATTCCTTTTGTCTAGATGCTGGCCACATTTCAGTGTGGCTATCGGAGCGCTTCGTGTTTGTCTTGTCCATCAGGCTCTCCAAGAGCTCGAAAGTTTTGATGCCTTGGTCAACAGGGAAAATAAATTCCCCGGCACCAGCCGCACCGCTGCTTCTTGTCAGCCAGCCGACGACGGCTAGGTCCGTGACATCAGTGCTCGTCTGTAAAACTAATGGCTGTGTGGGGAACCCCCCCTTAACCCCCTCCTTCTCCCCCGCCAACCAGCCCACATGTAAACGGACATTAAAACGAAACTCGAGCCTGGCCCTGGAATCTGTAAGGTGTACTTTTTTCCTCTTTCTTTTTTTTTTTCTTCAGGAGGGTGAAAAAAAGGAGCGCGGGTCAGGGAAAGGTGAGCAAGAGGCAGCAACGGCACCCTGAGTGAACCAGCTCAGGAATCTGAGATTAAAAAACTCCAGAAGCGGAGTCCGAGATAATCACAGGATCTGGAATTCACAATAACAAACTGGCCATATATCTACCTGTCTCCGGCCTTGCTCCGAGGGAGGGCCACAAGGTCAACAAAATGGCTGCATTCCATCAACAGCTCTTTCTTCTCCTGTTGGCCTGCTCTACCAATGAAGGATCGAAAATCAAGTCCCAGAAGAAGACTATTTGCTGATCTTTTTTCTATGACTTCTTGTATCTGTAGCCCTCCTCTGACCGTACAGATCCTACCTGGTTGTAGTAGCTGAAAGAGCAAAGTGACCAGCAGTGAATGAGAAGTATTGGGTTTTATTGTTTGAGATTGGGGGATTAAACCATATTCAGTAGGCAGAACCAAATAAAATAAAAAAATAATTCTTATCACCACTGTTGTGACAAAGTTTTGTTTACACTTTTTTATTGTTTGGCACAATTTGATAACACTATCTGCCATTTACAAAGTATCAACAGTTCATTACGTATGGAAAAGAAAAATGGAATGATACCTTGTTATGTTTTCATCATTATTAAATTCTGTCATTTCCAACTACTGGTAAAAGCTGTACTTGTTGAGCAGTCTAGAGTTGTGCTTGCAGAACAGTCAAAGGCTGTGCTTGCTGAACAGTCCAGAGCTTTGCTTGTTGTGCTGTGCTGTTTGAATAGTTCAGTTCCTGTTGAAAAGTTCAGAGCTGTGTATATTAAACAGTCTTAAACTTTGCTTGTTGAACAGTTCAGAGCTGTGCTTGTTGAACAGTTCAGAGCTGTGCTTGTTGAACAGTTCAGAGTTGTGCTTGTTGAACAGTTCAAAATTGTGCTTGTTGAACAGTTCAGAACTGTGCTTGTTGAACAGTTCAGAGCTGTGCTTGTTGAATGGTCCAGAGCTGTGCCTGTCGAATGGTCCAGAGCTGTGCTTGTTGAATGGTCCAGAGCTGTGCCTGTTGAATAGTCCAGAGCTGTGCCTGTTGAATGGTCCAGAGCTGTGCCTGTTGAATAGTCCAGAGCTGTGCCTGTTGAACGGTCCAGAGCTGTGCCTGTTGAACGGTCCAGAGCTGTGCCTGTCGAATGGTCCAGAGCTGTGCCTGTTGAACGGTCCAGAGCTGTGCCTGTCGAATGGTCCAGAGCTGTGCCTGTTGAACGGTCCAGAGCTGTGCCTGTCGAATGGTCCAGAGCTGTGCCTGTCGAATGGTCCAGAGCTGTGCCTGATGAATGATCCAGAGCTGTGCCTGTCGAATGGTCCAGAGCTGTGCTTGTTGAATGGTCCAGAGCTGTGCCTGTCGAATGGTCCAGAGCTGTGCTTGTTGAATGGTCCAGAGCTGTGCCTGTTGAATAGTCCAGAGCTGTGCCTGTTGAATGGTCCAGAGCTGTGCCTGTTGAATAGTCCAGAGCTGTGCCTGTTGAACGGTCCAGAGCTGTGCCTGTTGAACGGTCCAGAGCTGTGCCTGTCGAATGGTCCAGAGCTGTGCCTGTTGAACGGTCCAGAGCTGTGCCTGTCGAATGGTCCAGAGCTGTGCCTGTTGAACGGTCCAGAGCTGTGCCTGTCGAATGGTCCAGAGCTGTGCCTGTCGAATGGTCCAGAGCTGTGCCTGATGAATGATCCAGAGCTGTGCCTGTCGAATGGTCCAGAGCTGTGCCTGTTGAACGGTCCAGAGCTGTGCCTGTCGAATGGTCCAGAGCTGTGCCTGTCGAATGGTCCAGAGCTGTGCCTGATGAATGGTCCAGAGCTGTGCCTGTTGAATGGTCCAGAGCTCTGCCTGTTGAATTGTCCAGAGCTGTGCCTGCTGAACAGTACATTTCTCTTTTTCTTTATCTCACTTTATTTGACTTTGCTACTTTGCACATCGCAGAGATGTTTTTGGTTTCGTGTTTTCTGTGTGCAGATGCTGTAGAAACTACCCTATTATAGATTTGCAAGATTCTATACAAAAGTGTCTCAGTTGGAACAATTTTTGATAAAATGCAGTGCCAGAAAAGGTTCCTAATTTCCATTTATTAGAATGTTTAAGACACACACACACACACATATATAATATAATATACAAATTAGGAACCTTTTATGGCACTACATTTTATCAAAAATCATTCCGACTGAGACACTTTTGTATAGAATCTTGCAAATCTCTATAATACAGGCATGAGTTACCCTGCTCTGGGGATATTTCCGTCTCCTCTCTCTGTCTGCTCCTCTAGGGATGTCTATTTGAAGAGGTGTAGTGTTATGATAACTGGGTGACTTACACAGAGCTGCGTCTGTATCCCTGCTCTGACAGCTTCATTGCATATTTTTGTTTGTTCAGATTATTTGCTTTAGCTCAAGTACTTGCAGTTATTCAAACCTCTGTCATCACGTGCAATCCAACAGCTCACCAGATCATCGCTGCACTGGGAAAGATGTGGATCAAGCAGTGTCTTCAAGTCACATTTCATTTTAGACAGTGGAAATGGACATTCATTTGGGCATAAGCGTGATTTGAAAGCTCTTTTTCCATCCTGCTGAAATGCGTAAATAGCCTTGGGCTAGAAATCCAAAGGAGTGTGATTGTGTCTAGCAGTGTCCAGAGGGACACGCAGCCCTAGAGGAATCTCCAGCCTGGATGTGCTGGTGCGCTGAGCCAAGTGTATCTGGTACAGTACATTCACCTGTAAATTGTAAAATAATACACACACAATCATATTAGAGCACTGTGTATTGGTTTTGTAAAGAATAACCCCTGAATACACAGCAGGCCTCACTCAGAGCGTATGCCTGCCAGGGATCCAATACTTTTGCCTTAATTTATTGATCATGCCGGCTGGGAAAAAAGAAATTGACTCAGAGGCCTCTAATCTCCCCCTTATGGCCATATTCAAATTATACGCTTTCCAGTTGAAAATTGAATTGCTGTAAAAATTGACTTCCTGTTTGGGCATAGGTATAAATTTTATTCATATCGACAGCCTCCAAACAGAAAACCTATTGCCCAGCATTTAATTATTGAGAACATTGATTGACAAAGTGATTTATTTGCTGTATTTCTACTAAACGGCCTAATTGAGCACGTACATTGCTGCCTGTTATCCTATTTTATTTGGATCAAATTTAAGGTACACTGTGATTTTAAAACCCAAACTGATTTTATAATACCTGGAGGAAGGGCATATGTTAGATATTGTAGACAACCTCTACATTTTGTTTTGCAGTTTTAATCATATCCTTTACATTGCCATCACTGCAAGATTATATGACTGTGTAATATTTTTAATAATATTTCCTAAACCTGAATTTTTTTTCACAATTCACAATATGAAGTTTAAACACATCAGCAAAACAATAGTGAAAAATAAACCACAAGTATTTATTTATTAATTTATTCATTCATTCATTGCAAAATACGTGCAAAATACAGGCTCATATGCTGCATTTGCCTTTTTATAATTTAGGTCTACATATATCATTTATGCGGTAAAAATGCCAAAAATGCATATGATACATGATATTGATTTTTTCCACTCATATATACATTTATATTTACATTTACATTTAAGGCATTTAGCAGACGCTCTTATCCAGAGCGACCTCCAACCGTGCTTAGTGTTCCGTTGGATAATATTCCAGCTAGTACAGGAAGTTTAGAGCCTAAAACTCACCACGAGCTCAGACACTGCCCGAACAGGGGGCCAGTGCTGGTACCTAGGGATTAATACACAGACATAGAGCAAGTAAAGCATTACCTGGCAACCCAGCCCAATGCTCATTCCTATAGAGGAGAAAAGGTCATTATAAGTTCAACACAATACACATTGACAAAGGTCATTATAAGTGCAATACATATATCTATCTGTGTGTGTATAGATAGATAGATAGATAGATAGATACCATAGTATATACATACATAGTACCATTCATCTTTTGCATCTTTTAGACTTCAAGGTGAAAAGCTTTTTAGAACTTTAACATGAGTGGGCGGAGCTAAGTTGTTGTAGGATGAATAGGTTTATGTATTTAAATTCGTTGGTTCCCATGGTATCTCAAAAGGACCTTTTTTTACAGCTTTGTTCTCTTATGGGCTGTAATGACTAGGTACTGAATGGAATTTCGAAGAGCTGGTAGGCAGGAGGAGTACAGTGTGCTGATTGCTAGCAAACTTTGGTGTTCAAAAAATGTAGTTGCGTTAGATGCCATAATGGTCGACTGACATTTTTGTTCCCCGTTCTGCACATGGCAGTGCACTGTTTATTTATTGTTGTTTGTTTGCTGAATTTAACATACAAAAAAATACAATATACAATATGGCCTGTACAATGTATATGTTTCCAGTATGTTAAACTTAAATAAATAGAAATCATGCACTACTTTGTTTCACCGTCTAGTCAGTGAAAAAGGGATGGCAGATGACCCTCAAATGAACTGCAATTTAATAATAGAACACAAAAAAGCATCAGAAGAGGACTTATGGTCCCAGTTTGTGTTTGCCTCACTCTTTGTGTGCGTCAGTAGTGCTCCGGGTCGTCCTTCAGATGGAATCCGTTCACAATCAAGCAACCACAGAAAATCCATCTCATCTGTCCCCCAGACTCATGATGATGGAGGCAGGGAGAATTGAGTGCCGTGTTCTATAGCGGGGAGGTGCTTAGAGAAAAATATACCGTTGAACTTAGCCACAGCTCATCAGTAAGTGGCTGCGCTGCACTGGCATGCACATGTGCTGCACTGCGGCCTTTCCCTTTCTGGCACCCAGTGCTGTAATCCCACTGTCAATTCCCCTAAAGCCTGTTCACTCCCTTACTCTACTGTATCCTCATATTTCTGAACTATGCATATACAGGAAGTTGCAGATAAGGAAACGATTCTGCTTGTTTCCACATGGGGTAATCCATCCGAGCCCACAATCAGCAGATTTTGAATCCGAGCCCATTTTAGCTCACATAAAAGTCTGTTTGTGCAGTTAACCAAAGTCTTTACGCATTAGATTCCAGGATCGTATGACAAGAGTATAAATAAATTTAACAACATGGATATCAGATTGATGATGATGGCCTTAAAGAAGTCTCAAATGTACCTCTCGTGCAGCTACATAGCCAAATAGAGACACTCCTGTGGAGGATATATTGTAAGAGCCTTGCTGCTTTTAAACGTGAATGCTGCTTTGTTCGTATTAGGTTGCACTCTTTTAGCCTGCACTGCTGCCAGAAAGCTGAGGAAGAGAAAGAGAAGCTAATTTCAGTGTCGGGTTAGTCCAACTTTCCAGCAGTCTTTACTTTACCCCTCCTCCAGAGGCGAATGGAAAAGGAACGGCGGGTGTCTGGCAGAGCCCTAAGCCCCTCTGGCACTGAGCATGGCTCCTCTTTGCCGCTCAGCAGCATCTGATGATCTCACTGAGCCGGGCTGAGGCGAAGAGATTAATGGCAGTCGGACCGGAAGGCTGAGGCTCCGGGGTTGCGTCCCAGGCCCAGCATCAGACTCACACCCACGACTGGAAGAAATTACCAGATAGAGCGAAGTACATCACAGATCCCCCACCAGCCCAGCGAAAGAAAAGGTGGTGAAATCTTCCTCCCATCCTGGGCAGATAAAGTGAGATGGAATGGAACGAAGCGTCAGGTAAAACACTGCTCCTGGCAAGGCCGCAGTGCCTGTGTGTGGAGTCATATGAGCTTGCCGTACACACACACACACACGCACACATACAGCAGCGAAGGATATGAGAAGCTGCAGAAGGTGAGGCCCAGCATTAACCCCAGCTGCAGGCCTGGCTGAGTCCTGTGGCTGCTTGGCCTTCATTTGGCTCTCCTGGGTTTGATACGAGGATAGGATGTTTAGCTTGCCCTGGGGCTGTGGTGCCATTGAAGCAGCACAAGGATTTGGCCCACTTCCAGTGTCCCAGTGTACCTGTGCACGTGTGTTAGGGGCTGACCGATATGAGAAAGTGCAATAAAAATATCATTATTATTATGTTTAAGCACACTATAATATTCATGCGTTAATTGAGAAATATTTCACACCATGAACATGCAGCGATGTGGCATTGCATCATAAGAAGAAATCGTGCTGCAATAGAACTTATAAAACAGGTCCTAAAATCTGATACATTCCAAGCCATTGTTAGATACATCATCTTCCCACACCTGTATAAACCTCATGCTCTGTATGGCTGCACCCTGCCGTGAAATCCCCTTGTGCTGTTAGCGGAGTAATGTTTGTCTCTGATGTTGCCTGCATGAACCACAGAGTTTGCTGATGAAGTAAGAACTAGGCTGGTCAGCTAGCTAACAGGCTAAAATATCCCAGGCTGTATCTTAAATGGCTTTGTGCTGCCGAAATAGTTTTGCTGTGTAAGCTATGAGATTCATGCTTCTTCAGTCAAACACTGCACTACTTGTCAGCTATGAATGCGGCTCCCAAATGATGTGAGTCCCAAATGATGGATTGGTGCAGTATAAGGCTCGTGGTGGTAATTTTGATTTCCCTGTGATAAAATCGCAGTAACGCACATCCTCTCATGGCTTATTGCTTTATTAAACAATGACAAAGAGAGAGAGAAATTTATGACGCAACCCCACAAAAATCACAGCATGCTAAGCACAATATGCAGGGTGAGGTAGCAATTCACAGCAGCATGTCGTTTACACACAAACAGAACAAGACCTTTTTCTCCCCCTGTTAATAGATAAGCACTTTTACCTAGACTAGGTTGCTCATGGCCAGCAAATGCAACATTAGACTGCATGCTGAAATGTCACATGTACAAGACATTTCAGTGATGTTAAGTGGCTCCAGACTAACACTGTTCAGTTGTCCAGGAGAGGACAGAAATAGTGCACAGGACGCTGTCAAATGTGCTTTAGGGATGATGAAAGAGTGTTAACACTTCAAATCTGTAAAATATACAGCCATAAAATCACAGATCTGTCAGTTGTGCATGCCAGCCATAAACTTAGTAATGTTTAACATTACTAAGCCAATCATGTAGCAGAAGTCACCTCGGCAGACATGTCCTGTTTAGAATAATAGAAACAATGTAAAAATACTAGGATTAAACGTGTGCTAGAGACAAGAAAACATAGTGTGATACGCTGAAAACGAATATACCCAGCAAGTGATTAAATAAGTTCTATAAAAAGCTTTAGTACATGATTAAAAGCTTTACTCTTTACTTTTTTTTATATTTAGTCATACTATTAATTCAGGGATTCTTTCAGCTGGGAAACAAAGTTACTGTAAGCATTTAAGCGTTTAAATATATTTGATCGTTACATTAAGGCTTTTTGTTATTATTCAAAAATATGTTTCAACAAACTGATACCATAACCATATTTAATATAGTAATTATTATTATTTAAAGCCTTAAAAATAAATCCAAAATTCTCAGTATTGTAGCCTCAGGATAAACAGCTTTCCAGCGTTGTTGGCAATTTTGTTGGCTTGTATTTATTTGTTAAATTTTTCCTCACTGAATGTGTTATGGTTTTATATTATCATATTTAGTTATTTGTTTTGTTTTCGGCTGAATTGGCTATCACTCAGGTCCTAGTATGTATATGCATGTGTTTGAGAAAGGGAAAGGTTTATTCGCTGACCATAACTGATGGAAAAGGAAAAATAAAAAAGTCATGTGGGATAGAACTGTCATGTGCTGCCATGTTCGCTGAGAACTCAGCATAAACCTTTTCTTTGCCCAAAAGTCATTTCAGATTTATTCACTGTGTGCATCTGAATCAATTAATGAATCATATGTAATCTTGCATACGTGCCTCATCACTCTCATCCGTGTGAGCGTTTATGGGACGGGGTGGAAGGTGGTAAAGGCTCGGTTCACCATTTGCTCGTTTGCTTTGTGCTCTCTCTGGTGCTGTGTTTTGATGATGAGACGTAGATGTTTAACAACCACGCACATTTTATTTATGGTGTATTTCATCAATGTGATTTGTGCCGTATGACATGCAGGGCAGTGCTGGGCCGGCCTGGTTGTGTGTGCGCGGCGAGGATGACTGAGGCAGTAAAGCCAGCCTTGGCTGTGATAGTGCTTTAGCAAGCCGAGCTGTCCCCTGAGTGCTCTATAGTGCAGCGCTGCACAGACCCGCGTCTTGGGTTTCACGCTGGGCCTTTCTGCATCCAGCACTTTATGGACATGCTCAAGATAGACTGGCCAGTCATTTTGAAGTTCACTGTGGGGAATACGGCGTGGTTTCCTCCTGCATACTGCCCTTGGCCTTCTGGCTTTTTGAAGGAGATGCTCCAGAGAAGAAGCCTCAAAAGTTGGTGCACTGCATTGTTTGGTTTCCACCAAATATGGACACAGGGGGAGGGGTATTTCATAGTTTCAGCCTCTGAATCACACAAGGAGGTTGAGGACAGGGAAAATAAGCATAACAGCATGTTTTTTTTTTTCTTTTTTTCCTTTCTTTCTTCTTTTTCACTCTCTCCAGACGTGCACCATTTCCTTTGCCCCCTGAACCCATTGTGCCCTCACTCCCCCAACTCACCTCATTTTTCTTTTACAGCGTCTAGTGTTAATGACTCTCACACTGGAATGGTGATCGACGTCTATTTATTATCGAGGCAGATAAGCTTTAGGGCCAGTTCTTGGCACCATGTAGCCAGACATTTACATTAAACACCAAGAGTCTGTAGGGCCTGTCAGAGTGACAGGACAGCCCAAGGCAAAAGTGTGCTAAACTTTTAGATATGTCTTACACACACACACAGACATATATGCAAGGTCTTGCTTTATTTGAGAAGGTTTGTAGGCCTGCATTCAATCCATTACTACACTATTTGTCCTTATGTCTGGGTTTGATGCATTGCACCTTCCAAAATATTTTTCTTCAACTTGGACTAGAGTATTTAAACTTGTGTAACATTTTCTCCAAACATCTCACAGGTTTGGTGTTTGGCAAAATATACCAAAGTCATGGAATATAGACACCAGGTTTTGGTCACCCTAGAGCTTTAATTAGACCTGAAACTTTAGTTCCAAAGCTGAATACTGCCTGAGAACTTTCTGCCTGAGCCCGACGCAACCCAACACACAGCTTCATATTTTGCTTCTAAATCCATTTCAAGCCCAAAATCATGTTATCAAGTTTTGAGTCCAAAACGTACAAAATTAACTCTGACAACCATATAGTGACAACAATAATCATAATAAGATCATTGAGAAATAAACTGTAAAATAATATGCAATAATACATGTAATCAATTGTTATAATATTTATCAAGCTATGCTTTTGAACAGCATCTCATTCATTTTTTCAGATATAGGTACAAGTTAGCCATGACTCCTCACCTAGTCATGACTCAGCACCTGGTTGCATGTATTGAAATCTTGAAAGCTCAATCTTATTTTCAACCATCTACACTCATCATCAAGGAATACGTGCATCCAGAGGAAATCAACCAATAGGAATGGAACTTGGTGTGTAGGTTTAGCATTGTGAGACATGCAAATGATTTAACTTATGACTGCACTTCTGCTGTACCTGATTGGCCTAACAGCCAAGATTGTGGGCTCAGTGAACAGTTATGCTCTCCATAGGTCATCCTGTTAGAGCCAGCACCATTGTCAGACAGTTGCCTCACACAGGACTACATGCTCACAGACCATAACGAACACTTTCCTTAACACCAAATCAGCGTTGCCAAAGACTGCAATGGTATCGTGAAAGACTCAGAATGGTAGCGGGTCATCTTCAGTGACAAGTCCTGCTTTTGTGCAGGGAGGCAAAGTGGTCAGCACCAGGATAAACAGTTTGTTGACATACGTCCAGATGGCCTGGCATCATTACTCCTGTACCACTACCACAAAATCTGCATTACCTGTGTAGGAATATTTAAGATGCATGGGCTGGATTATAATAGGACATCATTAGGAACCCCTACAACTCAATACCGAGATGTATGCCATGCTAAGAGACTAAGAGACTCAAGTTCTGCATGTGAAGCTCGATAAATATTACCCATATCCGTCTAAAGTTTTGAATAGCATTGCCGAATAGCAGTAAGTATATTTTCTTTCCCATTTTACAAAGTCAGTTATTTGAAATGATGCCATTTGCCATGATCAATGCATTAAGTTTTTTGACTGGTTGTTTTGAGCTGTTGAGTGAACTGTTGTAACTGCGTTGCAGGTGACTCTTCGTTAAGCATCTCTATTTTAGTTTTGCAGGTTTCAAGCATTTCACCTTATAAAGCCAGTCTGTTTCTTTCCCTAGAATATATTTCACATACTGAACATGCAACATAAAAACTGCTGTTCACCAAACATAAACATAAACGTCTTTTTGGCTGCACTAAGCTGTATTTTACTGAATCGATTCACTGTTTATTTCCCATAAGTCATTTTTCTCAGGAGCGTAGGCCTAGTGGACCTCATTACTAAATTCTGTCAACAATGTCAACAAATCCTGTCAATCTTTGAAAAGTGGAAAATGGGCTGTGAGAACCAGAACATGACATTTGAACCCAAGCTAAGCTCGACACTTATTTGGAAAATGATGTCCAAACCCGCCCAAACATGATTTAGATTGCTGCACTGCATTCTTAAGTTGCTAGTAGCTGCGTTGGAAGGCTGCTGAAGCAGTGGTGAACTGTGGAGATGGAAGCACTTTAGTGAGATAAATCTATCACACTGTGTATGAGATCATCAATTCCACGTTTCCGCCTTTTTAGATGAGTGGAGGCGGGCCTAAGCAAACAGTCCCTCTCCCCCATTGCAGGAGAGGAGGCGCACTCTCCGCTCACTCTATAGCCAGACGGGGCAGTTTGGGCCAGTGCCATGCAGACCTGCCACAGCTAGACAAGCATATTAAAAGCCCAGAGTGCAACAGAGGGCTTTTGTCCATCACAGCACAGCAGGCTTGCTTTGGGTTTCTTACTCTCATTTCAGTGACCTGCCAGGCCTCATGGTATGTGCTACATAGTGCTCAGGGATAGTATTTTGTCTTGGTGGATTTCCAGCTCTTCTCTTTGTGGTGGAAATGATCTAATCTTGCTACTGTGCGTGTGCTATTGCTGTATGTACGCGTGATTACTATTTCAATATCACCATCTTCTCCATGGTTTTGCCCGTTAAAGAGCACTGTGGGATCTAAAATCAAAGAGATTCTGAGGTAGGAATCAATAATAATTCTGCCAGAAATACTCAAAAGGATAAAGCGATGGAAAACTGTATTTAAATCCTCAATAAGGTGTGCAATGTGAAGTATAACAATTCCCTAGAAATTTTTGCAGAGGCCCCATCATTGACACAGGTTTCAAAGCCTTTGGACCCTCACAGATCCCGTTGGACCTGCTCCCTGGACAACAGGACTGGGACCAAACTGGTGGTTGTGGGGAGAGGGACGTCAAAACTTTTTTTGAGTTTTCATGAGTGTAACAATACAGTATACACATATAGTAACATGTCATGTCATATCCAGTGATGGAGGAAGTACACAAAACTTGAGTTAAAGAAGAGATTGCCATGGTAAAATGTTACTGCAGTAAAATTAGAAGTTCCTACCATTAGTCCTCCACTTGAGTAAAAGTACTAAAGTATTTATCTTCAAATGTACTTAAGTATAGAGAGTAAAAGTATCATCATTTATTATGGCTCTAATGTCTTATTATCATTCAAAAAGACTCAAATCAAATCACTAATGATTATAAGCCTAGAACACTGAAGAAGAACAGCTTCTAGAACTATAAAAGATTTATTTGCTTAGTTACAAGTTCAAGTTTATAACATTCAACAATAAAAAACTTGTTTTAAACAGGATCACAAATGAGGCTTCATTTACTATATAGCATCTGTACCTCTCTGTTCATATACATAAACTAGCCAAAAGCAATCTATTATAAAAGGAAATAGTGTTTGTATAAATGCAGTAAAAGACACTCGCCACTGTGTGTACGTATTTCTATATTGTGGTCTATTTACCCACATAGTCAGGAACAATGTGTTTTACCTGTTTACTAACCCCATCCTGCTGTACCTGCCTTCCTCCACGTGGCCCTCGATGTAGTCCAGGTTAATTTGTAGAAATCAAAAGCTATCAATTAGATAATTCATTAAATAATAAATAACTAAAAATTAAATGATTAATAATTATAATCATATTATTATTATTCAAATATTTGTGGGATTTTTTACATTTACTGTTGGTTTGGTTTACACTGAACATCAACAGGTATACAAGTATACAAATCAAAAAATGACAAAAACAAGACAAAGATTCTATAAAGTATTTATAAATATAAAAAGTTTATTTCCACAAAATAAAAATAAAAATCTGATGATTAAAATATAATAATAATAATAATAATAATAATAATGTCCTTTTTTTTACCTACAAACATGTGGAATCGATCAAATGCAAATAATGCACTGCTGTTTTTTGATGCTGCTGAATTTCACCCAGTAAGCTACAAGTGAGAATAAAAGTGGAAACAGCAAACAGTTCTCCTCTAAATGTGGTGTAGCAGTATGAGAGCAAGATGGGTACAATGGTGAAGGAGTTGGAACATGCAGCCACAGTGACAGTCATTTAATAGCCAGTGATGACAAATGGAAGCTTTGTTGAAGTTCAAATTCTGTTCATGTCTTTATGCTCAGTAATGTGAAACTGACGTTCACATGACCACAAATAACGTATTTGAGTTGTTAAAAATATTTCTGATCTTCTGTGAAGTTTTTAAAAAAGTTTTATTTAATTAAACAAATGGAATTCATTGTTATTAACTACACAAAATGATATTTTTTTACAGCTTTTATTTTTAATAACCACTTTTCACCACATAACACCACATTTCTGTGCTCACATAAAGTTGTCCTCCTTATATATTATTATATATGATATTGTACATGATGTTTCTATATTATTTTGCTGTTCTCTCTATTGTGTCTTCAAACTCTCCTAAAACAGGTTCCCCCCTCTTTACATTCCACCCGCACTAAAAAATACCACATTTCTGCAGATACAAGATACATGGGATCAGTGTGTCCCCATGGCAGATGGTCTTGGGGGAACATTTCCTTGGATCTGTGGATTTGTGCTGGAACATGCAGGACTAATCACAGCACCTGTGTCCTTTATGACATAGCTAAGCATCACATGACCAGACAAAGCTTTGAGCGGCCTAAAGCACCCTGGCCAATCAGCACCTCTGGCTGACCTCACATTAACCCAGGCAAGGAGAGATCCATCTCCCTGCATTTACTGGCTCAAGGTCATTACTTAAAAAGTTTATACTGTGTGCAGACGGGAGGCAGAAAGATTGTGAGAAAGGTTCTTAATGATTATATGCTGTGGAAAAAAAGAAAGGGAATTGGGAAAAACCGAGCCGTTGATGATACGAACTTCTCCGCTGGCCTGGTGGAGAGTGATACCACATGCAGAGCTGCTTGTGTATCTGGTAAATATTATTTTGAGGTGATGGCTCACGTCCTCCCCAAAGCAGGGCCACAGTGGGCCTCTGAAGAGCATAATGTGGAACAGAAGGGCAGTGTTTCGCTCATTGTCCGGCACATTAACCCCAATCAGCTTTGGGAAGGCATCCTGACATCAGAGGGGCTCGGGAGGGGTGAGAGAACCAGAGATAGGGCATGTCTGGGCTCAACATTCTCTCAACATCAGCCCGATTTCTCCCCCTTCCTGAAGATTTAGCCTGATTGGCTCATATTTTATGGTGTGTGCTTTGATACTCCTGGGGGCAGAATTAGAAATGGTTTAAGGAACCCTTTTTCCATCTCTAAGCTGTTAGCTGAGGTCATGTGTCCCTCCACTACTGGTCTCTTCACTACCTTTTGTTCAGTGAGCTCCATTCACTGTTTTTGCAAAGTCTACAGATGTTAATGTAACTCGGCTTTAATGAGACACGCTTTCATTTTCTTGCTTGTTGTCTTTCCTTTCTTGTTTATTTCAAATGATGTTACCTGCCTCTGTCCGGGCCTAGCAAAAGTTGTAGTTAGAATTCATGGAGATGTACATAGTCGAGTTACATTATTATGGCCGCTGTCTACTTTTTTTGCCAGTCGTGCATAGCTCATAAGGGACGTCACTTTTTTGTGTCACATTCTCTGCTCCCACTCATCTATGTGGAAGGCGTTTTCTATTGATTTGGGTATCAATCCATCTTTGCAGATCATGAACACCCATACATGCTGATTGTCTTCCCTTGGGCAGGTGGGATCTTCCAGCAAGTCAATGTCACACAGAATCAGAATCAGAATCAGAATCAGAAATACTTTATTAATCCCAGGGGGAAATTGCAGTTTTTACAGTAGCAACCATTTAGAATAAACAATAATAATTTACAATATGTACACATATATAAAGTCTTATAATACAATAAAGATAAAAAAAAGTAAAAGTAAAGTGGCTGTGGCTATAATAATGAGTACAGATATACTGTTAACAGCAGTAAGTGTTCAGAAGTCAGAAAAATATTGCACATTTTGAGCTGTCGCACACATAATTAAATTATTGTTTTGCTGTCATTACTGTACATGTGAATGGTGCCGTGCTCTAAGGGAGGAGTTATAAAGTCTGATGGCCACAGGTAGGAATGACCTCCTGTGACGTTCGGTAGTGCATTTTGGCTGGATGAGTCTTGCACTGAATGTGCTCCTGTGACTCATCACTGTGTGATAGAGAGGATGGGAGCCGTTATCCATGATGGTCTGCAGCTTAGACAGCGTCCTCCTCTCAGACACTGCCATCAGCGAGTCCAGCTCCACACCCACAACATCACTGGCTTTGCGGATCAGTTTATTAAGCCGGTTGGCGTCTGCCACCCTCAGCCTGCTGCCCCAGCATGCAACAGCATATAGGATGGCACTCGCCACCACAGACTCATAGAAGATCCTTAGCATCGTCCTGCAGATGTTGAAGGACCTCAGACGCCTCAGAAAATAGAGACGACTTTGGCCCTTCTTGTAGAGGGCGTCAGTGTTCTTAGCCCAGTCCAGTTTGTTGTCAATGTGAACACCCAGGTATTTATAGTCCTCCACAGTGTCCACACTGACCCCCTTGATGGAAATAGGGGTCACCTGTGCTTTGTCCCTCCTCAGGTCCACCACCAGCTCCTTTGTCTTTGTCACGTTGAGCTGCAGATGGTTCAGCTCACACCACGCAACAAAGTCGTTCACCGTGGCCCTGTACTCATCCTCATCACCCCTGCTGATACATCCCACTACCGCAGAGTCATCAGAAAACTTCTGAAGATGGCAGGTCTCTGTGCAGTAGTTGAAGTCTGTGGTGTAGAGGGTGAAGAGGAAGGGAGAGAGGACAGTTCCCTGCGGGGCTCCAGTGTTGCTTACCACTCTGTCTGACACACAGTGCTGCAGGCGTACATACTGTGGTCTGCCAGTCAGGTAGTCAACAATCCAGGACACGAGGGGGGCGTCTACCTGCATCACGTTCAGCTTGTCACCCAGAAGAGCAGGCTGAATGGTGTTAAATGCACTGGAGAAGTCAAAAAACATGACCCTCACAGTGCTGGCTGGCTTATCCAGGTGAGCGTAGACTCGGTTCAGCAGGTAGATGATGGCATCCTCAACTCCCAGACGAGGTTGGTAGGCGAACTGGAGGGGGTCTAGAAGTGGCTGGACCCTGGGCCGGAGCTGTTCCAGGACGAGTCTCTCCATGGTCTTCATGATGTGAGACGTCAGTGCCACTGGCCTGTAGTCCTTGATGTCACTGGGCCGCGGAGTCTTTGGCACAGGAACAATGCAGGACGTCTTCCACATCACAGGGACCCTCTGGAGACACAGGCTCATGTTGAAGACATGCTGCAGGACTCCACAAAGTTGGGTGGCACAGGCTTTGAGCACCCTGGGGGGGACCCCATCAGGGCCCGCAGCCTTGTTCATGTGGAGTCTCTGTAGTTGTCTTCTCACCTGGTCAGCGGAGAAATTCACTGTAGAGGAGACTGGTGGGGGAGGAGAGGGGGTGTGAAGTGGACTATCGCAGGAGTGGGGGAGGCTATCAGGAGGAGGAGGGAGGTGGAGTGGAGTGGGCTGTTGAGGCCAGGCAGCAGAGGAGTCAGGGAGGGGGAGATCAGAGCTTGCAGTGTCAAATCTGTTGAAAAACAGATTTAACTCGTTGGCCCTGTCCACACTGCCCTCTACTCCCCCGTTGTTGCTGGACCTGAAGCCGGTGATGGTCCTCATACCACTCCAGACCTCCCTCATGTTGTTCTGCTGGAGTTTCCACTCCAGCTTCCTCCTGTATCCGTCTTTAGCCTCCCTGATGGTTCTCTTCAGTTCCCTCTGGGTCGTTCTCACCTCCTCCCGGTCTCCAGCTCTGAAAGCCCTCTTCTTCTTGTTGAGGAGGGCTTTAATGTCCTTTGTTACCCACGGCTTGTTGTTTGGGTAACATTTAACAGTCCTGGTTGGGACAGTGGAGTCCACACAGAAGTTGATGTAGTCTGTGATGCACTCTGTGAGCCCATCAATGTCCTCTCCATGAGGCTCATAGAGTGCTGTCCAGTCTGTAGTCTCAAAGCAGTCCTGCAGCACTTCAGAAGTCTCCTCTGACCATCTCCTCACTGTCCTCGTGGTCACAGGCTGACTCTTTACCTGAGGCACATACTTTGAGCTAATGTTGACCAAGTTATGATCAGATCCACCCAGAGGGGGGAGGGGGGAGCAGCTGTATGCATCCTTAACATTAGCGTACAGCAGGTCCAGTGTTCTCTCCTCTCTGGTGGGACAGTCCACATACTGTGTGAAGTTTGGTAGTGTCCTGGCCATAGTGACGTGGTTGAAGTCACCTGATATGGCAATGAAGGCAGTCGGATGTTGAGTTTGGAGACGCGCTATGGTGGAGTGAATGACGTCACACGCCGACGTCGGGTTGGCAGAGGGGGGGATATAAACAGCCACGACAACAACATGGGAGAACTCCCGCGGCAAGTAATATGGCCTAAGTCCAACAGCCAGTAGCTCAATGTCCGGACAACAGATACGTTCCTTGACGGTAATGTGACCAGGGGAGCACCAGCGGTTATTAACTAACACAGCTAGCCCTCCCCCTTTACGCTTACCGCTCTCGGTGCAGTCCCGGTCGGCCCGAACAGTCTGAAAGCCAGTGATGGAAACGTTGTCATCCGGAATGTCCTGGTGTAGCCATGTCTCCGAAAAGCACATTAAACTACACTGCCGGTACTCCTTCTGACTCATGGCTAACGCTGTTAGCTCGTCCATCTTGTTAGCCAGAGACCTCACGTTGCCCATGATGAGAGTGGGAAGACGCGGCTTATATCCCTTTTTCTCCATAAGCCTCCGTCTTTTCGCCCTCGATTTCCCCGTGCGCTGTTTAGTTCCTCCTCTGCATCCCCTGTGCGTCCGTCTCCAAAGCTCTTCGGGGATGTTAGCGGTCCTGGTGTCCATGCCGGCCGGCTTCAGCGCGATCAGCTGATCCCGGGTGTAAACAAAGGGACCATGCTGCTGCGCCGCGGTGCACCAGGAGAGTGAAAGTAGAACTTTCACAGCGAAAAAACTGACCAAAACTCTCTCTACTAGCATGGTTCGAGAGGGCACAGCTTCACTAAGTTGCTTGTGACTAGATACGTCCAACATCGGTTGGAAAAGCTTAACCAAGACTTCTAAGTACTACCCTGGCCCCCTAATTCCCCAGACTTAAATCGATCTGAGCATCTGTGGAACCACCTTGACCATACTGTTTGCTCTGTGCATCCTCCCCCACACACCCTCCAGCAGCTGTGGGATGCACTGCAGTCAGCATGGCTCCAGATAACTGTGACAACCTGCCAGGAGCTTGTTGAGTCACTCCCAACCTGTCTAGCTGCTGGCTCATTGCAGGTACTCTGGATATTATGGTCATAATAATGTGACTCTACTAGGCTTATATTGACATAGGAGGTTGAGTAGATTTTGTTGTTGTTGTTGTTATTTTGCCTTCTCGTTGGAATTATCAGATATCAGTTTTAGATTCTGTATTTTAGATTCCACTTACTATCAATTGTCCCCCTGTCAGTGTAACCATCTTCTCCCTTCAATTCATTCGACAACACCCATAATCTCCTCTTGTCAAAAGCAAAGCAACATCCTTCTCCATATCAATTACAGGATTCTTTGTAATGAAATACATATTTGGTATTACAGCTTAATTTGTAGTTCATCACGGGGAGCCCACTGATGGTTCTCCTTAGTAAATACTCCAGAGACAAATCCTCTGTGTGTACGTGGAACATGTCATTAATCAGAGCCCTCAGGCTCCCATGTCTCCTCATACCTCATGTCTGTCCCATCTCCACAGGCTCGTTCTCCAAATGTCAGCGCCGATGACAGGTAAGGCAGCCCTGAAAAGTCAAAGTGCCACTGTCACTTTTCTGATGAGCATGCCCTGTACACTTTCAGCAGCATGCATATTCATCGGACCTCTCTTCACACTCAGCAGTGCCCATGGAGGGGCCAGTGGACAATTTTATTCCTAATTACATCCCCCCTCTCATGCCCTCTAAGACCCCCGTGGCATCGGAAGAGGTTGAGGGGGGACGCCAAAGTGGATGCCATGACTCGTCATGGCTGCCTCGGTGATTGCTCTTATAGCTCATCCAGCACAACTTTATTCCAACCTCCTAAGGGAGTCCCCTACCCGCTTTTTTCCTCATGACAGAGCAGTTGTCATCTTATCCCGGGTGACAGAATGGCCTTGTAGAGTGCTGTGACTTATCCTGACTCAGTGATCTACTGCTGTTGTGTGTCAGGTCGAGTAGTCCTGCATCAAGTGTGCCTTTGCCGCTCACCTACACCCTTTAACATACAGATTCCAGAAAGAGAACTTTGCAGCAATCCTGTGGAAGAGCCATATTGGTTCTCTAACACACAGTTATACAGTTTTTTGTTTATGTACATTTAGGATGATATATGTAGACAACCTGTTCTGATTGACTGCCCTTTATTGTACCTCACCAAAAGCATTCTCAGTCCTTATGACTTTGGTGTGCTATGGGCTTAATAGCAGATATATGTTAATGGATTGTTTTTTGTGACATCACCAAAAAAAAAAAACGAATACAGTGGAGACAGCCACCCTGCACTGAGATAGCAGAGAGGTCATCGTTAGCCACACAACTTGCAATGGCAGTAAGCAACAACGCTGGAGCACTACCTCACTAACAGTATACAATAGCACAGGCAACACCTCTGTATAGCTTTAGACCAGCCATCACAATTATTTATTCATGTTTACTTTACTAGTGTGTGTCTGCCAGTACCCATGGTGCTCTACACGCACCACTCGGTATGGCCACGCGTTCCACATCCCCCAGACAAGCCGGCAGCGGGATGCCACAACATGTTTTGAACTTTAATTATGTTTATACACTCAGGTTTGGGAGAAACTAAGACTTATGCTCATGACCTGCATTGCCAATGCATTACAGTGTAAAGTCTTGTAATCATGTTACTGGGAGTTACTGAATTACGTTTTTACATACAGTGGGGAAAATAAGTATTTGATACACTGCAGATTTTGCAAGTTTCCCCACCTACAAAGAATGGAGAGGTCTGTAACTTTTATCATAGGTACACTTTAACTGTAAGAGACAGACCCCAAAGCAAAAACCAGAAAATCACATTGTATGATTTTTGAATAATTGATTTTTTATTTTTATTTTTTTTAATTGCTGCATGAATTAAGTATTTGATCTCATACCAACCAGCAAGAATTCTGGCTTTCACAGACCTGCTAATTTTTCTATAAAAAGCCCTCCTATTCTGCACTCATTACCCGTATTAATTGCAATTAATTGTTTGAACTTGTTACCTCTATAAAAGACACCTGTCCGGACACTCAGTCAATCACACTCCAACCTCTCCACCATGGCCAAGACCAAAGAGCTGTCTAAGGACACCAGGGACACAGTGTAGTCCTGCACAAGGCTGGGATGGGCCACAGGACAGTAGGTAAGCAGCTGGGTGTTAACGCAATTTTTAGAAAATGAAAGAAACACAAGATGACTGTCAATCTTCCTCGGTCTGGGGCTCCATGCAAGATCTTGCCTCATGCGGTAAGGATGATTCTCAGAAAGGTCACGAATCAGCCCAAAACTACAAGGGAGGACCTGGTCAATGACCTGAAGAGACTGGGACCACAGTCTTAAAGAGGACCATTAGTAACACACTACGCCGCCATGGTTTACAATTCGGCAGGGCATTCAAGGTCCCTCTGCTCACACCAGCACATGTCGAGGCACGTTTGAGGTTCGCCATTGACCATCTGGATGATCCAGAGGAGGCATGGGAAAAGACCATGTGGTTAGATGAGAGCTTTATGGTATCAACGCCACTCGTCGTGTTAAAGGAAAGACGGATGGGGTCATCTATCGCAGGATTTTGACCAACAACCTCCTTCTACAAGTGGACTACAAACTATATACTAAAGCCTAAATGGAAGCAACCTGCTTCTGAATCAGCTCAAGCTCATTACGCTCCTTTCCCTTTTCCAGAATGGTCAGTAGTGGAGTGTTCGTTCTGCTGGAGGCAAATAATCAGATCTTACACGTAATAACATTCAGCCTGTTCATGTAGTGGGGCTACCTCTCCTAAATCAGCAGCCAATGACAGAACGTGTTCCTGAAATGACATGTTCCATGTTCTCCTTTTGCTTTCCAAAGTGGAACGGGTCCTGCACAATTCCACAATTTGTCCATTCCTTGAGAACCAAATGAAGTCTATTTCCAAGCTGTGTGCGTGTTCAAGGAGTTCATGGAGTTTCATCTTCTGAAATGAGGTGAAGAACCTCTCCTTTTTCCGTTTGCATTTCCAGAGTGAAAAGCCTTCACAGCGTCACAGTTTGTCTGTTTTGTGAGAAGTGAAGAACTGACTGTTGTGTCTTTATTGTAAAAAATATGGTTCTGGATATTTCACATTTTCATTTTGTGTGTAATGACCTTTAGTCTCATTATGTCCATCTAGTAATGCTAGGACTTAGTATCATAAATAGTTGATGATGTCATTCCTGCAAAAAAATCCCATACTGGATTAGGCCTTATTTGAGCAGATGTATAAACAAACAAGGTAGAAATGTCTATCTTAATTTCAGGTTGTCTTTAAAATATTTATTTTGCGGTGGCTATTTCTGAACTGGTTTCAGTGGCTACTTTGTATCGGAGAGCATTAGCTACGCATATTATTAAACAGTATAACTGACTGAGCCTTGCTGAAAGTCAGGGATGGCGATGAGTTTTAAATGACGTTTATTGCTCCTTCTAAATAAAGTTCTGAACGGATTACTGCATTTTCCCTTGTACTTTCCAGTTGGTGCAGGTTTCTGTGGGTTTCTGTGGGTTTTGGAGGGTAATGAAGAAGAAAGTGATGAATAGTAAGATTACTTTTTCCAAGAAGTAATTAGTAAAGTAACTCTAGTGCAGTAAACATAATACATCAAACTCTTTTATTTCATAAATGTGAGGAAAAATCAGTTTTCCGTGATATGGGGCTTTTAATATGTTTAAAACCTCAAAGAAACAGTAACTGCATACCACTGTAATAGAGATCCGTTCGACAACGTCTGTGCTTTATGAGGCAGCAATCCATCTTTTTTCCTGTGCCCTCTCATGCAAGAGGCCATGCCGGAGCATGCATCAGCGCTGACACACCAATATCCGTTTTGTGCCCCAGTGGGGCGAGCAGCTTTGGCCCAAACGTGGTCCTGCCCCTCTTCCTACTGACTCTGCCCTCAGCAGACCCCACATCCAGAGGCCCAACACGCACACTTCCTGTTAAGGCACAGAGAGGAGTCACTGAGAAGTGAAGATAACCATAGCGATTGTTTCTTATTGACATGATTACATTATACGTTCTTGCTCTAAATGCAGAATCTGCAGTTTAGACTCCGAAGCACAATAAAATGTTCCAGATCCCCTGTATCCGATTTTACATTCTCATAGTCCACAGTGTAATCCGCAGAAATAAAGCCACTGTGTCAGTATTATATAGCAGGTCAGCTGATCTTTAGCTTCTCTTCTTTTTCTGCCATGCTGATCCTCTTTACTGTAAACTATCCATCTCTCGGCCTATCACAAGTCTCACCACATGGCTTCACAGTATCATTCAGCACTTCTCTCTTTCCTTTGTCTCTGTTTCTCTCTCTCTCTGCGTACAAACATGAAGAGCATGTGACAAACCTTTCATTTCTTTTTTTTCTTTTTTTTTTTTTTTTTTATGAAAGTCATTGCACCCTGACCCACACCCTTCCTAAGTACTTTTACCCTACCTTGAACGTTTCGTGAAGCTCCAGTGACCCCTAGTCTGAGGTTAACTAATAACGGAGACGTTTCTGAAAGATGCTTCCCGAAATTTAATGTATTGAAAAATGTGTTTCCTTGTTTCACACAGTCTCCCTTTCTCACGTTAGTAACACTCACAGTAGTTGTGGGAGGATGGCGGAGGGGTGGGGGGGTTAGGAGGAGTCTTCCTGGGCTCTTGGTGAATGCTCTGCATGCTAATGTGGCTAACCTGGTCATCCCCTGCAGAGAGTGAGGATCCACCTGCACTGGATCTAATGTGTCGAAAGTAAAAACAGACCGTCTCTTGATGGACACTGGGTCTGAGGGCACATCCTCTGCAGCTGGAACTGGCAGTTAAACATGGCCCTGTCTCAAGGACATCTCTCGCAAATGTAGCGTGAGAGGAAGGATTCCCCAAACTAATAGCAATTTTGTTCAAAGAAACAGAGTAACAGCCAAGTGGAGCTCTGCTATTACTCTGCCTCATGTTGGGATGAATTTATGCTTTTATTTGGCAATAAAATACAGATGGTCACCAAATAAGTTCCTGTATGTCCTTCCCCCAACGCCCCCACCATCAAGCTTGGACTATTGAGAACCTCCTGTGCTTTTTTGGGATTCCTTTTACAAATATAGTGCTTTCAGGCACCTGAGGCATTAAACGATACCTTAGATATCATATTAAATTACAGTATTCTTTAGGATGTAATTGGGCTGTAAGCATTTATTTGTTCAGGGAAAAAAATAACATGAATTAGAGACCAAGCACACATGATACTAATATTGATAAGTACATTAATGACCACCCCTCATGGTCTGTTTTAATTATAATTATCATCCGGTTAATGGTTCTGTCAATGCTTCATTACATTTAATCTGCTGGTGGAACTGAACAAGTCTGTGGAATGACTGGGGGCTACTAGGAGAAGTCACAAACCAAACTTCTTGTTGTTCTATTCAGCTCACAGGACATAAGCCACCGTTTAAAGAGGTTATTGTTATAGCATTACCGTTTATTTGCATTCATTGTGTTCATATGTTTACAGGCGGAAATGAACAACCTAGATAAATGATTTAATAGAGGAGTGATGTAAAAATAGTTTGCTAAACTAGATATGTAGTGAAATGTATTCCTTCTCCAGAGTCAATAAACAAAACAACAAAAAACACATGGCTAACATATTATTACTCAGCACTCTCAATGCCTAAATATAATATCATTGTCCTTATTATATGTGCTTTTGATTTTTCAAAGAAAGCTGCAGGAATGTTTTTTTCCAAATCTCCAAAGTTCAATCTTATAAACTGGTTACATTTTTGGCTTCTTGCAATCAAAATAATCCCGGTTAGGAATTTATACACACTGCAGATTTCTTCTTTTATTCTGTTTCCTTTTCCCAGTAACTTCTTGACAGCTACAGAGTTTGCTTCTTACGTTTTCTTCTCACAATGGAATGGAAAGAAACACCTGTGGATCTTTTTAGATCTGAAGCCAGAGCACAGCTTGATTATCTCCTCTCTCTCAAAGATGAAAGCTTTAAGTACGGTTTATCTAATGGTGATAGTTTTGTTGGTCTGCCAGGTCTTGCATGGCTGTTAAAGTGCCGTGTTCTGTGTATCGTTTTTTTTCATGTTTACAGTTCCAGTTTTGTGAAATCCTAGTCTGTTCTTTTTTCTCCTCCATAATCTTTCTCTTGCTTTTCTCTTTCAACTGCAAGTGGGTTTTCTTATATCTGTTCTTCTCCAAAATATGAGTGAACTATAGTTGTTGGCTATATATTAAACATGTGTATATATATATATATATATATATATATATATATATATATATATATATATATATATATATATATATATATATATATATATGTACATATTAAACATGTGCGGTATACAGTAATTTGAATTGACCTTCCTTTGAATGGACTAAGCTGCAATAAATATAAATCATTTGCATGCTTTACAGTGTGTTCCTATAATATAGTGAATACAGTCTGATCTTTTTTGTTGATTGTGCATGTGCATGAAAGTAATGTATAGAGTATTATAGGCTTTATAACTGAGGACAGCAAGGCTGGTAATGACAGGATAGATGGATGCATATATTCATAATCATCCATTGGAAAAAGCAGTGGCTAATTGTGAAACAGTTTAAATGAATGAGAATGGATGCACACAGGAAAGATACGATACAAGTTTTTCAGGGTAGTAATGAAAGCGCTCACCCATTCCGAATCACTAATAGAGAGCACCTGAACACTCATTCTGTCTTAAAATGAAACCACAGCATTTTGTACTGCAATCCGGTTCCGTGTGACTATTAGAAAAAGCTGTTTTCCTTCTCATTCTTTCTTTCTTTCTCTTTTCTTTAGGGGTATAGTTCTCTGTCAAACTTGCACCGTGGAACAGCACATTGATAATTGTCTGTCAGAATCAGAGGCAGTTGACAGACAGCTCGTTTGGAATGCTGCGTGAAACTATTTCACAGTTCAGTGTCAAGGTTGTGCTACATCAACCAAATCCCTACTAATCTCAGCCGCCAGTCAGCTCTACCTGACAGACAGGAACTCTTCTGCAAGCGAGCGGCGTGTTGACGTGTTTTCCTCCACTGCTATGCTCAAGACATATATTTTTGTTGGCCTTTATTCGCATGGACACGCGGCACTGAAAGGATTTAGATTTTTCTGTGGAAGTATTTAAAGCACAGCAAATATTTACGGCACTGTTCACGGCGCGGAAACAATATATAAAGTTGTGTGCATTCTCAGTTAATCAACCATTGCTAAACAAATGAGCACAGGGGAAAGAGGGGTGAAAAAAGATCATTTGGCCAGTGGACAAGTGTATCCCAGAGGAAGACCGTCCTTATTTACTTCAGCAGTGATGTGCTGGAACGTGAGGCTGAAGAGCTCAGGCTTTTGTTTCCAGTGGACCTTATTTAATTTTTCTGCAGCAGTGATGTCATCTAAACATGGACGCGTATCATGTAAAAACAGCCATGCTTTGAGTGACCAGGCTGAACTCTGCTTTTGTCCAGCAGTAAATTCAAAAGGCAATCTGGGGAAAACACAATATCTTCTTTGTCAGCACTGAGGGTCTATATCGCTGTGCCTCAGGATATCCTTTTCCCGAGAGGAAGTATTGCTCCCCTTGCTTTTTTCTCACACCTACTTAAATGGTAAAGTTATAATGAGTGCATGTGTACGTTTGCACATCACATGTCATGCGCTGAACCTCTGTACCATGTGTTACCAGTAATCCAGCGATTTGAGGGTCAAATGTGCTTCTCATAATATTCTTTGTAATGCAAGCTATAGTGCAGTTATGGTGTAAATTAAATCACTAATCCATAATTCACTCTTAAAGGGTTCTTCAAGGGTTCTGTAGTAAAGGTTGTATTTAGAACCATGAATTCTGTATAGGACCCTTTAATTTGTTCTTCAGATTGATGGAGAATGTTTTGAATATGGTTCTATATAGAACTTTTTTTTTAATGGCTTCATGTATTTTTTCTCGTGATTATTTATGATTATAAAAATATTAATATCATGTAAATGTCTTAAAGGAGCAGTGTGTAAGATTTAGGGGGATCTCTTAGCAAAAAAATGGAATGTACTATACAAAAAAATATATAATGTAATATACAAAACTTTGTTTTCATTAGTGGAACAATCGCCTGTAACTTCATATCTGTGTGCTTGTTAGCCTGGATTGGGCCCTTCAGATTGTGTCATCTTCTAATGGTGGCTGCCATGTAGAGCCATACTCATGCTACAGAATGGACAAACCACACACTGACTCTGGAGACTGTAGAGAGTGTTTTTCATGTTTTGCATTTTTACATTGAAGCAGCTGCTTCTATTTGGCAGCACTATAGCACTGGCTGGAACATGCATAAAGAACAGTCCTTATTGGAATGTCAGATTCATTGGTAGGTCCATGCATAACACTTCAGGATATTTTGATATCTTAAATATCTTTATCAAAAACACTACCAGCATTAAAACTATGAGATTCAATATTTGGCAGATACTTATTTGAATTATCCTGTTCCACCTTAAATGATCAAATTTACATTCTGGTGCTAACATTCAGCTTCTTGTTCACCAGCATCTTACTTGAATTGTTTCTTTCCAACTCAGCTGTTCTGCAGTTATCATAACACTTCAGAAAGTGACCACAGCACCGCCTATGGTGAAATAGGAAATAAAAAAAAAAAGCGGGCCAATTATTATTAATTATTATTAATAATAATAATAACGACAATAATACTAATAATAATGATAATTATTATTATTATTATTATTATTATTATTATTATTATCTGACAATGTTACCAGCAATCAAATTATTAGGATGTTTTGTTAGCCTAACACTTTAAAGAAGCAAAAATATATAGACGCAAAAATATTAGGACAGGCACTGAGGCAATGGCAGAACACCTGATAGCTACTGTTGGTTGTTGGAGAGGAAGGGGTGGGTGGGTGGGGAGTTCACTTCTTATATGCTTCTTTTATGTGCATATAGACTAGATAATAAATGAAGTGTGGTTTCAGACCTTTGTAATATCCTGTTGTGGCGGCCCTGCATTGTACCTCTATCAAAAAGTAGACCAGGTTAGGAACACTCCTTTAATGGGTGGAGCTAAACTGCTGTAGGCGGAATTTCTGACATTAGCCATTCAAAGGGAGCTGTTTTTGAACCTTATTTTCCAAATCCAAACCAAGCAGGCATGTCCAAAAAACTAACTTTAAAAGTAAAAAGAAAGAATTAATACTAAGAGATTTTATCCCAGTCAGCTTCTGTTGATTTATTTACAAACAGCTGCGGTGCTCAAATAATGTGGGAAAATACAGCAGGTAAAACTAAAATACAGTAATGATATATGGAATGAATGTGAGTGAGTGATACGTTTCCTTTTTTTTTATTCTACATTGAGCATTTATTTCAGAGCAGTTCAGTTTTCCAGGATATGGGCGCTTTAAGATCATAGATGCACATCATTTGTCATGTGGGCTCATACAAAGAGCTGTCCACTTTTCCGGCTTTATGGGGGGATTTCCTCTGCTGGAAGTGAAACGTGAGCGATCCATGCGTTTGGAGCAGTGGCCCCGAGGACTGCGGCTGTGTATCGTCTGACAGTAGAGACCCAGTCTGCCCTCTTCCCCTCCTGCTCTGTACAATCCACATGTTCTTCTTCTTTCTCCATCTGCCATTCGCCCGGCTATGCAAAATCAATAGCAGCTCCATTTGCCGTATCATTGCCACATCCCCAAACTCCGGATGGTAATGATGCTATGATAACCCGCGGGTGAGATGTGTAGAGCAGATTTTAGACTGATCAATACCACTGATGTGCATTATGCGTTCATTTCGCTGAGTATCCACCCTGCTCAACCTGCTTATACCACACTTTATGACGTCTCATTTGCAGTTTTCTACCTCTTTGGTTTCCACATCTCAGCAGATTATAAATCGAGGCTCTTCTGCTGTGAAACCGTTCTGTTCTGTGTAATATGACATAGAACAGAAATGGCAATATTTCTGTGGTCTGCTTAGATTTGCTTCTGTCTTGGCTCATGTCCCTGAATGTGTGCGTTTGTACTGGCAGTGCCTGGTGGCCTGCCCTCGGTCAGCGGCAGGTTGGATGATGCGAGAACCCATGACATCACTCCACTAATGGCTTCTCCCTAAATGAGAATCCTCACCTTGGGGAGATTTTTGCAAGGGTCCTCTCCGTTATGAGCTTCCCTGACAAACACCACTTAAGCCCAGCCTTGTGCTTCCTAAACACGTATTTAATCCCCTCATTAAAGATATATGAAACTGGAAATCAATGGGGGCTCTGGGTTAGATCCTCAAGCTCCTTACAGAGGCTCTAATGGCTACACGCTGTTCAACATTATATATTCCACTTAGTGTCTATATACATTACAGTGCTGACTAGAGAAACCCGGGGAAAGCTGCCATGATGAGGGTGTTTAATTCAGGTAGGCCCACTGAAGTCACTGGAAGGGCTATCAAATGCTCTGATTAAAAAAAATACATTTCCTTTTTGGACAGAAACATCTGGGAAGCATTCAGTTTGAGTATTGAGGCCCTATTGGGCCCCCAGTGAAAAATTTGCAAACACTTTTTAACCCCTTATTTCTAGCATCTTCTAGTTTTCTAACTCAGCTGGAAGGAATAACAGAGCAGGGTCCATAAGGCTTCTTTAGGCCTGTGATACGATATGTTCTGTATTATTTATATGGATTTTAAACTACATTTTATTAGTATTATTAGTAGTAAAAGCTGCTGTGCAACAGTAATTTACCCTCTCACACTCTTAACACTAAAGCTGTCAAACAAGGATCTTTGAGCAATCCCATAGAAGAACCACTTTAGGCTTCACGTTTAAACCAAAACCAGCTACTGAAAGGTTTTAGGGAACCAAACGTGGTTCTTCTTTAGCGTTGCAGCAAAATGGGCACATATCTTTCTTTTCTAGGTTAAAACATTTTTGCATAATTCTCTGTACTACAAACAGACGCTATTCATTAATTCATCACTATCCCAGCCTCTCTTCAACACTTATAATTAAACTTGCTGTTTTTCTTTCATGTATGCACATGTTGTGGCTGACTGTATCTTGCTTCATTCAGAAAGCTGTCCAGGCTGAAGTGCTTCTGATAACTTAAACATGAAGGGGTGGAGCTAAACTGCTGAATTCATGGCTACATGTAAACAGTGATTTAATGACATCACAAAACTTGGCTTTGTTCCCATAAATAGACTGTACGGATTTAGGAAAGGATAGTACAGCACCAGTCAAAAGTTTAGACTGATGCTGATTCCAGCATAATTTGTTACATGAGGTGTGTGAATAGTAAGAACATTGGTATAATGTAAAGGCTCCATACCAGTTCATCTTTTATTTTTTAAAACTAACCATCAAAGGAATATTAATTTTAGCGTACTGGTGAAATTTGAAAAGCTTTTAAAGCTCCTTATTAAAGCGTCCTCTAGTTATCTGATTCAGGGAGAGTGAATAACAGAGCTGGGTCTATATGGGGCACTCCAAGACCTTGGTAGCTTTAAATGCTTTATTTTGTTATTAAATTGCTCTCTCAGAATTCTATTTTTATCTCCCAAGATACACCCAGTGAATCACTATTAAGGAGTCTATCAAGCTGTCAGGGAATGTGGGCTGCAGGTGCGGCGTGGGCTCGACTCTCCTCCAAGACGTAGCGTGGCGCGCTGTATAATGGCAGCTGGAGCTTTTTTATGTGGTACTCGCATCAGCTCAGAGATTCATTCCCTGCTGCCACCCACCAAATTTGATTCTTAACTCAGGGCTGGACCGCTGAACATTGCCGAGCAATCTGAGGAGAGGGTTTCAGACGGGGGCGCACAGAGCTGCTAAGGTGTTTGAAATGGAAACGGAAAGCATTCCATTTCGTCATTCACAGACAATGATTACATGGGAAGATGGACCCGCAGGCTCTTAAAAAAAAGCGAGGGGCTGAGATGTTCTATGCTCAGCTGAGCATTGACAATGCCACACCACAGAGCTCCTAGATGTGGCAGTGTACAGTTTTAATGACACAGAGTAAGACTTCCTTTTTCCCCCACATAGTAAATGAAGAAACAGCTCTTTTGAATGTCTGTGTTTGCACAGGGACAGGTCCAAAGATGGCTTTTCAATGTATTCTCAAGGTCACAGAAGGTATTGCAGAAAGAATAATGCCTGCTGTGCAGTGTGGGGACGAGGTGCTCTGTAGTCAAGACACAATATGCACGTCTTTCAGACAGAAACAAATTCTCCTACTGAATAAATAAAAGTAGCTAAATAAATAAAGTAGCTAAAAACAAATTCACCTGATTTGTGAAAGTTTGAGTAGAGTTCAGATGAGTCTGGATCAGGCAATACTTATATCTTTATAGTTATAGTGTCTTTGACTTTTATAGTATTGATATCATAGAAGGCTATAATGTGCTGCAAACCAATCACTGAAGGCTTGCTGTGGGTTTGTGAACATCACAGCTGTTATTTAAGTGGTTTGATAAATCAGGAAAATCACATGACCTCACAAACAGGATGTTTGTATTGCACAGCGGAAATCACAAATATCAAAAATACTGCAAAATGACTTTTTCACTATATATATATATATGTATATATATATATAAAGACATGGAAAGAGAGTTAAAGGTTACCAGAAACCAGGAACAATAAATTTAGACTGATATAGGCAATATTTAGTGCCTCTCAGTATGATGTTGGACCACCATGTTTGCTAACACAGCATGGCAAACGTCTTGGCATGGAATTGTAGAGGTCTAATGGTGTCCTAAGATAATCCATCACATGTAGCTTGAATATTCTCACACAGTCCATCCTTGCTTACATCACATGCAGAACCAAGCGTGAACTCCAAAATCATTTGCATATCTCACAATGTCAAACCTATCCACCAAAATTCATTCCTGTCAGTTGATTTTGGGTGCAAATATTTTTATTTATTTATTTAATTATTTTTCCGTCAGTGCTAATATGTTTAAATGTAGCACTGATTAAAGTATGCATCAGCACCAGTCAGTGTGCCACACTGCTCATCTGTCTGTTGGTGGTTATGGGTGATGGGCTTGGTTGAGGGCAGGTGGTGTTTTGTGCTTGCGGTCCACTGGCAGTTTTGCAAAACTGTAAAAGATATTATCTGAGGGGAATGAAAGCAGCACTCAGCAGGTCTGTCAGGGAAGATGGACAAGTTAAAACAGATGACGCAAGCCTCCCCAGTGCTTTAGCGCAGGTTTGCATGCAGCTGCACTGGTTCCTGGGTCGGCACATCTGCGCTCTCACCTGGAGCTTAACGGACACTTTTGAAACGGCACTCCAGACGGTAGGAGAGCTGTCAGCCCAAACACAGGGCTGTGCTCTCCTTGACAACACGCAAAATAAGGTTGCACTGCTAGAGTCTATCAGATGAGATGGGTTCACAAAGCTCTTACCACAAGCTTCTATTGTAGAAAGGCTTGCGGTATGTGTTTGAATATTCGGGGAAATACTTTGAGTCACAGATACCCCCTGACAGCGTGACGACCCTTTGAATGTTACAATGCCTTTGAAGCAATTTCAGATTCATTTCACAGATGACACTGAATTTTTTCAACTAAAGACTTTGAGTTATCACATTGCTGTGTAAAAAAGTGGGCAAGAAGTTTCATTTGCAGCAAATGAAGAGCACAGTAATATTGGCAGCTGTAATTTACTACACTATAAATGTGGTCGAACTCTGCATAGTTCAGCTGCACTGTAGTGCAGAAGAAGCAGCGCTCTTGAGGCAGGGCAGCTCTCGGGGTGAGAGGGCCTGGGCTTGAGGTCACGGCAGGGCTCTTCCTGCGCTGCAGTTGCAGCCCTCGTGCTCTAGAGGCCCAGGCTGATTACCGCACTGGGACCCAGGCACAGAGTGTTTTCATTAGGGAGAGGTCCAAGATCATACAGGAAGGTTCCGGACCATTAATACATTTGAAACGGCAAATGAAAGGGGGCTGGCAGGCTTGCGAGGGGAGTCATGGGTTATTTTGAAAGAGGAGAGCCCTGTAGAATGGTCATGAGAGCCTTGGTGAATAAATACCAAGATCATCTTAACCTAGTACAATTTTTTCCCTCCTGTAAGATCTGTAGCCAATTTTCCTGCAATTTACAATAAATTGTTTGTGAAATCCCTGTCAATCCTACTGCCGCCCCTAAATCCATTCCCAAAACCCAGAGAAATCTGCTACAGTAAACCAATAGAAAGGTTGTTGTAAGATTGTTGTAGAATAATTGATTGATTAATGTAAAAGAAGAAGACAGTAGGTGATCCAGTGACACTAAGTGGAGTTTGGAAAAGTAGATGGTTTAACAACCATAAAAATTTAAATTATGTTTTTTTAAATGTTCCTTTCATCGTTTTTGACCACAGCTCTAGGACTGTCAGTGTCCATTAAGATGCAGATAGTACTAGATGCCACAGATCCTGTTCCATAAGCAGGTCAACCACCTTGATAAATGTGCATAAATGTTGATCAAAGGAACTCAGTGTCATTTAAGGTGGTGTTTTCATACGACCTATTCCATATGCATTATTTCATAAAAGCTGTTTACATCGTCTAGTGTAGTAAAAACAAAAAAAAAAATCTGCTATTTCGTAGGTTTAAACATCAGCAAGGCACTGCATTCACATGGTGCAGAAGCACCATGCATTACAATACAATCCTAACTTTGTTTAAGGATTTGGGTGATGCTTGTCATCCATTAAGTTATTCCTTTAAATAACGCTTGCCATTACAGCTATAGGGAAAAGAAAACTCCATATGGATTTTCATGAGAGGGACCAAGGACGCGCAGTTGTGTCTTGGCTTCTTCCTGTGTTATTTGGAGTGTGTAATGTCTCCCTCCTTGCGGCTTCACTGAAGGTATGTATTACCAGCACACGGTACCACCTTACATCAGAAAGAATCCTCAGGTCAGTTTCAGAACCTGTTAATATTTCATCCTGCATACTTGTATAATGACTTGTATTGATTTCTCATTTCTTATTAATGATGCCTGGTGCCATAGCAAAGTGCTAATCACATACCTTTCGGATAATTTTGTTCATTTAATTTTGAGGTTAAGAGGATGCTGTCATGCTGTTTGGTGTTTTCAGTTTGATGATGAAGCTGGACATGACTTGACTGTATGCAGTGTCCCCTGTTTATAAGCATGTTTGCAGTGACCGCTGCAAATGTGACCGCTTGGCCAAGACAATGTGCTTGAGTTATATGTATATTTTACAGTACCGTACAAAAGTCAGAGACCACCCTCCAGTTATTTTATTTCTATAGTTGTTTTATATCCAAACTACCAATAAATACCAGTAACGAAAAGCAGGACATTTTCTAGGGCTTCATTGCAAAAAAATGTGTTACACAGCACCTTTAATCATTTCTATTATATGCATTGTTGGGAGTAGGCTTTACAAACACTAGGAACATCAATATTATATAACTGTATGATTAATAGCACCTTTATTGGAGAAATAAGAATGTATTTTATACCTCAGTTGTTATTCTTTTAAAAAACACACAATTTCCGAAACTTCCCAAACACGTGGATTTACAGCATTTTTGGTCTTTATTATATGTAGCAGGAAATTGGAAGAAGACAGAAGAATCAACAATGAAATATAACATAATTTTCCTATACCTTTAAAGATCCACTTAATCCCAAACACATTCAGTGATCCAGAGGTTTGGACTCTGGGATACGCAGTCCATTGTTCTGAGACAACCAGCAGCTTTTTTGATTTGTAAATTGTTTTCTCTTATGTCTGTCTCATTTCACTAAAAGTGAGAGCTTTTTGACAGCTACACACCCTTTCAGACCCTCGACGCCAAGTTTATTTCTAATAGTGGAAGGGTGGTGACAGATATGAAACAGTGGAGCTTGATTTTCTCCTCTCTCTCAAGCTTGAAAATACTGATTACCTAATGGTGAGAGTTGGTCTCGGTTGTCTAGCAATTCACTAACAAACAAAACTCCTTTTTGTTACAGCTAAAATCTTCTAAGTATTTCATGAAACAGATATATAACTTAGACCCAGTAGTCTGAAAACACCAGTGAAAGGGCTTGTATGTTGCATTGCTTTCTATTTTAATAGAACGACCATTTTCTATTATTGGTATAGGAGTTTTCACGAAGGGTACAATCTTTAAATGTTTAACAGCAGTGTCAGAATTTCTAGGTATTTGATAGGTCCCTCTGCTTTCATGACAGCATGCCCTCAAGCTGATATAGATTCCACAAGTTTGTGCAAAAGCTTCTGATGAGTAGATCAGATGGACCTGAGACTTGTCTGAGCATGTGCTGAGATATGCGACCTTTTTGGTCAAAGGCTTTAACATGGTCAGTGTCCTGCTTTTGTGCAGAATTTAGATTTTTCTGTTGTTTATTTCCAGGTTTATATGAAAAGTACCAGATTTGCAATGTGGTCTCAGACTTTTGGAGCCAACTGTAAGTAAAGTGCAGTCTTAGACGTTTGCACAGTAAGGCAGTTAACACTACTAAGTACTGTGCGCTTATGTCGTGTAAAAGGTTTACATGTGCTTCTATTGCTTGTAGGATGTAGTTTGGTATTTAACCTTTATATGGGTGATAAAATGACCGGTTTGAATTTTCACAGTGTTGTAGTTTATAAATAAAAAAAGGCACACCGCTGCAGTTCCTCTGCTGTTTCACCCCAGAGGAACATTGTGACAGAGCATATGAGTAAAGCCTCCCTCAGCCTCACATCTACCCTTTTCTCAGTCTATGAAAGGCAGAGGACGGGGGGGAAAGAAATCAAATCAATTCAACTTTTGAACAGAACGTAATTTGGTCAACAGTTAATAACTTTGGTGGCAGCAGGCTTGTGAAATCTCTTTTGTGAGGGAAAAGGCGGAGGGCTTTTTATGAGCAGCCGTTTCTCTTGCGCCAGGTTTTTGTTTACACTTTCATTATATCTCTACTACATTATCTGATGCCTCCATCCCGTTTTCAATCTCGCCGCTCTCTCCGTTTTAATCTCGGCCCTCTCTCTCCCTCTCTCTCTCTCTCTCAGTGCTCGCCCGCACGCTGAAGTAGGAGATGAGGGAGGTTGTATTACTGCTCATGAATCAACGCGAAATGAAATGCACTCTCCAGCCCCTTCCACGTGGTTTTAATTTATAGCAGAGGACTGCGGATACAAAAAAAAGGCTTTTAATGTAATCTGACCACTTAATTCAATACCTAATTTATGAGCCATCTGATGCAAGTCTGAGGAACGTTTCAGAGATAAGATGGATTAGTACCAATTTAGATCTCCATAGCTTTGTTGTTAGGCAAAAGAAAAAACTAAGAAAAAACAATAATTTAAATTATAAATGGTGTTATACAGTAAAAGCTTATAATATAATAGTTTTTCGGTTAAAAGGAAAACTGTAGTTCCCTACAAGTATCCGCACATCAGAGTGTTGTGGTAATAGGTGGCTAATTTCCCCTCGGAAAGCCTCAGATTGTATTTCAAACAGACTTGTTATTTCTAAAGCCTTTGAGTGGTCTGTGCGTTATTGATGTCTGAGTTGTTAATATTATATCTCTTTCCCTCTCATCTGAGATCAAATCAATTTATGTGAGTTGGATTTAGCTTGTTTTGCCTTATCCATTATCATCAATCTCGATCCTGCAGGGTCTTTGGTTAACACATTAAGAAGTCCACAGGCATTTGAAGGGAAATGGAATGGAGCATCATGTTTTAGTGCTGACAGCCACAAAAACCAATGAAAGATTATTCCACATCATTGCTCTATTTGCCTTATGGCGCTGGGTTAGAAAGGCTTACTCGCTTAATACACAGTTTCCATTGCTGTGATCTCATGCAAAGACTTGAGCTGGGTTTAGATCAGCGCTCCACACCATCGTTTCATCTTGCAAAACATGAACGCACCTGCTAAATTCTCGGCATTCTAAGAACTGAAATGTCATTGTGTAATGTTTAGGAATGTGAAAGCAAGGATACTCACTGTTTATAACCTAAATAGATATTTGCTTTGGTTATTGTTGTTGTTTCCACAATGAAATGTTTTCGCTTAGAGTGAGTGCAAAAAACAAGCCGTGTAGATAAACTGTATACTGCTGGTTTCAGTTTAATTGGGGATTTTACTATGAATCCTGTAATCATAATGCATTATAAATGTGTTTAAAAGCTATTATATGACATGTATAACACTATATTATACCAGGCATAACACTGTATAATTGCTTTTATGCAGCTATGATTGCATGCATAACAGTTAATAAAGTAAGAGTATATCACTTCATAAAATCATGTTCCAAAAGACATTAAAATTACAGTTTAGTCACCAGTTAGTCACCAGCTAAACATAAATTACTCCTAATGTTAATGCCTAAAAAATACTTTTAATAAAAGTGAATATTACAAGAATGCTGGTGTTGGTAGCAGGTCATGTGATGGGTCTGGATGCTATACATTTAAAATGTGTTGTGCATTAAATTATAATAACTTGTAAGCTATCATACAGGCTTCTGTCAGGCATTATAAGGTATTATGCATGTCTTGTAATGTCTTATGAATACACATAAAGCAATGTATAACCAGAAATGTCTGCATAATTCATTAGGTGAAATTTACTTTGGTGGTGATAGGAACCAGGGGTCATGATGTCAATAGCACAAATCTAAACATTTTTAACTGTGCAAAAGAAGCACACATATGAGTTTGAATATGTGATGTTGATGATGATAGAATAATATGTAATTAGATAAAGAATAGTTACCTATTTTAATAAATCATTCATAAATCTAAAATATATGAGTGTAAAACAATGTATCCAGCATTGCCAGGAGTGTCTTTAGCAGCAGGAAGCAGTGCCAGTGTTGACTCAAGAACCTCAGCATCTTTGTGTTTACTGACCCTTTCATTGCCTGCCTGTGTCTAAATGATCTTACTGTGAGCAGGTCCGTCAACATAACTGATAAGAGTTTATAATATGCCTTCACATAGCGGTGCTAATCCTCTCGCCTTGGACTGAGGCCACACTCATCTCTTAAGGTACAAAGTGGCATTACGAAACAGAAAAGGCCAAGGGCAGATGGTTAGCATGCAAATCATCAAAACTGTTATTTCTTTACATTCTGTTATATTTGACTCAATTTTGGAAAATTTTGTGCTACAAATGTTACAAATAACACCTTTAAAGGTTTTCCCTAGAATCATGCATCCGAGCCAAGAACCATTTAGAAACCTGTAATTCTAATAATTAACACATTAACATCAGGATGCTTTTTGCACATCAAAGACCTGCATATTTGTTGCTACATATTGAGAACTGAGGATGGCATGTAGCTGAAATGCTTGCGATTGATGACTGACTTGTAATGAGAACTCAGTTAATGAATCAGTTTTGAATCATTGTGAGGAAAAGGCAAGTTAACTTTTTGGCTCTTGCCAAAGTTAGCAAGATGACCTACCCGAGGGCAACAGTACTACTCATGAATACTAATGTTTAAATGGAAAAATGAAAACATTTAATGGATTTAAAGACGAATAGGTTCTAAAGTTCTAGCTAAGTTTACTGTTTTTGATAAGGTTCTGGACTTTCCTGAGCAATGCTTTTATTTCAGATATCTTTTTCTTGATAACTGTTTTAGTACCTGATCCTCCACTATTAGAAGGCAGTAGTACTAGCAGGATGGAAAATTAATTAATTTGGGTTCTGGTCTGGATTGGAATGGTAAAGTTGTTAAAATATTCCAGACTTTCCACCACTGTCAGTTCTGTTGTTGTTGTTATTGTTTGTGTTGTCTGTGCTCTGATCAAATTCTACAGGCTTCTTCTCTTTTCCCATTGCTGGTATCTGCTCTGAGCTGTTTGTATCATCTTGCTTCTTTCTACTGTCTGTCCTATATCTAAGAGTGAAAAGATCTTTTGACAACTAGATCCATGCTCAGTTTTCCCAAACTTTCCTTAACAGACACTGTTCAGTTTAAAGTGTCATTTTTCTCTCGCTCCCTCTCTCATTCCTTTGTACGTCTTTGTTGAAATAGTTGCAAGGAATGGGTTCATTTTTTAAAGCAACTCCAAAAGCCAGCCCTCTGAATGTTGAATAAAAAAAGCTGGATTCGCAGTTGTACTTTCTTAAAGTGCCTGTGCGAGTGGTGATGGGCTGTGACACGTCTGCTCTCAGTGAGTCACAAGGAGCCCGCCGTGCAGAACTGCCTTCATCCACAAACCATTAGTGCTCTCAACTGGCAACCACTCATCACGCTTGGAAAGTAGAAGGAGAACTTGCTACATTTCTCAACACTTTAGCGCAGTGGAGTTTGTTTTGAAGCCCTGCAAAGGCTCGCACATGTTCAGAGTTCACAGGACGCTTTTGTCCTCCTCGCGTCGAGGGTTCCTCTTTATTCCGCCTCAGTAAATAAAGGCATGGATGAATAGCACTTTGATGTCTGTCATTTTTCCAAAAGGTCCATTAGCGCGAGGCCATTCTGGACCGCAGCTCCTGATTCCGATTTGATATCACCAGAATGGCTTGCGGAAAGTTGTACAAGGGCCCTATTAATTTCGATTAGCATCCCAAAGGCACAAATGTAAAAGCTTTCAAAGTTTATGAGTATGAAGCGGACTAAAGTGTATGAGAATGCATACAAATAAATTTATTGTTTGGAAGGTGTTTATTGTTGATCCATGAATCAAAGCGAAGAGCCTTTTCCTCTCATTAAAATAATTGAACCCATGACGGCAGCGATTCTTACTAAATTGGGCAATGCATCACCAAGGGACAATAAAACCTAAGCTGAACCATTTGTACGTTTTGAGCCAGAAAGAAACAAGTCCTCCTTCTTCAAAGAGGAGGAGAACAGGGGAAGAAATGGCATGTTCCTCCTCTGTCTGTCTGGGCCTTGTGTTGTCTTTCTCTCCTTTATGTATTCAGCCAGTGGTTTGATGATGATGCAGGGCATATGTGCGAGGTGCAAGACAGGGACAGAGTTGCATGGCTCTTGTAGTGGCACATCAGAGGGTAGAGAGGACCAGCTTCTCTCTTTGGCCCTAATGACCCTACACTGTGCTGATATGCGTCTGGGCTAATAATGGCCCTTTGTACCTTTTTCTATTATTCCTCCCCGCCGAGGCCTCCAGCTATTCTGTAAGCCTGCCGTGGCAGTTGGGCACGGCCTAGACAAAGCCTTTCTTAAGAGGGGAAAAGGTTCAAATGAGCGCAGCCCCCTAAATTATTGAAAGAGAGCACTTGCCTGAAGCGCTGTGTAAATGAGCCCAGGCACTGTACATATGCACGGGGCTATCTCCACCCTGCTGCATTAAGGAGTATATATACCAGTGCTGGGACAGTGAACAAAGGAACGTTGGTGGTATGGCTTTGAGATTGACATGGCTGGCCTGCAATAGTGACGTATCGCCATTGTTCTAGCATAGCATTCAAACTGTAACGAGGAGAAAAGTCTTTTAAATTCTGTGGAGAGGAATTCCACCAAAAACTGGAGCACAGAGCACTGAGCATCTTCACTGAGATGTAAACATACACAATCAGAGTGGTGAAATGGTTCCTTGAAGAGGAAGGAACTCTTTTGAGTGGAAGTGATGAAAGCTTTGGGTCATGATGTCTACAGCGCCTTCCATTTGCTACCCAACGTACAATTCCTCTGAGTATTAGTATCATCGCTGTCCAAAGAAAAGCATGTATTTCCATTTTTGCTGTAGTCTGAACACAGCAGATGACATTTACACTGTGTGAAAGTTTTATGATAAATAGACCAAATTAAAGGATCCAAAATTGTTTGGAAAAAAGTCTGGTCTTGCCCTCTCCTGTAAAGTTGCCTTTTTGGAGATACATATATTTTTGATTGGACAGTAACCATATGTAATGTTTAGTACCAAATAACTAAAACAAAAGATTAGTAGTAGTTTGTCCTTAAAGCCACAACTTTTCCTTAAAAAATTTCATAAAATAGTATTTCAGACATCCAGTAACATTTTTAGACTCATATCTTTAGAGCTGCACACTTATGTCGATAGCCACATTTAAATGCCACCTAATAATCCATAAATAATTAGAGTAAATGGAACAGAACACCTATACATTATATACACCTCAACTGGAATACAATTTCTATCAAACGGAACAAAGTGGTAATCCTGTAAACAGCAAATCAAACAGAAGGATAATAGCTGTGTATTTGATTACATTCCCGATCAGAAGGTTTCATGACCGTCTGCGCATGGGCATTTGTACCATAGTACAAGTTTAATATGTTCAACATGGCTAGAGACAGAAACAGGTCTGCAGAATAGTCTGCAAATGCGTAAATGAAGGACAGTGGGTTTACACCACCTGTAGAGCATATTAAAAACAGATGGAAGTTTCTCAAATCATCATATTACAAAGCTTAAACAAAGCTCAGGTGACATTCTGCTGCTCGTTTCACTTTGACTGGAATTACTTTACTCTCTGTGGTACTGCATGTAACTTCGAATCTGATTACTTTTGTGTTTGTGTATTTTCATCAGGTTGCTTAGTAGAGTGTGCATATAGACACCTCAGTCTGAATATGTAATCAGAATAAAAACTGGACTGGCAGAAATACTTACATGTAAACACAACCAATGATGACAACTGCATCTTCACAATTTAATTAAGCAGAAATTTTCTATTGGTCTGTTCATCATACGTGCTCAGGCAAGGTAAAGGTAAAGTAAAAAGGGTGTTCAGCCACAATATACACCCCCCGGAATAGCATTTAGTATTAGTATTACTAAGTATTTAATCATTCGAAGGCAAAGGTCATATATTCAGAACACTCAACACCCTGAATGCATACACAGTTCTTTCTCTTGCATGGCAAGAATGCGTCTTCTCTATGGTTCTTCTCTATGCCATTTGAATTGTGGATGTTCTCCAAATGAATGCAGAAAGCTGAAGAATAGCATCATAATAGCATCATGCAACTGCTTCCTGATCTGCGTTCTTGGTGCGTTCAGTCTCCCGAAAATTTCGTCATCCGCAAATCGCAGGTCTTGCGGCCTGTCAGAATGATTTGCCTCAAAATGTGAGCACAAAAGAATGCAGTCATTAAAACTTTTAGCCTGCTTACTTCACCTGCATCATGTCAAGTAAGAGAGCACTCTTGCCCTTCAGTGCACTCCTGTTCATCCACTGAGGATCCACCCTGCTCGTGCTCCGTGCTCTGCCGTGGATGAAAGTCAGGCTGGAGTGTCCCACAATAGGCGATTATTGATCTGTTTTAGCATGCTGTTGGAAGCAGGCCTGCAGCAGGCTGCCTTGGCTGTGCTGTTTGTTGCCCCTGCTGTGATGGAGGAGATAAGGGAGGATCGCTTACACCGGGCAGGCGGAGAGGGCAGCTCCGGCCTGACAGCATCTCAGGGTCAGAGCAGCGCCAATGTCAGTCAATCACAGAAAAGTCTTCATGGTGGTGCTTCTGAAAATGATTGGAAAGAGAGAGAGAATATACGGTCTCTCTGGCTCGCTCTCCCAATCACTATATTTATTTATGGACCTGTCTGCCTGTTGCTTGATGGCTTATGGGAGTGGATTCTGAAACTTGTTTATATGTACTTTTTACAGGAAACATCTTGTTACTTGTTTTATTCCCGTATGCTGTTCACGGGACCCCTGTTTGTTAGATGCTGAAGTAGGAAGCAGTCTTGTTGGCGAGTTAATTATTTTTTTCTTTTTTCTTTTTATCTGCTCCTGTATCACAGTTTGGCGGATAAACAGCTACATCCAGTCATTAGTGAGAAGTTTAGTCTTTTCTGTTTGCTGTCAAGCCTTGGAAATTCCTCTTTTGAGGACATTCAGAGAAAATATCGTTTCCACACATGGATGATGCGGTGAAGACATATTGTGAAGTGTATTTCCCTGGAAATGTATCACAGGGGTTTGGTGTAATATGGCCAAAACTGTAGATAATGTAGAGGATAAGGCTGCAGAAGAAGAAATGGCCTTTAGATCATGAGGGAATAGAGAAGGGATTGAGATTAAAAACCCTAATCCATAATCCGACAACAATGATATTATGCGGGGTTTGAACATCAGAGAGTTGCTTAAAATCTCTTCTACCCAGACACCCACAACACTCTCCTCACCCGTCTCCATTCCATCAAGTTCCATCAAAGTTCTGTCAAAAGCCCACACATATGAATGTACAACAAATCTCTCTTTCAGGAAGTATTTCAGTTTACTGATCTATATTTTTTATTTTTTTTAAGCAGGATATTAACTATTTATACATCTGTGTAAATGTACAGTTGGTGTTACATGATCAGGGCACATATATCCATTTGATTCAATCTCCAAACCCACCAGTTAACTTACACATCTTATAAGTTTGGATGCATTATGTAGATAATAGCAAAATCTCATGGAATCTAATAACATGACCTTTCTTTGGGGATCGCTTTGCCGTATTATGCCCACCATGTATATCTTTGTCATGAATGGATCTTAAAAATATAAACAATGTGTTCATCATCAAAACAATGAATACATGGGTCAAAGAACCTCTGAGGTATGTCAGTATCCTATGCATTCATAATCAGTGCAGGTAACAACTTTCCATGAAGAGATGAATAAACAGTGTGGTTAGCCTTACAAGTTGTGTTGGTTTAAGTCATTTCTTTTCCCATACAACGGACCAAAATGAATTAAAGTGCCAAAAAGAGCCAAAGAAAAGTATCAAGCAGCTGTTAATGTATCTTATAGCGTTTCATGTAATCACTTTCTGTAAAGGAGCTTTCAGAGACATTAAACTCTTTGGACTTCTGACTCCTGTCACCAACTTTATGAACTTAAGGTTTTTCTTGAGAGGGGTATTTTGCACCAAACCATGCTGACTTGACATTAGGAATTTTGTTTGGAAGTTTGGAATTGCTTGTCATATTGATGATTGTTTCTGTTTTACTTACTAGTAATCTATACACTGTTTTTCCAGAATGTTTAAAATATATCTAACTAAAAGGCCTTTTTAAAAGGTTTTATTCCTGTGTTAAGGTTTAACAGGCAGAAGTTTATTCAATTGTACACTACAGTGTATTTATCTATTAGTCAAATAAACTGCTTAGAGATTTGCCCTTTTCAAAAACAAGGCATTCTGCATGTGAATCGTATTTAACAGGTTATAAACTTTTATCTACAGCTACTTAACCCAGCACATATCATCTATATATGCTCCATAACCCAGCACATATCATCTATAACTCTTTTCTGTATTCAGCACACATAGAAAATGTTTTGTTGTCCCAAATATAATTAGAAATCATGCAGTTGTTTCAGAGTATTAGGATTATTTTCTGTGTATCTGCAAGTAAACAGGTTTTATAATGTAGCATTAACTGCTATTAATACAGACAGTGCTTTTGCACAAGCTGTGGTACTTTTTTCAGATGTTCCTCTTAGCCACAGCTGCGACATAGATAAGCAGAACTTTCTCTTCTACAGCTCAGTCGCTACACAGTTCATGTCTGCCTCTTACAGATGGACCTGGCCCTGTCCTCCACAATAGGAGTCCTTATCAGAATAACCCCCTGAATAAATGCTAGAGAACCCACAACCTAGAACTAACATGGAAAAGCATTTATTTAACACTCATGTATGTTCTGCTATTTCCCTCAGGATCAATAAAGTGTTATCTTAATATTATTGGATACAGTATTTATAAAAATATGTATATGTGTAGTAGTATTTATGTTCAGTGATACACTGTAATCACTTGTGTTTTTATTTATGTTAATGTTCTACTTTATTCTTTTCCAAAAACTCCTCCTGAAGAAGCCGAGTGTAGTTAGCATCCTGTACTTTTGGGTGATCAGTGCTTCATTATGTTAAACCATGAGTGCTGTTGTGCAGTGGCTGGGGACATCAGGAATAAACCTGGAACCGAACCTGCATCGTTTATTGCCAGCATTTCGCAATATTCATAATTTATTCTCCAAAATAGATTATTCTATATGAAAAATGCATATTAACTGTAATATCCCAGCAAAGTGTTGTTAATGTTGAGATTATGGTCAAGCCTTTCCAAACAGCCTTATGGGATATTTTAAAAGTCATAAACATTTTAATATAACAGAAATTGTGTGTGTTTGTATATAAAAAGGGTGATAAATTTCCACATTTGTGCAAATTAAAAGTGAAGTAATATTGTATTATTATACTGAATATATACATATATATATATATATATATATATATATATATATATATATATATTTTTTTTTTTTTTTTTTTTTTTTTTTTTGCCTGCTCAGATCAAGACAGTCAAATGTACTTTTTGTATTCATATATTATATATGTAGTATAATGTACATTGTAACACTGTTTGATCAGGTAAAATGAAACATCAACTGAAACAAAATCTAATATTTGGGACCATGACTCATGACGTAAAACCCTATGGAAAGAATAACTGGAGCTATTTCACACCAGCACTGATAACTAGGTTCAAAAATTAAATATGTATAGTTTTTTAATCAGTCTGCAGGATGGAGATAGGAATGATTGGGTATCATTACTAACTAAGTTATAAGAAGTAAAACACTGATACCAGTATTTAATAAACCGTATATAATGCAGTAAAACAGAAACTTTATTTTGTAGTGCTGGTTTGTACATATGTTATAAGGAGTGTAATATGCTGTTAAAGGGGGCAGGCCAGGGTGGGCTAATGCATGCTCGACCTGCCAGTTCACTCCTTGCTCCAGAGGCAGAAGTGGGAGAACCTGCAGAGCTTGAAATGCAGATCAGAGGAGCACTGAGGAGTGATGACAGCTGTCATATCTCTCTGATACACCAAAAGGAGAGAAAGAGAGAGAGAGAGATGGAGCAAGAGAAGCAAAAAAAAAAAAAAAAAGCGGAGAAGCAGCAACTCACTGCACCATAGTGCTGAAACTATCCAGATTCGACCATGGAGAAACACCCTGCTCAGCATAAAACGTCAGACGAAGAAATAAATAAGGCTAGTTAGAGTGACCACTTGTGAGGATACGACGCTGCAGGGGAGACAAACTCCTTTGTTTAGATGCTAATGCGCTGCTGTGATGGCAACTATGCAGGAGCGGGTCCTCTCTGCCTTTGATGCTCACCATCCCCGCATCTGCTTACACTGAAGATCAATCAGATAACACAGCAGACATGCTTTAAGAGCAAAGCTAGCCACCCAGGCTGACCTAAAGGCATTGGAGATGCATTAACATACTGCATGTACATACAGAATGTCGGCATAAGCTATAAACTACAAAATTCAACTTTCACCCTGCAAAAAAAAATCCTGTTTAGAGAAACTGAGGGGGGTGAAAGTTCAGGGTGCAATCCCTTCCTGTTTTAATATAGAAAAAAAAAAAGCTTATCTGCATTCAGAGACTTTATTTTTAAACAGCAATGTTCCGCATGTTAGAACATCCTTCTTCAGCACTAACAATGTTTTGAGTTGGATACTTTCACAAAGTAGTGTTTTCCATGCTCAGGAATGCTGTGCAAGGGTCACTAACATATTGAAAGTGGGGTCAAAAAGAACGGAGGTAACTCAAGTAATCTGACTGAAAGAATGGACATGGGCATGTCAGGGTGGAGGTGAGGAAAACACGTCAAGTAAGTGGCAGAGCGCTCTCTGGTTTCATTTTAATAGCTCCGTCCGATTTTTCTCCTCTTGCACCAACCGTGGCAGGGCCCATTAAGGACCCTCTACAGAATGTGTAAACCCCTGCTATTAAAACCACAATTTGCACTGTCAGCTCCTATGAGCCGAATCTGCAGCAGCCCCCCAAAGCCCTCGGCTTGCAGCCTTTTTTTTTTTTCCTTTTGTAGCAACTTTGAGGCCACAATAACCATCATCAGTTAAAGCCGGCAGATCCATTACACGTCTTCTGCTCCTGCAGCCCTGCATTAAGCTAATATTATCTATTCCCAGAGTGCCCTGGCCTTTTGCACAGGCCATCAATTATTAATATCGCAGCTCACAGCTAATGTTTGCACTGAATTATTTAAATGCATCTTCATTTATCAATAAACATAAATGTTAAACAAAGAGTCATGATGAAGAGTGTGAATAATGCCGTTAAAAGTTTACGAGAGGACCCGGAACGAGCGTTTTCACTGACTTATTGGCACAATATGTCGTCACCATCTCCTTCTGGAGAAACAAATAAAAAAACAGCACATAGAAGTTTTTTAAGTGTTAAGAGAAGGATATGAAAATTGGTGTACATAAGCAATTGATGACTGTTAGTTTATTTTCAAAGGTGGGGGAGGGGTGACAACAGTGGGGGAAGGATATACTGTAATAGGCTGTTATTGTTTAAATGACTTAAATTATTTGGCTGTTTTAAGGTTTACTCCTTTGCCAGTTTGTTTTATGCTTGGGGCAGACCCTCGTGTGTTAAGAGATTGGTAGAGGAGGCAGTACAGTTTATCCATATAACTCAAATGCAGCATTTTACTGCTAAGTGTTCAATATGATCTAAACAACATGCTTCTCGAACTGTAACATAACTGACCCATTTAATTCTGATTAACAATATTACACTACAAACACGTTTGGCCTCTTAGCCATGGAACAAATACAGGACAAATTGATCCAGTACATGATGAATAAGGGCAAATGACATCTGCTTATACGCAGTTCTAATCACTGACTTCCACCTCACTGTTTGCACATTCAGGAGGAAAGTTGTTTTGTTATCAACTCACCCTCATTACTGGTACCTCTGTACTGTCCAGGTTTGCCCATAAAGGGTGATCAGTATTCACCAAAACACCAGTACAACTTTCTAGCACTTTCTTATCACTATTTGTGTCAGCCATCAGCTGTACACCCCCAACCCGCTCTCATGTTCAGGCTACTACGCTGCCAAACTTTATGTGACCCCTTTCTCACCTCTGCTAAATTTTTACTGGCCAGGTCAACTTTAGTCCCCAAACATACAAGCAATGTGCATGCAGTCAGCAGAGGAACAACCTGGTACCTAATGTCCAGTTCAGGATATACACTTCATATCCTAATGTAAAATATATAACCACAAGGAAATATGGTGCGGTTAGGTCTCCAAACCTAAAGCATTAAAGGGAACCACGCTAGTGACAGCGTCTCAGTTTTCCTGAATGATGCAGTTTAAACACCTATCAATGAGATGTCACGTCCAAGAGAGCATAACTGACTTTGTTCTCTTTGTGGGGGCAGGATTGTGTTCTCTTATCAGCTATCACAGCATAGGACCGGCCAACAAAGTTAATTGTGAGTTAGTGTTGTCATCCAAGGACATTGAGCTGTCCTGTGGCTTTGCATTGGCTTCAGATCATGTAATGGTGCTTTACATGACTTCCCAGCTTGGAAGCAGCATCTTATGACTGTTGGTGACTGGTCTGGTAAATTGGTATGGGATAGACTGGTATGTGGAATAGACATGAGGAGAGCATGAGTGTAGGTGTAAGAATGAGGTGTAGGCGTGAGGTGTAAGAATATGATGGTATTTAGAAGGTGGCTGTTAGGATTTTACAAAGCTTGTGTTTAAAACGCTTTACATTTGCATCAGAGGAGCTGTGCACTGTTTTCTCTTCACATTAAACCAGAGATGTCCAAGCTTTGTTTAACTCCTGATCTTTTTCTAATAAAATTCTCTCATTATTGTAATTATTATTATTATTATTATTATTATTATTATTATTGAACTCAAACATGCCATTCTCCGGGGTATCATTAATGCTGAATACACCCGCAGTGAGAGGGAAATGAAAAGTCTCTCTCTGAGATGTCCAACCTGTTGAGAGAAGTAATGAACAGGGGCCTCTGTTGCCTCCGCACTGAATGGGAGGCTTATCCCGTGTGAGCTTTTGACAAATGGGCAAAACCATGCAAAAGTCAGGTCTGTCCCTATGCAAACACACTTTGGGCCATTATGGATGACCTGCGCGAGCAGAAATAATACAAGCCCTGCGGGTCCTTATGAATCTCAGCTGGTGTTGCCTGACGCCCAGTTTTACATACCGACACCATGCTATTTCCATAGAGGAATGAGGGGAATTCCTTCTTCCTAGCTCCCGCCTGGGCTACCTGACAGACAAGAGGAAATAACACCATAGGCGAATGCTGGTAGGGATGGTGATGGTAGACTGAAAGACTGAGGAGCATTGAGGGAACAGTCTCTCAACACATTCCAATCATATGTATATAAAGAAAGAATGCACAGAACAGGAGCCCATGGAGCTGAGGTTTTAGTCAATTACTTAGAATGCTTTGCCTTCACTCTATGCTATCTGTGTTATCGTTCTTCTTAGATATGCTTAAACAGCAAGAGCGCTTCCATAATGACTAAGGCAGATCAGATACGTAACTCCAGGTGGGACTACACCACCATCTGACCACCCCTCAGCCATCTTCTTTTTAGATGTTTAGGAAACAAAGCTGGAAGGCCTCATCAGCACGCCCCAACCTGCCACCCTTGACAAAGTGCTGAATGAATGATTTCAGGTTTCAAGTGAAGAGCTTTCACAGCTAATTAAGCTGCTGATGGGTGTTCTTATGAGCAGGGGACATGTCTGGCAGATCACAGGCAAACAAGCCAAGTTACATCAGTCCTGCTAGTCAGGGCAGCAGCACTGTGGGTATGACATCACAGTCTGGAAGTACACAGGATGTGTACTTGGGCCCGTGCTGTGGCATCCTCCAGCTCTCCTCTCTTTTCACCTTTACAGGTGAGGAAAAATGCAATCAAGAACATGGATATCATTTGCACGCGAGTGTATCAGCATTGCACCCTCAGCGTGACGATTCACAGATAAGATTTCCTACAAAATAAGGGCCTTCTGCTGAAACAGATCAGGCCCCTCTGGACAAATGACTCAGTGTAACATGCCATTAATAGTCAGTGCTGCGCAATCGCGGGTTGGAGCATGCAGTATGAAGTGAGCAGTCGGCCTGTAGCACTGATGTCAGATCGTTTATCTTTTTGTATGGTCAAAAAAGATAATTCACTACATAACTTATTAAATAATGAAATATATATGAAAATATATATATGAAAAATGACGGGTGTGGTTTGTGAGCCTGTGCAAAAGTGAGAGACCAACAAATTCCAGTCAAAACAGCCATTAAATACGAGTTAATCGTTTGTCAGGACATGGTGATAAATCGCTATTATTATTCTAACCTTTTGTCAATCATGTTAAAGCTCCTGCTCCTGGGTCGGGATAAGGACTTTATATAACTTACCTATGACTTACCTATGGTCAATACCTTTACTGAAGTACAACTCAAGTTTGTGTACGTTATTCAGCCCTGTCAGAATTTACAGCAAATGCAGTGACGGCTGAAGCTCCTGGCAAGCAACTATTATCATGTCTTCCATCTGTTCATAGCAAAAACCACATCTGGCAGCAAACAAAGTAAGTGATGTAAAGCAAAACAAGCATTAACATCGGTGCTTGCTTCCACTGCTGGAGACACTCTTGACAAATAAAGACATTTGATGCTGAACTCACAGCATTTCCTCTAGACTGGTAAGGAGTGAAGAAGGCGGGTTTGTGCATTTCCTAGTTACTTCTGATGTGGGGCACTTTAACTTTCTGGGGATATGTTGCCTCAGATTTGATCTTTATCATTGAGAGAAGGAAAATCAAGCTCCACGCTTCACATCTGTCCATCTTTCCACTGTGAGAAGACAACTTAACACAATGGGTCTAAAGCATGTGTAGCTGTCAAAAAGCCCTCACTGAAAAAAGGAAATAGAGAAACAAGAAAAACATTTACAAATCAAACACAGAAGCTGCTGGTGTTCCCAGAATAATAGACGGGCCATGCCAGAGTCCAGACCGCAAAATACTTCAACATATTTTGGATTATTTGGATTGAAAGAAGCAGTAATTGCAACAAACTTTAAACTTTGGGGTTGTCTCAAAATATCTGAAAAAATGATTTATGAAAAGAAAGGAAAATGCAATGAAGGCATTTGGACACAACAGACACTTCCTTTTGCTATTTTTGTTTTTTTCCTAAGGTAACTAGCATAATGGCTGTTAATGACTGTTTTTACTGGAAATTATATAAAGAGTGGTCTGTGATCCTTTAATAAGATACGGTGTAATTCCAGGTTCCAAACGATCTTGTGCAACCACAAGCACAAAGATGACATCATGTCCTTGGGTTGTTGTATGAATTATGAATGAGCATTTTAATGTATTCACCTAGAAATTGTTAGCATATAATCATTATTTACCTATTACCTTAATAGCTAGTATTATGGCTGTATTAGCTTCAGTTACCTATGACTCCCTCCTGTTCTGGTCCCTTATGGAAGCCTGAGGGAGGCAATTCCATTGAGGAATAAAACTTTAGAAGTAGTGAAAAAATCATTCTCAAAGCTGAAAAACATTGTAATATTCATTGGAGATCATTGCTATTATAAAAAGCCACTGGCAACACACTCATGGAGATGAGTCTTTATAAACGTCTAAATACCTCTGGCAGAATATAGCTGTGAAATTCTCAGGAAGCTGGCTGTTAAGCAACATTTAAATATGAGCTAATCATTCCAGCTGTAAATTTCCCTGACGCCTGGCTCTCCTGCTGGGAGGTCAGGGACTGTGGGGGTTGATGTGGCTGATTCACTTGCGAGCCAAAACGATCACAGCACACTCACAAAGTACGCCATTAACAGTCATCAATGGCTGCTCAGGCCTCTTGCACTCTGCTAGTAACTCGATCTCCGCCACACTGAAAGCCAGGACCTCATTTGTTGGTCTGCGGGTCAGTCTTTATTTTATCTAGCTTGCCACCCACACCGGGTGTGTGGCTTTCTGTGGTTTGAGGACTAGGGCCTGGGTGATGATGGACTATACCAGACAGAGGACGTTATACTGTACTTATGGCAAACCTTAGACTCTCAGGATGGTATTTGTGGTTGTGATGACGATGATGAATGTGTCTGACAACATATTGGCAGTCATCGTTTCCTGGTAAAATGAAATACAGTAGTACCATAATCTGAGAAAATATGTCCCTTATTTCCAGATATGGGTAGAGAAGTCTAGATCAATAGTGAAAGTAAAAGTGCCTCCACATAAAGCACACTAAGTACAGCACAAAAGTATTAGCTTAAAAAAGTATTTTGGTCTAAAATAAAATGTGATGTGACCAATCCCAAAACAATAGAGGCAACAAATCAAAACAGAAAAACAAAAAAGATAAAAAAACAAAAAAGAAATGAAATGTAAGTAACTAAATATGAACTGCTGAAATATAATGTAGACTCCTTTACTCACTAATCTACTTATGTAGAATTAAAAGTATTACTATTTGAAAATCCTCTGCAGAGTACAAGTCCATTTATATATTGAAGTACATGTACTTCAGTATGTGTAACTAGTTACTACCCACCTCTGCTAATTTTTAAAATCTGTTCCTATGTAGACTTCATGGGTTTTTTGCATCAGCAGAGATTTGATGCAAAAGTCCTTGTGCTAATTCACATGAAGCTTGAGGCTACGCAGCTAAATAACATTGCACGGGCAGGAAAGCCATTTAAGAAAGCCAAATAAGAACACGCTAGTCATAATTGACTTTTGACATTTTTAATCATTAGTGTCAGAATGCTGAAATTGTCTGATCCCTGGACAATGTAACCTGGAGTTGTTGAGGATGCCTCCTCTTAATTGGTTGTCCTCTTTCTGGCATCTGGAAGTACCTCATGCATATGCAAAGTATTTCATTAAGACAGAAAGGGGGATTTCATCGCTACAGCTAAAATGGAAACATTTACGCAATTTCCACAATTTGCTAGTGAAAGAGCTTCCAAAATGCCTACAGCATTTCCATAACAGATGTTTCATTAATATACTTTTTTTTTCTTATTTGTGGCCATTGTGCAATATCAGCATTGTTCTGCACAGTACAGGCTTGTAAATATGAAATATTATATGTTTGCACAGGCACACAGTTATATAAGTAATACACATGAGATATATAGTAGTGCTTAGAACAACAACATACAAAGCAGTTTTAGAAATTTATTTATTTAATAAATAAATAAAAAGTTGTAAGTCATATTATTTGATTATATTTTATACCAGAAACTATCTGTATCTATATGTTCTGGCTGGGCCTCAGAAACAGAGTAATAAATGAATTGGTTTACATGTAGTAGGGCCAGTATTTTCATGTTTCCGTTATTGCCTTTCTTCCCTTACATAACATTCATAAACCAGGTAGAACAAAATGAAAAATCTGTTACATCTGTTCCTTTAACATATTCTGTATAGGCCAATTGTGATTAAATCGCAGGACTGCCATAATCTGGCTGTTTTTTTTGTTTTGTTTTGGTTTTTTACGGTTGTGAGACAATGAATTATGGCAACATAAAGCAAGACGAAAATAATAATAATAATAATAATAGTATGATGGTTATGGTCAAAATAAGCAAAAATGCAATGTTACATTGTTAAATTTCCCATTTAAAATGTATAGATGAGTCTTTGAAATGACATGCCATTCTTCTTGCATACAAGACATAAATCAAATACCTCTTTCAAGTAAAATGATTTTCAATGCTTACATATAAAATTCATTGAAAAAAATGTTCATATTAAAACATTTTTAATAACCTAATATATATATATATATATATGTATATATATATATATATATATATATATATATATATATATATATATATATATATATATATACTATATACTAGTTCATTTTGAATTGTATAAAACTAAATTAATTGGACATAACCTAATATATATATATATATATATATTATAATATATATATATATATATATATTAGGTTATGTCCAATTAATTTAGTTTTATACAATTCAAAATGAACTAGTTTGGCATGATGTGTTTAAAAATTCAATTCAAAATAAAACCTTGTTGCAACAAAAATAAGGCAACTTTAAAAGCACTCAGATCACTAAATAAAGTTTACTTCTTCAAATGTCGGATGGCATAATTAAAAACTAAATGACTTTTATTTTGAAATGACTTTTATGAAAGCGTGACTGGTGTAGTGCACCATAAAGAAGACCCAAGTTTCCTTGTGATGCAATGTTAGTAGCCTTGATGTCCTTTTTTTACATATACAGTTAGAAAGGTTCACTTTATCATCAGGTGGTGCAAGCTTAGGAAGACCATAACAATTCGGAATTATTATACATTTTTATGTACGTATAAACTCAAGTTCAAGAACCAGGGTTTCTATGGGTAGCTAAGCAGAAGCCTATTTAATTTAAACTCTGAAAAGTCAGGTGGCACTAGGAAGTCAAACGGTGTAACCAGACCAGCACAGTTTTAATAACTGTGATATCAAAAGCTTTATAACACTATTTTGAAACCCACATAGTGGACATCGATATAAATGCAAATATACATGGAGATATAACATATGTTCACTTGTGAGATATTAGTAGAGAGTTCATTGTTGCGATAATAAGCTGGATATTCACACGGTCATTAATTGTAGACCAGGAACAAACCAATCATGTAAGAAATCATATTTACAGTTAGCGGTGAAATAGTTTATTATAGGACGTAGTTTGGAATTTTAAGCACTGTGCATTTATAATGCGACTGAAATAGCAAAAACATTTCTTTTCCACAGTGAGAATGTAGCAAATGTAAGCCATGGATCAGCACCTACGGTGGACCGTTGTGATGTATGGCGCTGCATCGGGCGAGCTTCTCCCAAGGCTCTCTGGAACACATTGAAGACATGCGAGAAAAACAATGGCCGATGTAATACGATGAAAGATAAATCTATCTCATTAATCCTTTATTCTCCCAGGCTGGGAGGCACATCTAAGGAAACAAGCTACATTGTCATCCTCAAGAATATTTCACACAGATGGGCTGAGGGGAAAGGAGGGGGGTGCGGACTAGGGGGTGTCAATGTGTGCATCATTAGACAGCACAGACCCTACCAGAAGAAGAGAGAGATTAGGACGATGATGCTTTCATTACAAAATGATCAATGTTGGCTTTGGATTTGTAGAGAAAATAACCTCCTTTCTATTCACTTTGATAGGCTCACAATCATCTTGCACATGGAGCGCGCCAGTAAGGATCTTCGCCGCTATGCTAAGTGTCTGAAATACAATGCTCGCCATGTGCAGGTTTTCATTTTATGAAGGCAAACATAGGAGTGTTAATGGTCATGGGTAACTTTACTGTTTCCAATTTGCTTCTCAGCGGGGGTGTAGTAATGCGAGCGGGATTACAAAATAAGGTTAAATAGACGGTTGGAGGTTACGTGGTATTTACCTGCAGAAATTACAGAAGGGCCCAGAAATGCCACCGGAGTTCTAGGGAACAAAAGCCACTGATTCTGTGCAGCTGAAAAGCAAGAGGAGTCCATAAACCAGTTGAAGTGTATATAAACATTTTATCAGCCTGGGAGGCCCCATAGAGAGGTTAAGCAGAGTGTGAGCATAGCTCAGTAATGACCAGCCCTCTGCAGGCCCTCTACACAGACTGGACTGAGAAATAAAGAACACATTCATTACTTCTTTTGGAGGATGAAGGTGGAACTTCTTTCATATGTTTGGATATTGCAATCGGATTATAATTATGACCTTACAAAACATATTGTTATCATGTGATCAGAAGTTTGAGAGTTATAGGGTAGTAAAGTAGGGAGTGGAAGACCAGTTTGTTTAGCTTATGAGTGGTAAAATCTGTTCATGTTCAGGGGTCATTTCTTTACTTCCAGTCACATGTGTGCATGCTTAGTGTTCTCCTTGGAGCTTGTTGATGCAGTTTCCCTATATGCTTTCAAAGCAGGGTTGCTTCTGACATAGATAGGGCCAATGTTCAGAGACAAAAGCCTGCACACAACAAAGCAAAATTAAACATTTATGGAAAACTGCTCCTACAATCAGAGTTACCATATAACTAATGACTTACTAATCAATATTTGGGGAAACTAATTAAATAATTGCCATTTTAAAGCAGCAAGTGTTGTTTCATTGTTTGTCACAGTATATTATTTTTGATAAATACTTTAGAAAAAAAATACTTCTGCCACCACATACATATGTTTGCTAATGCTAATATCATAATACCATTAATATTCAGTATTGATATTTTGCAGCTTATTATGCTATTTTTTTTCTTCTGCATAAACAATTCTTAGTCTGATCTGTGTATAAACATTTTTGCAAAATGCATCAATAATGATAAATGCAATGCTAATAATAAAAACTGAAGGATTGTTAACACATCTTATATATCATAGCACAGTAAATGAGTGCTTTAAATAGTTCTTAAACCCCGTATCTCCTCACTGAACACTTTACAGGGGGAGGGCAAAAAGCATATTTTATTTTTAACCATGTATTGTGTGAATTATTACTTATTACACGATTAAATGTTTTAATGTTTCTTATTTATATATAGTTGCTTGAGCAGGGGAAATTTTTGTAAGAACATATATCTTGTTGGAAAGAGAAGAAGTTGGTAAATCGTTGACATATGGCAACAAGGTGCTAACATAGAAAAAAACTCCACTAAAATCATTTGTTAACTGAAAACAAGACTCAACAAACCCATGTCATACTAATAAAATGTATAGGCCAATATTTACACATTTAAACTGATATAATTTAGATCGCTATTTGGAATGTATGCTAATGATAACATCATAGTAAGATAAATACACTTGCTGCCTACAATTCTACTACTGCACTACCTGAACTATATAACTAGTATATACAGTATACTATTTTGTAGAAAGTGAACGTTGTTCAAACCATATGGGCTTATTGAATAGAAATGTACACAAAAGTGGGATACGGCAAATTTCTTCTGTAAACATTGATTTCCAATCATGTAATTTATAATGCCAATAATATATGATTTATAAAATATCTGAAACTACAGATGATTTTTTGGTTTAAATGTAATCAGACTGGTTTTAATGATAGAAATGAGCTTAACATAGCTCAGATATTATTTAATATATCATCCTGAAAGTTCTGTATTTCAACTGAACTCCCTTCCACTTGTACTTCCATCACAAAAAACGCTGCCTAGAAACAACCACCGCATGTACTGTTCAAAAATGTTCTCTCCTCCTGTTTTGTGTAGGAATGTGCACTACCCCACTCTGTGAAGCAGTAAATGAAACAAGACAGCACAGCAAAGCAAACTGATTACAAATTCAATTACTGTGTCTCTGAATTCATTTGAGACGTAAGCGGATATCTGATACACTTTCAACCTCTGAGATTTTTCCTTTAGATAGGGACTCTGGATTATAGGGCCTGGGTTTGCGTTAAGACTGAGCTCATTCCTGATGAAACACAGGCTTGAAGAAATTAAAGCACACATTGTGAATGCATGATTGTCTTAGAGATAAATTCTTAAGTAGATTTTCAGTTCATTTGCATGATTGACATAAGTTCACCTGCATGCAAATATGCACACAAACACACAAAGATTGTGTCATGTTTCCCACAATTGTAAAGCAAGAGTCTGATGAAAAAGCTGTAAGATGTAGTTAATCAATCAGTGCAAATGAACAGACCAGATCTAAGCTTTGAGCTGTGAGCAGGGATGGTGTTGTAGGTATATAATGTACATTTTGCCCATTTATTATAAATAACAGTTATTTCACACAGGCAGACACCACATAAGCAAGCCTCACAAGCTAAACATTGTCAAAACTGTTGGTATATTTTGCTGTTTAACTTTGCCAACAACCTACTTTGACAGGACATAGTTGTCTGACTGATAAGCACAGACTGTAGTTTTTGTGTGACATGCATAAAGTGGTGTGAGAAAAACAAACAAGGATCCCTAATTTGCTGAATTACTTGCTGCTGAATCCATTAAAAAAAAATCTCGAAGTTTTAAAGATGCTGTAATGTAAGCTCACCGGACAAAACATTTGTCACCTTGCATGTTTAAGTACTTCCGTCTCCTGCAGATGGCATTGCACGAGGAAGAAGGGGCTATTATGACTACACAATGGCTTTCAGCATAGCCAAATGAAATCACTCCTTTTAGCCAACCATTAACATCCACTCTGGAGCCAAAACAAGACATTCACTGCACTGTACCACCTCTTCTCAATCTATGGATCCCCGCAGGTATTAATAGATAGATAGATGGGATCAATAAAGTATCTATCTATCTATCTATCTATCTATCTATCTATCTATCTATCTACTATTAATACCTGCGGGGATCCATAGATTGAGAAGAGGTGGTACAGTGCAGTGAATGTCTTGTTTTGGCTCCAGAGTGGATGTTAATGGTTGGCTAAAAGGAGTGATTTTATTTGGCTATGCTGAAAGCCATTGTGTAGTCATAAGGAGCTGAATCTGCAGATGTATGAACGCATATGCTCATAGGTGTCTACCAGCAGTGGCTAAAATCAAAACCTACAGGAAACTCTCCACAGGATATCAATCAAATCTGGCCCAACTGCACAATCCAGTGATGCAAGAGACGCTGAATATTATGTGGCCTACAACCAGAAGTATGCTCCAGTCCATGCCAAATCAAATAGCACCTGTTATGTGTTTGTACGTATAGTAATGTGGACTTTTTAAATAATTCATTTGTTAGTGTCCCTAACAGTTTCTAGAATCACCACTGGTTGGCTGTGATTCATATGTCATGGAGAGGAGTTATTGACTGAACTAAAAGGTGTCCCCTCATTACTCATGGTTTTGAAGACATTACATGCTGTATATCCCTCTACTCAGGCTATAGATATTTAGCTCTGCTCAAACACACTGATTTTATAAGAAGTGTTTCATCCCAGCTTTTTGAAAGAGGCATTATATGCAAAAACAGAGCGGGCAATCAGAACAAAACTCGTTTACATATAGCAGCCTTAAACGTACAGTAAAAACAGAGAAAAAAACGAAAAAGAGGCCAGAAAATCATTGAATAAATTACTGGTGTTTTTAGTTCGTAACAATACAAACATTACAAATGGACTTGAGGGAAACACTGAATGACCTTACGTGGTAATCTAAAGCTCTTTAGCTACAGTAGCCTTGTAGTGCCAATGCAACAAAAAGAAAAAGCAAATACTGAACAACACAATGAGCAGTACCGTTGGGTTATAATAAAGTTAAGGGCAGGATTGTGTTTGTTTGATTTTTCTGTCATGCTACTACTTTAATTCTCCCGATTTTTCAAAGCAGACCTTGAGTGTACTCCAGCATTGGTCTAGTGCACCTTTTCTTCATTATGCGTAATTATCTTATCAATCTAAGTAGCACATCTCATGAAAGCACTCTTTGTCCAAAGTTTTATGGTCTTGGCCATGCTTAAAATCATCTCGTCGCTTGCTTTGAACTGGAATGGTAGATCTGGGGGAGACGAGTCCAGCAACGTACAAAGACGAGGCGCAATGCCTGTGTTGACAGGTAAAGTGCTATTACTAATTTATTTCTCTCCTCTTAGTGCTGGCTAAGAGAGGAAGAAGCGGCGGCTGGGAGAGCAGCCTGGATGTCAGTGCTGTCAACCCTTCATTTCACCTGTCAGCGTGGTGACTGACGTACAAGCGCTTGTTTGCCCTTCCTGTGGTCTTCTCCTGCGTGTCCTGACAGGCGGAGGGCTCTGGAGCAGTACACTTCGCCTCCTGCTACAGTAGGTCTCTATTCCATACACTCAAACGCACACACCTCGAGAGACATCATTTACTTCTACGAAACAAAACCAGCAGATAGACAAAAGAAGAAAAGGAAGGAAAGCCATGATGTTTGCCCAGCATGAGCCACCACTCTTTAGAAATGGGCTCTCATATTTTTAGCACCACTAGATTCATTTGTCAAATTGTACAAATAGGTTTTAAATCATTAGAATACTTTATATGACTTCTACCTCCATTAAAGACTTGCATGCATAACATGCATAACCATTACCCTGATACCAAGGTGGTAAACTGAGAGCAAGCATGAACAATCATGTTGATAGTTAGGCCTAACTGGATAGCATGCTAATCACAGTAGCTAATTTCACTGCATCTAATACATCCATCTCAAAACGGTTATTTCTTTACATTCTCTTAATCCTTTTGGTGTATTTTGGAAAGTTTAAACTAATAGGCCTGCTCCTTTAAGCTACCAGATACACACATACAAAAATAACAGTGTATTGTTTTGTTTGTTTGGTTATTATTTGGTTATCTTATCTTATTTGCATTGGTCTAATGTTAGTATTAACTGAACATATACATGCTTATCAGTATCATATGTACTGTATATGACCATATACAGATGTTGTGTTGGTTTTCTAGGTGAAAATAAGTTAACACTTAAAGTTTCTAAAGGTGTAACACGTGAAGTTTCTAAAGGTGTAACACGTGGAGTTTCTAAATGTGTAACACGTGAAGTTTCTAAAGGTGTAACACGTGGAGTTTGTAAATGTGTAACACGTGGAGTTTCTAAAGGTGTAACACGTGGAGTTTCTAAATGTGTAACACGTGAAGTTTCTAAAGGTGTAACACCTGGAGTTTGTAAATGTGTAACACGTGGAGTTTCTAAAGGTGTAACACGTGGAGTTTCTAAATGTGTAACACGTGAAGTTTCTAAAGGTGTTACACGTGAAGTTTCTAAAGGTGTAATGTCTTTTCATTTTTTAGGGCACAATTTCTATTTATTTGCGGAGTTCATTTTGAGCAAAAGAAAACACACAAAAAAGTGTGCAGTAACTTTTGCACAGCCCCCATTTCATTCAGAGAAATATATAGCTCTCTGTAGAGGACATGTTTACTTATTTTCACTTAAAAGAATCAACAAAACGTTTTTCATTTGACCAGCGGTGCCCGAGCGTTTGCATACAGCTCTTTGTGCATGTTGAATGCCCCCTTTCACACTTTCCTACTGTTTCGCTGTCTTAAATCCAAAGCAAGCTAAATGATTGAAGCAGACAAACACCATTGGTTTTCAATGTCAGAAAACTGTGTACTAAATTGCACCCAGAAGGTGTTCGAACCCAAAAAACATCATACTAACAATTTGGAGCTGTCTGCCATCTGGAGACGTCTCACAGCAAAAGCTGAGGAAAAGCAGTTGATCTGATTTTCCAGAAGTGGCGTGAGAAGGGATTTCCTATGTTAACTACACTCTTTGGTGTATAGCAATCTGGCTTGACCCGTTTTTGCATTCTTTAGGCACACAGTCACGCTCTTTATGTATGCTTAACTTTCGCTCTTTCAAGCTGCTTGTATTTTTTGCCCAACTATCAAACATTGATGCTGTTGGATGTGATTCTGAAGATCTAGCACTCTGCAATCAGTTGTTGCTGGGATGGGCTGGATTGGGGTTGTTGTGATGGTGGTGAAGGAGTGCGTGCTGCTCCTCTCTGGATATTTCATCACAATAAGCCTTTGTTTTGGCAGAGGTCTCTCTCCTCCGGCTCTGCTGTCAGCCTTTGATCACGCCAGGGCCCTGTGTTTCGGCGCTCAGGCGGACGACAACACCTCTCCCGCCCCGGCGTGGAATCCTTCCTGCCCCGACCAGGTGACAGCAGGTGAGAAAATAGCTGTGTTTCAGACGTGAGACTGGATGAGACCTGCCTACAATGGGCCCCCATATTCGGCCTGTACGGGTTAGTGATGCACAGCTGATAAGTGAGCCAGGGGTCAGCTCACACGCTGAAAAGTGCAGCACCTCAAAGAGATGTCAGAATCGGAGGTCTTGGTGCCCTACCTCCAGCCCTGCCACGCTGCCACTGCTGAGTTTAGATGGATGAGCTGAACGTGGGAAAATATAATCACGGCCATATTGTTTGTTTTCTGGATGTGTGAAAGTGCCTTTGGAAAAGCACTGCCGAGCGGTTGAAAAAAAGAAAAAGAAAAAAAAGCCAACTCCTCACTACGGGGCTCCAATTGTCCCGTTCCTGGCTTACCTCCCTTTGCAGTTCCCGGGGCCTCTAATTGAATTCAGGTCCCACTATAATTGTATTTGAAAACCTTTATTTTTCAATGTCGTCTCGCTCTGAGTAAACACTGCACCTCCAATTAAAGAGCCTTCGCTTTATCTCAGGCCCACGTTTTACCTTTATTCTCTTATTTTTCTCTTATATTGATCCACTGCTCTGCCAGCCCCCTTTACCCTCCCCTTTTCTCCCCACTGTACCCAGCATGCTCAGTGCCCCGAGTCTGCAGGAAGAAGTGTCCCGCTCTCTGCCTGGCGCTGCTGGCCAACCTTAAACGCCTCCAAACCCTTCTGTCGATAATATTGATGTAATGCGTGGGCATTTTTGAGTGATCCGGCTGTCAGGGCGACTAATGACAGCGGGTTGTGGGGGGTGATTGAATCAGGCCCGCTCGTAGCCGGACGGCACGCAGCCAGCAGAGCCAGTCATTGATAAAGTGTCAGAGACTTCAGCTGTTTGATTAGCCCTTCCACTAATGCCATGCTAAGCAGAAACATTACTCTGCCCCCGCTAGCGATGGGGAAAGTAAGAGAGGGGGAGAGGCGGAGGGGGGGTTAGAGAGAAAAATATACTCTACAGGGAAATTAACCAATGCGGATGAAATGGTGTACCAAGGAAATTCTTGGATAAATTAACAACGCAATTACATTACATGACACGCCGCAAGATGGATGAGGAAAACTTGGCCGGTATTATGTTCTGTTTTCCAAATTGCAATTTATTTGAGGGCTTTAATGGATGCCGTATTAAAACATCTTGGGCCCCGGTCAGGTTTCATTGTGTGTCACCCAGCCATGATTGATGACCCCCTCTTCCCCGCCTTCTTGCCGTCCTTTCCCCCGCACGCCTCCCCCTCTCTGCATTCTCTGCAGATTTGCAGGGAATTTTAAACATTAGCTACATTTATATGGATGCAGGAGTAAGCAATTGATTTTCTTATCACTTAATTTCCCTACTCGCTGCTGCAGTGAGCTGATAAATTTCAGAGAACTTGCTTCCCTCCCTCCATTCTTATAGTATCTATCAATAATGGCATTTGTCTTGGATCACATCTGGAGACCCTCTTTCTTTTCTCTCTCTCTCTCTCTCTCTCTCTCTCTCTCTCTCTGATCACAAAGCTGTTTTCCCCCTGATTTCTTCTCTCTGATGAAAATGCTGTTGCAAGTCATTTTTATTTCTGTAACAAATGCATTAGTGCATCAGGAACATCTGGAAGTCATCCCGCCTGAGCTTAAAGCGTTATGGCAGTATCAGAGCTATTGGATTCTACCATTCATAATTACTCACAGGACATTCAAAAACCGCACAGTTCCTGCCTTGAACTGGCGAAGCCATGATTTAGAGACTGTATCAGCTGGTGCTGAGTGTTATTAATAAAATCCCTGCATCACTATATGGTTCAAATATATAACAGCCTCACAGTAAATATCAGATATGAAGTACCTGAGTTCACTATTCCAGGCTAAGACTGTCTTATAAACCTGACTGGCTTTTTTCTTTTTTGGACTGTTTTTAACTGGGCTGTTTTTCTGAACATTATGAAAAATGAAACTTTACATTGTGCTCTGATGTTGAGCAGACAAAAAACACATTTTAACAAATGATACTTCGTTTATTTTTTTTTTTCGTCTATTTTTTATTTTTGCTCAAATTATCCTGAAGTAATGCTGGGTGAATTCAGTGCGAGAAGCACTACGTCCTCCAGATTGCCCAACATTCTCTGCTGCTTTAATCTTAAATAATACATTTTTAGTTTACTCAAGTGGGTAATAATATGTTTATTGACATGGAACAAAAGAGTTTCACTAAACATTTACAGGAAAAGCATCCGCCTGAAGGAAAACTGACAAAGTATTGCAGAAAAACAACTTACTGACATTGTTTACTTTTTTCATGTATTGTAAATTGTTCTTTTTATCCAACCTGAAGCACCCAGCTAGTTTTTCTATCTACCAAGAATGCTAAAAATAACAGTCAGTAAGGTTTGGTAACAAATACTGGCATGCAGTCATATGCAAATTCAAAAAACATTTTTTGTTGATTATGTGACAGTAAGTGAACAAATGCTCACAAGAGAGCACACTTCAATATGGGATTCTGGAAATCAAAAAATATATCACATAAAATAGATGTTTGTGCAGACGCCATTATATTCAGCAAAAAAACAGCAACTGTGCTTCAGCCGTGCGTCCTCTGTAGAGAATATGTTCATTTGTTTTTACATAGAAAGTCAACAAAGCATGTGCAGTCATTTGAGTACGGGCACCCAAACTTTTTGTATACAGTACATTCAGTATATATGACATATATACAGTATACAAGACAGTATATCAACCAGCACTAGCACATAGCCACAATCCTGCTCAGCATTGCTCGCTCAACTTTGGTTGGGGTGCTGACTGCAAGATGGCACCTCTCAGAGGGAAAGGTTAATAACATTCAGAATTAATCAGCACCACATACACCCACAGAATTACATCAGCTCCCCTCAAACCTACATGCTGTTCACAGGTGTGTGTGTAAGAGAGAGAGAGAGAGAGAGAGAGAGAGAGAGAGAGAGAGAAGATGTCTAAATGGATGAATAATGAATGAGGCCTCTGTGATGGGAAACATGTTCTGTCGCTAAGCGGAAGTGGTTTTAATGTAGTCATAGTGGATTACACTTCAAACATGTCCAAAACAAACTGAACCCATGTTCACTTCCACTCTGTATAGTTGATTGTCACTCTTGGAGCAGTTGCTCATCAAAGTAATCTATTGCAAATGACTAATTACTTCTCAAACTGTAATGGAACAGGAATATGTTAAGATCAACTGATGTTTAAAACCCGAGAAATTATCCACTAGATACAATTTGGAAAGAGCTGCCTCAGAAATTAACTGATGAATAAACTGTGGAGCGTGGAGAGCTGTTTCTCAACGAATAATAAAGAGTAACGCTGTCAGTAGCTGTGCGACAGGTTAGAATAGGTTATCCTGTGATGTGTTACATTATGTTGTTCCAGTAATATAGTTTAATCACATTCCTGTGCTGCATTTTACCACATTATCACCAACATGGTTCATTTTACACATTATGGCTGGGTTGTTTTCAGAGACGTGATTGCAAATATGCTCAAAATCCAGCTGGAAAGCATGAATTGAAAAGCAGGATATACAAGATGGAGGTAAACCCATACTTAGCTGGATTAGACAGCAAGAGAGAAAAAGGGGGAAAAGGTTCCTTATGGACCCCCCTGAAGGTCTCAAAATCAAAATTCTAGAACATATGCTGTCATTGTTCAGCTGCTTTTGTCTTTAGCTAGCTAGAGATGCAGAATGGGCCTGCCTCAGGGTGGCACTGTGGCAAATTTGTTCATCCATTTGGTTCAAAGCCTGGCAGCTGTAACCATGCCCAGGATATCTCTGAAAAAGCATTACAGTATGCCATAGTGCATTTGACAACTTGCTCAGATATCCAGATGACTGCTGGAAACAGAGAATTATTACTTATTTCTCACACTGAAAAAATGTCCAAGATCCCAGTTACTGTGTGGAATTACCGAGCTAGAAAAGAGCATTTCCAGATGAGGAATCGTTAGACCAAACATTGTGTGGCAGTTGAAGTTGCCATCAGAGTGAGTTAGCAGCCAGCAAGCAGTGGAGCAGCCAGCCAACGTGGGACCAACCAAGGGGTATTCCATACACTGTTAGTCAGTGTAACTGATCAGCTGATTTTACATTTGATTAAAGATGAATGCCTCCAGTTAAACACCAGCTAAATCCGACCCAAGATTTTACAGGGCATGCAGCAGAGCACACACACCATATTCTAGCACGTTTGCTGTCCTGACATAGTAACGCTACATCATTAAATGGAATAAATAGAGTGCAGTTTTACATGTGAGAGCAACGTACTTTATTTTTGTGTTACATATTTTCCTCATGGGTTTTGCTTATGGTGAGTAAGCATTAGTATTGTCTGTAAAATGGATCTTATTTAACAGCAGAGCAGGAGGCAACAGCCAAGCATAAACTCTACTGTGTATAATAAGGCTTGGAAATACTTGGTGGTATGGTTGGTTGGTCTTTCTTTGACACATAGCAGAAGATATTCTTAGGACATAAATTGCCCCGCCAATACCCCGACAAATTGCATGAATAATAGTTTGTTTATAATCTTTAGACAGCGAGCATGGGGCTACTCCGAAAGGCAGCCCCATGAAATTCCGTTATGTGCCTTTTCCACATTGGAATGCACTGATTCTGAATGTGATCATATAATTTTATTCAAATGGGGTGTTTATTTACAGTCCTTGATAAGAGTGGGGTGTTCTCAGGCTTAATTTGGGGAAATTTCGGCATAGCTTTCCAGTTTCCCAGGTCCTGGAAGTTTAGGAATGAGAGGGAAAGAGAAGTTGCTTTTGGATGCCGAATGGCTTTTAGAGGCTTTGTCTAAACAAAGTTTGGGGTTTGTAAATAGCGGGGGTTATCTGGCCATCACTGCGTCCAGATGGTTTGTGAGGCAGACCACCTGCTATGGGAATGCCTTCACTCTCTCTCACTCTCTCTCTCTCCCTCTCTCTCTCGCTCTCTCTCTCTCTCTCTCTCTCTCTCTCTCTCTCTCTCTCTCTCTCTCTCTCTCTCTCTCTCTCTCTTTCTCTCTCTCTCTCTCTCTCTCTCTCTCTCTCTCTCTCTCTCTCTCTCTCTCTCCCTCTCCGTCTCCCTCTCTAAGTCTCTCCCTGTTTTCTCACTCACTCTCTTTCTCAGTATCTCTTTCTCTCCCTCTCTTTCTCTCAGTCTCTCACTCTCTCTCATGCTCCTCACTCTCTTTATATCTATTCATCTCTCTATATTACTCTCTCCCTCTCTCTCTCGTTCTCTCTCTTTTTTACTCTTTTCTCTCTTGCTTTCTTTCTTTCTTTCTTTCTTTCTTTCTTTCTTTCTTATTTTTATCTCCCTCTATCTCTTTTTCTCCCACTCACTTTTTCTCAGTCTCTCTCTTTGCCTTTTTTGTCTATCTCTCTCTCAGTCTCTCTCACACACTGTCTCCTCAGTCTGTCCTCAGTCTCTCTCTTTCCTTCTTGCCCTTCTCTCTCTCTCTCTCTCTCTCTCTCTCTCTCTCTCTCTCTCTCTCTCTCTCTCTCTCTCTCTCTCTCTCTTTGTCTGTTAAACAGAAAGTGCTTTCTCTCAAAACACATTGGCTGAAAAGAAGAAATACACAGTCCTTTTGCACGTACACACCTGCCCTCTGGGTGAAACAGCTGGACAGTAAGCTAACTTAGCTGCAGGTCCAGCTTACCCCTGCAAAAATGATGGAAATATGAAAAATAGTAAGCCATGATATGAAGAGAAAAAGCAGCACAAAAATGTGTGTTAATAGACCGGTAGCCAGTGGCAGACTGAACCAACAAGCAACCACAAAGAAAGTGCTTACAACAGAAAAGCCTTGAAAGCTGTCACAGTGCTGAACAGGAGTACTGAGCTTTCTCTTTAGTAAAGCGTGTCATCCCTGTAGGGAAGAAACCTTGAGATAAGGGGGAAAACATGTCTTCTATACTTTAAAATACCACATTAATTTTGCAATGGATATATCTATAGACAATGTTCTCCACTAGCAACCTGTGTACGGGAACAGGACTTTATTAACTCCTTTTATAGAAATGTATAAATGTATTCACGTCATAACTTTCTAAAGCACAATGTTACTTCACATAATAAGGAGTAGGAGTGGCCTGCTGGACAGTAGGGTATTTGGATATTTATTCGTTGGGATGGTATATTTAGATTCAGATATTACGTTTTCCTTTTTTGGCTGTGTAGGCGATTAATAAGTAGGCTATTAATAAAGGTGAAGCACAAAATATTTCAATGTCAGAGTTCTTCGGACAAACTGTATTCAGACTCTTCAGCATTAAAATCTTTTCTGAACATTAAGCAGCCCAACATTACCATTCCTTATTCGGGAAAAACTAAACTATTAACAATGTGGTGTGGAAGCACTGCCTATTTCTCTCCACATTCTATTCATATTGATTCACTATATTTGTTTGAACATGAAGTTAATGAGTTGCTTATTCTCATGTATTCTCAGAGCGGCCGCAAACAGCACACCTCCACACAGCCACAATGTATACCCCTAATCTACCCTTGACTTACCAAATTGGTGATGTCCTCCATGGAGTCGCCCTACTACTCAGCTAGTGCTGATCAACCTACACTATTTTTTTGCATTTGCTTTGTTTTGTTTGTTTTGCCAGTAAATGTATGACAGAAAATATTAATGTTTATTTTTATTTTGTATTTTTTTGGGGGGGTGCCAATAATATTTTGAAACGCTAATAAACCTGGATGGTTCTTTTAAATGTGATATGTAAATGTGAAAAAACCTTTCTGTAGTATAAAGAACCTTATAACACGTCCATCCAAGCCAAGAACCCTAACTATTTAGCACTCTATTTTTAAGAGCATGCTCCAGGGTTGATGTAAAACAATCTGAACATGTCAAAATCAAACATCCTGTCAGGATCTTCTCCCATGTGGACGAGTTGGTCCTTAGGCCTTTACATTGGTGAAGACTCTATGATTATTTAAACCGAGCCATTATGATCTGCCATTATCCAGTGGGCTGTTTTGACATTGCTCTTTGATCAATAGAGCCTACGTTTTGTGGTCGAACTGACACCCGTTGGCCATCACCGCTTAAGAGGTCATATGAAGACTCTCAATGAATCAAATCACCCAGCCATCTATTCGCCCTCATCTTTCCTGACACGTGTTGGACAACACTGACCACAGCAATGGCTGCCTCCCTTTGATGAACCAGTCCTGGAGTGTATGTTTACATGGGCCTGTCTTTCATTTGTGGAACACGTTTGCTTTGATGGCCTTGTGGAGCCACACTAATGGATTACATCACTCTGGAAGACAGCCATAATTTTGGCTCAACCAAGGTGTGGTCAGCTCATTGGCTTGCTGAAATTCATTAGTAGCAGGTATCTAAAGGGCTTAACTCTTTAAAACGTGAGGTCTTTTTTCAGCAACTACATGAAATACATGGATATTATTCTTATGTTAGAGGTGCATAGTGAAAATGTGGACCTGCCAACAGCTACTGGTCATTTCTGGGGATAACTCTGATGGAAATAAAGAATTCATTCATGATTAATATTTAATAATTTTCTATTTTGCATGTTATAACTTCAGTACCTATCCTTCTATGACACAGAGTTACCTGTAGATAACATACTCATTTTGGCCTTTTAAACATCCTCAGATAAGATACAACCATTTAAAAGGGCCAGGGGCCAAAAGAAAACCTAGAGCAAGGTGTTTTAATTTGTCTCATGACTTTCTGAAGCCATGTTGAATCCCTTTTTGTGGCCTTTGTCACATGGTTCAGCTCATCATCTCTCACCACAAAATTGGTCTGAACATGTCGTTTCTTTAATTTTACATTCTGAAAAAATTGGATTCTCAGTAATAGAGGAATAAAAGTTTATTCAATTGTTTAATGTACATTTTTTCTGGTAATTAAGTAATTGAAAATAGCAAAATGCAAAGGTCAACTTAAAGTCACACCACCCGTAATTGTACCCAACAAAAAAAAAGTAAAAATTAAGTGGATTTGGTTTATGTTCTGATTAAGAAAATAACAAACTTTTATTTTTTACCAACTGTCATAACAGTGTGTACCTCAGACGGTTAAATAACTTTATCATTTAACTGAAATACTATTCAGAGCTTCAGCTGGCCCATGTATGTCTTAGGGTAGGCTTCTTGATGCATTATCTTCTTATTTAGTATTAGCTTTACCTTAAAAATGAATTACATTTTAATGCATTCCTTTAATTGACAAAGACTAGTCAGGAGCATATCATACTTTATAACTCCACTTACAGTTATTATTTTTATTGTGCTCATTCTATAAATGGTTCATGATGAATGGGCCATAAGAATTGGTCCAAAAATAAATGCATGATTAGGCCATGTGACTAAAATACCGCTATTAATACAATAAAGGAATGAATAAATACTCTTGAAATTTTTTTATCCACTGCTTGAAAGCTAGGAAAACATTAACATCACAGATATGAGCACTAATACCGAGAGTTAAGAATGCTTTTCATATGAGTTATCACGCCTTGTTACGACATTAATCATATGAGTTTAGTGAAGTACGGTGCAAGACTTGTGTTTCCACAATAGCAGTTAAATATGTAAAATGACACAGAAGGTCACCAGTGATGGTGCAGGAAGTTCAGCTGATGCTGGCTGCTCACTGTCGCCATTAGCCTCTCTCTCTCTCTCACTCTCTCTTTCTCTCTCCCTCTCTCTCTCCCTCACTCTCTCTCTCTCTCTCTCTCTCTCTCTCTCTCTCTCTCTCTCTCTCTCTCTCTCTTACTCTCTCTCTCTCTCTCTCTTTCCGTCTCTGTCTCTCTCTTTCACTCCATTTTTCTCTCTCCCTTTCTCTCTCCCTTTCTCTCTCCCCCTCTCTCCCTCCTCTCCCCATCCCACAGCCTTAATTAAACCTGAAAGGTTACAAAAGGTAGCAGCAAATAACAAGGCCACATATTACATTTAAGTCGCCTGCTCTCCTTACACGCACTTAATAATTCATGCTATCACAGAGTCTACAAGGAAGTGGGGACTGTGTCTCTGGCTGCCACAGACAGGATCATCTGTCCCCCTGATTCAATTTAAGTCAGGACGTGTGCGCAGCAATGCCTTCCCACCCAGCCGGAGAAATAAATATGATTATTCTTAATGGGGTTTAAGGTTACTCATCCTCATATTCCCCAGCCACCTTCTTCTGTGGCCATCATGACATACAAGAGCACAGAAGCCCTAGTGTCCCTCAGAGGGTAAATCTAGCACCACTGATACTGATTCTAGACTAGTAATCATTAGACCTTTTTCCTGGAGGATTTTTCCCCATGCTCATATTTTGCTTTTTCCTTTGTACCGTGCAGAACAAAATAAAATTTGGCAAGTCTAGTCAATATATCTACACTGTTTCAGACTGTAAGAATTGTATTGTATAAATATTCAACCTTATTTTACTTGTTATTAAATAATCAACAACAATAGTCATGCTTTATGCAAGCAAAGCTATCCACCTGTTGAGAAAGATAAGGGGATATATTGGCTAACTTTAATTTTTCACTTGCTAAGATCTACGTTTTTACAGTGTTCTCTGCAGAAGCTGTGGAAAAGTGGCTTTTCTTTTCTTTCCTCCTCTAGAAATGTAATTTCTCACTGTCTCGTATGCTGTTCCAGCGGTTGGTGTTGGCCAGGCACTGTTTACAGATTTCTATCTGTGTTTACATATTATTACACCTGCAGTGCACTCTTTCTCTCCGCAGCGGATGAGTTTGTCTCTTATCTGTCTGAGAATAGATTTTGTCTGAGCGCTTACTTTGTCACTGGGGAGAAGTGTAGAGTGTTCAGTGTACGTGAAGTTCAGCCTCAGTTTACTGTGCACAGGATTCAGTCACATTTTCACAAAAAACGCATCTAAATTACAAAATGGAGCTTAATATATAAAAACAGCATAAACAAATAAACATTATTTCAGATTGTTCTAATAGTTATTGTTGTGCCCTTTGCATTGTGTTAAAATGTCATGATGGGTGGACCAGTAGATATGCAAATTAATACATTATATACATTAACTTACATTAAAACATCTTTGGTTCTCCTCTAACATTAGTACTTCAGAGATACTTGATTTTAATGTATTTGTTTGCTTTCTACAGCCAATATAAACTATAAATATGTAGTAGATATTGAATTATTTATCAATCTAGTTAGAAAAGAGGCTTATTGTTCTAGCTAGCATTTTATATAACCATAATATTGCTCAACATGCAGATTAGAACATAAAGAGTCCTGTAACACCTTATGGTAAAATAGTGGAAACTTTTTCTATGAATCCTGCATCTGTAATGCTTTATAAATGCATTGATAAGGCATTGTATGACATACATAACACTAGGCATCAGTTTTTATCTTTCCTGTTATGTAGATATATTTACATGCATAACACTTTTCAAAGCAAGAGCATATGATTTCATAAAATCAGAAATAAAGTCAGGTTTCATAACACATTATAATATATAACCAGTTACCGGTCAGCTAAAAACTAAAATTAAAACTAGAATTAAAAGTTATTTTATTAAATAAATATAAAAATACATCAAGTGCTGTGTTATTTTAGTTCAGTTGGTAATCACCTGCATTATAATGCCAATATTATAACGTCCTGTCAAACCTAGCATTATAAAGTGATATTTTCTGTGCTATATCATTATTACTGCTTACAACATAAGCAATTATATAGGGGTATGTCAGGTTTATAGGTATTATGCATGCCACATAATGTCATATAAGTGCATCTATAAAACACTGTGAATACAGAATTCATAGGAATTGGTAGCAAAAATACACATTTTAAAAATATTTTTGTTTAGGAAAATGCCATTTATTCTACAACCAGTGTTTAGCAGCACAGTTGCACTTTCATGTGTTCCATTCTTTAAAATAGCAATATTTATGATTAATGCCAAATGCAATATTAGAAATCTGTGTTAGTGTTTCTGTGATTGCATGCACAGCACAAAAAGTGTTTGTCTATAACGTCCTAAGAGAACAGAACGGAGCTGGAATTGCATGCCTGTATCTCCCCCTCCAGGACAACTTGCATATGGTTCTGTGTCTCAGCTCGGCTCTATTGAGCTACGTGAGGAGTGGAGGGGCGCGTGTGTGTGAGTGTTGTGTGTGAGAGATCAGGCTTTTTTCTCTCCAGTCTGGGCTGATAACAAGTGAGCGCTCTGCTCTCCCCATGATGGATGGGAGCTCTCCATCAGACTGGCAGGAGAGGGTGGCGGCCCATATGGAACTGGCATATGGACCTCATGTATATGATAGGACTAGTGAAGGGGAGTGACAGAGATATACATTAAAGACATTTCCTGCTCTTAAAAATGCAAGGTTCATCAGTTTGGCACGGAGTATCACTCAACAATTCCTCCACGCCACACCAGGCACACAGACAGGAGCAGATGCACACTTAGGGCCTTCTGCTATAACACTGCGAGCTGTTTTTCCCTCATGCATCCCAACACTTTCCTGCTTGCTTTAACTGGGTAGAAGAAGGTGTAAAGGCAAACCAGTCAAATGGTTGTTCAGCTCAGTTCAGTTTTGTTTCGACTGCTGTTGTTTTCTGCTTCATCAGAGTTTACACTGAAATAGAAAAAGCATTTATTCAGAAACAGCGCCAATATAACAGACAGACAGACAGACACACAAGAGAGATAGACAGTCAGATAGACAGATTTCCTGCTTGCTTTACCTGGATGGAAAAAGGTGTAAAAGCAAACCAGTCAAATGATGTAGTTTTCTGCTTCATCAGAGTTTACACTGAAACAGGAAAAGTAAAGCAGTAATATAATAGACAGACATGCATATGTCTGTTTGTTAGATAGATAGATAGATAGATAGATAGATAGATAGATAGATAGATAGATAGATAGATAGATAGATAGATAGATAGATAGATAGCATTTTAAAAGAAATATTTTGAATATCACATACATACCACATGTATTAGTTAAGAATAAGGAATGATCACTGAGCTGGAGTTAATGAAAACAGTAATATCATCTAAAAATAAATGACCAGATCTTACACACTCTACACAGACCCGTCCTTAGTGTTGTTCTTTCAGAAACTCGACTATCGATTACAAACGTTTGCACCGGACAGAAAATCCCTTTCTGCTCTCATTTAAATAGACACTGATATATGGCTGTAAGAATTAGAGATATATTTATAGATGTGGAATTCATAGTTAGTGTCTTTTTGCCCTGTCTCCTGGCCTGCAGGCTGTCTGCTGGGCCCCAGGGGGCTCAGTTCGATTGTTTAAAGCCCCTTTTTAATTGGCGCTTTGTCTGTGCACTCCTAAATGAGTTGGGACACCCACGGAGGGGGTCCCCGCAGAGAGCCAGGGCCACTTGACAGCCCCCACGGTGGGGCCTGTCCCAGAAAGCCTCAAACCGCCAGGCGTGTGACAGCGGCCCGCGCTACACCCGTCTGCCCAATTAAAACTCAGCTGTCAGAGAGGGATATTATATCACACCGAGTCTGCATGCGTGTGTGGGTGTATGTGTGTGTGTCATGAATACATGCAGCCCATCATTCCAGATTACGAATATTTTTAATGCATGAATTCTATTTCCACGGTGTGCATGTATGTGCGCCAGCGTACGTGTGCCCGTGGATGCGTGTGCATGTTATTTGTGGCTTGGTCTTCTGTAGGTTTTGTATGAGTGGCCTGAGTGTGGCAGTGTGTGCAGCAGGCGTTTGGCAGCTGAGCTGTGTGTGTGAGTGTGTGTCGGGGTGCCAGCGAGACTGGCTGGGTAAGGTTACATGCAGAGTGATTTGTAATTCTGAGTAATCACTTAGGACAAGCCCTTACACCATTTTATCTGTTCATGACTGTAGGCCAAAGTCAATACTCATAGGATAATAATGAGCGGAGGCTAACTGAGCCCTTTTATTAAAGCTCAGAGGAACAAATCTGATGCCGGCCTGCTTCCCTTTGAAAGGATCTCGTTCTCTCGCCCCAAAAACAGAGCAGGGCTCAAAATGGCCAGCAGCAGCACTTCAACCCTGCTCTCCACCACATCCTCTCCGGTTTGTTTCCAAACAAACAACAGTAACAAATCAAACATACAGCCCAGGCAACAATCTTGCACAGGTATATACCAGCAGGGCTGAGTTCAAATGTGTATGTGTTCAAAGAGTTCAATAGCTAAAGTTTGCAAAGTAAACTGCACTTTTTGTTCAGAACATCCAAAGGAAAAATGGAGCTTTGGGTCAGTTAGTAGGTTGTAAAAAAAAAAGAAATGCCGCTGTCAGAGCAAAATCTGCAAAATGAAAACTTTACAGGAGAGGGATATAAGAAATACATCACTTACTATAAAATATGCACACAATGTAAAAACATAGGGTGGCCACAAAAATTGGAATTTTGATTTTGACACAGATACCAAGTGTACTACCACAATACTCATTACCAAATGTTACTATAAGCTAGATTTATGCAGCTAGATTAACATTTTTCTGTTGAAACTGTTGAAAACTTACATGCAGAAGTGTTTTGATCGGTCAGCACATCAAACATTCAAAATGAATGGAAAAGTTTATGATAATAGATCATATCTTATTATTTTACGTTTATTCCTCCAATATCTGAACAGTGTTTAGGTAGCTTCTTGAACAAAGTTAATTATTATACTGTAAATGACTAATTACTTCCTTTAATGTGTAGTAGGATTTCTTTACTCATTGCTTTCTGGGGAAGTAGCCTTGTTACTCTGTATTGTATCTCAGTGTAGCTTTCCAGGTACATATGTTCTCACTCCAAACTACAGGGAAGTCCAGTAATGTTTCAGGGCATTGTTTAATAAGAACAGCAGTCGGAGTGAAGCTCATTTTAAAGGTATGGCACTATCTGTGCCTATATATAAATTAAATGATGAATAACTGTTTAAAAATGAAAGAAGCTGGTCAGCTGGAACAGGTCCAAATTCGTCACCTCGAAATCTTCAAGAATGAGTTGTAAAGTTTACAGAGCTTCAGGGTGGGAATATTTTTCCATCCGTTTCATATTAGCATAGATTAAATGCTATGACGGATTCGCACAGCACTGCTCATGCTTACAATCAAAGTTGCACAGTCAGCTGTCACAGGTAGCATATGCACATGTAAAGCATGCACAAGGACATACATGGTCCAATTTCATACAGGAAATTTTTCTTAGAGACACATAAGTAATGTGATCACAAGAATTTTAGGTGTCTTGGGGTATACATATATATATATATATATATATATATATATATATATATATATATATATATATATATATATATATATATATATATATATATATATCCCTTATTCTGCATTCATGACTATTTTAAATTAAGTCTGTTACTTTATTATGGTAGAATATAATCACATGATTCTGCCACATACTGTTTTAAGTTTGCCAAACTTTAGCATTAAAATGTCCATATTTGAATTATGGGTAACACCTTACATTACAATGGTTACAATATAACAAGCAGTTGTTACATGTTTAGTTCACATTGTTTGGTTAATGTGTAGTTAATTATTATTGTATTAGTTCATGTTAACTAATGCATATATATATATATATATATAAATCTACAATCTGTTTTCTAACCCTCTTTTGAATTTTATATTGAGCAGTTTTGTTTCCAGATTCATCAAAACAGTTTGTGTAATAAAGAAAATAGCTGTCTATCTTGTCCTCCGCCGTCAAACACCTCCGGCGCTGCAGGCAAAGGCATGCTCTCACATCTGCCTAGAATCCAAAAATAGGATTATTCCTCTGATAATCCAGGTGGTGTTTTATTTTATTAGGCTGCATTAACCTGCCATTACCGCGCTGGCATTATTTCACCTGCTCTTATTGCCAGGTATTTTTCCCGCAATTTGTGGCAATGAGTGCACGTCCATTAACATATCATCTTATTAGCGTGTGTCACAGTAAAGACTGATTTTACGTGCGTGAAGAAGTGGCCGTTTCACAGAGGGATTATAGACACACATACACAGACGCTCAGGTGAGTTGATGCCCTGCAGCCACGGCCAGGTCTGCTGTCTAACATCCACAAATAGGTCCCAGCTTAATGCTAATCCCTGCCATGGGCTACGCACTGTTATTGAAAATGTCTCACTCTTCTATATCCCAGCTCCGGCAACACGCATAAGCTCATATTAGTGTTACAAAAAAAACCTTCTGCTTCTTTTCAGCCTGCCTTTAAAATAATCTTCCCTCAGAGCTCAGCCTGTGTAATATTCCTCTCTTTCTCTCTTTCTCTCTCTCGCTCTCTTTTTTGTTGTTATTGAATCTCACATATTTCAGTACAGGGCCAATATGAGCTGTGCACAGTGTAGAAATTGTTGAAGGGCTTAAGAGAACTGAACCCTGAAGCATACAATATAGAACTTTGTGTCTTTGGCAGAAACTTGCTTAAAATATAAAGGTGCTGCAAAGGGCTCTTTGGGGCAAAGCCGTAGAAGAACCACTTGCTCTTGTAATTTTTCTCATTATTAGGTTTTGGAGTGTACAGGTGTCCTTTTTTGGGATGTTTAATTCCATAAAGTGCCTTTGGGTTTAGTGATATCAATTGAGAGGATCCTTTAGGAGGTTCCTTAATTGGTTCTTCTATGACTTTGCTCCAAAGGACCCTTTTAGCCATCTTAATATTGCAACAGCCTCATACTGAGATATATTAGATGTTAGATAGTGACCATATTTAAAATGATTTTGCCAGTAAATATTTCTTTCAGCTTTTTTGGTGTTATGTTCTACTACACATATATACATATATCCCAGTTCAGATTTTGCCCTGTCTTTCTCCTAAAGCTGCTACTTCTGTAATGATGATGTAGATATGGCAACATCTTTGTTTCATCTTCACATGAAAGCGGGCTAGAAGAAGGTCAGTGATATTCCTCCTAATAGCCTGCTGAACTGTGCAGAAACATAGAGGGGTCTTCCAGCTGAAAAGAATAAAACACTAGAAGGGAAGGCCCAGCAAGGAGCCAAGCAGAGTGCATGGACCCCTGATCAAAAAAGAGCACTATTTAACCCCCCCTGTTTGCCCAGTTCACGCGCAGTCACGCCGGACACCATGTTCTCACATTTCCCACATTTATGGACGTGTATTTATAGTGTTTTTTGGGTGGCTTTAAGCAAATGGTGCTATTTTTTGTCCATCTCAGTCACTGGAGAAGACACAGCTCCTTTCTAAAGAGAGTGCTGGCCTGCATCTGGAAGCAAGTCCATGAAAAGTGGCTTCTTCCTGATAGCTGGAAACATTTTCAACTGAGTGGAAATCTTCTTCTGGGACCTGGCCAATCTCCAGGAGCGCTCGTCTTTTGCAGCTGTCTTACAGCGTTTAAAAAGCGGCATATGGTACCCAAGTACCATTGTTTCGCTGCTAAATACCCCTCGTTTTCATCACCAGACTGCCGCCTTTTCATGTCGGTTATGAATTAAAGGAAAAAAAGAAAGGAAAAAAAGAGTGAGTTCTGAAAGTGATGGGAGCAGGGAAAGATTTGTCAGGATTTTTTTCCCTCCCATGTCTAATGTTGGCAGTGATGACATTTTGATTCTCAGTCTGAGAGTTTGTGAAACAGCACCATCTGTGTGCTTTTGCCTAATTAGTGTAATGGCCACAAATATTAAGGCAACTGTTTCACATGACAAGCTGTTTTGCACATATGTGTCAAGGCTGTTATAATCTCAGTAGCTGCGCATTTTCAGTGTTGTACTCATCTCTCACGGGGACCGGCTTTATGACTCCAAACTCACTCTTGTTTGTAGAGAGCGGCTGTGATGTAAATTTTTTATATTTGTCGCCACATTTGCAGTGATTGCGTTCCGTGTTTCAGCTATTTGCAGCCGTTGTAAAGGCGGCAACAAATGGCACGGTAACATGAAGGATAAAAAAAGGAAGGCGTAATTGTGCTGGCTCATAGAAAGAATCAAGGAAAACATTTCAGTGCAATAGGTCAATAAGTGAAAACACTGACAGATATCAGTAGAAGCAATGAATGGAATAAGAGACATGAACAAAACTCCAGGAGAAAATGCAGCAACAACAACAACAAAGAAAAAATGACATTATCAAATGAAAGTTAATACACTCCATTCAGAACACATTAGACTCAGTCTAAAGGTTAATGTTTCTGCTAATTTGGAAATGCTAGATTGCTGTCAGCGTGGGGAGGAAATGCTTTTCAGAGGCCTGACACTGTAAATTAAAACTGTCATATCCTTTCACTGTGCATGGAGATCAGAGCGTGCATGATGTCAGACAGACAGACAGGCAGACAGACAGGCGGGCAGGCTGAAAAAGCGCCACAGGGAGCTTCCAGTGCTGGTGGCCTTCCAGGGAGTACACTCACCTACGAGCCGCGCACTGATGTGACCATTGTGAGTGCATTTTTATGCCTTGCTTTTTTCAGGTTATTGCTGGGGTGCAACCTCTGCTGGGCTTTTAGCATTACTGCCATGTGTACCGTCATGGACACCGCGCTTTCAGATACATTTCTCTAATTTTAGATGCTGATTATACAGTTCAGTCTGTATGCGTTTGCTGTGTTTTTATCAGAAGGAGCAATTTTGTCTATAATGCCATTAAGCCCTGCAGACTGGAAAGGAATTAAAACCTTACAGGCGAACAAAGGAGCCAATCAGAAAGACAGCAAGTAGTTAATGATGGGATTGAGAGAGCAACTGCTGTTCTGCTCATGCTGAGGAGATGATGGGGCCTTCGCAGAAGATAAAGATTACTTCAGTGCTCACGGTTCTCCAACATGTTCTCCCATAGAACGTCTCTCTGCACCAGAGGGAAATTGCTACAGACAGTCAAACCATACTCCAGTGTAATCTTTCAAAACCTCGGAGATGGATACAGGCTCAGAGCCAAACACACACACACACCCCAAAACAGAGTAGAGCAGTCAGCCTGAGGACAGTACTGAGACAAATTTTTACCAACATGGCTCCCTCGTGTCTTGCTGTGAGCTTTACATGCTTTATGAAACCACTTCCACTGGAGGTTTGAAAGTCTGCATAGAGCCACAGACGTGGTAGCAAGCTGTAGCTCGCACTGCTATGCAAAATTGCTGGACTGGTGGAGTGTCAGTGAAATGTGGCTAGCGTGATGGCTAACTCGCTAACCAACTTCCCTGTAAACATAGAAATGGTATGAAGTTTCACTGGTAGAAATTGAGGGTAACAGGCCATTCCAGCTTAAAGCTAAGATTTAATACATGGCTAAACCATATTGCTGCACTTGCTATGATGCGATGTGAAGTCAAAAAAGATCACACAATCATAACAGACCTTCTAGTCGCATGTGTGTACAGTTCCAGTATTTAGTCCAAATGCTCACGGAGTCGGTTATCTATAGTCAGTTGTCTGAGAGTTATTCTAACAACATGCTTTGTGCAATATCGTACAATGTGTTTTAACTGCTCAAGCGAAGTCGTGCAGTGAAACTGCCATGCGGGGAATGCTTTAGTGTTTCCAGAGAATAAACCTGGATATTTGTAATTTATGGTATTTGTAAAGTGTGGCATGGTTTGAAACTAAGTAGTTTAGTTTGGGCTATAATTTCATATTTAAAGGTACCATAGGATTTATTTAAAAATGTTCTCTGATGTCTCCATAGAAGATACAAATGTGACTGTAGTCAACGCGAGTAAATGAGCAGATGCTGTTTTACATGGCCATTTACACCTCTATAATTGGGCTCTAGAATGAAACGGGCTGTTGTCTCTTTTTTAGGGAGCTCATGAATAATTTGATGCGCTCTGCTCTGATTTACTGTGAGACGCCACAGTGATCACACAAAAGCAAAATGTTGAAATAGACACAGGCCAGAAAATAAAATGAACCCGGTGTGTAAATAAGTTAGGTCATCATACTATTTAGTTAGCTATGCTAGTTACTTAACGCCTACTAGTAACATTGCCTATACTAGATGCCTGATTTTGTTTGTTTTGTAATTTTTTTGTTTCACCTTAAATTGCGTTTATGGCATATTGCAGAGAGACTTTCAGTTTGATTATTTCTTATGCAGCTAGACAAAGGTAAAGTTAGGAGTCTTGCCCAACCACTTGTATTGGTAGTAATTAGTAATTAGCGTGGGAGGTTGTGCTACACTATACTATATATGCCAATTACTCTGCAGTTACACCCTGGCAGCAATATTAGCTGTATCATTTAAGATGGTACGGAACATTCAAATAACAAGACTACAATTTTTGCAAATGCAGGATTTGTATTTGAAAGAGGAACAACCATGTTTGAGGCTCACAATATGTACAGTTCTACGTACCAAACCTTCTATGGAGTTTATAATTTGGCTTCTGAAACTTGTCTCGCTGTATGGAGGCACTTCCTGCTCTGACAAGTGTCTTTGCTCTTATTAGTTATCTTTTACACTATTAATATCATTACTTTTCATCTATTAGAAAGTATAATTATACAGACATATTAACACTGAACATTAACTGTAGGGAATATTTAAAACAACACATTTATGACTTCAGTCATACATTCAGTGTGTGCTGCTGGTGTGGGTTTCCTCTTTTTTAAAGGTACCAGAAAATAGTGCCAATAGCACCCCCTTGTGGTAAATCTGAATTATTGTGGAGAAAACTAATAACCTATATATTTCACAGCAATGATATCTTAAAATATTTTACTTGCTTTTTTTTATTTGTTTTGTTTTTATTTTTCCACTGTTGAACTTTGAACTTGAATTTTTTGTAATTTGTTATGATTATTTTTTATAATTAATTAATTAATTCATTCATTAATTCATTCATTCATTCATTCATTCATTTCTATTATTAATCTTACTGACAAAGCAATAGCACTTGCAACTGCTTATTAAATGCTCAGAAACTTTACATATAGCCTTGAATCTTGCAGCTCAACACTATATCCCTCAGCCACATCAGTTTGACCTGAGGTAAGATATCCAGATAACTCTACTGACTCTAACTTTTAGTTTTTTTACCAACCATACTTGACAAGTCCTTTTTGTCATTTGAGTAATCTGTTCCACCCATCATAGATTGCGAGATACAGCAATGGCTAAACGTCTCATTTTGGCCAGAGTTTCTGTTTAATTCCATTCACATGTTGGGACGTGGGTGGAACTCATGGCTCACTCCTCTCTCTCTGACCTGGAGTGAACCCAGAGTGGTTTGTGCAGGTTGGGTGTTTGGACCCCTCCTTGCCCTGGTAAAGGTCACATGTTCTGCCTGAGCGTCTCTGAACCGTTTGTGGCCCTCCCTCCATCTCTAGTCATTATCGGGGTCTGTCAGAGTGCTCGTCTAATGACGTCTCACCTGACAGGCTCACACACACACTGCTGAGATGAGCAGGCGCAGCACAGGAAAAGGCAGAGCCAGTGAAAAATGCAATCGATACCAAAACTCATCGTACTGTTTTCTGTTAAGGTGACAAAGTCTCTGAATTTAGCAAAGGACAGGTTTAAAGAAGAAAGATATTGAACATATTGCGTGTCTCGTACTGCCAATCCAGCTGTGTAAATAACAAGCCTGTTAACATGTAGCCATATTATTCAGTTATAGGTCATGGGACATAATATTTAGTAGGTGCTGTAAAGTATTTAGTATGAGCTATTCAGTAACTGTTTGTTATGTAAATGATGAAAGTGAGGAAATGATGTGTGCACCCACATAAACCCATTTAAACCCTTAGAACCCTCCTCACCAAACCATCTAAACGATGATCTCCATGGACAATCATCACTCTGCACTTTACATTAGCATATTTACATTGCACATATAGACTGACCTACTGTTATCTTCCATCCACACTGTATATCTGTAGTGTATGTATATACATATATAATATAACATTCTATGCCCTGTATATACCCTGCATCTCTCATCTACCTCAGCCTTACCATAGTGCTATATGGTAATGTGTACATCTGCATATATCATAGTTTTTATTCATAACATTTATTCACAACTGTAAATTAGTGTAACAGAGATTTTAGTGCTTAGTATTGTAGATATTTATTGTCTATTTATATGTTTGTATTGAAGTACTGTAAGGGACTACGCACCTAAGTTTTTCACTCACCTTCACACCTGTGAAAATGTGATGTGACAATAAAGTGATTTGATTTGATTTGATTTGAGAAGAAAGTGTAGCATATATACTCATCATTAAAATAATAGTTGGGCAAATAGCTGCACCCATAAGGAAACAACCAACAGGAATAAAACCTGGTGGGTAGGTTTGACATAGTAAAACATCCAAATGACTCAAGTTTCATGCTCAGCCTCCTAGGTAAGGAGGGGCCTTATTGCTGTACTTGACTGACACCACAACCACGATTGCAGACATTCAGTGAACAACAATGTCCTCCATGATTCATCCAGTTAGTGCCAGCACCGTTGGCAGATGATTGCATGTCTTTAATGCCTCATCAATATCACCAAAGACTATAAAGAGAATAGTGTTGTGCCAGACTCAGAATGACAGCAGGTCATCTTTAGAGACAAGTCACACTTTTGTCTTGGTGTAGACAACCAAAGAATCTGTGTGAGGAGGCACTGTGGTCAGCGCCAAGATAAACGGTTTGTCATCATGCGTCTAAAAGGCCTGGTATCACTCCACCCCCACCACACAATCTGCAGGAACTGTGTTAGAATATTTTAAAGATGCATGAATTCTAGATTATCACAGGACACTGTTTGGAACCTGTACAACTCAATGTCGAGACGTGTAGAACAAGAGTAGCTCAATAAATATTGCCCATGTCAGTCTAAATTTATCATCATTTATTGTTCCTGGTAACATTTATCATACTTGCTTTTGGCTGCTACTATTTTTTTTAACCACAAGTGTATATAGCAATCATGTGATATGTGCATATTTAGTTATACAGTGAAATGACATTTGCATTTACTACAGGTTTCAACTTGTTTTTTGGAATTATAAAATCATGTTTTTGTTTTCTATATTCAGCAAATTGGGGAAAAAAAATTCATATCTCCTTGTCTTCTTATGAAAACAAATTTGCCATCAATTAAAATGTTTAGATCTGCACTTCTGCATGAATAAATTGTACTTTTCCTTATTTATTAATGGTAATAACTAAGTCTTCTAGGGGCTGAGGGGTTTAAATGAGCTCTTGTAGAATGGCCTAGGCTCTAGGTTCAGGCAATATCCAATATTATGCAGACAGAGCCCCCATAAACGTATTTAATCTATATCCAGCGGAAGACATACACATCCGACACCTGCCTTAGAGTGATTTGTTCCTCAGCCTTAGCAGAGATGGCAGCATCAATCCCTCTAAATCCCTTCGGAAGACAAAGGTTCCAGTGGGATTGGACGCAGATCGGATTACCTCTCCATGCAGGACATGAGTGATGTCCACGGTGCTGGCCAGATTTGAAGGTTTGATCTCCGTGCCTGCCACTTTGTTTGCTCTGCTGATGACTGCATGAAAATGGAGCAGTGGCAAAACAGTCACGTTCATCTGCAGTGAAGGATGGCGGATGACAGCTCCGATGTTAGGGAAAAACATATCTGTAAAACTGACTGCAGAATATTTACTGTGTACAGACTTGCACTATAGAGAGTGTACAATTAACACACCCATAAGATATATTTGAACTTGAGGCAGACTAAAACATTAAATTGGTCACTATAGCATCACGACATGACATTGTATGAATATTTAATATTAGGAATATTATTCAGAATGCAATTACCTTTTATGTTTAAAATGTACCCTTTTATACCACTTACCCACAAAATTTAAAGCACCCAATAAAATTTGTTTATTAGCCATTTTGATGTACTAAACAAGCTTGTTAGCCAGACTAGTTCACAGTAACTGGCCCAAAATGCTACGGTTCCACCAAGAATTCTCCTGACCTGACTGAACTGGAGGGGAATATTGGTTTGGAAAAACATAGCATGTAAAATGCATAGCACATTTTATATTTTATTCTTGTTTATGATAATCACAGGAAATAATCAGCTTTGCTTGTAATTTGTTAGCATGTTATTTGATTGGGTGTGTTCGCATTTTTTCCATATGGCTTATCTTTTAAGCCACTTATTCTCCTTTGTGTGGGTGTAGGGTGCCGGAGCCTGTCCCAGCTTCCATTGGGCAGAAGGCAGGGAACACCCTGGACAGGTTGCCAATCCATCACAGGGAAGACACAACACATACATGTGCATGCACACTCACACCTGGGGCAATTTAGCATCTTCAAAAAGCACCTCCTGACTGAGTGTCTTTAGTCTTTAGAAACACCTGGAAGAATTCATTTGGAAGAAGCGATTTAGTATTGTGGAGGTCTGCTAAAGCCTGAGTAGACTGCTAAATCAGTAAGTGTTATTGAACATTTCTGAAGAATGATTAAAATAAACAGTAGCAAGGTAGTAAGTGATGAGCTCTACATCAGCATGGTACTGAACATGTCAGAAACCCACTGTCTAGTCAATCCTGTGAGCTATGTGTGCTATTGAGATGTGTTCTAAATGTATTCTGAATGCAGTCTGTATTGTGGCATGTCTGAGCATTCTTGTGCTTATCTGTGTGACTTTATTAATTGGCTCAGCGTAACGGACCCAAAACAGGAATTCACCTGACTCTCCCAACTGCCCACTCCAGTATTGGCTGAATTTAGCATATGTGGGGAAACAAATACACCATAAAGTGGTCTGTACAAACATTATTACAGATTTTGGCTACATTCAAAATGGCATACTACCCTCATACTACATCTGCCTAAAAGTAGTATGTAGTATGCAACCATATTGTAAATCTGTAATGCACTGAAGACATAACTCCAGTCAGACATTCTAGTGTGCACTGGGATCTTTGTGGTATACTGCATCCCATCATGCACTGCAGTCTCACCAGCTCAGTCTGCTTCTGCAGGATCATGTTTTTTTTATCAGAATTAACCTCAGAAAGTTAAAATATACAGGTCTGAAGATTAATAAAGGTTGAACTTGTTTAAGGGGTTGAGTTTTAGAGTGAAATATATGAGGGTAGCTAACAAATTAACAAAAAAAATATTTGACTATTGGTGTTCGAATGTATTGCGCAAGACTATATATACTGCACTTTACAGTTTTTAGAATAACGGTACCAAAAGGTTTCATAAAAGAACCACCTTTCATTGAATAACTTTGTAAATTGAATAAATCTGTTTTTGTAAACGAGCTAAGCAAATGTAAAAAACCTTTTCAAGACTTAAAGAACCATCACATAGTTTAATGATTCTATACCCACAAAAGAGAACCATACATCCATGCCAAGAACCACTTAGGAACCCCAGAGCATTCCTACTGTCTGCTCTGTCTCTAGTTTCTTTAATTCTACTCACTCAGTGCTTTGGATAGTGTGTTTTTAATATTACTATGAGCAAGCTGTTAAGCACTTAGCTGCAGGTTTGTCTGACTTTGTCTTTGATTTGACATTCCCTCCCGTTGTCCCTGGGCTGTGATGACCCCATGCTGAGGCTGCGAGGCCTGTGCAAGGGCCTGAGGTGCTTTGCCAGGGTGACTTATTGCTGCAGTGATGAAGTACACACAGGGCCTGGGAGGTGCAGAGGGGGGTAGTGCATGTGTGTAGTGCATGGGTGGGTGGGTGTGTGTGTGTTGTAATAGAGCACACCTTCACGGTCAGTAGTAACGGTCGCTGGCGCAGGTCCGGCAGAGTACGTGAAGGACAATACAGATTGGCCTGGGGTCACTCTGCATGGCCAGACTCAGCTAGAAGCTGCGAGCAGAGGTGTAATCTCCACATATTAACAACTAGCAGCCAAGAAGCTCTTCAAAGAGAAAGACCTATAACCCGCAGTTTTATACCCCCAGCCGTTTGACACAACCACATGCACACACCACTGTGCTTGCCCCGCGCCATGTTGTGGGTCAGCCTGCAAGACTGGGGGATTTGCCGGGTGACCCTGGCCCAGCCGCTCTGCCCCCGCCTGCCTGGGCTCAGCCAGCTGTAAAATGAGGTGCAGGCAGGAACCTGCTGGTAATGAGAAGTGGCATCTCGTTCAGCCTAACCTCGGGAAAATCGCTTCTATAAATACCTTCTATAAATAAAGTCTACCTTGGCCGGGCCTACACAGGGCTTTCTGAAAAGGTCATCACCAGCCCTCTCATCCACCTCCCTCACTGTCTTTCACCATCATCACTCTCACGTGTTTATTTGACGGTTTATCCCACTTTTACTGATCCACGTGACTTCTTCTTGTTTACTTGCATGGCATCTACCTTTTCAGACCGCCCACTCTGTGTCATTCAGAGTGGGCGGTTGGGGTGATGCTGCTTCACTTAATTGGAGGTGTTGGGCAGTGTTGAGGGTGAGAGGGCGATTCTACATGGTGTTAATTTCTTCCCTAAAGGGTTAAATGTTCCCACCTTTGTTCATTTCACACTGTTTCACAGTTTTATTATTAGTGTAATTTTTTATATTTATATTTTTATATATATATATATATATATATATATATATATATATATATATAAGCATATACATATATATATATTATGAATGTCACATGTTTGAATACCAATGAATATTTTCTCATATATATAAACATATATATATATACACACATACACATGCAAATGATTCAAGGATGGGGCTTGTCAATATACCTGATTGACCAAACAACCATGATTGTCGACATTCAGCGAGCAGTGATGCCCTCCATGAATCATCTTGTTGCCCCCATGAGAGCACCACTGGCAGATGGCTGCACAATCCAGGGCTACATGCACTCAGACCGTTACGACACCTGCCCTTAACACCACGTCAACATCGCTAAAGACTGCAATGGTGCCATATGTCATACCCGAGTGTCAAGGAGTGATTTAAAATGGCAGCTGGCCCTGCTTGTCCTGCTTGTCATGCGTCACATATGCAGAAGGCCTAGTATCACTCCACCCCTACTGCAAAATCTGCAGGATTTGTGTGAGAATGTTTAACTGCATGAGATGGATTATCACAGGATTAGGAAACCATTAGGAACCTCCAGATGTATGCATGTTGTATGAGCAAACATGGCAGCCTAACACCATACCGAAAGGCACTTCTTCTGTATGTGTAGCTCAATAAATATAGCCTATATCAGTTTTTAATCATGTATTGTTTCTGGTAACCTTTATCTTTACGTATATAGATTTACTTCCATGTCCAATGTAACAACTATAAAGTTCAGGGGAGCGTTTAACAGTAGGCCACCATAGGGAACACAACACAGGCAAAACTGTTGTTAAGCAGTGTGCTGTGCACAGCAAATAGAAAAGCAGGCGTATTACAGTGGATCAGTGGGTCAGAACAAGCCTGGAGCATAGTGTAAATAACCCTGAATGGTAATGCTGTCCTTGAATGTTCAACCGGCAGCAGTGAACAAGCTCTATTATCCCCAGCATGACTGGGTGTGAATCTGAGTGGTCCAGTCTCTCTGGGATCTGGGTCTCTAAATAGCCCTTCATATTCATCCACGGTGAGGAAATCCTCAGGCCTTACTCACCTCACCCCTGCTACCTAAACTGATTAGCTTCATTCAGCATGGATCTTCAGGCCAAAATTGACGCATAAGAGAACACTTATCGATCATTATTCATATTGATTAAGCAACCTGTGTCAGCTCAAGGGGGGTTAGCTGCTATTGATTTGACCAAATTAGCGTGAACACAAGGAGGGCAAATTAGTTTAGGCACGTTGTGTCTAAGGGAATATGACTGCACATTTCAATAGGCCTCTCCCTATGACTGCATTCATTAGACATCTGTTTAAGAATTCATATACCAGTATTAGTTAGATGGTCATAGTCAGGTAACTGCACAACAACAGCAACATTCTGTAAATGATATGAAGATGAAGGGATAATTTGGTGAAACATAAAAATGACATTTTAAGTTTTTTCAATGTAAATGTTGCTGATCAGGCAAGACATGTTAGCTAATAAGCTACTGAAGTGTATGTCTTGTCAGTTAGCACTAATATGCCTAAATCATTAAAGCTATGTTGACTTTGTAAGCGATCATAAAAAGACTTTCATGTGGTTTCTAAGACTATGTGATGTATTGTGATGATGGCTATGAAAAAATTGAGACCCCTCAGATGAAGATTTTATTCATGCCATTTAAGGAAGGATGTCTGCCAACTTGCAGTGACTTTAGTGAGATTCTCAAGTGGCTGGTGTGAGACCAGCATAATATTGTCAGTTTTGCATTCTTAAGTACGCTTCCGTTGCTACACTGCTTTACAGCATTCGACTAACTAAAATTATCAACAGAAATTACAGCTTTAACAGTATTTCATTTGTGTATCATGTTGCAGAGATACCTACTTACTAACCAGCTAGCCTTGGTCCGTCCTTCCTTCCTCATAATAACACTTTGTATCTGAACAGGTGATATTGTGTCACTGTAGCAACCAGTCTGCCAATCAACATGAGAGTATGAAGAAGTAGCATAGCTCCTGGGTAGATGGACAGGTATCCAATAGAAAGAAGAGTAAAAGCAATAAGTGAAGCTCTTTGCGAGATACTGACCATTACTGCCCGCTCAAACAAAAAAACAAAAGCAAAACAAAAGTTAACATTAGCATTGCCTTCCACTGCTGGAGATGCTCTTGGATTATATAGGGATGAAAGCTGATGCTAAACTCAGAGCATATCTTTTAGACAGGTAAGTAAACAGCTGTTGATGCTAACATTAAAAAGGATGCGCTGTACATTTCTTTGTTTCTCCTGTGATACAGGTAAGTACAGCTGAAGTAATTGGTCCAGAAGTTATCATGGTAAAGATCAAAATTTAGTTTAACCTATTGATATGAGGCCCCCTCATAAAGCCATAGGCTAGAGCATATGTAGCCAAGAATATCACTCCTATCATTGTTTACACCCGTGATTATCATATGAGTTTTGTCTCATTTTTGTGCATATTAGATTTACATAGATTTGTGATGCCTTAACATTTGTCTGTTTTTTTGCCATTTTTGTCTTACAGTTAGTCTTGGATTAGCTGTTTGTCCTGCCTAGCCTATAATCTACCTACAAAGCTGAGTACTGCTCTTTACCATTTTCCTTGTTTATACCATGTTATTATTCTATGTACAAAAAAACGCAGAGAGCAGAGTACTTTGTCACTGTCAGAGTCAACAAACTTAGTTCGGCAAACATAATCAAAACCAGGAGGTCTGGCAGGAGTCAAAACAAAGAGCGCAAACAGACCAGCAAACATAGCAAAGGAAGAATCTGAAAGAGTAAAAATGCAAAGTATTGGAAACCAGAGATAGCAAAAGAGAGCAAGGAGAAATGCTCAGTATGCAAACGGGGTTTGGCAATACTTCAAAGTGAAAAAAAAACAACAACAACAACAGGGTATATAAACAAACAGAGAAGATTGTGAGCAAGTGTGTGTGTGGTTAGTATTAGGGAGATGGGAGAATGGGAGAATGGGATCTAATTGGTGGGTTCCAGATATATGGTTGTGAGTTTATCGAGTACTGAACTGATGCTGTTCGGAGGCAGCGGGGAAACCCGGAAACATGACAGTCATCAGCAAAACCAGTATGTGTTGTATTTTAGCTGCTGCAATAGAAGTTATAATGCTACCATATGTTGTGTTGCTGAACACCAACCTAAACCAATATCATCCCGCTTAGGCAAGCTTCAATTCTCTAATATAGCCTTTCTTGTGTAATCACGTTGTTAGCATTAGCTTTGTCTAACCTAGTCTGCCTTTGTGCATTTAGTCTCTTGTTAACGGTTCTGTTTCGTAATTGGTCTTATTTGTTATATTAGGTCAGCATAATGGTGCAGTGGGTAGCACTGTCACTGAACCTCAAGAAGAGCCTGGGTTCAATTCCTGGCTGGGGAATGTGGGGTCCTTTCGGTCATTTCTGTGTGCCCCTAGGTGAATATGTATGTCTGTGTGTCTGCCCTGCCCTGAGTTGGTGACTTGGTGCAGGGTGTTTCCTCCCTTCTTCCCAGTGAGTGCTAGGATAGGGTACAGCACCCCCAATGACCTTGAAGAAAAAGTGTGAGCGAGTGAGTGAGAGTGTCTTTAAATTACTCCTTTGACGTTGTACTATTTATTCATTTTTACTAATGCACTTTTTACAGATAGCAGTATTTCGGGAGGTTTTAGAAACCACATGAGCATGTTTATTTTTTTTAACACTTCGCCTTCTAAGTGTGTGAGGATTTAACCATACACTGTGCACAATGCTAATTGGTCATGGTCTTATGTGGATTCTAACATAGCAGCTGCTTTTTCTCACTATCCCTGGGAACCATAGCATGTTTTGATCGTGCTCCACTCCTGACTCCTGCATCTCCTGAGTGCAGTACACTGTGGACCTGCATTCCCTCACTCCAATAAAATGGTATTACATCAGAAATCCAGCAGGTCCTGCTCTTCCCACCACTGCAGCCACTGATTAGCACCTGGGAAATCTTATTTCTCCTCCATCAAATATTAATTGCTTGCCCAAAACAAGTGAGTAAATAAGTCATGAAAAGGCAACATAAAGACAACCCACCTGGGAGCAGTGAGAAGATATTTTCAAAGTTCCTCTATCGGAAACAAAAACATGTTGAGAAGCAGGAAGAAATGAATATGTAGCAGCCCAGTGCTCTTTACCCTGGCAGTGATCTCATGTATGGACAGGACAGGGCTTTTCCAGAAATTAATGGCATGCTTGGAGAGGCTTCAACCTAAACATTATGATGGCCATTGGAATAAAGCTCATATGACCTGCAATGAATTGCTTGAGCTGCACTGAAAGTAATAGATGGTGATTTTGCTGAATAACTATGGTTCAAACAGTAAAACCCAATCTCCTGGCTCCTCTCGTGCGCAGATAGCGAGCTGGAGAGGCAATTTAACCCAGACGGGCAACAGCATCCTCGTCTTTATAGAAGTTGAAAGACAGCCATTGACAGATTGAGGTTCATTCTGTGATACGCACAGCAAAAAGATACAAGGAAATAGTCACTTCTCCTTAAATATCCCGAGGGATCTCATTCTGTGGACATCATTTTTTTTGGGTCAGCGAGTTAATGCTAAAAATATGTCCTGCCAAAACCCCACCATTTATCTGGGTGGGTATTCTGTGTCATGCTCAGCATGGGTAATTCTCAGTGGGACTCCCCTCCGCCGTGGAAGACAGGACTGACTGGCAAAGTTAGACATTATCTCTGCTGTGATAGCCCTCTGTCGCTCCGTCTCACTGCACACTGTAACGACTCTAGCAGTAATTAGAAGGCCAATGTGACATACCCCACACTTACAGCCAGTCGGGATCTGCTTTTCCCCCCTCGTCAGGCCTTTCCCTCCTGTTTGTCGGCGATCCTAATGACATTTTATGTGCGCGACCCATGCACCTCATCATGCTCGCTTGTACTTTCCATTAAAGCCTGGAGACTGCAGAGCCTGCACTTTGCCCGTCCGCCAGCTCTTCTACACCGTTAGTTTTGGCCATCCGTCAGGTAGACATAAGTGTTAATGAGTGGAACAGAACACACTCTGTGGTGTTTCTACCTCTTAGAGAGCCTGTGAACAGTTTCTTTTTGTGGTTCTGAGAATGTTTCACCCGTTGCCTTATAGTTTCACACTGAAAAATGTATAAGATGGACTGAGGAGACTGTGGGTCAGATGAAGTGGGTTTGCTGATAATACTCAGAGCACAAAGAGCTGTGATGTGTGCTGACATGTGAGGCCGTGGAGCTTTTAAACAATGGTCACTCACCATTAGTAGAGAGTGCCTGTCACCTGGCTGCATCGCTGCACTTAGAGCTTCACATCTGCCCCAGGCTGAATTGCATCGTGGGATTGTTACGTGTCTGAGACTAAAACCTGTCCTAAAGTAAAGTACACTTAGCAAAAAGGTACCGCGTGGTGCCATGTAGAGAGTCTACCAGCTTGTCCCACCTGACTTTCAGGATTGAGGCTCAAATTAATACTGCCAAAACAACACTACTGTAGGAATAGCCATAGCGGTGCAAAGATGAAACTTATGACTAATCATAAGCTGAACAATCAGAGCACACTGGACAGTGAGATGACACAGTGTCTTCATTTAGCTGACGCTCTTATCCAGAGCATCTTACAAGGTTAATCATATTACAGGTAGTTCAACGTAGTATTAGGAGTCTTGCCCAGGGACTCTTATTGGTGTAGCATGGCATTTGGGGATTTGAACCCCAGTCTCCCATGTGTGGTGGTGTCTGTTTGGCAGGTAGTGGTGTTACCTGCTGAGCTACACCAACCTGCCGGACTCATGGGAGGCGGGACGTAAAGACACAGGAGCTCTAACAGAGCACTTCAGACAGAGGTGAATGCAGATCTACAACATGAGACACATAGTATTTTGGGAACACTGAAGCATGTAAATCATTTCTATAAGACCCCAATAATTATGAACACTGAATCATATATGAACATATAACTACAATGTAAATTTGTATAGTTTCCTGCTGTATTTTTAACCTAACCATAGAAATTACTTATTTTCTGTAATATCTTATCTTATAAACTTACTAATATAATATTAGGTGCTTCTGCTTCATCAAAGAGCACATATTTAGAGGTACGCATGAGTATTTTTTTTTCTTGACAACATCCCTGAGAGCGTTCTGGTTTTCCCAAATCCTCTATCAACATCCTGTTGAAGCAATGCTGTATTGCTGGTATTATCTACCTGGAAATAAGTTCATTGCTTTTGTAATGCAAAAAGACACTAATGTGTCCTATAGCTAATGTCTCTAAAGAAGAACCCTGTTTTAACACAGCCCGTTAACAGGCGTGTATTTTAACAGGTCACCTTTCATTTGATTTTCCACTACAACATGTAAAGAGCTAAGTCAGCAGCTGGAACCTGCCTGAATATTGTTGCATACCCTCAAGGTCATTCTAAAGTAAGAGCCATGCTGGGCCTATCCTAGTGCCATCCCCAGTGCTCCCATCTTAACTACTCAAATATGTTGTCCTTCCCCAGGTCCAGTCCATTAAAACCTTCTTTGAATGTTCTCCATGCCTTTCGGGAAGGTCCTGGCACAGAAGAGAGATGGAGAGAGACAGACAGTAGAGAGGGACGAATAGTCCCCCTCCTCCTTCAGCCCCCTCCCCAAGTCAGTACCTTTATCTTCTGGCCTATTAACAACTGTTACTGGTGCTTTAATTATACCCCTGTGATGGCGCAGAGTGGCAGGCTCATGTCTTCTTCCTCCCTGGGGAAGGCGTGTAATTACCAGCATCCATCGGCCGAGCCTGCGCTCAGCGCTGCTCCGACCGCCACCGGCCCTGTTCCGCCACAGCTCCCGCCATAATCACGCCGTCTCCAACAAACATCTGTTCCCTGAGCCATGAGTCCAAAAGGCCCAGGCCTGTCACACACAGCCGCTCCCCTTCTATGTCCACCTTTCACCTCCCCACCCGCTCCCTCTGCTAATGGCTCCGCTCAGGGAGGGAAGGGAGACAGAGCGGGAGGTAAACAGAAACACTGCCAGAATGTAATTAAGATGGGAAGCATAAATGAAGGGCATAAGCTTGTGGTTCTCCTTAAGCTTTAACTTCACAGACTGCCTTACATGTTGGACAATAACAGCATGATCTACACCAGTGCAAAAGTAAGGCCTCACAATTTTCCAGTTTTCCCAAAAGAAGTCAATCAGGCAAGACCTGTCTGGTGTCCAAATTCTGATTCCTTATTTTGGACATCATACTAACTGCTGGTTTACAGCCAAAATTCAGACAACAATTAATTTTGACATATGTAGGTAACCGTGTAACTATTCCTTTACCTATTTGTTTTCTTATGAGAACCCTATTTGAAGAGTAAATTTATCATACTGAATTAAAAAGCCATTTTCTGTCCATAAAGATATTGAAGGGCCTAGGTTTTAAAATGCAGTAGCACTTCTCTAACATACTGTGGCTCACATGCAGGTTATGCTTTCTGAATCCTTTGGTTTATTCATGTCATATCACTTCCATAACTCTCAGTCCAGCTGATGCCTCCGTGACTGACGGCTCTTTAAATGAGACACTATCGATTTTTGCAAAATACACAGGGATCAAAAGTTTTCCCAGTAAAATACAAAATATATAAAACCAGACAGCGGACCAAAAGAACAATATGAAGCTGTAATGAAGAATGCATGAAGTCTTGGAAAGTGTTGCAGACCTGAAACTTTTAGTATTAAGAGATGATCAAGGGGCTCAACATGGAAAAGCCATTTCAGCTAAACGTCTGAAGTCTCTACTGTTTTACATAGACATGAGACAGTAGACGTTTTACATTAAGAAGCTGTGGAAAAACAACATCCAGGTTTTGAAAGCCTCAGTAAAAGCCAGAAGAGGTGGAGATAAAGTGCTATGCTGTATTCCCATTATTCCAAAAGTATCTGGGTCATCTCTGGCCTCTTTATGTCTGCTCTAAATGTTACTGTTGTATGTTTGTTGTTTCTGTTGTTACTTTTCTTCTTCGTTTCATTACATTTTTCTTTGTCTTCTTAAACCTGGTGTTGTTCGTTTTATGTTGTCTTGTTGCTGTTCTTCTTCTTCTTCTTCTTCTTCTTCTTCTTCTTCTTCTTCTTCTTCTCACCTTCTTGCTATTTACCTTCATCTTTTTTTTCTTCTTCTATAACTTCTATTCCATGTTTGCGTTTCCCATGTCCATTTTAAATCTTCTTATTTTTGTTGTTGTTCCTGCTTCTTCTCCTTCATGTTGGAGTTGTTCTACTACTACAGTTCCATGTCATTTTCCATGTCCATTTTAAATATTCTTCTTGTTTTATGTTGTTTTTGATCTTCTTCTTCTTCTTCTTCTACTACTACTACTACTGCTGCTGTTCCATGTTTGCATTTCCCGTGTTCATTTTAAATCTTTAACATCCTAAAGTTAGCCCATGCTATGTTTTCTAAATGGGGCTGACAAATTAATGATCATAAATCTTCATCACTTCCCTGTTTTAGTTCTGCTTGGTTTGAGTAAATCATGATTGACTGAAGAGAGGCTTAGCTTCAGATGTCATTCCCCGATCTCGCTTTGGCCTGCATTTTTTTTCATTTTTGAGACTCTGCACAATAAAAGAAACTTTTATCTGTTTGTCAGTTTTGGGTCTTAATACTCTTCTAATCCCTCTTTTTTTTGCTATGCACGGCCTGGGTCTGGGCGAACCGGAGTCAAGCTGGTGTTTTCATTTCATTCATGTTTTCAATTTTTGAACTCTCAACTGAGCCTGTTGCTGCTGTTTTTGTCCTTGTTATTGTTCCTGTCCTTCTTTTTCTTCTTCTTCTTCTTCTTCTTCTTCTTGTACTACTACTACTACTACTGCCGTTCCATGTTTGCATTTCCCGTGTCCATTTTAAATCTTTAATATCCTAAAGTTAGCCCATGCTATGTATTCTAAATGGTGCTGACAAATTAATGATCATAAATCTCCAGCACTTCCATATTTTAGTTCTGCTTGGTTTGAGTAAATCATGATTGATTAAACTGAGGCTTAACTTCAGATGTCACTTCAGATGTCAATCACTTTGGCCTGCATTCCTTTTTTTTTTTCTTGAGACTCTGCTATATAAAAGAAACTTCCCTCTGTTTGTCCTCCTCTTTCCCTCCATCTTATTTTTCCTCTTTTTTTTCCACTCCACACTGCATGGGCCTGGGCGACCCTGGGCCAAGATTTCATGGGAAGTGAGGGGCTTGCCGCCAAGCAAGAGGCAGACTTAGGGAGTAATCAGTGTTCAAGTCTGTAGAGACCATAAAGTCATTTCCCTTTTCTCAATGATGAGATGCAGCAGCTTTCTCCACTCCCAATCCCATTCCCACAGCGCTCTCCCTATGAAAGCACAGAGCAGCTTCTGACCACGCTTCGTACATCAGCTAAGTTGAGAAATACAGACAGACGCAGGAGGTAAATAAAGCTAAAACCCAAATTTAATCTCCAAAATGTGGGTGAACGGGGACGGGAAGGAGATCAAACTGAGAGAAATACTGCTGATCAAAGCGACGGCAGAAGCGTGGTGCGTTTTGGTAGGTTAGTGCTTTTAAAAACAGTTTTATTTATTCCAGTTTTTAAAGAAAGTCATAGACGTGCCATGTATGGCAGCTCTGACATTAACAAGAAATGTATTAGATCGAAGAAAGTCATAAATATGCATAGAGATATTAGGCTGGTGTTAACTGTAAGCACCTGTCTACTTAACACTGACAGGAGATCATTGAGTGACTTTATGAAGTCCCCCCTCCTCCCTCTGCCTTCCCAAAGCCACGTGTCCTTCCTTAATGTTGCCTCTCCTCTCCTCTTCTTTGACAGCGCTGCTGACAATCCACACTTCAGAAAAAAGTTTGGATTTTTTTTTTACACGTCAAGTTTTAGTAGTGATGGCTCAAGGTGAACATAATTGTAGCTCCTTATAAAGGATGCTAGGCACTGGGAAATTAATAATGCATTTTTTTGCCAAGTAAAATTTGGGAACATCCTGATACATCTGCCACAGCGACCTCTAAAGCTGTGCAAACCAAAGTGTCAAAGGATGTGCATTTATTTCACTTCTGCCAGTATGAGCTGTCTGCTAGTATTAATATTGACAGGAAATATTTGAGTGCATTTCCTGTAGACTTAATATCCTCTGCGCTTCTAAAAAGCCGGGTTAATCTGGTTCTGAGTTCCGCCTTGGGTGTAATCTTTGGTGATGTGGATTTCCCCAGATTACCGTGAACAACAAAAAGTATATATGTTAAACCATTTGATGAGCTGCCTACTTTCAAATACTTCAAGGACATAGAGTTTCCCTGGAAAACAGCACTTAACATATTTCACCAGTAAAATATATAAATACACCCACATAGGACCTTCTGTGTGGTCTTGTTTGTTGTGATCTGTTCATTGCTGGTAAAATTAGTGTTCCTGATAAAGCACTGCTAAGCATTGTGTTCATGAGCTTTTCTGCTGGGACTTAAGTTTGAGTCATGTGCTTTGCCGTGTGCCATCTGAGACTCAGGATCCTTAAGGATGTGTTGTCTATGTCTCTGAGTCCTTTTGCCAAGTCTTACGCCAAATAGAGCCCAGGAGAGAGTTTAAGCATTGTCAGTTATCACTAGCAATAAAAGTACAGTACTCATTGAAATATGCAGGAAAGTTCTGACTTATTTGCAGATTCCAAATATGCAGTCCACATATTTGTGTTCATAAGTAGAATAGAAAATATTGTATGCAGTTATTAAAAGAGACACTTAACAATTCGCTTCAAGCCTTAGCTGTGCTTTGCCATCAGCTACTCTCAGTTCTTCCTGCTCACACCGATACTCCCCTGGCAGACTATCAATAATACTCTGTCTAGCCCCAGGAGACTAACAACAATAGACCTTACACCTTCCCACAAAGAGAATATCAGAATATCGGAAATATCAGATATAATAATAATAATATCAGAATAAACCCAGGAATAACTGTTAAAGAGGTAATAACTAAACTAACATGTGAAAATGTTTTCTTGGGCATGATACAATATTTTATTATGATTTGAATTTGTAAGGCAGGCATATAGTCTTGTTTTTAGCTGCTGATCCAGTTGTAAACAGAATATAAAATTATGCACTGTGTGTTTGTATTACCTTGGAAGAGTGTACTTGACTTCTAAAACTAAAATGGAATTCCACTGACTGTTTTGCATTTCTCTATAAGTCAGTAATTGGGGTCAACAAAGTGATTCAGAGTGGTTTGATGTAATAGTGCTCATTGTAAAGGAACTAACAGACTCAGGGCTGGTAAGAGGAATCAGGAGATGCAATGAATGCAAGGCAATATAGCCAATATATACTGACTTTTGTATATATGTCTTCTGAGGTACTATATGCACTGTTTATAATTGTGCCTAATCAGAAAACTGTAAAAATGCCATGCATGTGCTTCTCCACCATGAATTGATTTCAAAAAGCCTCTTGTAGGTTTAAACCAGAACTGTCATAAAAAATGGGTACTTTACTTTAGTGTACTGTTCATTATTCTACACCATTAGCTGCTCATGACAGCTAACATCACCCTATATAAATGTTTATAAATACAGCGGGGGTTTCCGAATACTACTGCAGGCATTGGGCAACATATTTATACCAGGTCATGTAATACATTTCTTTAAGAGAGCCTTTTGACAACATTAAATGGTTCAGATATCTGGTTCTTATAACAACCGTTATGAACAATCTGAGTCTAGAAATCTGCTAGAATGACATATTTAACATAAATCCACTGTCAATGACCTTGTTCAAAAGAACTCATAAAACCTTTGCTGAGTATAATAAATAATACACTTATCGTCAAAAGAATAGTTGCACTAAGAAGTGTTGGATTGCGATGCTATTGGGAAGGAATGTGTGATGATGATAACGATGATGATAATTTTGACTAAAATGGGCAATATTTATTGAGCTACACACACAGAAGTAGTTGTAGAGGTTTCTAATGGTGTCCTGTAATAATCAATCCCATTCAGCTTGAATATTCCCACACAATTCCTGCAGATTTTGTGGTAGGGGTGGAGGTGGAGTGACAGAAGCCCTTTGGGATGTGTGGCACGTGACAACAAACTGTTGGCTAAAATCTTGGCGCTGGCCATGGTGCCTCCACACATGAATTTGTTGGTCGTCTCCACCAGGACAAAAGTGGGACTCGTCACTGAAGAGGAGTCACTTTGGCGACATGGCGTTAAGGGCAGGCACTAACAGGATGACTCATGCATCACGGCAATTATGGCTCTTCGGGCAGTCAGGGACCCTGATAAGGTACACCTTTGCTTATGTCACATGGCATGAGTGACTGAATCATTCGCATGTCTCACAATGTCAAAACAACCCACCAAGTTTCGTTCCTGTCGGTTAATTCCTTCAGGGTGCAACTATTTGTGTAACTATTCTTTTGATGATGTGTGCATGTATATGTATATATACATATAAATTTAGCCAGTGAACTAACCTATGCATGCCCTGACCACAAATATGTAAAATAAGCACATTTGTGTATGTAATTGTAAAAAGTTTTTGGTTTGTTTGTTGTTTATTGTGGGATTATACAAGTTTACATAATCTACAGAACATATTAAACCTATAAAAATGTGCACAAAATAAAAATCATATTTTTTCTCCATGGGCAGTAAATAATGCATTGCTAGTATAGATATTGGCAGTTGGTTGTTGTTTACGTCCTAACACATTTAAACCTAAATCATGCTTCAAATCTCCAGTCTTCATGAGGCTGACGGGGATTTTTGCCAGACCTCCATATATTCTCCAACCTTGCAACAGCAAGAGTACATCTGTGGGCAGAGCCATTTCAGGCCAACTGGAAGTGAGCTGTTCAAAAGTTTTGGCATCAGTGTTGGAAACAGCTGTCCTTGCACTTGAGAGGGCAACAGGGACGTTAAGTCGTCCTCGTTCAGGGATGCCATGACTTTACAGCAGCCTGTCTGTCACGCCGCAGGACTCCCAGGCCAGACAGCAGCCCAACCAAAGGTGCTGTTGTTTACTGTTGCGTTAACTCTCCTCCTCTGTCTGTGGCTGTTCTGCTCCTGCTGAGCCAGCCTACCCCTCCGCCCCCCACTCCTCAGTCAGCAGTGCCAGTGATCCAGGTGGGGGTGCAGGCGAGCTGGGGGACCAAGAGCAGGTCAGAACCCAACAAGCTGTGCCCAGAGAGCGCCTCACGCCCGCTGAGCAGGACGCACTTTCAGCCCAGGTGGTACGCCTGCCACCCTGCTCACTGACTCATGTAGATGAGTTACCCGCACACATACACACACACAGGCATACACACACGCATACACAGGCAAATAAACTTCACTCAGGACGTGCCTTTAAAATGCCTTTGAATAGTTCTGACATGGTCCTGCAGGTTTATGAATAAACAGCCAAGCAGCCAGCTGTGATGTTCAAATAGCACATCTTTCTCCCTCTCCCTCTCTGTTTTTCTCTCTCTCTTTTTTTCATTCTCTCTCACATACAGAATCTCATCTCAAACTATGATCCAATCTTAAAGTACATTCTTGGCCTGGTACAGTACTTTGCAAGTCTCAGAGACCACCCTTCATTTATTTTATTTACAGTGTGGATGGTTATTATAAGTATCAGTTATTCATTCTTCAGCAACAAACAGCAGAAAGCACAAAGCATGATACACCACTTTCAAGAATTCTCCTTTATCCTGATTGGTGGGAATGAGCTGGGTTTAAAATTGTTTTCCAGTAAGCATCAGTTGTTACAAATGTATATAGTCACTGTCCAAAGAAAAACATGTATCTCCAAAATGGCAACTTCACAGGAGAGGCCAAAAACCTCTGTTAATTTGAATGGAATTCAATGGAACTGGACATATTTCCAAGCTGTTTTGGGCCATTTCTGTTGGTCCATTCTTCATGAAATTCCCACACAGTGTAAACAGCAGCCCATATGTTCAAATGAGGCATAAAAGTAAAAATCAACAAATATGGAAATACATGGTTTTTTTTTTTGGACAGTGACGATATACGGCTTTTTGGAATCTGTTTGTATATAACTATATTTTTTGTTACTTATTTTTGTTACTTGTCATACGTGTTGCTCTTACCAAGACAAATTCCTTGGTGAAATAAAGAGATTCTGATTCTGATTCTATATACAGCAAAATATACAGAGTCCTCAACAGCTACATATACTTCAGAATTCAGGCATCTCACAGGCATATGGACAATACAGATTACACTCAGGATTTTGGTCAGTCACACATCAGCAAACAGCCCAGAATCCTGGGTGTAATCCATGGACTACATATGCATGTATGACACACTTGCACACAACAGGGAGTCAGATTCTGACCCCTGCAGCTCATCGATAACTGTCAATGCACAGCTGTCCACGAGAGTGGGTAGTGACAGGGGGTCATGGTGTTACGAGCGAGTTACACTTCAAAGTGTTACAAGTGGTATAAAAGCGAATTACACTTATGTAGATAAAAAAAACTTTAAAAAAAAGAAATAAAAAACTTTTAATAAGCTTTTACTACAACATTCTTACATTTCAGAAGCCTTGCATTCAATTACCCAAAAAATCTGCACCTCCAAAGTTCAGTCTTAGAACTTAGTTATATTTTCTGCTTCTTACTATTTTTTCTCAAGTTAAGCTAGTAAACCTTGGCTGTTCTGAGAATACCAGCAGCTTCTTTTCTTGATGCACAGATTTCCTTTTTTATTATTTCCTTTTCTCAGCGAGAGATTCTTAACAGCTTCACATCCTTTCAGACCAAAGGCTTCGGGTTGTCTTCTCACACAGGAAGGACGATCAGAAACATCTGTGGTGATATATTTTTAAAGATTTTCTTGATATCCCAAAATGCCCTACATTAACAGCTTTAAATGCTTTTGATTGTACACTGGCATATGAAAGGGAGAATGTTTCCTCTGTCACTGTCACTCTGGGCCTGGTATGCCTGCTATAGTGCAGTGTCTCTTTGTAGCGAGCAGGCACAAGACCTTTTACAAGGACTGCTTATTGCATTACTGCACCACATCATACAGCAACAACTATGTCTTTTCGGCTAGCTATAAGATAAAGCTAGCTCAGTATGTCCTATATGGGCATCATGGCAGAGGCTGAAGAGAAAAACACAGTAAGAGATAAGAGTACATCTCAGGCTTGTTTTTACTTACTGGTTTGAGTGGAAAGTGATAAAAGGATGTTAGACAGTCTCACAGCTAACGAGAAAACAGTCCAACAGCACAGTGTTCGTCCCGGCCAGTGTTATTTATGAAGGATTATGACGAGGATCTGTGTCAGACCTGTCTTCAGATGACTGTAGTTTCTCCAGATGCAAGAAGTCATCTAACCTCAGTCCTGTTTCAGGCTAACATGCAAAGAAATAAATTCATCTCACATTAAAAAGTTTCACCAGCCAATAAAGTTTGCAGCCTCCTGTAATAAAATCCTGTTACGTTACTGTACCTTGTGAGCCCATATGATTCTTTTCTTTTTGTGCCAAATTCTCTCTCCCCTTTAGTGCCCCTTGGTTAGTTACACAGCAGCAAACAATCAAAAATCATGGGATCATCTGTAGCTTACATAAGCATGTATGAAGCAAGTGTACATGAAGGGGAGTCGGATTCTGATTCCTGCAGCTCGTTGACAAATGCATGGGTACATCTGTCCATAAGAGTCAGTAGCGACAGGGGGCTCAAAGTGTGACAGGGGTGTAAAAGTGTATTACACAACACACATATAGAGAGATCTCTCGCATAATGCTGCTGGTGATGGTTTTGGTGGTCGCCCGCACCGTGCACAGTTATTAGGAGCCCAATTTTCTGCTGATCTTTTGAGCGATTTTTTGAACTCTAGTTTTGGAAACTGTTTTTTCACTTAGTGTATTTTGAGTTTCCCCTTATGCAAATGGATGGCGTTATATTCTCTTCAAAAATAGCTCTGGAAAAAGCAATAACTCATACTTAATGGCAGTTCTGACTGGAGAAATATATATATACACATAGGCATGGTGCTATTAGGATGAAACCGTTCTAGTGAATATTCTAGAGGTTAAATCATCCTTGTGTTGTCTGACTGGTCCAGACTGGGGCTCTTTGTCTGGTCTGAGTCTGTGTGTTGTTCTCTGCTTTTTTAGTTTATAATGATAGGCCTGGCCTTTGCCACGTGGGAGTGCCTGACTCACACTCCTAAGAGCCTGAGCGCTCAGACTGCTCGCTGCCTAACCTTCATGTGCGATCAATAAGCCTTTCAGAGGCCTCTTCTTTACGCTTTATGTTTTTCACTCTTGCTGGACCACTTACAGCGTTGTTCAAATCCCACATTTGATCAGGGTTGATGCAGTCAGCCCAACAGAACAGGGTTAGTTGAGATAATAGAACACAAATGTTTTACGTATTCATACATATAAACTGAATACCTGGTTGCAAATCACAAACTACATTATACTGCTTGTATTCCATAGAAATGAATTGCCTACAATTCCATAGAAATGACTGTCCCCTTAGTTTCTTTCGAATTGTTTCCCATTTATTGAATAGAAAACATGACGTGCATCTTTTATGCAAGAATGAGACAATGACATATATAAATATTCTTTAAATGAACATCTGCTTCACTTGTTCCATCAAGTATTTATTAGTCCAATGTCCAGGAACAATTTCCTAATCTTCTTTTGTCGATATGACATCACTTGTTAAACTGCTTCAGTGATTTATCCCAAAGTTCTAATTAGTGGAATATGTATTGAAGGGAGGGTTTCCAGGACAAACAGTGACTTGATGCCCTCAAGCTAAAAGACTTCAGCGAGGAAGATGAATGGAGCCCCCCTCCATCCTTCAGAGGTCAATGATTTCCCTTCCCATGTCAGAGGAGAAATAAACAGCAGGACATGAGGGGCTGTATTCTGTTCTGTGTACGCACTGAGGAGCTCTGTGGTGAGCTGCAGATCCCTATCTCCGAGAATAGCCCCCCCTTTACCCTCCATCTCTCCTCCTCCCCCTTACCTTCATTACGCATTTTTTTGTTTATGCTTGGGCGCAGCCATAGTCGCTCCTGATAGTTTTGGGTCAAGCGTGACTGGCTACGGGTTACTCTAAATAAATACACAGGGACTAGCCAGGAAGGAGCGGGTAGGCTGCACTTGCCGCCGGATCGCCCTTGATTAATCAGCTGGCAGATGCAGGGTGACTGTTTGTGTACACTCCCAGGTCCCTGGTTGGAGGACGGAATGGGGCCGGTGCAGACAGGGTTGATGCCGGGGCACTTAGACTGGTCGCATGGACTGGCCTGCATGGCTACACTTGATGAACTGCCATAAGAAGGCAGGGGCAGGCAGAAGCTCAAGGCCCACGAATAAAGTAGCCTATTGAGTTTGGAAAGTCCATGCAAATTATAGTTGATGTGCAATCTACCACTCAAAGCTTTGGACTTCACAGTATATTTACATATGTATGTAAAATGTGTGTACAGTCTTGTGCACACGTCAGAGACGTTCCTTCATGTATTTTTTTTTCCCAGTCAAAACAGCCATTAAACCCGCTTTTCCTCTGCATGGTACAGGATCACCCTACTTGCCTTTTTGGTGTTCCATTAGGTTCCATTAAGTGATATTTTTGTATCACCTCCACCGAGGTTTCAAGCAAGCTGAAAGCTAAAAGGGTTGAAACTAAAAGGTGGCATAAAACACTGTAAACTACTGATTGGCTGGAGAGAACCATCACTATAACCTTAAACACATATGCTAACGCTAGCTACCAGGTTAGCGTACCCTCTTGCATCACCTTTGAGCTACCTGAATTGTCTTATGGTCTGACATCTATTGTTCCTCTCCTGTTTCATCAGTAGTCTTTTATCTTGCTATTATCAGCTTCTGCTGGACAAAATTAGTCTCCATCATATAACAGCAGTTTAATGTGGCGTCTATATGATGACCAGCTACATTGAGAGGATACTGTATCTGTACTGGACATGATGCTGCTAGTAACAAAAGAGTCGAGTCATACCATGTGGTCAAAAAGTACAAAATATTAGTTTTTTAGGTTCAGGAATTATGTTATTATTATTATGTAATACATAGACTGTTATTATGTTATGCACATATATACATTACTTATTTTGAAAATTACACAGACGTTTTACAACTTCAAAGTTCAGTCTCAATTGTTTGTTGGTTATATTCTCTGCAGGTCACAATCCAGGTAATCCCAGAGACATTTAATGATATTGAGGATTTCCTCCTTTCTTCTAAAGATCAAATTACATATTTAAATATTTTAAATGAGACACTAAAGGACATTTTAAATATTTTAAAGTTTAACAAAATAAGCAATAAACTGTAATTATAGGTTTATAATTTTTTATTTTTTATTTTATTTTTTTAATTTGCAGCTCAGTTCATTATTCTGGCCAAATTTAAAGTGTCTTCATTTTTGTTTTGTACAGTTTCTTAAAATTTTTCTGAGCTCAAGTTTTTAAAACTTCTAAAGTTGCACAGAACTGCCATGTTGTAATGTACAATGAAAACTCTGATCCCAAAGTTTGAAAAGTGATTCCAAACTCTTTACTTTACTCTGTGTGCATTTTTCTGCGGTGAGAGTCCTAGTCAGTCATGCTAAGTGAGGCTGATAGATCTAGAATTTGCAAATTGCAGCACATTATAATGAAACCGATACGCATCTCTACTCAAAGCTCTATTCATACTAGGCACTGATGAATGCAGCCAGGGCAAGAATATCAAACAGCTGAATCTCTGAGCTCAAGACGATTTTTTGCACCAAGGTATGTCTAGCATTTTGATAACCCCTCCAGCGGAGCGTGTGTTTTCTACCTCTGCCCACAGCCACATGTTCATGCATGATCTGAGACGGTGGAGATGAAGGCCGGCTTCCGCGCTCGCTGGACGCCCAAGCCTCTTGGCATGTTGCCATGGTTTATAGATTCTATCATTCTTTGCGTCACTGCTCTCTCTCTTGCTCGCTCTGTGTTCGTCTTCTCTGGTCTCATCTGGTTTGGTCCATCCCCCACCCTGCCCTGCGGCGGCCATCATTAGACGCAGCAGTGGCCTCTCACCTGTCAGCTCCACTCTGGCCGGGGTCACTAAAGCCTCATCTGGAGATCACTGGCCCCAGCCACGTGTCTCCCGGCCCTGGGCAACGCCGCCCTTATCCTCAGGCAAGGTGCGGCCCCATGTGGAGCCTCTGTCCAGCGAAAAGCTTATCTGCTCTTATTGCAGCGATAGTTCTCTGGGCCTAACCTGCCGGCCCTGAGGACCAAAGCAGGTCTAGAGCCGGAGGAAGAGAGAAAGAGGTAGTGAGTGAAGGGGTAAAGGGAGAGAGTGCAGAGAGGCCTGAGACAGAGAAGAGGGGATTTGCCTAAAGCAAGGGCTGAGGCAAAAAAAAAGCATTCCTCAAAACATCAGTTCAGGAGAGACCACCGCAGGCACGTCCCCCCGCAGGACACTGCCCAGCAGCTTCCTTCATACTGTATGTGCCAGACATACGCGCACTCTCCTCTCACCTCACAACTCCAAAACGTCATCCTTTAACCACCTTTCCTCAGCGCTCCCATCTGCTGCAGGCTACAGCCCATAGCTGCACCACTCCGGCCTTGCTTTATTTTCATTTACCCGGCTCATTTTATATGTTTACATATGCACCTCATTACCCGTGTGCATTATTCATTCACATGTACATTTAATTTGCTGACCTTCGTTCGTACAGTGACAGATTTGATCCTTTCTGGCACAACATGCAGTGTAGGACAAGGCCATATGCCACCAATTGTGGCAAATTGCTCCGGATGGATATTATCGATATGAAAAAAAGCCCAGGCATTTGAAGCACCATTAATTTTCCTTGTGTTCTCTTTTTTTCCCTTCTTCTTCTTTAACAATGAAATTGCTTGGCACACCGGGCCGGCCTCTTATCATCATTGCAGACACCGCAATCACGCTCCATAATCACAGTTTCCGAGGCGGAATGGACTTGGGGCCGTGGCCAACAGCCACTAATGTGGGCCTCCACGGGCCGCTAGGCTGCAGACTGGGCCCGGCAGATGGGCGTCTGCCATGTTCGATGGCCGACCACAGCGCAGCTCGCTGGGCGCAGGAAACAGAGCTCCAGCAGAATGCGCTCCCAGGATTACTCCGCTGCTCCAAATTACTGCACAAATGCCATACACTAATGAGAAGGTATGGAAAACTTGCAAACAAGATTGCAAGCCCTGATTGATTGCACCACTGCTGCTCTTTTAAGCGTCAGCGTAAAACTCTCTTAAAAGAATGGGAACACCAGATTTACTTATGCTGGGAGACAATAGCGGCCCCAAATTTGCTCACTGTAAAACCCAATAATTGAGGCTATGCAAATGATTTATGGAAAAAATAGCTTTGATTCATGGGCCGCCTTAACTGGATTTTTTTTGTATTATAATTAGTTAAACAGCTAAGCAGGTCATTTTTTAAATGAATTAACACATACTGAGTGTTAAACATCTCAAACACATCATTATTATTATTATCTGACAAAAATTTGATTAGACATGTCTGTATTAGGGAGATGAACCAGAATGAAACACAAGGGCTTCCTGCAGATTTCTGCTGATTGTGGAAAAAGCAAACATGTTGTCACTTTTGCAACAAAATCTTGCACCTTAACCATCCGGGAGAGGTAACACTTGGTCTCATATAATATTATCACTGATATGTCTGTGGTTACAAATTAATATTACATGCAACGACAGTGTACGTACTGATGATGTTTTCTGCTGTAACAGATTGGTCCACAGTAGGACAGCTTATGTGTGCCAACTTCAGTTTCTACTTATGTAATTGTACAACTATGTCCTCAGTCTGTATCTTCCTTTTGGCTCGCCTACACTACAGGGTTTTACAAATCCTAACCGACTTTGAAAACGTGAGAGACCCCCACATAATTACATTTTCCACCAATTTGTCTGTCCTTGATTGTTTCTTGTCAGTCATCAAAGTACACACGTTATTTGATCTACCATGAATGAAACATGAATGCCCAAATGAGAGCTCCCATCCTCAAAACCTCTGGGGAGTTTCTCACAAGCCAGTGGTGAGTGTGTTAGTGGTAAGTGTGTTCACCACTATGCTAGTGGTGAGTGTGGTCTGCTCAGAACAGGCTAAGAAAGAGGGAAAAGAATGAGGATGAAGCTCTCTGGGAAGATAATAGCTTCAGATCAACTAGATATTAGGAGACTTTTTGCAATTGTCAGGAGACTGACCTTAAAATCCGGCTGATTATACTGCAGTCTGGGCCAGGCGTTAGTTATGTGTGTAGAAGGTGCAACACTTATTGAATGTGGTATGAGGTGAATAATTACAGGGGTAAAAACTGATGCATATGCAGATGTTTACTTTACACATATGTAAATACTACGGTAATCCATCTTACAGTGCATACATCCCCAGGGGTTACTTTGAAATCCCTTGTATTGTTAATTACACAGTTGTTAGAGACACATAAAATAAAATGGGACAAAATATGTTCTGAATGTATTCCAGTTTTACACCATGACAGTTGACTTGGACTATTATGAAAAGTTCATACAAAAACAACTGCCTTTTCCAAACAAGGTGTGTAAGGGTTCAATATGACCATGACAATGTGCTCCTGAGGGAATTCACTACATTTCTCTTTAAATCATTTTTTTAATAATTGCTGTTTCATGAAAAGTTTCCTATCCGTTTTTCATAGAACTGCCCTTTCTTTCCCACAGCCCCCTCATCTCCTGTCTGACAAGTGTACAAATGCTTCCTCCCTGTCTTCCTGGCCAAAGACATGAGGCCAAAGAGGACATGAACACATTTCTGTTAACAGTCTGCACAGTTTTCACCACCTCTTCAAATACAAGACAATAGAATGAATCCTGTAGCGAACACTGCATTGCCTAGACTAATGTACTTTACACGGCCACTGTCGACTGGCTGATCTGAATTGTGCCTCTTTGAAAAAGCAGACGGGGCTGAAATACCCCTAATGACTTCAGCGTGAATGGATGGGGTGGTTTGATTTGTCATGACACTGCACAAACGACTAATTAAAAACAGGCTGTTTTCTGAAGGGTTATTTTCTGCTGTATGAATATTGTTACTGTCCAAAGAAAAACATCTACCTCTATTTTTGTCGATTTTTACTTTTATGCATCAGCTGCATCAGCTGCAGTAGCCGTCGTTTACATTGTGTGCAAATTTCATGATAAATGGACCAGTGCAACGGGCCCAAAATTGCCTGGAAAAAAGTCTGGTTTCATTGACGTGAATTAAATGAGGCCCTCTTCTATAACATTTCCATTTTGGTGATATTTAGTTTTCTTTGGACAGGTACAACGTGTACATGGACGTTAATGGTATGTTTTGAGATTTTACATGCTTTATATGCTTCATCAGAGTCTTTTATTCCGAAAAAAAGGAAGAAAATGTCATTTTTTCTATGATATGAGCCATTTACAAGGTTTTAAGGACTACCATACCAGACAGCGAATTGGGCTGAGATTCACATTTTCCAGTTGACCCTTTCTGTACAAAAGTCAAGTCTATATCTTTTATAAAGAATTACGTTTATTATGCTTACATATAACAATGTATACCTGTCTCACTGGTCCAGAAAAAGACCAGATATCCTACAATGAACAAATAGCAAATCAGACCGTGGAACCAGGGCTGACCTAACCCCTAACCGAACCCCTCTTATATTTGGGAAGCATTAAATCAGATTTCCAGATATAGAATAACATCTCTGACGTGCCCGTAAATCTGCCTCTTGCGCTCTTGGCTTTCGTATGTCCCTCTCGCTAATTGTTCTTTGTCTGTGGACCATAAATCTCTGGGCGGGGAGCCATTAGCTGAAATGACCGGCTGAGGCTGTGACGCAGGCCGAGATATGAACATGAATGCGCGAAGGTGGACGACTGTGGCTGAACCATTATGTCCTAGTGCTACATGAAGCTGCCTATGATGTCAGAGATGAATATTTGTTTGTCGCAAGAGCAATGCATGTATCGTCTTCTGAGAGGAGCCACCCAGTACTCTGGAAAAAAAGGAGTCTGATTCTGTAGTAACTGCAAGGATGGGTCTAAATGTTGATGATGATGTGGCCAGCATCATGAGCCAGGCAAAAAACACACAGTGCCACAAGCCCCTAATGACAAACAGCCCCTCATTTCCCCATTGTACAACAAAGCTCAGAGTTGTTTGTGTCAGCTGGCAGGCCTGTAACTGACTCTGATGGGCAGCTCTAGAAAGCCTGTGTGGGGGGAAAAAAAGCCTTCTCTCGATTGAACATCCCATTTCAAGCATTTAAGAGGTTTCTTGTGTAAACAAGCAAGATTGTAAGAGTGGAATGCTCATTTTATTTGACACAGGAAAGGTTTAACTGCCTTAAAGAAAATAAAGGCGCAAGAAAAAGCTATTTACATCTGGCTCACGTTTATGGATGTCTGGTTTTAAAGCGATAGTTTACCCTTAGTACACATTTCCGTGATTTCTTTGTCATCAGCTCATGCTTATTTACTTGGATCCTCCACTCAATAATGGAAGCTTTGGCAAGCTGAATTATCATTGGGAGAGGAAAAAAACACTTGAAGTTAATGAGCCATGGTAAGAATGTTCTGAGATGTACGCCAAATCATCTTAAAACTAAGGCCAAATCAGGTTTAATGGTTTTAGAACACGTTAATGGAAGGCAAGCAATGACTGAAAACTGATCCTTGTCCAACTTAAGCTTAAAGGTTGTTGTCCGCTGTGAGAGGAAAAGTCCTCGTTAGTGTAGGAAGCACGTAGTTTATTCGATCTTCCAAAATATGGAAAGCAGTGGTAAATGTGTGGGCATGTCGCTTGTGTTGCACTGAGTTATGATGTAAACAGTATCGGTGAGGTCCTGGATTAAGCACTCGTTCTCTCCCTGAATGTGATTTTCCGATAAAACTTAAAATGTGGAATCAATGAAAAACGAGAAGGCTGTATGTAAAAGCTTTATTTGGACTCAGATGATTATCATAAATATGAGAAAATTAAGCCCTTCCCGTTAGACTCACAGTAAAACACACTAGACACCTTTCATCTCGTATGTGTGGATTTTTGTGGAGGCATATATTTGCAGGGTTTTTTGCTCTTTTATAAAAACTGATTAAGTTTACCCGTCTGAGACGCAGGGACATAAGTGGCATTATTACTGGAAGATCATGAGTTTGATCTCAGGTAGTAACGCAGCCATCCGTGACAGAGAGGCGTACTGGGCCTCGTTCCTGTTGGGTGGGTACGATAGCCCTCTCCTGTCAACCATCAGAATGCAGGTGTCAGTTAACTGACATAGCAGAATTGGAAAGTTACAGTTCCCCTCCAAGCATGTTGACCATTTTTGTTTACAGTCGTTACTGGGTACGTGTGCAGCCAGGGTCTAAACCCCTTTGCTAATTTATCCCTTCACAACATTGTAACTGTAGTTAATTATAATCAACATAGACTTCGTTTATTAATGCTTGATTGATTCAACAATAAAATGCCATTCCAGAGTTTGATTTATTTGTTTGCATTTTATTTGCATATTAATATAACTTTATTAACAATCGTTGAGTATTGCCAATTCATCAGATCTCTATGAAGGCTATTAACTGACTGTGTAGCTTATTGACGCTATCCCAATCACAAATCTTTGTTACTTGCTGACATGCCCTATACATTTTGGCCAACTTACCTGGTTAAAATAATAATAATAATAATAATAATAATATCCTCTCCTTATTTGACAGTATCAGAAGTAATAATGTCCTGGTCTTGGGAACAGCTCTTTGATAAGTATGAAAGGTGAGTCACTGAGTTCTTTTTATCATTGTGCTTAAAATTCACTGCCTGCCATAAATCCAGTCCACACAGTAAAACGTGTTATTACTTCCGTTTGTTTCTAGCAACTAAATAAGTTCTACTAAACTCAAAAAATTACTTTGTTTCAAAGAAGCATTCAGTCATTCATATACCTTCTTTTAATCCATGTGCCTGTAACAATTTAGAGCTATTTTTATTTAGGTTAGGCCAATGAAACACTTTTTACAGTGCCTTCACCACATAAACAGCGGGGACCAGCAGATCTAAATAGATAGACATTGTCACATTAGGTTCCATAACGACCAAATGAACGGGATTTGTTGGTTGGTGTTTAAACACAGCGCTCTGAGAGGGGCTAGCTGAAGAGAGAATGGAGAGAGAGGGGGGCATCAGCACGACAATCGGAGAAATTCATGTTTGTTTAATTTTAAACTTCTTGGGATATTAAACTTTCTCCAACCCTCTATTTGGGGCTGTTCTTTCTGTTGTCCCAGAGCAAACACATCTCCGTGATGATGTTGCATAGAAACTTATCCATTGCATTAATGGCAGTTAAAAAAAAGAAGTGGTAGGTATCTTCAGCTGTCTCAGAGGAAGCATGCATTAGCCTTCACCCTTCCCAAGCATTACGTAATGGGGAGAGGTCTAACAAGTGGGTGGGAATGTACCAGAACTGTACTGGGGGAAAAAATAAATAATAATCGCCACAGAACAGAACTCCTCCCTTGAAGTGAAGGTGGGGGGTGTAAAAGACCTGTTGCTATAAAATTATATTAGCTGTCATGCATAATGTTATAGATAGTATAAGCTAGTATTGCTAGCTTTGCTCCCCTTAGTTGCTCTACATAGTCACAGTTGATCTCTCATCAAATATTTTCAGTCCAGTATAAAAGTGGAGAATGATAACATCATTAATATGCTAATTATGATGTAAGGAGCTTCCTTGCACATTGGGTTTTAAAGAGTAATATAAGTGTGGCGAATTTATGACTAATCTATATAAAAGCAGCAGTAATGTACCTTATTATGAACATGAATCATCTAAACGCTAGGACCAGAGGTGCAAATGACCTTAACTGCTTAATTAAATATAACCGAATTGAATTTATTTTAAAGTCATCATTTCTTTTCCTTTTTTTAATGAGCAGAGATGAGACAGTATCCATGCTGCTTCCTCTCAGTGTTAAGCACATACACAGTACTGTATTACCGAGTTAATGGGACAGATAATTGACAGTGAGCCATAGGAGGTTAATAATAGACATTTAATTGACTTCTATCAATTTGTTACAGCCGGAGCATCTGAGCCTGGCCCTGCTCTCATGTGCCACTTTAAGCTCTCACACTGGGACTCAGGCTCGGAACTTCCATGGATTTCAGCCAGTTACAGAACTTGCCTGCCAAAGGAGGGGAATGAAATAAAGATGTCAGATTTCAAATTACCCAAAGTAAACAGTGGTCCTGTGGCTGAGTCACTGCGGTGTAAAGCATGGATGGACTGGTCAAGAGCTCCAGAGAAGGTTCTTCTGGCTGCTCGCTGTGTGCGTGACACTCGTTTCCCTTTGTCACTCGCATTCGTCTATCAGTGGCCTGGAAGCAAGAGTTTATTTTGTCTGACGCCACAATCTGGCCCCCCTTCCATGCTGAGTAGGACGAGTCAGCTACTGTCCCAGGCTGGCCAGTGGCTGGCTCTCCCCCTATTTACAGCACACATCCGCTTCACCTGAACCAGAACAATTCCAGGCCAGGAAGGAGCACTTCCCCTTCTGAGAGGCGAGCTCTGTGGACAGGCGGGACAGACAGTACTACGATACTGATAACTGCAATCTATTACTCCAAAATACTGAAACAAAGCAAAGCCCACTCAGAAAAGCCTTACTCTCTATGGTTCTACATTTACAAACTGAGATCTTTCCTTAGTGCTTTACAATGGTACCACATAACAGATCTTCAGCGTGAAGCCAAAACATAACTACATTTGATTCCCATGGATGGATTGAGATGGGTCAAGTGAGTGAGAAGAGCCTTTCCAAAGTTTAACCTCATAGCTTACAAAGACGTATATATGAGTCCATATTTCTGTTCCTCATTCACTCAAGTCCAGAATTTTTTTTGCTGTCACTGAATAATTCCCACTATTTATTGTAATATTCACAGTAAATAATTAATAATTCATAATAGTTATTGACAAATACACCGTAGTTGCTCGGTAATGCATAGTACTCACTAAATAATGTAGAAATGTTACTGAGAAATGCTGAGAAACTTCCATTTGTTTCTTCCTGAATTCTTATTAGTTACTGAGTACATCATAGTAATCTTTAATAATTCATAATGGTTGCTAAATATGCAATTGTACGTAGTGAGCAATTCATATTAGTTGCTAAATAAATTATGGTAGTTACTGAATACATCATAGTAGATTATTAATAATTCATTTTCCTTACTGAATCTTTTTAGATGTAAGTAATTCATAGTAGTTCCTAAATAATGTTTGGTAGTTACTGTAGAGTTATTGTAGTAACTAAACACTTTTGGATATTCATAGTAGTAGTTATTATTTTAGAATGGTCACTGAGTAATTAACTGTGGATACTGAACAATTTATATTAGCCACTGAAATATTCAAAGCAGAGCTCTGATCATAAAGCAATGTATAATGCTTCCGCAAACCATACAGTCAATCCTTAAAACACAAACAAACCAGTACTGACCTGCTTTAAAACAGTACCAGCACTTCCAGTACTGTCTTCCAGGATATGACGTGGTATCCCTAAAACGTTATGAATCAAATGATATCTCCTATTAATCAGCAATCAGACATTACCATACCTAAAGGCAGTGTATATGTTCTTACATATATATTTGTGGCTACTCTTTTTTGTTCATTAAATTAAAACCACCTTTATCATTATCGTTTAAACTCTTTGAGCTGCTTAGTTGTTATTATTAGTTGTGTTGTTTAATATATGGTAATCTCATGCACAAGGGGCTGTTGGCTCTCTCACTTGATAGAATGTAAATAGTTAGGAATGGAACGCAAGGATGGCAGGGAGCCATACATCACTCGGATCACTTAAAGTGGCTGAGCTGATAGATGAAGTTTCAGGGGGTGGTGGGTGAGGGTGGGGGCCGGACGTGAAAAGGTGTTAGAAGGTTGAGGATATTTCTCATAGCAATTATTGAAAGTGTTTTCGCTGACATCATAGTCCTAGCTCATATATCAAGGCCGCAGCAAACATGAATATGAAATAGCAGCCTAGCGCGGGCGGAGAGCGCTAAGCAGTAAAAATTAGTGGGTTATTTAGGGTGACAAACGAGAGCCGCAGAGGGTTAAGCAGGCTGCATTAGCGTGTGAGACTTGCCATAGGGTTCCATCATACTTTCCGGCAAGGCCTTTCTTTGTCCTCGTGTACGCTGTGTTTAAAGTTGTCATAATCCAGCGTGGGGAACTGTTATCATTTGGCAGTGTAGCATGCTAGGCCTCGGGAGGAAAGTGGAAAGGGAAGGGGTGAGAAGTGCTGATGGGAAACAGAACATCAGAAAGCTGGACAAACATAAAAACTGGTATGGCGGGGTAAGGGTTTGGCATGCGCATGTGTGTGGTGAAAGCTCCTCAGTGGTCTGGTTGGTATGAAGAGTGTGAGTGAGAAGTTTGCCTGTGCGTGCCGACTCCGTCCTGCTGCAGGATGTGGCGGATACTGAGCTTTTGAATCAGCTATGTCCAGGCCAACAGCTCTTCCCTGGAGAGGCCGGCGTGGAGCATGGCGGCCTGTCTGGAGCGCATCTGGCCTGGCCAAGCAGCACACACATCCCCCCCTCACACTGCCGCTACAGCAGGGACTTTCTGTAAACCTCCACATTCCCAGCTAGAGCCAGGAGGAAGAGGTCCTTTAGTTGCAATGGAAGCCATTCCTATTATGGATGTGGGACGTAGACCTCTTTTATGCGCTGGGGCACGCTCGTCCCACCTCCTTGCTCTCCACTTTTCCTCTCCCTCTTCTTTCTTTCCCTTTTCTTTCCCTCCTCTCTCCAGCTGTGCTCCTTCACAGCATAACCTCTGACCTCAATGTCAGAAATAACGGTGCAGCTCGTACATGGGACATCTGTATCTATGTCTGATCGCCCCCCCTCCTTCCCTTGTAAGTTTGCATAAACAAAAGTCTGGATCCTCCCCTCTTGGATGCTCTTGAGAACATCAGAGGGCCTTGGTCTCATGCGCTTGTCCCGAATGCTCTCTTCGGGCACATATCCACTTGGCCTGACCGTGAACTCTGTGTAAGAGAGGGCAGCCAAAGGCTAATGGCGAGGATAGGATAGGGTGTGGTGGTGACGGTGTGAGTATGTGAATTTGTGCGTGTGGGTGGGTGAGGGAAAGAGAGAGAGAGAATGAAGGGTGTCGGCGGGGGCATTAATAAACACAAGGCAAAGGAAAGTCTACCAGGATATGTCGTTTATAGCCATCCTATACTTAAGATATCAGACCTGCTTTTAGCAGCCAGATGAATCCTGCTTGACAGGAAATGACGGGGTCAGGGTTTCAGCAGGTCATGGAGAGGTGACTTAGTGACCGGAGCCCCGCAAGTTTCACACACACAAAATAAAAGCTACCTCCACCTCCAGCTCCCTGGATCCAGAACCTCCCCACAGGTTGCTGTGTTGCTCCTCGTTTCATTTTCATTAGGCCTCTCCTGCTGGGGCCTGAACTTCTTGCCCTGCCTGAACTGTGGTGACAGCTCAGTAAATCACGCTGCTTTAGTGGAGCTGCCTGCTTTTTTATACACTTTAATCACAGAACTCTTGCCACAAGGAAGATTGGGCCTGTGTATGGAATTCACCAATAAAAAAGGAAAAAAAAAAAACGCAGAGGGAGCGAGGAGGCGCTGATGTGCTGTTCATGGCGGAGCGACTGATAGAAACTCGTTAGCTTCTTGCTGAGACAGTGCTGAGCCGGGGCCCAGGCTGTTTTCGCTCACTGACAATCAATCGCTCAGGAGCAACAGGTCCAGGCTGTAAACTTGAGGTCATATCCTGAATCGTATACAGTTTCTCATCTGGAATGGGAAGATGAACGCGTCAGGAGGATTCGCAGACGAGACCTTGGCTTTTGTTTATTATTAACGGTTAGTCACAGGTTCAGTGCTGTTTGAAATGATCGGAGGCCATCTTTCACCAAACAATCACTGCCGCTTTAAAGCCGCTAACCCTTTCAGTACTGCCGCAAAGCTGCCCAGAGCTAATACAGCCCTCTAGTCGAGTATCATGTAAACAAAGATACTTTTGGGTTTGGGCTTTTTTCCTTTTCAGTTTATCATGAATATACCTCTCATTTAAATTGTCATTATTGCCTGTATTTCCATAAGACCATGGAGCCCTCACACACAGAATAGAAACACATTGGTGCCAATGCTAATGTGTTTGGGATCTGTTTGATATGAAATGGGGGCATTTAAAAAAAGGGAGCATGTGTGAGTGCTTATATAAATAAAAGAGGACATATGAGGGAGACAGCTGTGGTAAGCATACAGCCTCAAATTGCCATCCCGAACAGAGCTGAGACTATAGACATAAAGTCAATTGGGATGGGGAAATAAAACGCCTGTTTTAACTCTCACATATGGGCCTGCTAAAGTTTTCAAGGCCAGAGCAGCACTGTAATGTTTGCTTTCAAGAACATCAAAAGGTAACCTAGCAAATACTCACTACGCCTATATAGCATGTTTTAAAAGAAATGACACCATTTTATTTGAAGTTCTGCAGCCATAGTGAAACAGAAGAATCTTGCTGTTGTGAGTAAAAGTTCTACAAAGCAGATATTTAGCAATTACTGCTTGTTTTTCTATGTGTTTTATGGGCAAAAGTTTGCAGAAATGGAGGCTATTGAGTTCTTGTTATTATTATTGTACTACTCTTGTATATAGCATATGCCTGCATAGCACATTTGCATAGCACAAGTGTAATGAATGGAAATACTGCGCTGCACCTTTTAGACTAAAGTTAGAAATCACTTGCCATACTTGATATTTACATTCATTTGTTTGTTAAGTACCCTTTAGATTTGATCTCCATTCTAGATTAAAACTGGTCATTAATGTTATTGCAACAAAATTCTCAATGATTACATTTTCATGGGCAGCACGGTATGCAGTGCTGTAACCTCAGAGTGGGAAGTGCCTGGGTTTGGTAGTGCAGTGGGTAGCACAGTGAGAAGTGCCTGGGTTTGGTGGTGCAGTGGGTAACACTGTTACCTCAGAGTGGGAAGTGCCTGGGTTTGGTAGTGCAGTGGGTAGCACAGTGAGAAGTGCCTGGGTTTGGCGGTGTAGTGGGTAACACTGTTACCTCAGAGTGGGAAGTGCCTGGGTTTGGTAGTGCAGTGGGTAGCACAGTTAGAAGTGCCTGGGTTTGGTGGTGCAGTGGGTAACACTGTTACCTCAGAGTGGGAAGTGCCTGGGTTTGGTGGTGCAGTGGGTAACACTGTCACCACACAGTGAGAAGGGCTTGGGTTTGGTGGTGCAGTGGGTAGCACTGTTACCTCAGAGTGGGAAGTGCCTGGGTTTGGTAGTGCAGTGGGTAGCACAGTGAGAAGGGCCTGGGTTTGGTGGTGCAGTGGGTAACACTGTTACCTCAGAGTGGGAAGTGCCTGGGTTTGGTGGTGCAGTGGGTAACACTGTCACCACACAGTGAGAAGGGCTTGGGTTTGGTGGTGCAGTGGGTAGCACTGTTACCTCAGAGTGGGAAGTGCCTGGGTTTGGTGGTGCAGTGGGTAACACTGTTACCTCAGAGTGGGAAGTGCCTGGGTTTGGTGGTGCAGTGGGTAGCACTGTTACCTCAGAGTGGGAAGTGCCTGGGTTTGGTGGTGCAGTGGGTAGCACTGTTACCTCAGAGTGGGAAGTGCCTGGGTTTGGTGGTGCAGTGGGTAACACTGTCACCACACAGTGAGAAGGGCTTGGGTTTGGTGGTGCAGTGGGTAGCACTGTTACCTCAGAGTGGGAAGTGCCTGGGTTTGGTAGTGCAGTGGGTAGCACAGTGAGAAGGGCCTGGGTTTGGTGGTGCAGTGGGTAACACTGTTACCTCAGAGTGGGAAGTGCCTGGGTTTGGTGGTGCAGTGGGTAACACTGTCACCACACAGTGAGAAGGGCTTGGGTTTGGTGGTGCAGTGGGTAGCACTGTTACCTCAGAGTGGGAAGTGCCTGGGTTTGGTGGTGCAGTGGGTAACACTGTTACCTCAGAGTGGGAAGTGCCTGGGTTTGGTGGTGCAGTGGGTAACACTGTCACCACTCAGTGAGAAGGGCCTGGGTTTGGTGGTGCAGTGGGTAACACTGTCACCACTCAGTGAGAAGGGCCTGGGTTTGGTGGTGCAGTGGGTAGCACTGTCACCTCACAGTGAGAAGGGCCTGGGTTTGGTGGTGCAGTGGGTAGCACTGTCACCTCACAGTGAGAAGGGCCTGGGTTTGGTGGTGCAGTGGGTAGCGCTGTCACCTCACAGTGAGAAGGGACTGGGTTTAATTCCCAGGGTAATTTCTGTGTGGAGTTCTCCTGCTGTCTACATGGGTTTTCTCCTTTGGATGCTCCAGTTTCCTCCCAGTCCAAAAACCAAAGACATGCAGTCAGATGAACTGGAGATGCTAAGATGCCCCTAGGTGTTAATGTGTGAGTGAATTTGACTGTTGGTCTGCTCTATGAAAAACTGGTAGCCTTCCCAGGGTGTTTACTGCCTTGTGCCCATTGAACCCTGGGTTAGGCTACAGCATCACCTGCAACCCAAAAGGATAAAGTGGTTTAGAAGATAAGTGAGTGAGATAAGTGCTTTTACATGTATTTAATAATAAGATAACTGATAACACTCCTTATAACTTCAGTGTTAATAAACAGAGACGATTTTAGGCTCAATAGGCTAAACCAATCAGTGTGGGTTTTTTTTTTTTTGACAAAACATCAGTAAAACATTAAATTTAAAACTGAACTGTCTGGACTGGGAAGTTTTTTTTTCAAACTCTTTTGGTTATGTGGGTTCTTAAGCTTTGTAGTTGGAGTATAGTTAGTTTAGACTTCAGGTAAGAGTTTTTAAAAAGCTTTAGATGGATGGAAAGTAGAAGTTTTCTGTGATGACTTACAATCGTAGTGTCTTTGTAAAAGCGGTAAAAAAAAAAAAGTGGTAATTCTACAGGGTTGAACCCCTGCCCTCAAAACGCGCACCCCCGAAAAGTGTCTGTGAGCTAGGAGGAGCTTTCTAGGACATCTCTTTAAAGTTTTTGTGGTGGTGATTCAGATGGATAATAACTTTGATTGGAGGAAATAATGTTTCCCATGTGATTTTGGCAGTTTCCGAGCCCCAGTTTAAGTGTGCTGGTCCTCATTTCTCCGACAGAGCCCAGATGTGTGGAAGAAGTCAGTCACCAGACAGATCAAGAGCTAAATCTCTCTTCCCTGCTCGCTCTTTTTCTCTCCTTCTGTGTCTTCTACAGATTCTCTTGTGCTTGTCCCAGTGGAGGCCCACTTCTGCAGCGTGCGAGATATTTATAGAGCCTGTGTTGACATTGGACGGCATGAGGAGAAATAGCCGCAGCTCAAAACCACAAGACAAATGGCGGCGCTGCCTGGCTGTATTGTGCTGACGAGCAGGCCTGGCCGGGTGCAAGGCGCAGGTGACGTCTCACTGCTTGCTTGGCTGGAGGCGAGAGCACTTGAGCAGCCGGTCACAGAAGCAGAAAGACGCTTTTTATCACGGATGTCATTGGATCACTGTAATGCTGAGGTATTGAGTGTTGACAGCTATTCATCTGAGGCTTTTATTTATGTTGGGATTGGTTCAAAATGACGTTATAGTGCCTTGATCCTTTTCAATCTCCAATTAAACTCCATTTCATTGTGATTTTTAGGTGGATCGTAGTTTAGACTTTTTTGCAGGGGGTGCTTGTCTGGTCAGAGCTGGACCTCATTAGAGCCAGTTTAAACAGGCCGCAGTTGGAGACGGTGGAGGGTGGAAGTAGGCATTAGCTCCTGAATCTTCTCCCAACCAATGCAGAACAGGTGGTGCTGGTGATTAGAGGGCCCGATTACATCATCCCAGGCAACCCAGACACACACAAACACTGACACACACTCACACAGACCTCATGGATGGGTGGGAGGGGGAGCCCATTCTGACAACAGACAAGCTTACTTGGCATTGGGCTGGCTTGGGTGCTCCAAGAAAAGCAGAGCGGCCCACGAGAGAGCTGGGGCTTTTGTGTTTGCAGAGTGTCACACTTCATCACGGGGGAAACCCATAACAGGCCCGGGAAGAGCTTTGAAGCTTGGAGAGGGTGTGTGGGGATAGCCTCTGTGGCTACCTCCGATGTCAGATCCAATATTCTGATTGCAAGCCATTTCCTGGATTAAAATCGTGTTTGTCGGCCGAGAGTTAAACCGTCCGCGCTTTGTATATCACACAGCAGACATCCTAATTACACCGCCCTACTTTACTTTGTAGACAAAGGAGACAAATGGAAAGTAGCTTTCTGATCCACTGGCTGCTGGAAAGCACAGCCTCTACATGCTGCACACTGGAAACACTGTGAGATATCTAAAAACAAAAACTTGCACTGTGATGATTAGGTCGAGTTTTACATGCAGCATAAGTAAACGTAAGTAAGCAGTTAGAGACATCAGTAAGACAGCAGACAATAGAAATTTGAGAACCAAATGGGTGTTTTATGAATGCACATTTTTCAATACAGCCAAAACAAGAAGTGCATAAATGTTAAGGTAAATCCAACCCCGTGTCCAAAAAAAAATTTGAACATTCTGCAAAATGTTAAAAAAAGGCTGTTCCAGTCATTTAAACCTTATATTCAACTGAAAATAGTACAAATGTTGAAATGTCTATTCCTATTTTGCATTTAGTCCCAGCGACACATTTCCAAAACATTGGGCCAGAATCTTGTTTACCATTGTGGGCTGGTTGTGTTCCTAGACGTAAAAGTTTGCAGTGCTGCACCTTTTGGACTAAGGTTTGGAATCAGCTGTAAGCGTTTGGGGTCTGAGGAGACCAGTGTCTGCAGATCTGAAAGTGAAATGTTTAACAGGTTAGGGTCTCTTTTATCATATTTTTCCTTCCATAATGTGCTAAAGATATTTAGAGGTTGACAGATCTGGACTGCAGGCAGGCCAGTTTAGCACACAGACTCTTTCTCTATGGAGCCATGCTATTGTAACACATGCAGACTGTGGTTTGAAGATTGTAGTGCTGGGATAAGCAAAAAGCATCGTCAGCATGAAAGCATGAAAAATGCATCGTCTGAATGGCAGCATATCTAGCTCCAAAGACCTATACACATCAGCATTAATGAAGCCCTCACAGATGTGCATTAATGCCTTGTTCCATACCATCACAGAAACTGTGCGCTGATAAGAAGATGGTTGGTCCCGTCTGATTATATAGAATATGGTTTCTTTTTTGCCAGGTAGAGATTTAGTTTGCAGTTGTGGATGCTATGATGAAATGCGTTCACAGTCAGTAGTTCTGGGAAGTTGTTAGTGAACCGGTCCAGGGAATTTCGCAATCAAAGATCATGCCTGTTTTTAAAGCAGTGCTGCCTGAGGGATCAAAGATCATGGCCATCTATTATTGGTTTTCTGCCTTGTTCCTTACATACAGAGATTTCTCTGCATTCTCTGAATCTTTTAATGATATTATAATCGTAGTTAACGAAATCCCCAAGTGCATTTTTGCCATTTGCACTGATAATTATTTATATTACTGCGTATTTGCACTGTCTGGATGGCTGAGAACAGCCATCTTTTTAATTTGCTTAGCAAACGGTATACCATTACCTCCATCTATACTTTACACTTTACACAGACACTAAGGACTCTATTTTTATACCTTCATACTTTATATAGTATTGTCTCTATTTGTACAAACCTATCTTGCTTCTGTTGTTACTTCTGTATAGTTTGTATACCTGCTACTGGATGCCTTGAATTTCCCTCTGGGATCAATAAAGTATCTATCTATCTATTTACGTTGAGAAATGTTATTTCTTAAACACTATTTGCACTATACAGCCTTTCCCAGAATGGCGACCTCCTCCCTATCATTAATTCTGAAAGACTCAGCCCCCTTTCTATATGCAGTCATGTAACTGGCCTGTTGCCACTTAACCTTATTAGTTATGAGATGTTTCAACAGGTATTCTTTTAGTATTACACCACTTTACCAGCTTTTTTCTGCCCCCATCCGAACACATATTGCTGTTATCTAATTTAAAAATAATAATAACATATCTCAGTTTTAATGTATATTATTTAAAATAGTTGCACATTATTACATTCTGTTCTTATTTACATTTTGTAAATGGGATTGTATGTTAATGTACCACATACTTGTATATAAAAGGTATAAAACCTTTTATTTATTTTACATAAAGAAATAATATAAATAATTATAGATTATTTTCAACTTAGATTTCACAAGAACCAATGCATTTGCATGCTCTTGAATTTAGCCACACTCTCTGTGGTTTGCCCACTGTTCCCTTGGTTCAACAAGCTTCTCAAAATATTGTCAAGGCTCCTACTAAAACTAAAGAGGGGTTTAGCATACAGTTCAGGCTTTGCCAAAGCATTAAAATATAGGTAGTGTTAATCATTTCAGTCATTATTTTGCATACATGTAGAAGCTCATTCTACTGGGGCTAATCAGATGCACGTTTATTTGAAAGCCATTTTTGAGCCTGCCTATTGACGGTTAGCCCAACTGTAAACTCAACTCCTAAAAATGCTATTGTGGTAAGACTACGTTTCAGTTGTGAGAACTACAGGCTGTTCCGTCCAATCTCACAATGGTTCCTTCTAAAGCATGCATTTCTAGGCGGAGCACAGATGAGCCAGCTTTATAGCATTATGCAACTAGCCATAGTTTACTGTGTATTCTGTTCTACTGATAAATCTTACTTTCCATGACTCTTAGAAACTAATCTTAACACAACAACCATGCAGCATATCAAAAAGTGTCTTATCCAAATGATAAATTCAATTCAATTTAAAGCTGTTGGACTCACATTTCAGGGGGAATAAAAAATGCTTTGCTTAAATGAATCAGATTTCATTATTCTGGTTTCTCTGCCATTGGGCAAAAAACACACAAGTGCAAAAAGAAATCAGGGCAGCTTGTTTTGCTTTCCAGGCTCCCACCAGTGATTAAGATAAGGCTTGGATTAAATGGAGGAGTGCGCCTCTGTGAAACATTCAAGGCCTGCATATGGAATTGTGTTTGGCGGCCGGGTCAGGTGATGGTAGGCCCAGAGCGTGTGTGCTTTTCTCAAGCTGCTTGAGAATTAAGAGATCTTGTACGTTAATGGACCACATCCCTTTGGCTGTGACTTCACAGAGGGGGAAAAGAAGGCGTAATTTGATTCTGATTCTTTTGAGAGGAAAACAAAACACATTCAAATCAAGACAATATCTGGAAAATCACATTTACTGAGAGGAATAGTCATTTGAGAAGCCTCGTGCTTTTTCTAAATGATGAAAGCAATGCGGACTCTTTGATTGCATGGCTTATCATCTGTCCACTTGTTAATTATAAATACTGTGGGTAATAAAATTCAGGCAAGTGTTGAGATTGATTCTGTGTTAGGCAAAACCAAGTGTTAGGCAAACGTGTGATAACTGCCAGAGGGAGGAACTTTCCAAAAACAAGCAGTTTCACATGCATCGTCACTCAGTGGTGCTTCGTTGCTGTTTCTGCCATTTCTACCAAAGATAAAGCTTTAGGTTTCGTGCAAAGCTCACAGTGTTCGCAGTCATTGGCAGCTGCAGTTGAAAGCCTATTCTGTGATGAAGCGCTATTTGTTTACATGTTTCCTCAAATTTCTAATCAAAGTTCTGTTAGCTTTAGACATTAATGGCTCCACTAATCCATTTAGGCTAGTTGCCGTAGAAGTTAATTGTCTGTAAAATGTGTGTAAAGATTCCTGCTTGAGTCATTTACTAAGGACTTTTGATGTGGTTAAGCCTAAGAAAGGCATCATGATGAGGACTCAGGAAAAAAATTAGGCTTTGCGGGTAGGTGCTCGAGTCATACCCATTTAAATTTTCCTGCTGCCAAAACAAAAGCTTGTATCTCCAAAATAATCATTTTACCGCAGAATAACACATACCTTACTTTTCAGTCAAATTTTGGGCCATTTTTTTTTATCCATGATGAAATGCACATACAACATCAAGGATATCAAATACTTCAACAAAATGATAAAAAATAAACATATGAGGTTTTGTTCCCACAGCAGCAATATTTCAGGGCAATATATCTACGGGTAATAAGCCATGCCCATCCAGGGGAAAACATCTGCCCATCCAGTGGAAAAGAAATCACTGTCAAGGTATATTCACACTGAGTCAGAGTTTATGAATGAAAAACTGTGAAGAAATAACCATTTGGACAGTATGTCAAAGATGCCCCGGCCCCGTCTTGTAATACTACTTTGTACCTCAAGAGGCAATATTGAGTCACTATAGAATCATGCTTGTCATTAGTCCAACAAGGGAGGATGAAGGAGCAGTGCCGACCGTGTACTTTAACCTCTTGCTGATTATGCTAAAGGTGCTGCTCTTGGGTAGATCATTTAAGAACACATAACCGATGCAAAGAAGAATAAATGCAATGTTGGCTGGAGCTCTTGACAATGAGCACCACTGCCCAGTCAAACAAAAACAAAACATGGAGAAAGAAATATGGAGTTAACATAGTCTTAGCTTTCCACCGCTGGAGATGCTAACCTTCTGGTGATATGTTGCTATTTGTTTTTTTTTATTTTGTATGAATTTGGCAGGTGGCACCATCTTGCAAGTTGATCCTTTAACTTCAGCAGGCATGATGACTACATTCAACAAAAAAGAACGGGAAAATTACAGATGTTTATTCTTTAATTTCACAGAAATCATTAGATCACCATCGCCGAAGGCCAAGAAGGCCCTGAGAGTTCCTCACTGCTAATATTTTGACAAGAAATCTCAAAATTAACATTTTTTTGCTATGTAGTGTTTGGCCGTTTTAGAAACGAAGCCATTCCAACCTGGGTCCCCAATGCGCTGAAACCACAGCACGCGGTGCTTTCACTCAAAGTAGTGAAATAAAAATTGACATCTGAAATAAAGCACTATCCCTGAGCGCAGAGTAAACACCAGCAGTAGATATGTGTGAAGCAGTATAAATCAATCTCCTCAGCGGACATTGCCAGCTTGTGCAGGCTACATCCCATTTGCCGTTTGACAGTCAAACATTGTCTCCAAGCAACACCATCAACAACAACACTGCATACGAGAACAAATATGAGGGTGTCAAAGGTTTCAGAGTTACACAGCTAGGCTGGAAATGTTGCTACATCTCTGTGTTGGTGCAGCTCTAGCGGAGAGGCTGCAGAACCCGTAGGCCATAAAAACATTACAAAAACCAGCATCAAGAGCTGCAGTCATTTTCATAATGGGAGAAAAATTGGACTCTTTCGCGTCTTTGGTCAAAATGCCCAATCAAAACATGAGCAATTATCCCCCACTAATTCCCAAACTTCCTCTGAAGTACTCGCTGTCGGTAAGTGGGCCAGGGAGAGATCTGGTATTTAGTGTGCATGGACTGTTGAGGATAATGTACAGTTAAATCCATCACTGCCTGCCATGCTGGTGTTTGCTCAGAAAGCTGCAGCGCAGGAGCCGGGGTCACCGGGTCACCATCAGGCCCGGTAATGCCGCAATACATGGGCCGCAAACGACCGTATGTGTCTGCTCAGTGTTCGTGGCCACATGAAAAATTATAAAGTTAATTGTGTGCTGCAGAAAGTCAGGAGCTGGCTTGTGTGGACTTTCTGAGGTCCAGCAGAGCTCAGGTTTAAGCAGCACTACAAATGCCCTCTTGCTGGAGGGGAAATAGTTGTCAGACGATGTAAATGCACTTCCAGGAGTTATGACTAAATCATATTGTAATTTCAGGGGGGGAAACGGCATTCCTGGGAGAGTTTAGTTGAGCGAAGCAAGTTCAGCATTCAGCGCTCTGTTGCGATGCCAAAGTTAATCCATTAATATTTCACACGATTCCTAATATGGAAGTAATAGTGAGCAGTCCTAGCAAGCCATAGAAGAAGCAGAAAAGAGGCTTAGCGTAAGACCTTTCAGAGCTTAAATTTGGAAGTCCTTTAGATGCACAAATAAGCACGTTTGTTCACATTACTACAGCCACACCATCAGTTCTTATGCAAAGCTCAGAAACCTGTAGAACTTTCATGAACCAAGCTGGCACAATTTGTCACGCAACGTCACTTTTAATAGAACCCGTATCGGTTGTCCCCTAAAAGGAAGATGAATAGAAGGCCAGTACGTGACGGCCTTTCCTGCCTCCATGCTCAGCCTTGACTGGCCTGTCCTGGCCTGCTCAATATGTCTGCACCATGATTTCAGGCTTTACTTCGTCAATAAACCCAAAGTTTTCATGTCCTTGTGTGACAAAAATTAGTTTGTGTATCTGTGTAAATCAAGTGTCCCGTGCACATGCTCCTTTAAGGAAAGGCCAAGGGTGCGGTTTGATTTCCTCTGCCTTGCTTCCATATTTATGCCTCTCATATTCACTTCATTGCCTGTGCCTCAGATGCACTATCCATCAAGACTTTTTATTCCCGGCGTGTCTATAAAAGGACGTAACCCTCTCTTTCAAATTGCCCGCGTACTGCCGCAAATAAAAACAAACAACAGAATTCTTTATTAGTGCGTCGGCAACATGATTTATAAAATAATCATGTGAAATGTGCTGATTTGGAGCAGAGTCAGTGTTTCAGTGATGAGAGTCCATGCGAATAGCCAAAAGGAAGGAAACAGAATAGGAGGCCAGGTTTATTGTAAGTTTTAATGCTGGGTAATATGAGTAATATGAATAAATGATGGCAACACTGTTTAACCTAATATAGTTTTTAAAATGTGAGCTAAAAGGAAAGAGTAAATATTCTTGCAGTTGTGTGGATTCTCTTTATTGATAAACCTTGCTCATCCTCATTGCAGAGTGCTGCTGGATTTTCAAAGGGCACCCAATAAATAAATAAGTACATAAACTACCAAGAGCAGGGAACATTTGAAAAAGCAGAGGGCTGAGAAGATGTCTCTCTCAATTTTGTACATTCAGACAAAATCGGTTGCCTTTGGCCTGCTTAGGGGCACAAGGTGAGGAAAGCACACGAAGGCGATGCAATTATTCAGCTCTGGCACAACAACTGAGAGCAAAAGGAGCATCAAAGGCTTTCCTCTCAGCCACAGCGCTCCCTCCGAGGAACACACTACCTGTGTGAATACCACTGGAAAGGCTGCTGCTGCTGCTGCTGCTCACAGACTGCACGTGCCATACCTGAGTGACATTTTACACTCTGATTACACTGGCATGCTGATCATCCTCCAGAGTGGACTGTTGGAGGCCACATTTATTTCTAGCTTGTTTGTGACATTTAGTACTGAAACTTACTAATCAAGATTACAACAGCCTACACAAAACCAGCCTACTATTATCATGTAATTACACAGTAGTAAACAAAATAAAGCCTTTGTTAAAAATATAATATATATAAACATCGATAGTTTGTTCTAATTATAGTATTTGTGCTATATATATATGTGTGTGTGTGTGTGTGTGTGTGTGTGTGTAAAAAACATACAGGGCAAGAGTACCTAAGTGCATCATTTAACAGTTTATCTCAGCAGTAATGATTTTGCATGTAACATCCATTCTGTATTATTATTACATTTATGAATGAGCACAAATACAGCAAAAGTAACAGGAATTCCTATTTTGAAAGGAATTATTTTGAAGTAAGTATTTGGTCTTCCTTGGTCAGAAAAAATCTCTCTTCAGATTTCTCATGCTCACCCTCAGCCATCACCTGATTTAACAGAATGAAGTATTATGAACTGACACATACATGGACCCATCGCTACTTATTACATCTATAGTGTAATAGTAGCACCTAAGCAGTTGCTGTCTAAACAAAAACACTTCACACTGTACTGTCACACTGATGTGGTGGTAGGATGTTACTGTGTGTTGTGCATCTGGTGTGATTGGCAAAATGATATACACATACATAAGAATTAAGTATTCATCATATATATATATATATATATATGTGTATATATATATATATATATATATATATATATATATATATATATATATATATATATATATATATATATACATACATACATAGAGAGAGAGAGAGAGAGAGAGAGAGAGAGAGAGAGAGAGAGAGAGAGAGAAATAGATATTCTGTGGTCTATAAAGACTTTCTTTTGCAGTTTAGTATGGTCCTATAAGAGATATACAGATAGTGTTTCATTTGAACAAAAAAAACAAAATGGCAAAACAAAGTTAATATATATAGCGTCTCTGCTAGTTTGCGAACGGTCCTGCTGCGTGTAAAGTAACAAACAAAAGATTATTGTTCGGCCGGTTTGTGTTCAGGCAATTCTGCAGACAGCTCTGCCAGGGGTCCTTGGCTCTCGCGGAAGAGAGCTCTCGCGTGTTCGTGCTCGTGTTTACACAGTGTGCAGAGGGAGACCGGCTCCAGTGTTTCATTCAGCGACTCAGTTAGAGCTTATTTTTGTCTGACTTTTGAATAAAGAAAATGAAAGTTGTTGCGTTGATAAGGTAACTACGTGCTAGTTTTTGTTTTTAAGCTCTCCTTTACGACGCTGAAGTTTGTTCATATTGAGCATATTTTTCGAATTTTTCTTTCCACCTTAAATGATACAGCAGTACCTAAAGGTTAACGCTTACATCACTTAAGGTGGAACGGACAAATGGAATAAGAAACTGACTTCAACTTTGTCTCTGTTAATAGCCAGTTCAAAAGGTGTGAACTCTTTGTCCACAAGGGGTATTTTGTAGTTACCGCACTGATGCATATTTTACTGAGGATGTAAATAACACACGTTCACATGTATCTATCCTTCACTACACTGACTCACGCCCCATATACAGCTTATGACAAGAAACAGATTGAATATAAAAAAAGGATAGTAATAAAAAGAAAAACACCTCTTTTCCAGTCATATAGCCGTGTATCCATATATTTTACCGCCCAGTACAATAATCATCTTTCCCATTTCCTCCTCTTGTAATACAGTGGTGGCAAAGACAGCTGTTACAACATGATGCAGTGTGTTGCTGCAGGACATAAAATAGTAGCACTTGCCAACCTTCGGCCAGCTAAAGCTGGTAAGTGCATAACCCTATTTTTTTATTGTTTTACTTCACACCCAGTCAAGTCTTTACCTTAAACCTCAAATAGATAGCACACAAATGTCAAAACTTATTTTATTTCCTTCTGTTTGTTTCACAGATGAAATCGACAGTTACATGTACCAAACTGTGGGTCATCAGGCCATTGACCTGTATGCAGAGGCTATGGGTCTCCCTCTATACAGGAGGACCATAGAGGGCTCGAGTTTGGATACGGGAAAAGAGTACAGCCAGAAGGAAGGGGATGAGGTAGAAGACCTGTACCATCTACTTAAGCTTGTTAAGGTAACTTTTATCCAAAAGCATTATTCAGATTAGAGAAGAGTTTTCTTTGAATTTGGAGTGTGTAGACATCTGTTGGTGATATTGGAAGAAAATTCTGGGCTATGGGTCTTTAAGGTTTGTAGTTGTCAAGAAATTGCTACTGAGAAAAGGAAACAATCAATTCACATCAGACAAAAAAAAAAAAAAAGCTGCTGGTGTTCTCTGAGCTTCTGGTGTCCAGAGCTCAGTATCATTGAATGTGTATGAGATTATGTGGATTGTGAGGAACAGAAAATTCCAACAACTAATAACAATCTTTGGAGGTGTAAAAAAAAGCTAATGGCAAGTCTCCTGAAAAGAATGGAAGTGTGGACACACTAAATATTTAATATTATCTTTAATATATTTATGTTTATATTTATTTGTTTTTTCTGCTTTTTTCACTATTTTGCTTCCTAAAAAATGAACAACTTTAACTGAAATAAATAAAGGGTGCTGTCTGACGTTTGTAGTCCAGATGCTGTCAGGAGGTAGGAAAATGTGTCGTGTTTGGCGGATGTAGAGTGATAAAGGAGTCTGACATAAATATATTATTTAATATGTTTTTCCAAGTTTGGTTAGAAAATATTAATTGTGGGGGCAGAATAATTGATGATGGTGTTGTGGTTCAGGAGGTATCTGTCAGGACTCTTTTCCGTAGTTTGCCCATGTTTAACACACTTGACACCTCTCACTGTACTTCCTGCTGCCAAGAGAGCGCTAACCAGCTCTTGCTTCAAGAGAAAGTGCTCTCTCCCTGACAGAGCGAACAGCATCCCCCACCTGCATTTGATGCCATGGAGTATCCTTCCCCTTTATTTTCAACCTGCGTAGCATCAAATTTTTAGGGCTTGTTATTTCGGAGTGCGAGGTTTGCGGGGTGAGGGGATAGCTGGCCTGACATGCTGTAAACAGGAAGGGGGAAAGTGCTCTCCCTGTAGGTCTGTGTGCAAACATGTTCATTCAGCGCTGGGCCCTCTCTGGACATGGCCAGAATGAGACAGCCAGGGCATGATGGGGAGGGCCCGTGAACCTGCCTCAGGGCCTCTCTTTCTTTCACATCCTCCTATTCTCTCTTTCCCTCTCCATGCCTTTTTAGCTTTAACAATCTCCAAAAAGCTCATCCTTCCCCAGATCAGCACCAGCACACACTGTTACCAAATAAAAGTGCAGGCTAGGGTTTCTTGGAGCGATGCCATTGTGAAGAAACTTTTTTGTTTAAGTTTAATGAATCTCCAAATAATGTAAGGGTTCTATAACAGTTGAAAGCCTCTTTAAGAATCCTATGTCCAAGTCTGGAGTTGTTTAAGAACAAATATATTTAAGACCGACCTCTCCTAATTTAACTCTTCCAGGCCAGCAGTAACACGCCTCCTTCCTCTTAACTATGCTCATTGTGGGGCGTCCCATGGGGTGCTCTGTTGCGGCCACTGGGGGCCATCAGATACGTCGTCCTCGTATTGTTTACCACACTTAGAATGATCTGTACACTTGCGCTGGTTCACGATAAACACTCACTTCCTCTTTGCATTCAGAGGAGCTGCAGATAACTCTGTTTGACTGGCTGCGTTCACCCATTCTCACCAGGCGCCCTTATGTAAAGAAGCCCAGTTGTAGGAAATAAAAACAACCATTTGAAGTTCACTAATTCAGTAGTTTCAGTTGAAACTATCATTGCTGTAGTTACGTCAGTTCTAAGATGGAATGCTAATTTTAGGCTTTAATACAACATTATTATACCTGCTCTCAAAAGTGAAATATAGCTTAAACTAATTTAAAAATTAACTTAAAAATGAATTTAAATGTTCCCGCTAAGTACACAAATTAGCCATGTAATATGTTTGATGCAGTTTTTTTTATATGCTGGGCCAACAGTACAAGTAAGTTACCAGATCTCTGTTTTCCTCAGCAGAGAGCGTGTTTCATGCAGTCTTCTGATGCATTCCGCTCAGTGTTCGTTTGAGTTTGATTTGTGGTGGAGAGAATGAAAGAAGGAGAAAAAAAAAAACGATAATTAGCTGTTGAATCACCCTCACAGGAAAAGAGCAGTTTTAGCATCAAAAATGTGTTCTGTTTGAGAAGTGCGATATTTTGAAAGATTCATCCTAGCAGTTTGAATTAATTAGATGTTATTAAAATCTTTTTGGGAAATGACACTTGAACATAGATGAAAGAATATTTTTAGGTGCCGAGCTGAAACGCCCCTCTGCTCTTTGTAATCTGTGAAGTATGAAGGGAGCGCTTGTGCGTACTGTGATGCAACAGTGCCACCTATAGCCCTCTCTCTCTCACAGCTCTCTGGTTTTTCCTCCTGCTGAAGAATCTGTTCAGCTTTTCAGAAGTCAAAAGAAGGTATCGTTTTCTTTGGCAGTATTGTGAATGGAGGGTAAAAAAAAAAAGAAAAGTCCAATTATACGTTCTTTTTTTTGGCAGTGGTGCTAATCGTGCAGTGACAATGTAAGCCTTGCAGTGGTCCCCCCCTCCTCCTGGTCACTGTCTGTGACTCTCAGCCTTTGATGTGTGTAATCTGAGAGGCAGAAGGGATGGCACAGCCTGGCCGTCCAGTGATGAGGCTGATCTTTGAACTCGGCTTTCAGAGGGAGAAATAACAGTTTTGTCAGTGGCGGAGGGATCTTTCATTTCTTTACGTGTGTCCTGATTGCAGGGATATGCCAGTGATTGATGTGCTCTTTTCTTCAAGCACATGTCTCATAAATCAGTGGCCAGATTGAATGTCGGCTTTTCCTCGCATGTAAAAGGATTAAGCGTTCTACAGAATGGGGAATAAGAGAAAGGGAAGAAAAGAGCATATTTGGCGCATCGCGAGCTGTGCAGTGCCTCTTTCAGTTCTTTAATTCTGTCATGTTTACGAGTGGCTTTGAGGAACGGGAGTAATATCAATAATGTCATATCAAATGGAGTTGATTTTGTTTTCCGTACTCATTGGACTGTTGGCCTCTCGTCTTGTTCGGTTGCAGCCGAATGCTGCCAGTGATTAAAATCAGCTGTGTCAGTCACCTCTGGCTGCAGCGCCAGTCCCCCTGCAGGATCCTCAAAAGGTTACTATTAGTCATCTCAAATCTTCCCTGCTCCTCATCTTCTCTTCATAGGCAGCATATGAGATGATTTTTTTTGTGTCTGTGCGTATGCGTGCCTGCCTGTCTGTCTGTCTGTACCTTAAAGGTCAGGTCACAGGCTATCTGTCATATGAAGTTATTAGAGGTGGCACCGATCTTATGCTCAGTATCGGTATCGGAACAGTATCGTCAGAAAAACGTAATTCCATCATACGTCTAGCCTATAAATAGCACGGAACTGCTTGTAGCGCCACAAAGTGTAAATAAATAGGGATGTATTATACGATAATTGTGGGCTGATGCTGATATCTGATATTTTTCATGTCCATGTCTGCAAATTCGAACCAGGAACTGTGACTAACTCTTCCTGAGTTAGCATTCCACAGAAATATGACATCTATTTCTAAAGCATTTTGAACGCAGTAAAATGGATGAAATGCACTCGAGCTTTCTTGAACTTAATATGATTCCAATATTATTGTGGTTCCTTAAAAGTAGGTCATGTAGCTACATGATGGCAGAATAAGTACTGAATTGTGGGGTGTTTAGGGAGTTTAAAGATGGGATATAAATATATACATTTCATATAAAATATTTGTATTTTCCTGCCTAATATATTTGTTTAGTGGTGGTCATGGCCTCATCTTGGTCTGTGCAAATAGCGTCTATTCAAAACCGTTGCAATTTCATTGCGCTTTGTTCCACCGCAGACCTCAATCTTATATCTTATATGTGCAAAATAAACAGCAAGCGATATGAAGAAAGTCAGGATAAGGATCCTGAAAAGTGTCTGTCTGGTTTTTTGTTGGAATATTAGTCGTTTTTTAAAAAAAAGAAAAACAAGGTCAGATTGAAGTGTAGAGAAATGTCTGAACGCTGTGAGTAAAGACTAGTACTCAAGACAGCTTAATCAAGAAAGTGGCAAAGTGCAATTTCTATAAAGTAACATTAACTTTAACTTACCTCAGTGACAACACAAGCCTGTATGTTGCCTCTGCTAGTGCAGGGCAGTTGTGTGTGCATTAAAGCACTTATAGAGCATTAAATGATCTCTTTGCTGTTTTTGGAACTACTGCAGTAGTAAAGCCATAGAAGTGCATCTGTGTTCTGATAGTCAGCCATTGTGGTTTTGCTGTCCAGAAAAGTAGTTCTGTTCAGATGAAAATTCTTCAAAATAGGGGACTGATTTTGTTAAGCCAGTGTATTTTCAGCAGCAAAGGCTGTGTTGTTATAGTGAAAGCAGGTGCTTTTCCATACGTCGTTGCCATTAATTTGTTATTTCAAATATAGCATTTGAAGAAGAATAAAATAGGGTCTTGTCTTTAATTCTATAATGTATTACATGTGCCAGATATGGTGTACAGTTAGCCTGGTAATAATAGTGTGCTTTTGATCTTTGTATGCCCCGTACATTTGTTTTATTTATTTACTTATTTATACTGGAAGCATTTTTATATTTGAGTGAAAACTCTAGTGTCTCCCGAGTAATAATTCAGACCACTTTCCCCTCACTAGATTCACTTGATGTTTTTTGGAGCCCAATGAAAGGGAATGATTATTTCGGTAAGTGATTTCCAGGGGCATGGTATACCTGTGTCTTTTTTTTTTTTCTCCTTTCCCCCATCTGACATGTCATGGAAATCCACAGAAGAGCAGCGCTCCGTCGCCTTTGTAGATGAACACTTCCTTCCGCTGGCGTGTATTAAAAACACAGGAGTTTGGGCTGAGCTAATCCTGGTGTTTAAGTGCACTCCTGGGCCAGAGCGGGCTCCATTATCGACATCATCAGACGAGCCCATGGGCCTCCAGAGAGCAGGGTCCATCAGGCCAGTCCAAACACACGTTTGTTTTCTCTTTTTCCTCCTCTGTACGTCTCCAGGCCTCGGTGCGAGGGGCTAACTTTTATCCGGAGCCTTCAGAAGAGCGGGGCGGCGGCGCTGCGGGTGCCCTGGTGGAGCTCTCCCGCTGTGAGGATCGTGAGGCGGCACGAGTGGGGCCACAGGCCCGGGAGCTGCCCAGCCACGCTAATCGATCGCTCTGGAGCTCTGACGTGTCAGGAGCGCTGCACAGGAAAGAGGAAAAAATAAACCCCTCTCTGATTACTCCTGTATTACTCCTAAAAGAAACAGAGGTTAAAAAGAAATGGATGCCTTTAATCCTGCTTAATACATAAATGATGATCTCTCAGGTCCCTCCCAGGATGTTGTGGATCAATAAGAAAAAAAAAAACAAAAAGCAAAGTGAGAGAACTTCACCTGTTGTAGGTGCAGCAAAATTGCAAACACTTGTGTGTGTGCCGGTTTTCAGTCTTTCAGCTGGAGTAAAAGCTTCATTAGGATCTCCATTGTGTTAGTAAAGAGACATTAGAGAGTAAAGCCTCTCACTTTCTACACACCGTTACATGCTTTTATACCCATCAACTCCTTTGTATGTTCTTGTTTTCGTTTTATCTGAATATGTGGCATTTGTGTAGACGGCCTATGTCTTTGCTGTTAGGAATGGGTGAGGTTTATGCTTGTTTTCCACTCAAGGAAGCATAGTTGGAGCAGCTCAGATAAAGGCTGTTCACATTGTTTCATGGCTATGTGGAAGTGGTGGGACAGGATCTATTAGACACACAGAGCCATTTCCCCAGCCATGCTGAAACTCCCCCCAAACAGTAGATAAAGAGCTTTGCCTAAAGCCTTTGTAATTTGTTTGTATTTTTCTGCCTAATGTACTTTGCTCAATCTTGTTTAGTGATGATGGAGAAAGATAGGCCTTATCTTGGTTTGCCAAGGGCATGAGCAACTAACGCCTGTTGAACATTGTTGCGTTTTTTTTTCCTCGCTTTTTTAAATCCGTGGGGACCAGCCTTTAAGATGACTTGTAGACATAGCTTGGAGTTATTTGCATCAAATCTCAGTAAACCAGGTTCAGACACTGTTTTTGCATTCAATGAGAGGACACTCAGAGATTGTGATTGACCCACTGCAGGCCTCCAACCGATATAGTCTGCGTTTAAAATATCCAGCAATCGATAGGAGGAAAAATGTGGAAAGCCAGGATAAGGAACCAGAGAGATGTTTGAAAACGCAGCTGTCTGACTTTCAGTTGGAATTTCAGTGAATAGAAGTCGCCCTTGGAGACCTCATTGACATCTAGATTTCTAACTCCATATGTAATTATTATGCATAAGTAAACAAGACTCGGCGCAATCATGCTCCGACTCACGGCGGCCAGTGCGAACTGAGCGAATAAGGGCTGCCAATAAAACGCTTTAAACTGGAGCCCATCCAACAACAGCACAGTTTTACTCAGGCAGAAATAAAGCGGCTGTGCTGCTCTCAGCGCTGGAGATCCCTGAGCTGTGCTACCCCTCCGAGCAGGAGCCATTCAATTCTTTTATGGGCTCCTGTCGTCAGAGCGGCTCGATCGCGTCTGCCCTTCTCCTCTCCTCAGACGAAGACAAGGCTGAAGGATAGCTCTCAATCAGTTCCCACCGCCAAAAGAAAGAAAAAAACCTCTGATGGCTTTTAATGTTTTGTTTTGGAGAACATTCCCTGGGAGAAATATTTGTGGCAGGCCCTCCTGCACCTCCTGCCGCTAAAGCCATAAGCAGCCTTACAAAAACAGAGTCTGGAGTCTGGACAGTGTGTCAAACCTACAGCCTTGCTTTTTTTCTGTCTGCCTGAGAGGAGAAGCCTACCAAGTTGTTGACAGTGATTCTAAAGATGGATCTCTGCTTTGTGTGGGTCCTTTTATTTTTTTGGTATAATAACTTCCACTGAGATGAGTCTTAACCAGAAAAGCAATTGCTCACACAGAATGCAAGTGGTATTGTTGTGGTAAGCCTTGAGAAACATAAGGGGCATGAATCCATTTTCCTATGCTTGCTAATGGTAGCACGCATGTGTTTGTCAGGCTCTGAAGTGAGAGAAGGCTAGGTGCCAGTTTTTTCTTGTTTATGTCTTTGGCTTAAGTCATGTCAGGACACGGGGTGATTATTTTTTTTGTTCCGTCTGAGATGCAGCCTGTCTAACAGCCATTAGCATGAGACAGAAGGACCGAAACTTAACCTCATCCTACGAGACTGGAGAACCACCTTAGCTCTGGATTGTCAAAGCTACGAGAATGGATTGGTTCTATATAACTCTATTCCCTATGCCATTCCAGCTCGCAGTTTTCCATGCATGTTGATATGGAAAAGCTCTTTTTTCGGCCGTTAAGAGTGCACTGAAACCAGTGCTTTGTGCTTGCTTTGGCTCAGCACAGGTTCGGCTCAGCTCACGTCTGGCCCTGTGTTTACGTAACCATATATATTTAAGAGGAAACTTGTGAAACGTTAATCTCCCCACTTTTTAACCTTGATGAATTTCTACATTTCCCAGCTGTGCTGCATGGCATATTTATGCATGAGCCTATCTGTGAAAACAACTCTGTCAGTGTAAATGAATCACAGCTAGCCTCATGTGTGCACTGCTAGCTAAGAGACTTTATACCACTCAGCCCGCATGCCTTCATTCTGGAATACAAAAAAAAGAAGAAAAGAAAAAACTTCATACTGTGCAAGGTGTTGAAAGGTTCTCTCTTTCCCCCAGTAGGCCTCAGAGCAGTGGGTTTCTTGGAAGGGTCATCATTGTTTTGTGGCTTGTGTCACCACAAAGTAAACTGTTACGGCTAGAAGACAATGGTCAGTGTAAGCTTAGCTACTGGTATTTATCACATTGCCATAATACAAAGACGATTCATGGGTTGTGTATTGTAATGGTAATGCCGTGATGCTCGTGCTGTACAAGTGAAGAAGAGATTGTCTTGGTACTAGAGCATGCAACATTACTCACTGCACATTAAAAAATGAAGGCATCAAAACGGATTATATGCAGCATTGTGTTTTCTGTTTGATTAATCTTTAATTGGATAAAGGTAAGGCTTCACCTGCCATGCTGCTACTTGTATTTGCTTCCTTGTCTTTTACTGAATTAAGAACATTTTAATTATAATTTTCTCTGTAGGTACATCTGCTGATGCTTTGAAGAATATCATTCAATGTGTCTAGAAGCATTAGCTGTACTTACAAATATACTACAGTGCTGCTATTAATATTAAAAACCATGGTTGCAAAACAGACTTCCTCCTCCTGCTTCGTCCTTGAGCGGAAACTGTCCAAAATGGAAGTTTAAGTGGACAGTGATGGTATGTGAGTTGAATTTTTGTCAAATAAATGAATATATTGTCGCTGTCGATGTCTCCATTTTTGTTGATTTTTCATTTTTTACTGTGTGAAAATTTTATGATCAGCAGAAATGGCTCGAAATTGCTTGGAGGTCTGGTTACATTGATGTACATTGACGTTAAATTAGGTTGTTGCCCTCTCCTGATAAACTTTGCATGAGTTTAGTTTTAATTTGGCTAATAAACTGTATCTAATCTGTATCTTTATCTAATGAGGAAGTGCACAAGCTGTGGTGCTTGATAGTACAAGAACTGAGACCTGACACTGGTTTCCAAAAGTCTGCATATAGCACCAAAGCATAATCAACCAGTGCAGGTCAAAAGCCTCACTTCTAATAGAGTCTCAGATGATACATGTGTGGTTAATGTAGGGGCTGACATCCACCAACATGTTTCTAACTTCTGTTATGCTCATGTGTGGATATACTGGCCTCTTGGAGTAAATGAAAAAAAAAGTCTTAAACTGAGTAAGGGTGGGGGGCGGTTTCACTGCTGTAACTCGGCTAGCCATCATGGAGCTCAGGCTTAATGCCATACATTATGTTAGTTATTTATACTAGACATTGTGGAAACCCTGGTGTGTTAACCTTGTCTGTGACTCACTGAGTTTAATGTGGACTGCTACAAGTGGACCAGTAGGAGGTCAGCCTGACTTTTCTTCTGAAAGAGCTTGTTAAGGCTCATACTTGGTGTCTGACCTTGAACAGTGACCCAGAATTCCCAGCTTCTGTTGCCAAGTGCTGTAGTGTGTCACCTTGGGGAGGGTTTCTGCACTCTTAAGGGCAGTAAGGAAAATGGCACGGTCAACATGCCTTCAGTCTCTGTCCATTTGTGAGAGTGCAGGTGTCTAAATGTGCACGTGTGCGTGTGTGTCAGGCCCTGAAGGTGTTTGGAGATTTTATTAAACACAAATTGTTTGACCCTACATGTGTTGTCACAACAGGGCATCCATTCGCCCAATGGCCTGTGTGTAGGACCAATCCCATTACAGACAGAGGGAGAGCTGATATAATGGAGGGACCCATTAAAACCAAGTCTCGTCCACTCATTCATTGATGGATCCAGAAGAGGGTGGGGTAAAAATGCATGTATGTGCGAGCGAGAGAGAGTGAGGGCGGAGTGTGATGGTCTTGCGTGCCCTTGAGCAAACTGTCATTCAAAGCACTTTAATTAATTTTCTGCTTCTTCCTGCCTAGTCATGCTCTGTGAAAGGGGCAGTGTGCAGAACAGCATTAACACTTTGCGGCATGGCACTCAAACGTTACTGCACAGGTAAATCTACACTAGAATCCGTGCTAAATCAAAGCTAAGGGCGAATGGACACTTCAGTTTGGCTCTCGCTTATGTACTTGAGAGGAATGTGTTTGAATGTGTTTATTGGTATTTATTATTTCTTTATTTTTAAAGGCAAGATTCCAATAAGGGTGTTTCCACGTTCTCTATGATATCCATCTTTACCTTCATGTAGGCCAGTGTTTAAATTGTCACTTTTCCCTCATTGCTTTGGGTAATTATTCCTGTTTCTGGAACACGTGCAAGCTTTAATCACTTAACATCTTTATCATCCAGCTCAGTGCATTCATTTTTATGAAAGACATTGGGGGCTTTCATTTAATGAATTTGACAATTAGCAAGTCATGTTAATGAGTGTTAGGGGCTAAGTAGCTTCATTGACAGGGCTGCGGGCCTCAGAGCTCTGCTGCTCGCAGCTGCGGTGCTTCGTGTCTGCCTCTCCTGCCCAAAGCTTGAAAAATGAGCGTGAGAGGAGAGAGAGAAAGAGATTAAAGGACGGGGTCTTTTGCTTTTGAGCGCTGCTTCATGCCTCTCCATCATACAGTAGAAGTAGCTATGTGCTATGGTAACACAGAGCTGGTGGAAAACAGATGCCAAAGAAAGGATTCATTGACCAGAACTGATTTTGAACACTGTCTGAGATGCTGTGGCTATGTGGCGTTTTTGAAATGAGTGGTGTGAAGTGTTTGACATCACTGCTGTTTTTTTCCTCCCTGTATTACTTCAACTGTAAAAAATGAAGCTGTAAAATAGGTGGATAGAGATTTCAAACAGCGTGAAGTCAAAGTTTATGTTTTTACAGAGCCATGAATACATGGAACACTTCTGCAATATCAATATAGTCAGATTTATGCTGAAGCTAGATTATAACACCCCACCCCCCCACCCCTCATTCACCAAGGATGAGAAAATATGTGTAGAATTTGTGAAATTGAAGAGGCCGAGTTTGCGCTGGTAAGTGAGTAAGGCTAGCCTCCTTCATTCCTTTCGGTCTCTCGGCAGTGACTCGAACGGGACGAAAACAAAGCGTCCTCCAAAAATAACCTCCTGCTCGAGCCCCGTCGTGCTCTGGTTTGTTTATAAACGGTCTAGGGCTCCGAACGCAGAGTGGAAAGAAATGGGAATGAGAACGTTTCTCCCAGCTTCACTGTGTTGGTAATGGACAGAGAAATGCTATTGTTATAGAGTGATATTAGGTTACTGGAATTGTTTGGAGAATTTGCCCGGTATCCAGCAGAAAACTCCCAGTTCAGTTGTTGCTAGATGATGCTGACCTTTAAAGTTTGCTTGTTGTCTCAAAGCAGAACTCCTAATGCTCTGCTGTTTGGTCGCAGTGTCAGACATTACAGAAAGTGAGCGACTGTGTTCCCATTGTTTTGTTTTATTGAGTTGTTTTTAGGGAAAACTGTTCCTTTTGCCTCCATCCCCAGGCCTCGTTAAAAAATAATAATTGCTACTTTCCCTTTTGGAAATATCAGTATGACTCAGACATTGCTGTAGTCCCTTACTGTGTGGTGGAGTCGTAGGCTCAAATCCTTTGCCTAACCCAGCGGTGAGCTAACGTAATGAGTATTTGCTTAGCATAAGGGATGTGTCATGCTGGAGCTCGGGTCATACATCCCTGGCCTCAGGTTTATTTTCAACTGATTTTCGGGAGAAACAGTTTTTAAGCCTCTTGGAATTATCTGAATTTCTGTCTGTTTCTAAAATCTTCATCAGTAATAATGATAATAAGTAAAGTTAACATTTTACATTGCCCTGTCTCCATTGAACAAATTGTTTAATCTGACAAGGTCGTTGATGGAAACAGCATGTAAACCGCTAGAGTAATGACCTGAACAGAAAGTAATTGTAGTCAGGTGTGCCAAACAGTTGACTTGTAGATTTGATCTGGCCTGCCACACACAGGTCACCTGCTCTTTTCAGAATTCTGCACAAGTGCAATATGGCCCAATCAAACGAGATCTCAGAAGACCTGAGATAGGCTGGAAAGGTTTAGGAAAGTTCTTTGAATGGCTAATTCAAGTCCTGACCTCAGTCAGTCTGAAGCACTGTTGGGTGATTTGAAGCAGGTCGTTCAAGCAGGTTATTCTAAAATTATACATGAATAGACCAAATTCCTATCTAATTCCTGCACAGGACTGATCAAAGCTCGCTTTTAGTTGAGGTTACCGCCTGTAAAGGAGGTTTAACAAGTTAGTAAATGTAAGGGTTTCCATCAGTGACCTTGAGCATTTAGGTACCAGGGGGACCTAAACTTTTTGTCTTTCGAGGCTCTCAACTAAAAGTAAAACAAAAAATAAAAATATATATAAATAAAAAAGTAAGTTAGTTTTAAACAGAGATGTTATATAGTGGTTATTATATTGTTAAATAGAGACAGTGGTTATTATATTGTTAAAGTGGCATATTGGCTCTATAAAATACTTCAAAACCATGTTAATGTAAATTGAATTGAATTCGTTATATGTAGCACAAAAATGTGTTTGTTCTGTCATTGAGTATAGAGAGAAGAGATTAGAGATAGGTAGCTTTCTGGTGGGCCAAATCAAATGTCCTAACTGCCTAACTTTGGCCTGCTTGCCACACTTTGGGCGGTCCTGGTTTAAACCACTTGTGTATTAAAGGGATTGTGTAATGTTAGGGTTATTTATTAAGACTGTCTTTATTATTGTGACTGATTAAGGTCATGTGACGTTTTAGGGGGCAAATTCTGATCATTGCAAATACTTTACAAACTTTTGTCGTTGTTTCTTCAGTTGATGTAAGACTCTAGGTGTGATATTTTTGAGCCTGTGTGGATGGTAACTCTCCCCCTCGTTTCAGTCGTGCCTGGGGCTGTGGTGTCTCTGTGTCCCTGATACACACAGACACACACCCATGCATATATATTCTTTATCTGATTAGCTGACACATTTGTGCGGAAAGCAGAGTCAGCCTCAGGCGGGGCATGGATTTCATTTAAAAAAGTATCAAAGGTTTACATGCTGCTCTTTTTTAATCAGCATGTTTATCAGGCAGAGAAAAATTGCAGGAAGGACCACAGGGAGAGGGGGGTTATCTTAAGCACCAGTAGCCTGGGAAATTGATAATGGCTACAAGGTAATTTACTGCCAACTTGTGCATCCCTGCGTGTAGGGCTGGCCTCCCATTCTAATTACAGCACATGTAATGTCCTAATGAAGCTGCGGGGTGTGTGTGTGTGTGAGGGAATGTGCCTCTGTGCCTGTGTTCCTGTAAACTGTCCTTTTTTTGCAGATGAAAATGAACTCAGCGTTCAGTGCAACTATCACTGTCCCTCTGGAGCGTGAGGGTGTCTGTGCGTTTATGGTATTGCTACAATAAAACATTTAATCATTGTGTTCATGTTAATTGCACGCACACACATGCACACGAACATGCGCACACACACACACACACACACACACACACACACATACACACATATAAGTAAAAGGTATTAAAAAATATATACAATTGAAAACAGTTTGACACTATTCCATGACATGGATATGATAAAAGACATTGGAGTGTGATATTGTGGAGGATCAATCAAAGCTGAAAAAGAAAAAACCATCAAATGAATGGAAGAATGTTTCCTATGTTATCACAAACTGGATTTGCATTAAAAAAAGGGGGGACTAAAACTTAAAGGGAAATAAAGCAAAATTTTTGAAAAATGTATTTACAAAGATGATGCCTGCATGGTTTAACTGACTTTGTTTAAACACAGTAGGACTGAGGAGATAAAACTGTAAATATTTTTAGCTTAGCTTTTCTTTTCATCTGTGTACTGTTGTCAAAGTATATAGAAAATATAGTATCTTTAATGTTCTGGTTTACTTCCTTAGAATTTACCAGGAAGACATTAAAGTGAATCCATGAAACACTTACAAGTATTACAAACAAATATTTTTTTCTTCTTTAAAAAGACAAAAAAAGATGAATATCAGTGATGTGAAACAAATGTATGGAAATGGGAAAATTACTAATTGAGTGTTTAATACAGAGCTCCCACTATTTTAATAAATAATATTGAGTACGGTGATTATGACACTTTGATATTTATAAACATGGTTTTAGGCTGTTTCCATGTTTGATTGACTGATTAACAAAAACAACTCTGGTATGAAGTTCCATTTCATGTGATCCCTTTCGTACAACCTCTGTCCTGTAATTACAGTAGCAATAAACTTTAAATATCCACAGTGCCTTTGACTCATGCAGAATACATACAGATGTATGCATGTTTTGCAGATTTTCCAGGTGAAATGATATTTAATAATACAGAGAACACACCTAAACATAACATCTTTCTGGCTGCTGATTTTTTTCATATATCTTTTAACTTAAGCAAATAAAAAGTAATCGAACATTAAAATGTGCAGAAGTTTGTTCTGAGTGCATGAAGTGTGCTTATTTACAATTAACAGATGATCAAAACATGGCCATACATGCATCTTATAAAACTAATTCAATTCCAGCTTTAAAACAGTAAATGTCTAGACACAGTCATCAGTAAAAATCTTATGGAGAATGCTCTGATAAAAGACAGCATTAAAACAATGTGTCTTTGTAAAAACACAACTAAAGTGGTGCTGTGCTTTAAAAAGTTTAGCCTTAAAATCCAAAAATGATCCAATATATTTTTGTTGTTCCTTGTTTAATGTGTGTTTCACAATAAAAGGTTATATTTGAGATTCATGCATGTCATGTGGTAAATGCATTTGGCTCATGAATAATGTATTTTACTGTAGTACAGACATTAATTCAATTTTTTGATATTGGCTATGATAATGAGTTGACTATTAGACTGTGGTAAGTTCAGAAAGTTCAGGATTATGAACAGCCTTGCCTTCTAAATTTGTGACTGTGCAAATTAGGGCTGCACAATATACTATTTCAGCATCGTCACTGCAGTGTGCACATGCACAATACACAGATCACAGGACGTGCAATGTTAAGTAAGACAAATCAAATGAAACTTGTCATGTGGCAGCTTTTTTGCTGCTTGGTACAACAGAAAAACTTTCACAGTTCCTCGATTCTGATTTCAGGCCTCTCGGATTTACAGAGAAGGGTAGTCACCGTGCTCACTTACTTTTGCATTAAAACCAAATACAGAGCATGAACATTTCAGAGAAGATGCTGCACACTGGCAAGTGCTTTAAAAGTTATTTCTGTGTTTTTTAATTATTATTTTCATTTCCCCCAAACCTTTTACAATAAATAATGATTTCTAAATAATCCTGTTCAAGTCATCTGGTGGAAATATCTGATTTTTTTTCCATATTGAGATATATATCAAAGGAAAAACTATTGCAATGTGCAGACCTCATGTGAATAGCAAAAATCACATGCTCAGTCTAGGCATTAATACCAGTGCAAGTGTCACAGATGCTTAATGAAGCCAAGCTATCACTACGTAGACTTCTGGTGTTTAGAGCCAGTCATTTATGTAAGATGGCCTCTGATTGGAGCCTTTGTGCTTTTGTTTGGTGGGACTATGAAGGAGGTCAGTGCTCTGAGGGTCAGTGGTGGGTTCACTGTAGGCTGTTGATAAGAATATGGTGGACTGAGCAGACGTCAGGCCATGGCTTTGTGAGGACAGGACGCAGCCTCAATCTTCCCACCCTGCAAGGGATGTGCAGAGAGTCAGGAAAACCCCACTAGCCTTCCATGTGTAAACATCCCCTCTGAGCCTGTCTGAGGAAGAGACCTGCTACTCTGGTCTTGCAGTTTTAAACTATGGCATGCCTGTTTGTGTGTGAGTGCATGAGGATAGTGGATATTGATATTGCTACTACTATCTCCCCTAAATGTCAAATTTGCTGGTTTTGAGAAGCATGGAAACGAAAACGTCTATAATAATAAGTAGTGCTGGGTGGTATTGGTTGAATTCAGAATCATATTTTGCAGACATGTTACTGTATCACAATCTTATAAACCTGACATGGCTTGTTTTGATTGGACTGTTTTGTTCTCGTTCTGCTTCTCTGAAAATTACACCAAAGGAAATCTTGTACCATGTTGTAAACACTAACTAGACAGATTCCAGATTTCCAGAAAGGAAATTTAGTATTTATGCAGTTTTTGTGTATTTCAAAATGTTTTTTCTTTCAAAGGTCACTAAGGTAACGTGTGTTATCAATCAATATTGCTAAAACTAAAATAAGTATTGTTGCCAGACAGCACAGTCTGCATACTAGTGTAGGTGATATATCACATTACACACAGGGGTGGATAATTTGTAAAAGATTTTTTGCAATTATTACCCTTAATCAAATTATTAAGCAGATGATCAGTATTTTGTTGCATTTCATGTTCTATGTGATTTTGTTTGTGTTATTTTGCCTTTATTTGTCCATTCCCTTTTTTACAAACATTAAAAAATGTTTAGATGAATAACTTTAGTAAAAGTTTTGTGTTTAGTTACAGCCTTTAGTCAGCAAAATGTGGCCAGATAGCTACACACATACATACAGCGAAGGCCACTTGCAAAGATTATATGAAGCATTAAATAAAGTGCATAATCTCTGGGACATTAAAATGGACAAACATGTCTAGAAGAAAGGTGCAGATATGTTAATACTGCCAGTGGTTTTTGGTTTCCAACCAAACAAATGTAAAGAACTGCTGGTGTCGCATGCTATCTGTGCAGAATCTCGTTATGTTTGTAAATGACTATGTAATATTAGGAGTTAGCTCCTTTTATAGTAATTATAAAATATTAACTATTGGGGGAAAAGTTTAAGCTCTGAAGTTTAAAAAGTTTGTTGTTTGTGTGACATGCATCAAAGGTATCTGTTTTGAAAATCAAGTGTCTGATATCATAACGCATATGGACATCTTGAAATATTTGAGGTTTATAAGTTTCTATCCTTGTTCAAGCAGAAGTCGCATCCCCCAGTGGTGCAGCTTGGCAGCTTGGCATATGAGTATATGTAGCACCTAGCCCAGTGTTCATAGATGAACTGAGAGGATTTCATGTTGACATTGATTTACAGAGGCTGGAAACTGAAGCATATTTGGCTAATTTCCTAAGGCTTTCCGTGTCTTTTTCTGTTGGGCAGGAGAAGGAAGATGTTGAAGCTGTGTCGGTTGGGGCCATTCTGTCTGACTACCAGAGGGTTCGGGTGGAGAACGTGTAAGTAAACCACATCTCATTTCTTTATTCCTCTTTTTTCTTTCTTACCACAGCTTATTTCACTCATGAACTTTCAACATCTGAACCTAAGCCTTTGGTGAGTTTAGCTATGTGATAATTAACGCTCTAACAGCCATGCATATGAAATGTGGTGATTGACATCTGCTTGCAAATGGTCAGTGTCCAGACCTGGAATGTGTAACACATATATTTCCCATAGCTCAACATTAGACTTTGTCATATGCTGGGAGCTAGACCTGTCAGCATGTTAGAATCAGCATGCTTCTGTCTTGTTCCAGCATGATTCTCTCTTTCTCTTTCTTTCTGTCTCTCTTTCTCCCATCTCTCTCTCTCTCTCTCTTTCTCTCTCTGTCTCTCCCTCTATTTTTCCCCTCAGCAGTGTTGAGTTCTTTTTGTGTCAGTTCATACCGCTGTCAATCAGTCATTGTTTCTGGGCTTGGTTCCTGAGGGTAAACAGGCTGTTCTATGGCTCTGAGCTCAGGTTACCTGGCCTGTCTCCATCCCTCAGACAGGGACGCCAGGGGGCGGAGCCGTCTTCAGCTAATCGCACTTTTAACTCTACCTCTGCCCTCGGCCTAAGCCACTGCCATTGAAGGGGCGTCCATGCGTGTGCCACATGAGTATGGTAGTGGCACGCTGCCCAAACACAGAGAACGTGCTAATCGCCTTTGAAGTAGTTTGGCTTATGACAGGTGCCGCTCTGAGTACCTCTTTTCTTGCTTGCTCGCTCTCTCTCTCTCGCTCTCTCACCTCTCTGTCTCATCTTTCTGTCTCATCTGATTTCCCTGATATCCCTCTATACATGTTAATCTCGTTTATTCCATGGCATAAGATGTCCTTATGTCCTTGAAACATTTTATATGACAAATAAAGAATATGTTAATGTTTAAGTAACTTCTTTAAACTTGCATGCTTACTTTTCTTTAAAAGTTGTCTGTGCATAAAAATGTTCTTTAAGGGTCCATTAAACAGAGTAATTCTATATATGTTTAAAAATATATAAGTTTATAAAGCTTTAATAAAAAGATTTTCTTAGTAACTCACGTTATCTGTTTTATAATAATTTGTTGCTAAGACCACTGAAAAGTAAAATGGTACATGTTAACAAGTACACTGTTATTATAGTAATATTATAATATTTGATGTGGGTGGGCATCATGTGCATTCATCACAGCTTCTATACTTACTCTTAAGTAGACTTAAAGGAGTCTTTCTAAGGAATCTTTTTTTTGCATTTCAAAATTCAAGTTGCAAATCCAGTACATGGACCTTTACTCAGGGTTTTGTTCCTCTGTAGTCTTCTTTTTTATCTGTTTCCTTTTCAAACCCATAGCATTGTGTTATCTTCTCAAAGTGGACAGATTTAAAGCAAGACAGGATCTTACTATTCTCCTCTCTCTCAAAGTTAAAAGCTGTTTCTTGAATCTGATTATGACCGTTTTAGTGGTCTCCCAGGTCTTGCTTGGTTGTTAGGAATTTTGTTGTTCTTTTTATTTTTTATTAGTGTTTCTCATTCCTAAAGCGAGTGGATTATCGTCTATCTAATCTCCTGAGAGATATCTCCTTTTGTTTGGGGCTCCTTTTAATGGACCTTTGTCTATTTAAAATGAAAGAAATAGGTTGCAGCTAAAGTGCTTTTGTGTAGTTGCTTGTGTGAATGTTGGTATCTCTTTGAAGGGAAACATAATGTCAGACAATTAGGAACAGCCTTTGCTAGAAGACCCCAGCTGTAGCTTTCCAGTTTGAATATCGGAAAGGTGGAACTGTTTGTGTCAGCATCATGCACAAATGTAAAGAATGTGCAGAAAATCTCTGATAAATATTTGTTTTCACTGAATAAGATAATAATTTGTCCTCCTGTCTGGAATGTAAATTAACAAATGGGCAGCCTCTGACTTTATATGATTATTCGATTATGACGATATTTTAGAATTAATATTAAGTATTGTTTTATTTGCATTAGCAAAAGTTGTCAGTAACCGTTCATGCCAGTAATGTCATCTGAATCTTAAGATAAGTCTCTCTGTCTCTTTCTGTCTGCAGGTGCTCCAGGTTGCAGCTCCAGTCTCTGGCGTACCTGTGGCGGCGGGATCAGGCGGCTCTTCTGAAGGAGATGATATCCTGTGGCCTCCACGCCCTTCTCATCAAAGTGGCGGCGTACGGTGGGTGAGAGGCAACAGCAGGCAGCGGCAGAGCAGTCCAGCTACCACGCCCTGCCATTCATGGCTTAGAGCTGGCTCCTTTGACCCTGGAGTAAGCCTGCTGTGGGGTGGGGGGCCCTGAAACTAGGGGGGGAAATGAAAGAATCCCAGACTAAAGCCTAAATCATCAATAATAGCTTCGCAGAAGTGTTGACACGCTAACCAGAGACAAAGGCAGTGAAGTGAAGGACAATATGAGAAGATAAGAAGGGGAATCTGACGGTTGAAGTGAGATCATAGATGAATGTGTCCCCTTGTTAATTAAAGCCCTCAGTTAATCACATGGCACCTCATTGTTTGGAAGCTGAGGTGTGTTTTGGGTTCATGCATACCTCGGAACACATGGGGCGTGTTGTTCAGATTAAAATCTTGGATGTCTCATTTAAGCCGTTAAATGGCAGGGTGACGGAGCAAAGGTTAGTGTTAGTGTCACCTGTTCTGTGTTGCTCCATGTGCTGCCTGAGGCCAGATACATATCAGGTTGCTCAGTAAGATTTAAGGAGTAGAAATTTAGTTATTTATTTATTTATTTATTTATTTATTTATTTTGCGGCTAGTTCTCTCTGTGTGAAGGATGTTGCGCATATCTGCTTGACACCAAAGTTTCTTGACAGGAGGGATGATGAATGATAATTAGGTTGCAAATAGTTCTTTTTTTTCAAGCTACTTGTAGCAATAAATCATCACCAGAAAAGTGTTTATATGCATTTAGGAGCTTGTTGTCATCTGTTAGTCACCAGTCGAGAAGAGTTACGTGCACACTATAGACCTGCTTTCTTCCAAACCCGTGTTTACTTTAGGCTTGTTTTCTGAAATGACATGACATATAGTACATGCCTTAATTAAAACTGATGAATGGACTGTCATAGGGAATCACAGATATTTCTAGTTTTGCTGTTGCTATGTTCTTCATATGTTTGAAGCTATGCGTCGTAAGCAGGTCCATATTTAAAACTTTAGTTTATGCTAAACAATGGATTTTGGCTTACTTTTTGAAGAATGAGATTACACATTCTTTTGTTTTTCGTGTTGCCGTTTCTCCTGCCTCACAGGTTTTCTGTTCTATCGCTTAGAGAGTGTTTTTGATGTCTATAAAGCTGATAATTCTGGGCTTTGACATGAGTGATGGCACTGTCCTACCGTTCAACCTTCCGGGGTGAGCTCGAAGTAGAAGCAGAAGGGAGGTAATTATGCTGATGAGATTTTTTTTTAGTTCGTTCCTGAACACAAAGACCCTTTGTGCGTGCTGTAGGAATGTTGAAATCACCCAAGACTGAAAGCCTTTCCAATGCAGCCGCAAGCCATTCGCCACCGCTGAACACATACATACGCACACCCTCCTCTCTACACCCTATGCCTGATAAACAAGCCTCTGAAAGCAGATTGCCTGCATTTCTGGAAGCTCATAATTAGAAAGGAAAACTAGCATAGGTGAGTTTGTGTGTGTTTTCTTCTTGGCTTCAGGTAGAGAAGCGAGATGTTATCAGCGCTGACTCCTCACCTGGCCCTGGGCGTCGGTAATTAGAAATGAGAGAATGGAATGGTCTTGCAGTGCCGCAGGGCCATTAGGCCCTGCTGCTATAATTGCAGCTTTCATGAGAGCAAGCTGAAGCAGCTGGGTGTGTTGTGTGCAGGTATTGGGTGACAGAGAGAGAGAGCTTTACCCACTCAGACCACAGGAAGAGCTGAGGAATCCTCCTCTCCCAAGTCAGGGGTTAGGACGGGATGTGAAAAAACAGATTCTGGCTTTGTGTTTGACAGAGGTTTACGCGTCTGGTCTTGGCTGCGGCTTCTCCAGAAAGCGGAAGGTAGATGGAGGGCACATTTGAATAATAATACTTACAAAGTAGACAGTCCCATAAAAGAGCTCATTCTAGGTGGTGCAGTTTTAGAGCATGTTGTTCTCAGACAGTTACTCACACATAGACGAACTCGTTGACGCTTTGTCTGGGCATATTCGCGGTAATCATGCAGATAACCTAAGCTTCAATGAATATTTTCACAGTCCCCATGCACACTAACAGTGGTAATTGGCTAGACAAAATGGCAGCATTAAACCCTGGCATGTTTATTTCAATGCTTGCATCTCCGGTAGTTAATTGGACTTCAGTTCCGGTAGTGTGTGAAGTTGAGAAGTTGCTCATCATCAAGGTTTGCCCCTTCCTTCGCATCTAGTTGCCAGAGTGATCTTCATTAGTAGTTTATATCCTGTATTTGCCGTTCCTGTATTGGCTGTTATTGGAATATTTAAAGTTTTCTTGCCTAACACTTGTATTGCACGATTATTATTCAGTTGTAATTATTAAGTCATGAAGAAGAATTGGAGGTGCTGCTTTACATAAGGGTCCTGGTTTAGCTGGTTCATTTCCACTGGTTGTTCTATTGGTCATATCAGTGAGTTTATTATCACACATAATGGCAGTGATTTAATTGAGATAAAACATGGATCTTGAGTGCACAGAACGCAACGAGATTAATGTAAAGCGATGCTCGTATGACTTTCCAAAGGCAGGACCTCTTCTCGAGAATGTTCAGACTGCTAAATCTGAGTAATTGAGTGAACGAGTGAGCTAGCAAGTTAGTTAGTTACAAGCCATTTACGTGTGGTTCTTTGCATCTGACCACAAGGACGAATGGTCAGATATTATCTGACCTCAAGTTGTTTGCACAGCATATCTGTTGTGAAAAAAATAGAAGGCTTCACAACCAATCAAATGGAATCATTAGAAATAACTGTGGTTTAATATGAAACATTTAGTCCTAAATTAGCCAGATCCTGAACACTTAAATAACAATTTAACGCATCACAAAGTGCACTTTCAAATAATCGGCTATTGAACAGTAGTAGTCTCAAGAGCTCTAAAACCCCATTTTTGTTGGACTAAAAGCAGTGCAAGCTGCTATCAACTCAACAAGAGGAGGTGTGCTTTGAGGGGAATCTTAGTGAGTCTGGTCAAATCACTCTGGAGAGCAGAATCATAATTTGCTGTTGACGTTTGTGGCACAACCAGCAGTAAAACACAGTGATGGGTACAATTAAAGTAGCATTAGCTGAACAAAATGACAGTAAATGGAGAAGTGTGCCCTCAGGTAGCTCCGGTTAACCTTGACCTGAGTCACCCCTCCTTAGGTTTTTCTGAGTAAGGTTCTAAGCCCCCTGCTACAAAACTGAAGGCAGGATTAGTCACTGGCTAGACATGCCCGGTAATCTTTTTAAAAGTTGTCTTATTCCCTCTCGAGCTAAGCCAATCTGCATTGAGTCAGATTTTGGATTTTAAGCTATGATCTGTAATATCTAAATGTAATGACTTTTATTATACCTATTTGCTCTGCGTGTTCAGATAGTGGTTCGAATTAGATTTTCACAGGGGGGATTAAGCCCTTTTAGTTCTGTAAGATAAAGATCAGATGAGGTTATAATTGCATGCATTTTCTTTTATTTCATTTATTGGATAAAAAGATTATATCCTTGATCTGCCTGAATTGTATTCACCGCGTGTCTATTATTGCATGCACCGCCTTTGAATTTCAGATAAGAGTTCGAGCAAATTTTCAGATATACCTTAATCTTATCATCTCCTGTCTCTACCTGCCCTCGCCCCTCTTACTTTCTCTCTCCCTCTCTCGCTCTCTTGCTGAGATGGGGTGATAATGAAGAGTTATTGTTTTCAGTAAGGTCTTTGAGAGCATTGTTCAAAGGATGAACCAGCTCACCTTCCAGCAGGAGATGCTTTTTTTCTTGCGTTTAAAAGGTAAAATGTTACACATCATGAATCCAATTTTCCCTGCTTTTCTCTCTGAAGGCAGGGATTAAAGCCAATCTGTCAGTCTGCACGCCAGATCTTCAAGAACCTGCGCTTGGCTGATACTCCCAGCGCCGACACTATCTGGAATCTCGCAGGCTTTCATTTAGCTCTCTGCTCAATAGCGGTGGAGTAGATTCTTCCCAGATTTAGTTTCAATTAAAAATGTAGCTAAAGAACCGCTGCAGTTGTTGGTGGTTTAAAAAAACACACAGTCCGAAAGAATAAATCTAAGTGAGATTGTGTAATGTTGATAAGGAATTGTTATGAACCCAAATAGCCTAATGTTATATAATGTCTTGGTCATACAGTAGATGTCACTGTGTAAAAAATAGGAATGATTTGGTATTAAAACATAAAAAGATAAACATACATTCATCATCAAAATATAGTTGCACAAATATCTGCACCCTGAAGGAATCAAGCAACAGGAATAAAACTCGGTGGGTTGGTTTGAGATTGTGAGACATGGGAGTGATTAAAGTTTTACACTCGCGTGTGCTTGTGATGTATTATAGGATGGGCCTTATCACTGTACCTGACTGAGCCAACAGCCTCAATTGTGGACATTCAGCGAGCAGTGATGCCCTCCATGAGTCATAGATAGATAGATAGAACACTTTATTAATCTTACAGGGAAAGTCACATATTGCAGCTGCCCAAGTATAGTAAAGAAAAAAAATACATTAATAGAAAATGAACATAAATAAAGAGAAGAAGAAAAAGAAGTACTCTAATACTAATATTAATAAGCACCACCATGAGTGGGATGGAAGTAAAGAGTCATCCCATTAGTGCCAGCACCATTGGCAGACAACTGCATGGCGTTGTAGTACATCCACACAGACAGTTCTGACGACTGCCCTTAACACCATGTCAGTGTCGCAACAGACTGCAGTGGTGTTGTGCCAGACTGTCATGGAGTGACTTTCAGTGGCAGCGGGTGATCTTCAGTGTCAAGTCCTGCTTTTGTCTTGGTGGTAACAACCAACGAATCCATGTGTGGAGGCACTGTGGTCAGCACCAAGATGAACGGTTTGTTGCTGACATCTGGCATATTGGATTAGCAAACATGGCGGCCTAATGTCATACCAAGAGACTCTACTTCTGTTTGTGTAGCTCAATATATATTGCCCTCATATGTCTAAACTTATCCTCATTTATTGTTCCTATTAACCTTTATCTTCCTTCTCAATAGCATTACATTCAGACACTTCCTTCTGGGTGGGACTATTCTTTTGATGATGAGCGTGTTTGATTTTATTTTAATGTCTTCTTTAAAGTCGTGCTTAGCATTGATTGGCAGATGAGCTCCATTTGCGAAATGGACTGAAACCGGCCATTGTCTGCACACTGCAAATTTGAACATGAAGGTAAATTTGGAGGTCTTTCAGTGCAGTTCGACAAACAGCGAAGCTTTAGAATCCATTTCAGTGCGGCTCAATATGCTGGTTTGAAAGTTCACTGACTTTAATTGCTGTTTTATAGGGTACTGGCTGAAAGCCTTTTAGAGTCAGGCCGTTTCTTTTGGGTTTCACTAGAGTCCTGTCTGTCTAAAGTGCACTGAGGCTGCGGTGCTGGCAGATGAATTGAAGTGGGCTTATTTGCGTTTAATGTGGCATAATGGGGTGAGGTAATTGGCTTCAGGTCAGGTAATAACGGGTGCAGAGGAGAGAGAGCGCGAGCAATGTGGACTTCATGTGAATGAATCAAGAGGCTGGAGATTTGTAGATCACAGAGGACATTAGCCTGTCTCTGTCTGAATGGCAGCCATTGTAAATTCATGGAACTTTAAAGAACCGTGCAGCATTTGCATGGACTTTTTTTGACTAGCCTTACGTGCCAGGTTGTCAGCTCAGTGTGTGTTACTCCCTACTTCTCCACACCCAATCAAATGCTGTTTGAATCACATTACTGGCAGTAAATATCGAATCATGCGTCATTTTTTATTTAAGAGAAAGATCTTAATGAACACCCCACCACATAGCAAAATGAAGCCAATCATCAAAATTTGTTAAAAGGGCATGTCTAATTAAAAAAGGATATTGAATTTTAATGGCGCTCTCCCTATTGCCTTTGTGCAGGGTTAAGATGAGAGAGGAAAAGCAGATTAGATATTCTCACACTAATTATGAGCCGAGATCCCCAGGGGTGGGTTCGAGGACCTACTCCCTTTCCCCTGTCTGGCCTCTACTGTTCTCCTGCAGCTCTGCAGCATCTGAAAGCACTACAGCGTGACACTGGAAATAGTCTGTCTTACACGCGCCTTTCCCCCAGGGCCTGCGGTCAGCACCCTGACCTCTGAGGTTGTGAAGGAAAAAAAAGACAGGATAGAAGAGTCATCATCACCATCATCTCCTTAACACACTTCAATTGACTCCTGTAATGACCACCATTGTGTGACAGTAATTGAAATTTCTGTTGGTTCAGACTTAGTGGTTTGTTGTGAAGTGTTAATAGAGTTTGATCTTTGGAGTATGTGTTTTGCTATGGTGCATCTATATATGTTGCTAACATGCCAAAATGGCTGTTTTCTAAGTTATTTTCTAAAAAGTCCTTTGGAGGACATTAAATAAAAAATAATCCACTTGCTTGAGGAAAGGTAAAGTTAAAAGTAAAAAATGATACAGAAGAATGGGACTCCTAATGCCAGTACAAGACCTGGTAGACCTGGTACTGTATATAAGAATCCGATAAAATAAATAGCACAAGCAATTCTATGGCTACCGTCCATTTGTTAAACAAAGCCATCCGAGATTGAATAGCTTGGATAGTGAAAGAATGTGGAGCTCAGTTTGATACAGGTGATAATTATGGCTCAGGATTATATGGATCAGGTTTGAGTGTGGCTGTCCCTTCCCTAACTTATGCCATATCTCAGTCAAATGAGATTCCAGAAAACCTTAGAAAGGAATTTGCTAGTGCTCATTAGTACTGAAAAGGTTCCAGTACTATTTCTGGTGATAGTAGACTTCATCAGCCCACTGGCAGGAAGATACAAATGGCAGTGTACAAGTAAAGGAAACTCAATACCATTGTAAGCCCTCCTTGGAGTGGTCATTCAGTATACATGCCAAGACTAAGACTTCTGAGATATCACAGAGAACCCCAGGTGTAATATCTAACAATCTTCAGGCCCCTTTTTTTATTGGCTGATGTCAGTGTTTATGAGTCCACCATTTGGCAAACATTGAACAAAAACAGTGTGTATGCAAAGATAGGATGGAGGAATAATGAAATAAGGGATACATTTTATTTTCATATCTTAAATGGGAAATGTTATGCTGGGCAAAGCAGCGTAAGAGCCTCTTCCCAATCGTAAAATGCGGTGGTGGCAGTGTCTACCACACTCTGGGCCTGTTTTGTGACTATTGGACCAGGACAGCTTTCCATCATTTAATGCAGCTATGAATTTGTATTTTATCAAGAACAATCTCTTTTTCTTCTTTAGGTCCTACAGAAAGTCAAAAGCCTTGAAATAACACTAGCTACTCTACAAAAAGTGGTTGATGCAAAAGTAATGTTGGATTCACTTAGTCAAAGCCCAGACCTTAATCCAGCAGAGCTGTCCTGGTGCAATTATGCAAGTAAGCCCACCAACAGAGTAGAAGCAGTCCGGCAAGAAGAAACGGGCCATGGTTCCTCTGTTTCAGTGTGCAGAGAGGTTATGGGACCTGTTAGCTTGAAATTATTTCTGCTCAAGGAGGTCAAACCAGTTGCTAAAAGCAGAACATCTATACCTAATGTTAGAGTACTTCTTAGAGTGCTTCAGGTCTAAAACATCCACAGGTTTTTCTATTTAAACACATTAATGTATGAATGAAGTCTCGGAGTATTGTTAAAAACACATAGGATATCTCAGCTGGAGAATTATTCCGTACACTTTATATTCTATATACTGAAGAAGAGTATTTGGGGGAACAGCATCAAATAGAGGCACATATCTGCGGTTATTCATAAGCATTTAATAGTCGTGTGATATTTCTGCTCCATGGTTTATGAAATCGACTGCACTATTTGTATGGATTCAGTCTTCCCATTTTTGGAAGTTTTGAAGTTTTGGAACACAGGATGTAATTGAAACTATTATATTTTACAGAACAAATAAACCCTTTATTAAATAATACTGCTGCTTTAGATGTTGTTTAGCCCATATGCCTAATGATGTCACCGTGCCCACATGTAGCCAGAGGCTTTAACAAAGGAAAGCAAGCGTCTGGGGAGGAAGCCTGTCATCCAGAATGGGAGTTCTTGGTAGTTCTTATGGACATGGCACTCTACAGTGTGGAGATGTCTTATGGAGCTGTATCTCCATTGAGTGCAGAGCTTAGCAGCACTGCGGTTTTCGGGCAGTAGATATTGGCATGAAGAGCGTATGTGTTTGTTTATCAGACAGGAGGACAAAGGCTTGTTTACGGTGAGAGGGAGATCAGAACCAGGCAGGAGGGAGGAATGTGCGGTGAACACATGCTGCATGTACCTCAACACAGGGTTAGCACTGAGCTGCCGTGTTAAAGGAATAATTTGGCGATAAATCAAATTTAGCCTGCTTTTCCTCTTACTCCAAATATATGCCATCAACCAAGATATGCTTGGGTTCCAGAGTTTGCTTCTTCACTCTGCCACTGAAGGTACATGGTTAATGTAGCAGTAGTATGTAGTTTATATCCCACCCATTAGCACTGCGCAAACTACATGCCTGAATCATCACACATTCGCCTCAAACCTTTCAAACCATGTCGAGCTGTTAAGTCTTCTCAGACTTGCCCAGGTGGTTTCTGACTCTTCTCTTCTCTTCTCTTCTCTTCTCTTCTCTTCTCTTCTCTTCTCTTCTCTTCTCTTCTCTTCTCTTCTCTTCTCCTCTCCTCTCTTCTCTTCTCGTTTCGTCTCTTTTCTTCTCTTCACTTCTCTTCTCTGCTCTGCTCTTCTTTGCTCTTCTGTTTTCTTGTCTTCTTTGTTTTTTTCTCTCAAACTCTATTTTTTATTCTCTAATTTGTTTTTTATTAATTCTTTTTTATCCTGTATATCTTTCTTTCTTTCTTTCTTCTTTCTTTTTCTTTCTCTTTCTTTCTTTTTTCTTTATTTCATTCTTTTTTTTTTACTCTTTCTCTCATCTTCCCTTCCTCCCTCCCTCCCTCCCTCCCTCCCTCCCTCTCTCTCCTTTTCTCTCCCTCTCTCCCTCCCTCCCTCCCTCTCTCTCCCTCTCTCTCCCTCTCTCTCCCTCTCTCCCTCTCTCTCCTGCTGTCTCTCTCTCTCTCTCACTCTCTCACTCTGTGCTATCCTGTTGTACATTGAGCACATGTGCGATCCCTGACTCACTTCCCGGTGCCGTATTTAGGAGGGAAATACAAATAAACAGGATCTCTCCCACTTACATCCACAAAGGAACCAGGCAAGGGTTCACTTTTCAGCGAGACTGAAAACTGTTAACCTTACCCGGAGAGATCTGTGTACACAATTTGCAAAGTCAAATAAATAGGAGCCGGAGCCAAGTTGTGTATGAGAGTGGTGTTGTGTGTATGAGAGTGAGAGAAAGCGAGGAGGGCTGGGCGAGCGAGATACACACACAGTCTGCCCGGGCCTTTTCTTGCTGTCATTCTCAATCACTGTGCTGTGTCTATGATCAGGGCCTTCTTATGTTGTGTGTCTGGCAGGCCTGGATCCTGGAACACATTTAGGAAAACCTCTGGCTGAGATGGAACCCTATCTGCAGCAGGTCAGGCCCTACAAGCACACACCCACATGTTCCTATACCTGTCTATAGACTATGTCCTTTTTGTTGCTTCGCCCCAAAATTACCCACATTTATTTGCCATTTGTTTGTGATTCTCACATTTTTCCAGTTAGAGCCAGAATGTATTTTTTTAACCAAGCATGTGTTTGAGTATAATTAATTATTTGTGGTGAAAGCTGTGATGAGTGCTAACACAAACACAGAATAATAAGCAGGAGCATATAATAAACTATACATTAAATATGATTGGTTTACAGAATATAAATCTGCATAGTATGAGGTAGAAACCTGCAGCCCAACCTGACAGAATATCAGGTATTGGTTCAGGATTGGGATGGTTTTTCTACATGATGTGTCTGGCTATGGTCTGTTTTTACTGGGTGTTTTTTTATGTGCTTAAATTAAAGAAATATGCTTACATACATTTCACTTACACACTTTATGCTGTAGGTCATGCTAATTTGTCACAATCGACTAAGAAAGCTTCGGGGGACTGTTCTGTTTTATTCCAAATTAGCCAGGGATATTTTTAATTGTGCAAACATTATAACCTGGCAGAAATACACTGGGTTTCAGATTTAGCCACAGCAGTCTAACCTGCTCGCTGATATGGGAGTCCGGACTTTAATTTCATGCTGATGCATACCTAGCGTCAATAATAACTGCAAATATTACACTGATTGTACAGTATAACACCGGAGACCTACTGTGCCTGTAATCTGATCCTTCTTATGTTGTGTGCCTGGCACCTAATAAACACATATCTTGTGGGGTATCTTTCTCGTAGCTTTCACAGAAGTATGGAGTCCATATATGTGGCGAGGGGGGCGAGTATGAGACCTTCACCACGGACTGCCCTCTCTTCAAGAAAAAGATAGTCATGTGAGTAACACACAGTGCATCAACTTTATTTATCAGGTCATTTAACGTTAGGTCAGCTTCTTAGCCCCAAATATACATTATTCTGAAAACATCTCTGTAGAAACTGTGTCCAATGTGTACTTAAATTTCATTGCAGTGATAAGATGGAAACGATTATCCACTCAGCAGATGCCTTCGCTCCAGTCGGATACCTGCGATTCACCCAGATGCACACTGAAGACAAAGCTGATGTGAGTTCAGCCTTAAGGACCTTTGCAACTTTGTTTGTATATCCCACTTTTCAGCTTCACTTGCCAGGGTCCAACAGGTCAGATAATTACAAATATTGATCTGATTGTTTTGCTTCACTTCATCCAGTGTAGCTGATGGTCTTGCTCAATTGTTATTCCGCTGACTGGTCATCAAATCTTAAAATCAAATTTTCTTTTGATGGAGGATGTGGACTCTTGTCAAGCCTTCTCCAAAAGCTATCATTTACTGAAACATATAAGTTTAGAGAGCATTATTTCAGATTGCCCTTGTAATGGAAATCATGTTAACAGATCATGCCTATTTTTAAACAGCTAGCAAACCGTAAAAAGCCCGTAACTGTTGCCTTTCTCTGTGCGTGAGAAGTTTGTTAAAAGCCCTCCACTGCTTTGACATAGAAAAGAGGGAAGCACTTTGAGGCATTAATGAGAACTAGGTCCAGAGGCCTTTTTTTCCCCTCACTTCTTCCCTCTCCATGCCCCCGTGCTGCCTACTTTGACGTCTGCAATATTCACTCCTGCCTGAAACTAGGCCTGGCTTAACAAACATGTCCGCTTAAATTAAGGCGCTTTGCATTCAGGTAGGCCTGGGAAAGCACAATGGCTGCATCCAGCTTGCTGTCGCCAGGGAGATATATGGGGGAGAGAGGAAAAATAGAATGCAAACGGAGGAGAGAGGAGGAGAGAGAGACCGAGAGAGAACATGAAAAGGTTATTCTAGCCCCAGAGACTCTGGTGCAGCTCTCTGGGCGGTCCGGGTGGATTTGGGGCCACACGTTGTTGGTTGAGTTTCTTCTGAAGGGGTTGTGTCAGTTTGGTTTCGTGTTCTGTAGGGGTTGTTGAATGCTTTGCTGTTGGTACTGTGATGTGATTAGCTTGTGCACTGCGTCCACATGTTCTTTACCTGATTCTGATGCATTCTCAAGCACAGGTTTGGGTGCAAGTGATGCATAGTTGAGTTGAAAGTTTCGTGGAAACTGCCTGTTGAAAGGCCATGCATCTGCATCTGACTAAATAACAAAGCACAGTGGCATAGTCAGATGCCAGTAAAATTTTCAGCTTGGTCATTATAGAATTTATTAATGTTGGATATTGTATCCAGATCATTGTGTCATTGTTATTAAAAACCTAATTTTTTTTATTCTATTTGTACCAGTTTCAGATTTTTTGCGTCACCAAAATGATATTTTTTCCCGTTCCCCTACAACGTCGTATGACAAACTAACATGGTGGTATTTTTGAGTTTTGTTTGTTCTCCTGCAAAGTTATATGGGGTTTTCATACAAAAGCAACAGCATTTGAGTACATATGAGTGGGGTGACAGAGATGCTGGTCTAGTAATTGGAGCATAGGTTGCTGACTGGCTTCTACTGAGAGTATACTAGGTCACATTGTGACAGAGGGCTTCCCTTCTGGCTTTTCAGTGAGCGGTTTGTGTGTTTGTATGCGGGGGAAGAGTTTGTTTAGTGGGCTTATGGAGTGAAGGGATAGGGAACGGCTATGTTTCGGGGCTAGATGGAAAAAAAAGCTAGCCTGTGAGCATGGCTGGTGCAGCAGTGGGGCCGTGAGCACATGAATGTGGCGCACCCCCCTCCCGGCCCGCAGGTTGGCGGCGCACAGAGCCGGGAGATTCCGGGCCTGGTGCAGGGAAGAAGCTCCCTCACTCATCCAGCAGTCTAAAGCACTCTCCGTCAGCCTGACAGATCCACACTGACACCAGCTCTAGAGGAAAGAGCACCAGCCCGGGCAGTAGAAGAGGAGGAGGAGGGTGTGGTGGTGGTGGGAAGGGGGTGTATGGTGGGGGGTGGGGAGGCAGCGTTTGCCCTCAGTTAATGCTAGTCAAGCTCTTCGCTCTGCAGCCTAAGAGCGGCTGGAGTATAATTAATTTGATTATCATATGGCCAACTGCAGTTGACAGCAGGGAATTAAAGAGATATGAAATATTTATTAAAATGCACAACGCTCAGTGGACTTCTGTCAGGTAATACGCGTGTGCCTTTGGGAGGGCCAAATATGTTTTCCTTTTTTTGTTTGCAGACCTAAAAAAAAAAAAAAGAAAAAAGACAAGAATACCAAAGTAAACTGATAAAAAAAGAGTGTAGCACTCTTAAGAAACCTCAACTGTGTCAAGCCCAAGTCAAGGCTTTTGAGTGACAGCTGAAATGATTGCATTTACAGTATCCAAAAAAAAAACACCCCCTCCGCATGTAATTCATGAATAAGTTAGCATGTTTTTCATATTCATTCACCTTCCAGTTATTTGTGTCTAGGCATGTCAAAAAAGAGTGAGACACAAATGCGCACGGCGCACATGCAGGGTTATTGAAAAACTAATTACACCAGGGTTGGCTGTCTTTGGCTGCTTTCTGAGCCTCTTTGCCTGATTTATTCCTGTTTGGACTCTATTGCAGGGCTCCACAGAGAGTGCTCTGCCCCTTGGTAGTTGTCCTTGCCAGAGTGCCATTGACAAGATGACTGAAGAGGCGGTATATGCTGATAAAACCCAAGACATCCAGGAAGAATTTACATCAAATGGTGACCTTAGTTGTCAGTGAGGCCATTCTGAGATGTGTGCATGTTGTGTGTGAGCATGCTGTCGTATGCTTCAGGGTACTGAAATGTGTCAATGGCCCAGCGGCATCATAGTTATTCCGTTTTTTCTATGTTAATTATAGCTGATAAAGTGTTTTTGCAGGGCTTGATTACACATAGATGTGCACTGTTTATAAGTGTGTTTGTATTATTACGCTGGTTCTAGTTTTTCAGACAAGTTTATTTTCAACTCCTAGCCTGCAGTGATTCGTTTAAAGTTAAAGCTGAGTAATATGGTGATACATTATTGTTGTCATTGTTGCTATTCATACTATATGAAAGGCCGATACGATATGTGATATTTCTAGATGCATATTTGCTGACTGATACATAAACATCTATAGGGTGTTGAAATTGACGCTAAATCCACCTTGTTAGCATTACGCAGGAATGCTATACTTCATCACTACTATAGGACCCTATAGGACCACCACACAGCTGGATCGTTCTTAGCACTGCAGTGATGCTAACGGGGTGATAGTGTGTGCTGCAATGGGTCAGTGGATCAGACACAGCAGTACTCATGGAGTGTTTAAACAGCTCAGTGTCACTGCTGGACTGAGAATAGTCCACCAACCCAAACTATCCAGTCAACATCATCCTGTGGGCAGCGTCCTGTGACCACTGAGGAAGGACTACAGGAAGACCAACATAAACTCTGCGGTAGCAGATGAGCTATTATCCCTGGCTGTACATATACAAGGTGGACTAACAAAATAGGAGTGTTTAATAGAGTAAAAACTCCAGCAGCAGCACTGCCGTGTCTGATCCACTCACACCAGCAACACAATGTAACACACAACCACCGCATCAGTGTCACTGCAGTGCTGAATTATCCACCACCCAAATAATACCTGCTCTGTGGGGACCCTTAAAACAACAGCGTGAACGGGGGCTCACTAAGTATGCAGAGAGAGAAATGGACTACAGTCTGTAATTGTAGAGCTAAAGTGTGCAGATATGTGGTAAGTGGAGCTGAGACAATGGACAGTGAATATGGAAACAAGGACGTGGCTACAATGTTATGGCTGATCGTTGTACTCATTACATATCCCCCACCTATATCTAGTGCTTTGGTGTTGGGAGGAAATTTCTCCCTCAGGGTTGTAGTAGATGCATTTCTTCTGAATATTTGTCTTACAGCATGGTCATTATTTATCCAGGATATTTGGAACCTCTTTTTACTGCAGGATATTTTTTTGACTTTGCATGCTTTGCATGTATTGTATCTTTTAAATCATTCTCATTGAATCTGTCATTTCAGTGCTTCTACAATTGATCCCACAGTGTTCTTTACATGACAAAGTTGTTGGGAAACATGCAGTTCACAAGTGCTGGTTTTGTGTTTATGAGCATCATATAACCTTTGTTAACATTCCTGTTTCATTTCATTCCTTCTCTTGTTCAGAACTGTCATTATTCATAAGATGAAATAAGAACACTCAGTATGTTGACTGTAACATTGTTTCTTGTTTATACACAGCATCACCACCGAGAAACAGCAAAGACACACACGCACATGTATACAGAGACGTACATATTGCTGTGAGGTTTTGTTAACCCTCTGATACTGATCTTCGTGTTTTTTCATTAAAGCGTGCCGGCCCTGGTGCTCAGCCAGAAGCTCTGTGGGCTATCAGTGGATCACTGGCATCAGCGGCCTTCCCTCTGAACACACAGACGTCCAGGGCCAAACCCAGCATGCTTTCACTCAGCTGCAAGGTAAGTGGCTACAAAGCAGCGGATCACAGGGCTGAAAACATGAAAGATTGCCCTGTGCTGGGAAACAAAGTGTAGCTTTGGATTGCAGCAGCCGCAGAAGCTCACCCCAGCCACGTGTGCCCTATCTACAATAAATCCGTACTGGCACAAATCAGGGTAGCTTTAAGTATTCCTGTAACATCTTGGAGGAGAGGGTTTGAGATTTGTCCTACCAGAGGTGGAGCGAAGCCTGAATGGAGGCAAAAAAGATGCAGACCAGTTTCCGCTGCTGGGCAAGTTGGTGGAGTTTTAGTCCTTCTTTAAAGCGTAGCCCCACTAGCAGCCCATTCTGTTTGTGCAGAGAGCAAATAGTCCTTTGTTCTAAAGTCGCTTTCATTTTTTTCCCCTTGTTGTGTTAGCAAAATGCACTTTTAAGAGGTATGGCAGGCCGTAAGTGGCTGCTCTTTATTCACTCAGGCCTTTTAAGTGGGGGTGCGAGCGCGCCATGTGTCAGGGACCCCGTCCATCACCGTGCAGGGATCTCGAGCTGCACCAAACGAGGACAGACACTTCAAATTAAACTGGGAGAACGAAACCACCGCTTCAAAACACACACATGCACACACACACACACACAAATGCGCGTGCTTGGCTTTTTTCCGCCTGCAGAACTTTTAAAGTGCAGGCTTTCTCCAAAAAAGAAAAGAAAGAAAAAAGGGGGGAAAAAAGAATTTTTTTTCTAAGAAAGAGAGGCATAAGATGAAAAGCATATTTAATGTTTATCGTCTTACATCGCCGAACAGCCTTCACAGTACTGAGACAATATTAAACAAGTTAATATTTAATGAACAACATCTTTGTATGAGCTAAGTCTGTGAAGTACACTGAAATGCCAGTGTCTGCAAAGGGAAAACAAACTGGATGATGTATGAAATTATTATGGGGATCTAGGCCTTGCCTCCAGACCCAGTTTCAGCCTTCCTCGCTGTTCTATTGTGTGTGCGACAAAAATCAATATTTCACATCTCAATACGTATTTTTTTCCCTCACACTTCATTTTTATGTACACCAAATTAGATTCCAGACTTGTTTGGAATGGTTAAATCTTCTATAAGAATTTGTGAAGATGTATTTGTTTGTTTGTAGGTGAATTGCAGGAGAGAGGTTATCAGTTAAAGCACATTGTGCTAGTTCACTTGTATGTGAGGAACATGGAGGACTTTGCGAAAGTCAACTCAGTGTACCGCTCCTTCTTCAGCCACAATCCACCAGCCAGGTAAATCAAATTACATTGGAAACCATCCAGCGTACAGCAATGCAGAACGCTAGAACATCTTCCAGTGGAAATACTCATCAGTCTAAACTGTTGTTCCAGACTGATCAGCTGATTGCTGTGTTAAGGTCTGCACATTGCTGCTATGTGTATTCTTTCAGGGTATGTGTCCAGACTTGTCTCCCTGCGGGTCAACTCTTGCAGATGGACGTTTTGCTCCATGACTGGGCTCTGCCTCCTGAGGATGGCTACTTCCACCAGAGGGACACCCTGCATGTCCAGAGCTTGTCGCACTGGGCTCCAGCCAACATCGGCCCCTACAGCCAGGCCGTGAGGGTGAGTCCCTGCTGACTGCTCATTCTCCGTCTCAGCACATTACACTCATAATGATGCCTCACTCCGGAGTCAGGAAATCATAAAGCAGACGTCGTCAAATCTGGACCTTGAATCCCGTTTTCCTATCTTGGACTTTTGTAATCTATGATCATTAACTGGACTGTTTTTGTGTCATTGCTACCAGTAATTACAAAATCCAGGACTGGAAACTTGTTTCAAGGTCCAGATTTGATAACCTCTGATGTTTTTAAGTATACTGGCAACAGCTTGCCATAGATTTGTTGGCTCGATGGTCATATCTGTTCATACAACCAATGTACGCAAATTTAACTTACTCTGGTCTAAACAGGAGGGTAATAGTTTTAACCTGAAATATGTTATATTATCACTAATATCACTAACAGTAATGGTTCCATTGTGGGTATCAGTAATGACTATAAAACTAAATATATAAATGAAAATAAAAATTGTTCACATGGAATCCTTAAAATTAAAATATTTAAATACTGCCAACATGGAATTTAAAAATTTATAATTGAATTTGCGGACTTTCTTTAAATTTATAGAACAAGATGCTTAAAAACTAGCAATCACTAACATTTTATAAAATAGTTTTGATTTCGCTTTACCCTTTTTGATCTGTGCAAAATATCTTTAGCACAATGTTTAAGTAGAAGCTACATGTTTTAGCTCTTAAACTATTAACTTAAGACAACTTAATATGGAATAAAAGAACTGAGGAGCTCATCATTTAACAATTGTAGAGGACCCAAATCTTGCCCTTGCACTTAAGAGTATTTCGTGACTGAGGTTTTTCATGGAAGTTGATTGCTAGTCTGCTATATGCTTTTTTAATATTCATTCTATATTTACAAGTACACTAATTAATTTTCGGTTCATGTGAGTAATATGTAGGGTATGATATGTAGGTTTTTTCTGTGGCTTGCAATGCCTGCTTGATATAGGCAACCTAAATGTATAAGAGGGTAAAATGATACCCCTTTAGTAATTGATATATATGTTATAGACTAGTGTGTGGGTGGTTGTTTCCACCAAGCAGAGGCCGAACCATCACATAAGCATTCTCTCAGTGTTCGCTGTGATGTTGTATGTCAGTTTCATGATACACACATATCTGGTTATAAGAAAAGAACCTGGAAAAAACGCATGAACACAAACATAGTAAAATGCGTAGACTATACAGTCGAGCAGTATGGATGGGTCATTGGCCGTTTCCCAGTTTCCATACTTGCATGCCTATTGTACACATTGTGCTATGGGTGTTGATAGAGTGCACTCTGAAAATAAAAGAACTGGCCATCCATCGACAATATGTTTGCGAAGGTCTTCTGCATGCAAGCTGGCTTTGTGGGCAAATGTTGGGCTTTGCCGTAAAGCCTGTTAGGTTTTATGTGACCTTGCCCCTGCTGTACAACCCAAATAGTTAATGGAACTCCAAAGACGGACTCAGGACGCGCCAGTGTGGTTCCATGCATGGCTGGCACTACTGTTTACCCAGCCAGTGAAGGAGATTATACTTGTCAAGTTACTGTCAACAACACAAGTGTCCACCTCATCCCTGCTGCCTCCATCTCCCCTCCATGAGTGAGAACATGTGTGCTGCACTTTCTCCCATTGAGCCAGATCTGCTTTCTCACACGCACTGATTACATGCCCAATATTAGGCTGGTACACAATACAGTAAAGTAACTCTGTTTAAATTCCTTCAAGATATTACTATTTGCTATTGTTATAATGAAAGCCTTATTGTTCAGTTCTGCAGTGTTGATGAATTACATGTTTTGAGTTTTAAAGTACACAAACGCTCTGTACACATTTTTATGCAAATGTAATGCACCATTATGGTTTATATTCAGATATAAGCATATAGGAAACTGCAAATAAAAGATGGCATATGGCCCACACAAAATGTAGACATGTACTATATACTTTTCTAATATGTTAAACTCAACTTGTAAATGGAAATTTTGGACTAGAATTTGCAGAGTAATGCCATATTTACGTTCAGATGTGTTACCTTTTGTTTTTTACAAACAAAATCAACAGAACGAGTAATTCAAGAAGTGGAATTCAAACATTTGCATATGACTGTACATCATCTTGTCCATAACACAAACAAGCCTTGGACAGCAGCTAACCCAACTGCCTTTTATTACAGCATTGCCCCCATGAACAAATAAGAAGGAGCTGAGCCATGTAGAGTAAAACACAATGACTGGCAGTCTTATCTATTAATTTCTGTTGAAATTGCAGACAGCTAGCATAATTTTATAAATTCAACAGCTCAATCATGGATAAATGCGTGTTCTGCACCCCATTGTGCATAACATCCAGTGCTCTGTGTTACATTTGCTAAATTGGAAAAAGTATATTAACAATGTCCTAATGCAGTAGACAGCTTCCCATATTGATACAATTACCCCCTTGCTGTGCCCATGCAGATGCGTTGCCCCCCACGTCTAAGTCTTAATGAGAAAGAGTGTTTTGGTGCTGATGGTGCAGGCACGTTTTTACAGACAGTCTTTATGCAGTGAAGCCTCAGAGGGAATTGCACTCCCAGCCCTCCTCCCTTTCCTAGAAATAATTAGTGATTAATTGTTAAATCCCATTTAAAGGAGAGGAGAATAGCTTAGCTTAGCTTGAGTGCTTTTTCGGCATCTTAATTATTTCCCTGAAACTGTCATATTTCCTCCATTGTTCTGGCATTTTGAAGATCTTTTGTAAAGCTAAAAGAGAAATTGCTTTGTATTTAATTGCGTAATTTAATGGCTAAAACGATATAAAGAGATTCCGCCTAATGGCCGTAATATGAATGTACATGTGGATATTGTTTGGCTGGATCGTGTCGTTGAATGATAGGCCTCGCGTTCCAGTTGGGACAAAAGACAGCTTTCATGAGATGTCTGTGGTCTCATCTCTTGGCTGGGAGAGAAGAGCTTGATATGCTGCATGCCATGAGCTAGATGTGTCGTCTGCTCAACCTTTACCCTAATTGCCAGCAGTATGATGATGATGTTTGGCGCTGTGACAGATTCTTATCAGCTTTGATTTACAGAATTAGTTAACCTTTATATTGTTGTTTTTGTGTTGCTTTAGGCTCTCAATATGTTTTGCGATCATTTAGGTGACATCACCCAGGAGGCAGAAATAAAAGCATAATTTAATTTGCTGTTTGTTTCTGCCTTTTTACTATCAGTTATAGCCTTGATTAGGTTCTAGTTTTAGGTCATGTTTAGCATAATATTAATCTGATATTGTTAATGAGAAATTTTGGGTCCATGACACGTTTTATTGTGGTCACTGCTCTGCCATGATATGCCATGATGCTGAGTTCAAGGTCTGTTCCTCCAGCCAATTTGTTTGGGTTTTGCCATCTTGGCATTTATTGCAGAGGTGACATACTTTATGTAATTTGTTGATCAAACAGAATGAGCCCAGGTATTTGACTAATTTGTTAGAGAAAAAAAATCAGGGATGTCCACATGTGCTGGTGTATTCTGGGTTCAAACACACCTACAGATAAACATGTCTGATAATTGCCTGGGAAATATGATCAGCTGCTTAGCTGAGCTATGTAGACCTCTGGCTCTCCAGTACCAGAGATAGGCAGCTCTGCTGTTAACACATAGTAGGAAATATTTCACTGGCTTTATATGTTACATTAGTAAAATATCTTGTTTAATTAGGACCACCTATATTCAAATAAATGAACTCAGCCGTGATAAAAATAGGCTGTCTTCCAAAAGTGCAGCAGTTATATTGAAGGGGCAGCAGTTTCTGTGTAGAAAGAAAAAAAATCAATTTTCTTCCATAACAGACGATTAAGCTTGCATGTCGGCAGATGGTTAGAGTTGACCCTTCATTAACCAAAGTCTTAGTTAACAGCATGAGTCCCAAATTGCCCATCGCAGCACACCTTGGCAAGTGAATGGTTCTTGTTCTCTAGAATCCCATCAGTAGAACAGTTATGAACTCTGGTTTCATCCCATTAATTTAAAAGCAAACAAAAGAAGAATCGTCTTGGAGGTGCAGCTGCTAAAACATACCCCAGTGAAATCATGTTGAACGCCTTACCAAGGGACTGGACCCTTGAAATTCTATTTACTAATCCAATTTAGAGGCTAGGAGGAGATGTAGCTGTGGTAGTCCCAGTTTGGGGAATACACCCGTTCTTCTTCTCCATTGGGAGTGACAGCTTATTCTACAGAAACCTCATGTGGACCAGCAATTGGATTTGCATTGGATTTTGGAAATTGTCAAAGTGGACCACTGCACAGTTGGGAAAAGTGGTTCTGACGCCCACAATTAGTGTCAAAGGGAGGAGCTGGCCTCTGCAGTGGTTTCATTTGAATAATCTTTTTAGGGTAGTTAAACACATTAAAACAATGAGCTAGACCGACTGACCTTCTTGTTAGTAGGTTCAGGGGTCAAGTTCAGCTGCCAGGCAAGGTACCATAAGTCAAAGAGTTTGTATAAAGGACAGAGGAGTAAAAAATAAACAGGTCTAAAATTGGTCTAAAATCATGATTATAATGGCAGTGAAAATGTAGTAGACTGAAGATGCAGTTTATTCCTCAGCAGGCATTTGGAACTATTTCACAGTTTTTGACAAGTGAAATGTAATCGCTGTTCATTTTAAGAATTGAGAGGGGATAATACAAGGCTTTCTTTGAATTTTGTTGAAAAACATGCTGTCCCACTCAATATGCAGGAAACAAAAAGAGAAAGAAAGGATGTTAGTAAGTAGAGCCAATTACAAATATATGTAACTATGTAAATATGTAAAAAAATGTAGTCAGGGTTAGGGTTAACTACCTGTATTACTACCTGTATATAACTACCTGTATTAATTGCCATAATGCTGTAATTTGTGGCACAGACAGCAGTCTACAGACTATGAAAAATGCATTAGGTTTATTTAATGTGAAATGTTTCTCTTTCTGGTTTTTGGCATTTTTGTTTGTTCCGGTGTGCCCTGAGTGAAGATTTGGTGTTGGGCGAGAATTTTCATATTGCTGTATCCCTAGTCCTTATTGCTTCTTGGGGAATCACCGTGGATTAATGGCCAGTGTCCAAAAATTGGAAACAATCCTCTGAGACCAGGAGAGCATGTTTTTTTTAACTCCTTTGATTAAATGAACGGTCTAATGTAAATGCTCCCCTAAACAATCTAAGGAGTCTGCATCCTTCTCAAATATCAGAGGAAGCTAATTAGCTACACAACAAGGCATCTAAAGCTTCACCGGGGCCGGGGGGGGTTCTGCTGCGGAAGCAGGAAGGATATGTGGTGTGTACGGATTAATTAGGATGTTAAACTTCATTTTTAATACAACAAAATTAATCCCATAAAAGTGAGCGATCTCCGAGGAGGTGCTCGTCAGCCCCTGACGATCTCCCTTCGCCATAATCTATTAAAACACGGCTTTTATCTCACCTCGCCTCTGTCATATTTTATGGATTTTTTCATAAACACTGCCTATACTTCATAAATGTCTCAATTTTCTAGTCTATTAACATTACTTCAAAAGCAGTTGATAAAAGAGCCAGGCATGCGTGAAATAATGCACCAATAATATGAACTGCTGGAGGCTAGAACAGTGGGATGGCTCTTCAGCGATCCCGCCGAAACAATGCAAGGATGCTATCAGCTCTAATAAAAGAACAAACCGTCACTCGAGGAGGAGATAGAGGAGGTGGGGGGAGCTGTGCAATTGGGTTGAAGAAAAATGAGTGGTTTGTTTTTACGGCCTCACCACAGTGACTGCAAAAGCTGCAGCTTCTGGACTGGGTTTCATCTCTCTGCTGCATTGATTAGCCACAGTGATGTGAGGAGTGATTGTCTCTCTGGAGCTTTCCTACAATTACACGGCTACTCTTAAACTCCTCTGCTTTTGTTAAGACTGAGGACGAGCTCTTGTGTTTTGACAGTCGAGAAAAGGCTTCACTCAGAAACGTCCCCTTACTCATAGCCTGTGCGGGCAACGTTTCAAAGTGTCTCTTCTGAAAGCATCACGTCCACAGGCCTTACTCATGCCTGTCTCTACTTCCCCCTCAAAGTTTGGGGTCAGCTCTTCACTTGAATCTGACAAACACACCACCCAGCTTTCAGAGCTGATCCAGTTGTGGCTGACTGGAATGTGGAGGGAGAGCACCCTCAGGGTGTAGAAACACACACCTGTTTTCTCCCCCTGCTCGCTGCCCCCATGCCTGGACCCCAGCTCTATTACCTGGACCACCAGGGTCGAACTCACTGACTCACCTGCGCCAGGCTGGGACTCTAAACCGTTCCCGTCTCCTGACAGAAAGAGTGTGTGTGTTATAGTAGATGCTTCTTGTGGGACGAAAGCCTGATCACTGAAGATGACTCAGTCAGGAATGAAATGTGCCGGCGCTGGGACTGCGGCTAACAGTGATCTATATTAGTATTGAGCAATATAACAGAACGTATTGTTATTGTGTTAGATGGTAACAAGCACACAGACTGTTAACAAGTGTTACAGTAAGGGAAAACTACAATGGGATACAATAAAAATGATAAAGAATACGAATAATAAAGAGGGGGAAAGGAGTGTTACAGAGTATCACAGAATGATTAACATTCATTAAATGTAACATCTGTACAGCTGTGTTACTGTAATACAGTGAAATGCAGTTCAACTATAAGTTTAAACAACCTTTAAAGGTGACCCCCGTGGTTAATAGTCTAATAGGGGTTTTAGATGTGACAGTACTAGTGCATTGTGTTCTACTGAGAACATCTCTTAATATTTCTGTAATGTTTTTGCTGTGTAGCCCACCTCTGATCTTTATAATCAGTTAGTGTTTGTGTTAATCCTCTGCCACATCACCACCATCATTCCAAATTCCATTTGCATGGCCAGCAGTTTCTTCTTTTATTGGATATAGAAGTAACATCACCCCCCACATGTCCTGCTGTGCATTGCATTCTGTCAGGTGATCAGTGCTTTATATGAATTTTCTTAAGAAATTAGCTTTTAAATCCTTTCACTCTAAGCTCCTGTATGAAGACTCCACAGGTACATTCCTCACTCTGAGAGGGCCATTTATTAATATCATTTTTTATTTCATTTTCCAAAAGATATTAAAGGTAAGAGAATATGAAATGTAGGGTATTCTTGTTGCATAAGAAAGAGGAAAGTCAAAGGAACATAAGTAATCAAATTTAAAATAGAGGAGCGGAGTTTCTAAAACGGGTGTTCAAAAAATGATGATGCACGTCCACCAAAACAGTTGCTTATATTTTGCAGAAATAGAAGAAAATCAAGTTCCACCTTCGCATCAGATATGGTAAAAATCATATATAGTGAAAAAATTATTTATTATATTTTAAATATTATCTTTAAAAAAAATGAACACACAATGAACTGACCACCCTGGAGTTCAGACCTCAACGTCATTGAATGTGTTATGGAGGATCATGGGTAGTAAATGCCAACAGCGTCCTAGATTGCTCTTTGGATTCCTGCAGGTTTCTTTGAAAAACTGAAAGCAAGTCACCTGAAAAGAATAGAAGCTGTAACAATGAGGTCGTGTGGAACACTGAAGAGGTGATGTATGTTATATAATTCTTGATGCCTACACTTGTTCTTAAGGTTTGTTTTGAAATTATATATAATAAATGGTGGGTGGTCTCTGACTTTTGCACAGTATTGTACATGTGGTTTTGGGAGGAATAAGGCAAGAGGACGAGATATTAGAGCTTTAGATGCTTCCTTTTCTATAAAACCACCTATAGAATTCTAAACCAAATAAGCAATTGAGAAGTAATCCGATCAGATTACATCTGAACTAGTCAGAAAGCATGTCTCAGATTACATTTCTACCTGATGCCAGTAGTTTTCTACCCAATACTAGTAGCTACTGAGTCACTTGGCTATGTATAAATGTTAATATTAAGAATCATATTTCAACAAACAACAGAGATCAGATTTGGCTTGGACAGTGACTAATTGACTTTGTCTAACAGCGGTCGCAGCCCTAGTTCGTGTGTCTCTAATGGACTTTCAGGTGTTGCAGACCGTACAGGTTGTGAATCTTTTTAGGGGGACGAGGGGGCCATATTGCGAGGGGTGGTGGGCTATGGGGTGAAAGGGGAATAATTATTTGTGCCCCCCTCCCCTGCTGCGACCGGGTGGAGGCTGAGCCGCTGTGGCAGCAGTCATTTTGTGGAATCATAGCCCGTGTTAGGCGCATTATCCGCTGCCACGCGACATCGTTAGGGCTGGTATTAGCTTGTACCAGACGAGGACACAGGAAGGACTGGATGTGTCAGAGCGGATCGCCTTCCTGCGGCCCCAGTGCTGCCGCGCTCCCCGGCTACCGCGACACACTCCTTCATTAATGGCCCTGCCTTGACAACTGATCCTAATTGCCTCTGAACAGCTCTTCATGTATTATTGGTGCCTGACTGCTTTGGTTCGTGTCAGCAAGCCACAGGCAGGAGGACAGGATCGGCCCCGCTCCTCTCGCCCTATACACACACACAGGAGTGTGTCAGGGCAGTGACCATCACCCACCTAGCCAGTGAACCTAACGGAGAGGACTTTCTTTTTTTTTTTTTCTCTCTCTGTTTTCTCAACTTAACCAACACCACCCCCACTCCACTTTCCAGAAAGCCAGCTTCCACTTCTGTACATATAGGGTGTTTTCGCAGTAGAAAAGCACTGGATTTTTTTGGCAGAGAATGTATTAGGCGTAGCCGGAATATAAAAGGACAGATTGATTTGTGCATTTAAAATTCCTCGCCAGTAAATGGAGGCTTTAATGTGGATGAGTGTGTTTACACTTCCTCTGTGCCGACAGCGTCTCTGAGGACTGTCAAACAGCTGTAATGCGCATCTAAAAAGAGCTGTGTAGCAATGCCACTGCTCAATATGTCTGCAAAACAGGTTCCACCCATCATGGGCCAGTGACAAATACTCATCTTCAAGCATTCGGCTGAGAAGTCGTGCATTTCGTAAGAAGCGACTGGCGCATTTTTGGACAAGTCGTCCATTTACCACAGGAAAGCCACATTGAAGTGAGATGAGTATGTTCCAGCCACAGAATGTGTAACCGTATATCTAATACGTACATGAAAAGAAAAGCGGCAAGCACTGTCCGGTTTGATCACCGTCTGAAAGAGGAGCTGTATGACCATCCCATTACTATGGTAACGAGGGCTTCTATTCCTGTATGCCACTGTTTGTGTGCTCAGTGATGAGAGGCCAGAACTGACAGGACAGGCAGGCGGGGGCACCGCACACACAGGCAGGGAAAGACTTGCCACACAGCGCACAGAAAGAGGGAGAGAGAGCGAGGGGTTCAGTGGTAGACAAATACAGTTAGACTTAAAAGGTTACTTCAGTGAGTGGTCAAAACACAGGTAGCTCGGCCTAAACAGTGTATTTAGAATAAGAAGACGTATCTCCTAAAGCTCACTTTGTGGGGGGTGGGTTTTGGTGGTCTATTTTTAGCCCATTTTCTCTGCTCTCTTAAACACTGTAATCTCACGATTCCTTTATGTGGCGGCTGACAGTAAGTGCCTTCCGTGAAACATGATTATTGGGTCTTCATGCAACAGTGGCCGAGCATTGCAGTTTTGTCTTAATTTATTAAGGAGATGTTAGTTTTTAATGGCAGTAGCTAAAACTGATGGCTCAATGATATTAACATTTATGTTCCATTTACTTTTGGCCACTCGTGTTGTCATTAATTTCTCATTGAGGGCTTCGTTTGAGTTGTAACTTTTAACCTTGGTCATTCATTTTTCATTAGCCATTGTCGTTTTAGCCCATTCTACAGATATAAAAGTGTTGTGGATGAATAATAGACAATGTCCTGTTTTAAGCAGCCTTGTGCCTTGGCCGGAGCACCATGTTCAGCTCTGCACAGATTTATTATTTATATAAGCGTGCCTGGCCGTACGCATATCAGTGCTGACGTCCTTGTTAATGCAGTTAAAGCGTACTGAGCCACGGACGGTATTTGCAAAATAATTAATAATAGGTTGTTTAATTATCCATAAAAAGCCAAATTTGCTGAAAACATTATTTTGTGCTGATTCAAGGGGAAATTTAAATGTGAGAAGATGTATGCATGTACGAATTTATGTGTCAAAAGATATTTTTTGGGGGGTTGGAGAAAAGTACAAGAAAGCCATAGTTTTATACATGTCCATGAATATTAAATAGAGTTGCTGTTCAGAATTACTGAACGTAAAAAAAAAAAGTAAGTTGCTGATTTACAAAACGCTGCAGAAGCCAGCAATAACAAAAAATGATTAGAATGGCGAAACCAATAGCAAACAGATCATCACCCAAGTGACCAGATGGCGTTTATTTCAAATAAATACTAATTCAGGCAGTAATGCCTTCATGTAGACAGAAACATTTTGTAAAGGTCCCAGAGATATGAAGTCTGCCAAAGACGGTGCAATGGCTGCTTCCCGCTCTCTTTCATGCAGTCATACTGCCATCTTTTGAAATGATACTGAACTGCAAGGCATTTTGAAGGGGACATCTCTCTGTTTTGATAGTTTTCTCGCCTTTGCGTTTATAGATGTCTTGTGCAGGTCGTCCCCGTGCTGTAAGCAGTCCGGTCTGGCTAACCTTGATGTGTCCAAAAGGCTGAGTCCTCTGTGCTAAATGATTTCTTCATGGTGCCATCCAGGCCTACCGTCCTGTCTGTCCCTGCCGCTTCCCCAGTGCGTCAGGCTGATGTGTCGTTGGAAGGCAGGGGGAAGACACAGTGAACGTCACTCACGCTATGACCGTCCCATACGGACGTGCCACTTTGAGACCCTTCCTGTGCAAAGAGCTTGACGAAGCCTGCTCTGGCACTGGAGAGTTCTTTTTTTGTTGTTAATATTTTATTTGCCTGAGTTTCCACTCAGATCCTAGATCCACATGGACACCAGAGGGTAACCGCGTTTTTATTGGCAGTGGAAAAATTATATTACCGTCACCACAGTGCATATATATATTTATTTATTTCCAAAAGATAAAGCAATGGAAACTAGTGAGGTGGGCGCATCTGGGAGTGGAGACTGAACAGGGGCTGGGCGCTGCTGCTTCAGCATCATTCAGTCAGACAACATGCCCCTCAGCTGAAACTGCAGAATCCCTCCCCATTCTCTCGAATTAGGGAGATTAGTGGCAAAGCACATAACGCAGGATGATGGAATTTGTCATAATTTGCATTGTCCTGGAAAGATCCGGTTTGATAGAGCGATGCATCGAGGAGCTTGTCATGTCCCACGGGCAGGTCATAGAGGAATCTTGGCAGAAATGATTTTTGCGATATGTGCATCAGTCGTAAAAGCCTCAAAACCAATTTGTCAAAAAAGCAGAGGTCGAGACAGTTTGATGGCAGCAGGGCATTTTGACTTAACACAAAGAGGAAACATGCCCCGGTTTTCATTTCGACACTGCAATGATGCCGAGCTTACTGTTTAAACATGGTTTATTATCAAATTCCACCACTTTATTGTATTATTTATTAATAGGATATAGTAAAATGTGCTGTCCGATTTAAAGCTGTTTACATACATGAAATCGTTTATTTCTGTAGCTTTTAACATTTCTTATTTAGGAAAAATAAGATGATGGCTTAATCAAAATACAATGTCAAGGTATATATACTCGTTCTATTTTGTGTCTTTGTGAAACGAGTCTTTGCAGCCTTCTTGTCTGACCTTGCTTCTGCTCCAAACAGCCGATAGAAAGAGGAGAGTAATCAGCATAAAGTTGACAAAAGCTGACATGACAGTGTTACTTATCCACGCAGGCGTCTCTGGAAGTGGGCATGTCGAGGTCAGACAGCCGGGGAAGCTGGGTATTTACAGCTGCATGAAGAGAGCAGAGAAAAGAGGCCAGTGTCATCACAAATGACCCTGCTTTATCTGGCTACCAGTCCCACTACAATCATACCTCCTATCATCTTCCCAAATTTCACTTAGGATATTTTTATCCTTGCGCTGTGTCTGTAGTTCTTTCATCCCAGTAGGCTGTAACAGATGCAGAAAATGAGGAACGATGCTGGCCATCCTTTGTGCATTTCATACAGCTATTTATGTCGCCGTTTAAGTAACACTGATGTCGTGTGACAGTTGAGCATATACGGGTTAGGCTTGAAGGAGAGCCCAGACAACAACAACAACGAAAAAAAGAGAAAGAATAGGAGGAACACGAGTAGATGGGGTATTTTTTCATGTTCTGTTCTGCAGAGAAGCACTTTTGAAAAAGACGAGTTTGAGGCTCTCCTGAACGTTTGTGTTTGTTGAAATAAGGTGTCGGAGGATGAGGATTTCCTTAGGGCGTAGCTCACCGTGAGCCCATCTCTCATCATCGCCCGCTTCCAGACGTGATTCACTTTGAATGCACTAATGCTGAAAGATCCCAAAGACTTGAAGCCTGTTCAAGATGGAATCAGACGCAAACTGACAAACTGTCTTCCATTGCAAAAAAATAGGATTAAATGGAATCACCAGTCACACCCAGTTTATATCCTCACGTCTTACTTATTTCTGTACTTCAATAATGCACAAATTCTGTGATGACTGAGATTTGTATAAGCGACTTAATAGGATAGAGGAGAAAAGAATGCATCTCTATCTTTAGTGGATGCAGTATCCCACTCAAGTCTACCGGTTCAGTCTCACTTAGTTAAATTGTTCCCTCTTATATATGGATAATTCTGTCAAACTGGTTTAAAGTCATATTTGAAAACCCATTTTAAACTTTTAGCTGACTTTGGTTTCAGGCTACAATTGGATTAGCTTTCACCTTATGTTTAAATTGTGCTCATTTTATTAAAACAAACGATTGAACATTCCAATAAATTGTCACTACCAGAACAATTATTACACTACTGAAGCAGATTTAACTTTAGCAGATGAGACAATCTTAGCTATTTCTTTATACAGAACTCAAAAACACTGCCCATTACATGACTAGTAACCCAGCTTGTACACACATCAGTTGTTTGACTTAATTGCAGATAACGTGTGTGTCAGTACTGATAAGTCTTTATCTCTGTAATGCCGTTGCAACAAATTTACTTAAATAAATGGGACCTCACAGCTCATCATTTGCTCATCAAGGAAGGCGTTCCTCATTCTGAACTGTTTAGGTGCATTTCCACCAAAAATAAACAAGTTCGGAACCCAAAATGTCCATTCCCATCTGGAAACGTAGAATAGTAGGTTCCTCAGCATGAACCATGGCTACATCTGTCGGCTTATCAGTTGTTGAGAAAAAAAAGGCAACACTGGCGACACCCAGTGGTCTGCTTAAGAAACTGTTCTATATCTCCTTATGTCAAGTAGTTGATCCGTGCTTGCTTTCTGGATAAAAAACACGCAACTGTAATGGCGACACAAACTGTTGAAGGTAATCTGTGCTCTCCGCCATCTTGTTTGTACTGTTTACCATCGCTATGTTATGCTCTTTGGTGATGTTGAGGATGTATCCTTTGATGTTCTTTGGTTCCCCTAAAAGCTGGTGCAAACACAGGCTGGTTCCCTGAATAGCATAAAGGTTTTTACAAAGCCTAAACAGAACCTGTTCAAGAGGGTTCTTTTGGTGGAAAAGGGGCTACATGTGGCCATGAGTATACCATCAGTGTTTAAGTGACTGCCAAAATTATCAGAGAACGTAATCAGCATCTATACAGTATCTGTAGAATATCTTTCAGTAACTGTGCAATATATATATATATATATATATATATATATATATATATATGTATGTATGTATGTATGTATGTATGTATGTATGTATGTATGTATGTGTGTGTGTGTGTGTGTGTGTGTGTGTGTGTGTGTGTGTAATTAAACGTGTAAATTTGTATAGTTTTTTATTATGGTTTATTTTTTTAACAGTAGATTTATTTATTATTTGTAATTTCTTATTTTTTGTGTAAATTGCATTTTAGTCTACTTCTTGCTCTGTATTCTACTGTAACAATGCAAATTACCTTATACGGGATAATTAAAGGCTATCTTATGAAGGACAGGGACCAAGTCTCAATTCATGCTCTAAAATGGAGGGGTGCTGTAAGTATGCATCAAGGCTCCTATGGACCTCCTATGGAATAAAAATCTATAAATGTATTTAATTATATTTAATTTTATATGTAAAACAGTTTGACCTAACTCGGTAGAATGGTCCATACACAAAACCAGTTAAAACCCCCCATCCCCAGCTTTTCCTCAGCATCATACTGTGACTTAGTGTGGTCAGTTAGTGTACACACAGAATATGCCCCTCTGTTCCCTGGGTTCAATTATGCATGAGGATTCAATGGGGAAATGAGACCATTAGCATATCTTATGGTGCCTTGATGTGTTTTTCCTCACCATGTCCTTGGCCTGTGAGAGAGCGAGTTGACTGTTCATCAATAGCGGGTCACTTTAGCCAGTATGGTCCAGACTGTGGTAGCTACCTCTTCTCCTGCCAAAAATAACACTCTCAGCAAAATCTTTAAGGTCACCTCCAGCGACTTTCCACACAGTGCAAACACAAATATGTAAAGATGCTCGTGCTTTGGAGATTTCAGTAGCCTACAATTAAAATGCTCCCCATGTGTTGGAGTGTTGTGAGATGTCATACGAGGCCTGGGTGCTGCTGCGGATAGAGCATTTACATATGGGTTACTGCCTGCATCCCGACAGAGACCTTGGGGCTGGCTGTCCTTTTGACATAAAATTGGCGTTATGAAAAGTGATGCTGTTTAAGCCACGGAATAAAGGTCGATAAAGCATGAAGACAAAACACGCATCTGATTAATGTTAAGAAGGCAGTGTGTGCTGGAATAGGGCATTACTCTGTGTTAGATGTAGCCTACATTTAAAAATATGAAGTTACCAGAGTGTCCTAGTGTTAACCACAAATACAGACACCGTCACTGAGGTGTAGAAACTTTTAGAAGCGGGATAATTATACATCATAATGTCCAATTGTCTGGGGTATTACCTTAGTGCTTCAACAGTGGCAACTAACAGCTTAAATCAAATCCCCTTCATTTTGTCTGTATGATGTGGTCAAAAGTTGATCTTTTGAAAACCACTGGTGGTTATAGAAAGTTAAATGTTTGACCCCTATGAATATTAATAACCTCCCTGCGCTCTATTAAAAATGCATGGTGCATTGTGGCTGCTGATCAGGTTTTGGACGCCAATGCAAATTGGACTGTCTTTCTTGTCAACGGGGAAGATGAATAATGTAGTTGTGTTGTATATTCAGGGACACACCATTGACAGTCAATTAACAAGTTTGATTGGTGTGTGAACTCATTCTTTTGAACTGTTAATTTTATGTAAATAGTATTCCCCCTTGTTCTCTCACTCTCTTACTCGCAGGTTCACCGTGAAAAAGCCATGCCCCGCCCCATCAGCCAGGAGTAACCTGAGCTAGGTCCTTAATAATTGATCATTACACACCTGCTTGCTGAAGCTTTGGGAGGTTTTTTTGTGACAACAGTGGAAGAGCCTTGCGGTGGCCTCTTTTGATATTCAAATCAACAAATAATGGCCCTTTTTTAATACCGGAATAGCTAACTCTCTTTTTAATGCGGATTTGCCTAGAGATCCGGGCTTTATTCCTGACCTGATCTCTGAGATTCTGTGGCAAAGATCTGATTCCACTTGATGGCTCATAAATGGAATGCCAATGACAATTTGTTGTTGACGTCTCCGTGACATGCATGTAGGTTATGCTGGCGTGGATATATTGCTCTCGCGCTTTGCCAAATAATGCTTGCAGGTAAATGATCCGATGATTGATCCGGCTGCTTGAAAGCGGTATCGTCCCCCACCCACCCCCAACACCCCTCCACACCCCCCCATCTCTAGCACAGCCTTGGTAATTTGGAGCAGCAGAGGCAGATGCTGAAGATTCATCAAAGTTGACAAGTGAACCCAGGAGCTAGGAATCATGGGAAACCCATACGACTATGGAAATTGATGTGACTATTTTCCCCCTGCGGCATAGGACTTTCTTTGTTGATCCGTTGTTTTCGAATTACATTTCAACCTCTGATTTTATTACATGGAAGAGAAACAAAACAGCAGAGGAATTTCCAGCCAGGACTATGAAAGTTTACGTCACGTGTGACATTATGGCCTACTTTTAGTTTGCTTACCCCAAAATTGTACTGTGTGCTTTTGGTTAAACGGTTCAAGTAGCAGAAGACTTTGTTACCTCATTAGCTGACACAAAGTGCCAGCAGACGGAGGTGGGGGTGGTGGCTAAGCCTGCTCTAACGCTGGGGCTCTGGACTTAACCTGGTAATCTGGTTTGGAAATGCGATACCCATGTACGTATGCTAATCGGCTAAGACCTTGTTTCACGAGATGTATCAATTGATTTGGTCTGCTATGATCCCTGCAGAGGTCACCATGCTCCCCACACTCTCCCACTCTGCTAAATACTTTCCCAGAGCTCCAATTAACACCATGTCACCTACAGCTATTTACCCTGGCCACTATGCTCAGCCCCGAGTTTCATTTGTTCAAAGCATGGTCACCCTATACGTCTCTCAGGGCCTGACCTTTCAGTGCTGTTGCATATCTGATACCATTGATTGCAATGGATTTTCATGTTGAGGATTAGTAAGCCAAAGAACTTCCTCAAAGAAGTTTTTTTGGCCTTCTCAGCTAATTATCATGCTGCTAATTGTGTTTATGAAGGCGCACGTTTTCTTTGATGGTGTGAAACATGAATTATTGGTGATAAATGAACATATAAGGTGCAACGTGATAATTAGCGTGCAGATCTTTTACTGATACTTTGACGTATAGCAGTGCCTTTTCATAAATTTATTTCTCTTTGTTCTCTAACATGCAATGGACCTATGTATGCTTTTAAAAATTTGGTTTGTGGTTCTTTACTTACATTACTAAAGAGTAAAACGGTAATTGGTGTAGATTCTTTACAATTCTAGAGGTTTTTAAAAGATTTTTCACACACATCTCAATTACATAAATGCTACCTGAAAAGAAATCTCTTCCAAGATTTTTCCTAATTTCAGCCAAAGTTAAATGTCTATGTTGAGCCAAAGGCTAAAAAGACAAAAGGCAAATTAGGTTTTAAGTGGAGGTTTTTAAAATTTACGCTATATTGTCTTATTGAAATACTTATAGATTGTTATATGATATGTGAGAGTGGCATCAAAGCCTGGGGCCGAATTCCTTCTTCTTTTCTTTTAAACCTGAAAATAAACAACAGACATTTATAGAATTTTAGAAAGTTTTGACAAGAAAATGAGGAAAATGTTTTCAAGATTTTGCACTATTTTGCACAACTATTTTGCACAACAATGCCAGTTTGCAAACTGCCAAATTATTTTAGTCTTATTCCTTCTATTATCATCTTCAGATGAATCTGAATTTGACTCCAAATGGCCCCATCGAATTCCCATGGCCACACTTTGTGCAGCCCTGTTCTAGCACCTTTAGAGGTCTTTAGCTGTGTCATACTAAACAATTGTTTTTAAAAAAGAGAGTTCTTATCCTAATCCTGTTAAGCTTGTAGACTTGTAGGCCAGCACTGGGATCATATTGCTTCACCCAAGAGTTTACTATAAGCTGTAGGGGTCTATTTCACACTTCACTGTAGCTGTACATAGAAACACAGGGTGTACATAAAGTCTCATTTTGCTGATGGCATGCTGATGTTTGTTGCAGGTGGATGAAGCTGTGTTCTGTGCAGGGCAGATAGCTCTGGTGCCTTGCACCATGCAGGTACTGAATCGGGGTCCAGGATCACAGGCCCAGCTGTGCTACAGCCACATGGAGAAAGTGCTGGGTGCCATGGGCTCAAACCTGACCCTAGGCCATGTGTTACAGGCCCACTGCTACGTCACCCACCACACACATATACCAGCAGTCAGAAAGGTCTGGAGCAGCAAGCTGCAGGACCATCACAAGCAGGTGAGGATAGTCTTTGATATACATGCGATATACATATTTCCCATGGTTTGGTATAGTGTATTCTCTATTCAAGTCAGAATTATTTTAGATATCCTCAGATATTTAACATAAAGCTTAAACTTTCATGTAGGGGCAAAAGGTATCTAACTGACGGAATTCACTGTCCTATCAGAAACCCCCCGAAAAAGGAGGTAAAAGTGGTTCATATTTACCAGAATGTGTGCTCATGAAAAGTTGATGTTGTGGGAAACGCTGGTGTCTTTGATAATATGGAGCCTGGCAGATGTCTTCCTTAGAGCCTCCTTAATCCCCACCCCCTCCCTTTCGGAGCTTCGCTGAAACCTCAGAGCAGCTTATCTCCCCCCCTGCTCCCTCTGCGGTCCCCAACTCCACATGGCTAATAAGGGCAGCAGGCTCCCTATCCCGGCTGCTCCTCCTCCAGTAATCTGTGGAGCTGAGGGAGCAGGGACAGTGCCCTCCCCTCAAGCATAGGGGACTTTAAATAGGGATCTACTGATGCCTCCCTTGGCTTCAACTCTGGCCTCCACAAACAGGTTTGAAATGATGACAGGTTTGAGGACTGTCCCTACAGGTGGTCCCCTGCTTAAGTGCCCGTCTTTTATATTTGTCAATTAGCAATAAAAGTAAACATTTCAAGATGGAATTAGTAGAGAAGGGATTGAGCTATCCAAGGAGTTGAATCAGCCACCTGTTCACTATTTAGCAATTCTATGTTAACACCCTTGTGGGCTGATAATTATCTTTAATTATCCATATAAGTAAATAAATAAATAATAAAACAAGCAACCTACCATATGACAGTTTGCAGAGGTTTTCTCTCAGGTTAAAGAGTGTTGAAGAACTGTTGTCCCCTTTGCCAACAGTTAAGGGTTTTATATGGAGTATGTTGGAGTACAAAGAGTCCTGAAAAGCAAGAACAAGACAGGACCTCTGTTTCTTCTTGGCTGTTAAATATTGACTGTTAGGTGTGGTTGGATTCAGGCATCATTTCTCAAATACACTTATTATTAAAAGAATAATAGCACAAATTGTTGCACAAGGGAGGATTCGACTTACAGCGATGAAACATGGTGAGTAGGTTTGACATTGTGAGACAAAAATAAAAAGCGAAAGTGTTGAGCTCGGCCACACATGTGATGTAGGCAGGGACTGATTTTTGCCGTACCTGACTGACCGGACATCTTTTTTACATGTGACCAGACGCCATATTGAGAAACAGCGTTTAATAACAATGCATGCTACTACTGTACGACATGTGCAAGGACGGGACAAGCTACTTTACATCCTCTTTACTCTCCCTGTTACCTTCTTCTTTACATTTATTACATTGAACTGGCATGCTTGAGTCTGTGCCAGAAGAGTTGGCAGAAAGGTCCATGAAGTTCCCAACAAGCAAATAGCCTATATAGCCCCAAGAGCCCCACAATTATCCAGACAAAAAATATTTGTGATGTCGTTTGTGAAATTAATTGATTAATCTACTTTATTTTGATGATTTCCATTTTGGGAAGGTATTAATGAGGGCATTTACTTCAGAAATGTGGAGTGTTTTTTCTGATCTCTGATTGTGATGATCAGGTTTACATGAAGTCTGGGACCAAATAGGACTAGATGACACTACTCTTGGGCTCAAACTAAGTCTTGGACAGTGGTTCGAGCTGTATTCAGATTCGCCTGTAGTATACATACAGTAGTATGATTATACAAAGCTTTAGTTCACACAGAGTGTATATATACAGGTCAGGCATGGGCAAAGATTTCACCCATACCCCTGTTGTCTGACTGCGTTGTTGCTCTTTTATATTTACACACTTAATGTATTAGTAATTTGTGTTTCGTCCAGTAAACACAGACATGTAATTCTGAAGCAAGTATTTGTGTAGATATCATGCAAGGCTATTTGCTTTTTTGGTCTTGGTCTCAGTAACAGCTGATTAAGAGGCTGGAATCAAACTAATGCGGTTCTGGATAGTTTCTTCAGGAAAATCTTTCATACACAACAGATAGCCAATTCCATTACTTTGCTCTAGCTGTTTTGGATTGATCACTAATGATTGTTTACATACCATGTGTCCGGTCGTGTTTGTTTGGGTGGGTGAACATAAAGGAGTTGTTTGCCCTGTGCTACAAAATTTGGCGCAGTCAAGTGACACCATCATGTCTGTTTCTGTTCTGTTTTTTAAGGATTAATGACAAAACATTTATCACATTTACCTCCAGCGCTGTTGACCGTGCTTCAACCAATTCAAGTGGAAGAGTCTTTAATAGAAACATGACGATGTGCTCCTCTACACACCTCAGCCTAGCATGCAGTTGCTGTGCGTTCATAATTTCTCTAATCAGGTGGATGAGAAAGCTCACAGGGTTAATTGGGGGCACAGTGCAATTGCTACGGGTGAGAAATAGTATTTATGGAGTGCAGTGCAGATAGATTTGTGTGTGGGTGTCTGCTCCTGTATGTGTGTGAATGTGATACGCAGGTTAATCTTATTTATGTGATGTAAATTTCCATTTTAGATCAGTATATTACATCTTTGCTATACTTAGTCCTAATATTTGTTATACATTTAATCTTACAAATTACTTAGTTACAATGTTAACCCCTTAACATTCTGGGTTTATTACAGCCTAAGAGTTACTAATGAGTAACTACATGGACTGCTACTGCTGCAGTTAGCAAATTTCAAATAGATCAGACTTTCATTAGCTTGATATATAAACAATTAATTAGGGATAATCACACATGGTAAACGTAATGCATAACTAAAGAATAATAATAATTATACATGTATGAGGTTTACTAACTGCTCTTCCTGCTGTGGAGTCTGTACACAAGACCTTCACTATTATCTTATTGTACATCAGAGCTCTTTTGTTCATCCACATGTTGAACTTTATTAGTGGCTCCTGTGTCCAGGTCCTGATTGTCAAGACAGTTTTCAGGACACAGGCACTTCTAAGGCAGTTGGTTGGTTTAAGTGGCCAGCCCTGAATGTGAGGGGTGGGGGTGTTGTGGGAGTGGAAGCACACCGCACAGCCATCGGGCCTACTCGATGAGGGCCTCCCGCTGGGCAGGAAATGTAGGGGAACTGCCTAAGCATCCAGGCCCCATCAGCTCCCTGCTGCTTACCGGCTTTACACCAATTCCTTATTATGGTGTTTACTGTTCGGCTCACACGCCTCATCCACCCCCACCCAGAATCGCACAAGCCCCTTACAGTGGGCAGAGGGAGAGAGAGAGAGAGAGAGAGAGAGAGAGCAGTAGACAAGGAAAAGGGAAGATTAGAAAAAAACAAACGTACAGAAAAAGGTTCACCCTGATGGTACGGTTTGAAAAACCTCCACCAACTGGAGCTATTCTGAATCACAGCTAGCACACTAAAAGGAGAGAGAGAAAGAGAGAGAGTGAGAGCGAGCAAATGAGTGCAAGAGGGCAGACTGTAATGAACTAATAGATGGATTGCATTAAAGGGGCCCCCGCGCTATCAGACTCACGCCGTCCCTGAGCTCTCACACGCACCATATATCAACATTTGTCACCTTTTTATTTTATTAGATTAATCTAATAAATGATTTCTTGTCAAGCGCAGTGTCAGGCAGCCAAGTGCTTTCGCATCTGGCTTGGGGAGTAATGAAGTTGTGCTACAGTCATACGAAGAGGTGGAGAGAGGAGATGGGTGTGCACTTGGACCTCTGTCGCTTCCAAGATCCAGGGAAAAAAAAAAATGAAATGAAGAAGGCAGTGCGGATGAGGGCAGGTGATTTAACAGCCTCAGACAAGTCAGGGAAAAACAGTCGAAAACTTTGCGGTGTTTTGAAGGTAGTGACCTGTGAGTGTGTAGCTGGTGCTCCGCAGCTGCACACTAGGAGGCTGACCAGCCAGGGCCTAAGGGCTGGCCTTTAAGCCTGGGTGAACAAGGCCTTCCAGCCTCAGTCCATTTGCAAGCAGCCCCACTCCACTCTCAGCACTCAATGACTATTGACAAGCGACTCGCCTTAGCCCCTCTGGCGCAATACCTTAGACTCGTAAAGTGCTAACTTAACGTTTATCAAAGCAGAAAGATTACATGTACACTGTCACAGCACTAGGAGCATACTCGTCCTCCGTATTAACCTAAGCCCCTCACTCACACTCATATGCACATCCTTGCACATGCCCAGACACTTGTGTTGTTTATTTGTTGCCGTGCTGTGAGAGGGGCTTGCTGTTGATTTGCTGCCGATACACAATTAGGCCTTTGCTAAAGTTTAATCTCGAGGTAAGTGCTGCATTCATGTGACCAGCGGATTGGGTCATATTGGGGTGCGCCAGAAACGGGCTCCAAATGCCGCTCCTGCTCCTGTCAATGACTTTTTCTGGCGGGTTTTTGAGTGAATTTCAAAATAAAGTGTATGTAACCTGTCATTATTCTGCACTCACGAAGTGGGGTGTAAGTGGATGAAAATTGATCCAGCAAATTGAAAGGGGGGTTAAGTGTTTTTGCCCTATCGACTCCAGACAAAATGACTGTTTTATAAAATGCTCATTTCTCCCCCATTAGCAGATGAGGCCGCCGCAGTGTTATTTGAGGGCCTACATTGTACGCTGTGCAGGCAGAAGACGCTTCAGAGGTGATAATGGCTTGTGCCCAGACAAGAGAAAGGAGATTTTAACTCTGCAGATTACATCATTTAAAGCTATCACGGCAGGTTTCTAATAGAGGTCTGTGGTGAAATGGTGTAAAATGGGCCATACACATCTAGAATGTTCTGTTGAAAATGGCCTCTCTGGGGAAAAAAAAGGATTTTTTTTGTGGTGTGATGCATTGCACAGAAAAAGTCAGACCCCCATTTGTTTAAATGTTCATTTATTAAATCAGGCTGTTACATATTATTTCTAATATAGGAAAAGAACATTACAGAAAGTTGCACAAAAGCATCAGCAATTACATGACATCAGATTATAGTGTGTCTGCACTTTATTACTGTTTCCAGTCTTTCCAGGACCCTTTTTATTGGTCTGCAAATGCTGAGTTCAGTTTCTTTAAAGTTCAGTCTTAGAAGTTGGTTGCAATATGTGCTTTTTTACAACCCATGTAATCCCAAACATATTCCACAGTATTGAGGTCTGGGGTGGGTAGGGCTTATTTGCCTTCTTTATCTTACACTCTAGAAATAAGTGATGCACATGTGAAACAATATAATTGGCAAAATTATATTTTGAAGGACTTTAGAAAAAGGTTCTAGTGAACTCATTTCTATACCTGTGACTTTTTTTGTGTGAGCAGTCTTTTACCCAAAACTGTTATCCTGCAGGTGGCCTGTTACGGTGCACAAGAGACTGAGGATATTCCTCTTGTGGTGGCAGTGGTTCCATCCTTGCCTAGAGGAGCAGCAGTGGAGCTGCATGTCATTGCCGTGCAGGATGATCCCTCGGAAAGAACGTCCTTTCATCAGACCTCAGACTTCCAAGGTGGAAAAATCCAGGGGGACCTGCTACAGTCCAGCAGTGGCCAATATGCCACACTTTCCCTGAGCATGTGTCTAAATGGATCATACACAAGTTCAGAGTCTGTGGACTCAAAGGACGTTCTCCAGGCACTGGGAACCGCCTTCCAGCAAGCCCTAGCACAAATGAAGAAGGCTCTCTCTTCTTTATGTGCCAGGGTCTTCTACAGGAGCAGCAGCACGTTAGCCAGAGAGCTCACCTCAGGTAAATATCTTTATTTTCAGTGTGGCCGCCTACGTAATGACTTCATTAATATCAGATCAGAGTGGATGGGTTTATGTGTAGGTATATGTATATGAAATATATATATTGGAAGTTTTGGCATTTTAGCTGATACAGTAGTATAATCAACATGGGCTTAAAGTACAGACTCCCAGATTTAATTTGTACCTGCCTCTTTTTCAAGGGACCAAAGGTAATTGGACAATTATTTCAAAAGGTATTTCATGGGCTGCATGGGCTATTCCCATGTTAATCCATCATCAATTATGCAGGCAAATGGTCTGGTTTATTCCAGGTGTGGCATTTGCATTTGGACGTCATTGCTGTGAACCCACAACATGCGGTCAAAGGAGCTCTTAATGGAAGTGAAACAGACCATCTTTAGGCTGAAAAAAGGAAGAGGGAGAGAGATAGCAGAAATGTTAGCAGTGGCCAAATCAACAGTTTGGTACACTTTGGGGAAAAAAGAGTGCACTGAACATCCACGGAAGACCACAGTGGTGAATGATCGCAGAATTTTTTCCAAGGCGAAGAAAAACCCCCACACAACATCCACCCAACCAAAGAGCACAGTCAAGGAAGTAGGTGTATCTGTATCTAAATCTACCCTACAGAGAAAACTTCATGAAAGCAGATACAAGGGTTCACCACAAGGTGCAAACCATTAATCAGATTCAAAATTACAAAAGACAGATAAAACCATCTAAAGAAGCCAGCCCAGTTCTGGAATAGCATTTTCTGGACAGATAAAACTAAGATCAACCTGCACCAGAGTGATGGGAAGAAGAAAGTATGGAGAAGGCTTGCAACGGCTTATGATCCAAAGCACACCACATCCTCTGTAAAACATGGTGCAGTCTGTTTAATGGCATGAGCGTGCATGGCTTCCAATGGCACTGGGTCACTAGTGTTTATTGTGTATGCAGGGATATACTTTCTGCAGAGATTCAACCAAATGCAGCATGGTTGATTGGACGTCGCTTCACAGTACAGATGGACAATGACCCAAAACATACTGCAAAAGCAACCCAGGAGTTTTTTATGGCAAAAAAGTGGAATATTCTGCAATAGCTAAGTCAGTCACCAGATCTCAACCCGGGCGAGCATGCATTTCACTTGCTTAGAACAAAACTTAGGGAAGAAGACCCGCAAACAAGCAACAACTGAAGACAGCTGCAGTAAAGGCCTGGCAAAGCTTCACAAAGGAGGAAACCAACATTTGGTGATGTTCCTGGGTTCCAGACTTGAGGCAGTCTTTGCCTGCAAAGGATTCTCAAGAAAAATTAAAAATGAACATTTTATTTATGGTAAAGTTAATTTGTCTAATTACTGTTAAGCCTCTGAAATGAGGAGGCTTTGTAGAAAAATGTCTGGAGTTCCTAAACGTTTCATAGGGGTATTTTGGTTTAACCCCTTGAATTAAACCTGAAAGTCAACACTTCAATTGCATCTCAGTTGTTTCATCCAGTGTGGTGGCATGCAGAGCCCAAAGCATGAAGATTGTGTAATTGTCCAAATATTTCTGGGCCTAACTGTATATGTATGTATAATACGTACACACACACACACATATATACATACACACACAAACTTTTCTTGCTAAATGAGCCCACATTTTGTTTAAGCTTTTCATGCTCCACTTAAAGAGAAACCCAGGATGTTCCTTAGAATAAAACTTTTATCACATCCCAAGAGAGCTCTCGTGTCCCTAGAAAAGGACGAGGCATTCATCAACTTGACACAGTTGTTGTCTCCTCTTTGAAACAATCAATTAGCGTTTTGAATGCAAGCCAGAGCTGAGATTTCACAGTCGTTTTTAGGCCTTGCTGTAACTTGTTATTGTGGAAAATGAAATTATGGTCACAGATGATGAATAGAAATGAGGACAGACTTGTCTGAGCGTCTAGACCACACAATTATAATTTGTTTTTCAGTGGCATGTGATGGTGGTGATGGTATATAACACGCTGCATACAGTTCCTAAGACACATGTCACGTTCTACAAGGGCAGAACTGAAGTGAACATTTGTCAGTTCCTCCGAACAATTCAGGAGAGGCACAAAAATGGCATGTGAACACTGCCTGTACAAGTATTATAACAAGAGAGCTTTGTTTTTACACCACTACCATCACCACCACCAGCACCACTGCTACTGACATTGCATCATTCTAAGCCATTATTCAAAGAGCATTCATTGTGGGCAGTGTGATATTGTTCTGGAGCCTATATTTAATTCCGTCTGTTTAAACGGCCTCGCTGTGGGAGACATTTATGCCCTACAAGGGTGCCACAGGCCAGCTTCGCGGGTCAGAGCTCCCGCACGGTGTCTGATGCCACCAACAAAAAAATAGCCTGGTAAATAAATTTAGCTTTCAGCCATTGCTTTGGGACAAGAGCTATGAGACACTGTCTGCTGGGAAAATGCGGCACATGTTCCACCTAACACATCTCTACTTTGGCTGTAGAGAATGTTATCTAGAGCAGGAACTTACCCACTACTTCTACTGTCCCACTCAGTTGTTCTGTAATTGCGTTTAGATTTTCTCTGCTGTTATCCAGAGCAGTTCTCACCAATCCTGGTCCTATAGTACACTTGACCTACAATTTATAATCTGTTCTCTGCTCTAATTTACCTGATCCAACTATGCAGCTAATTATAACTGTGTTAGAGGTGGACGATATAGCAAAAATATAATACTTCAAGAAGAGTACACAGGTTGTCATAATTTTTTCAGATATCTGAGTAGTTAAAAGAGTGAAAAGAACCTGTAGTATTAGTACTCACATTTTTAATAGTGTTAACAATACTGTTTATTATTATGAACACAATTATCAATCAATGTATTCAATGTATTCAATATTATGCACAATGTGTTACTCTAATTCCAGTACAATGTCATTTTTGTTGCATTGACATGCATTAGTGTTCTACAAGTACAGAGAATATCAATGCTATGTTCAAAGCCAACTTTATTTCATTTTATGTGAAGTAAATTTTAAACCTGAAGTTTAAAACATTTAAAGGTTCTAATTGTAAATTTACATTTGAAAGCTAAAGCTGCAGCGTATATCTCATTCAGTGTGTCGACAACGGGTCACAAAGCAGATCTTGGCATTTGCCAATGACTGGCAAAAATGTCTAAAGGCCGTGTGAACGAAGTAGCTGAATTTGCAGGTGGAAGCGTATGGTCATACGGGTCTACCAGCAGTGACAAAAATCCTAGTCCACAGGAAATGATCCACCAAATCTGGCCCAGCTGCCTTTTGTGATGCAAAAGTGGCTGAACATTAATGTCACCTACTTCCAGATAATTGTCCAGTCCATGCCAAATTGAACAGCGGGTGTTATATGTGCTCGTCTAGGTATTCCACACTAGTAGGTACTTTTTAGTCACAGGTAACAATTTTTTTGTCTGGTGAGCTTATGATGTTAATATACTGTATAATATTTAATGAAACATATCACTGTAAGCTTGTTAGCATAATTCATAAACATCTGCATGTTCTCTTGAAAATTGTGGTGGTGTGTAAACATAGCTGCACCGCTAGTATTAGCAAATTACCATTCATGTGTCTAAAATAAAATCTGCATGCAGATTAGCTAATATGAATCTAATGTTTATATAGTTTTATAGTTCTCTGGTTTTGATCTTGCTTTTAAGCCCATTCCTGAACTACAGAGCAACACATTGAAACTCAGACAGCTCATTGATTCTTTAAAGAATCATCTATAGAAGTGTGTAGAAATCCTTCCCTTTCAACACACAAGCACACATAGGATGTGGATATGTCCACTGTACAGCCAGTGTTGTGCTCCACTTAACAGCTCCCATGTTGCTCGTTTGGCCTTCCAGCCACAATGCTCACTCACCTCAGCATAAATAAACAATTTTCATGAGCCGATGCCTGCTAATTACACAGCCGTTTACCAGTTAATTTGAACCAGTTTGAGGTGCACTGTAGCACAGCTAAAAACCCACTGGCCCAAAGCTCTGTCCTCACTCACTGACAGCCCTCTAGGCCCACCAGAGCCATTCTCACATGCTCATTCATGCCTTCCTGGGGAATTTATGCTTGTAAAGCATTTTACTGAAGAATTCAGTTAAATAGGCAAATAAGATGACAACGTTCATTGGTGTGACAGAAACTGATTTTAGGTTTGTCCTGAAGCAGCCTTGGGGGGCTGTTTTATTTCTATTTGTCTGCCAGCCGAGTGGATTTTGCAATGCAATGTAAAGCCAAAGTTTCATATTTGGTCCAGCACTAGTCCTCTAGGACCAGAGTTGAACAGCTCTGGCTCTGAAAAGCGTTATTAAGGTGTAAATGAAGCTGGCTAGATGATTGCTTTGCGTGAAACAATGTGAGCATGCACATATGCCAATCGATAGACAAACTCAGGAAACTTTCTCAGTGTCTTTGCATATCACCTTCACTGCCATATTGAATTACGTATGTGTTTTTGAGGCCAAAAGCAAAGAGTACAAAAAGCCCTGATATGAAACAGCTCTGTTTGAGACATTGGATTTGTGTGTGAAGTCGCTGGGCCCGGATGCAATCCACTGTTCATCTCCGGAGGGTTTGACTTCCCAGAGTGTACCGCATGCTTAGATAAGAAAGCGCTTTGCTGCTTATTAATGAAAAAGAATTCCTCTGTTCATCACTGGTGTTTTAAATCAGTGAACTAATTACCCAGCATGGGCTTTTTGACTCTATAGTTGACTCTCTGCTTCTGTTCTTAATAAAAGAGCACAATGCTTATCAAGTGCTGTTGAAAAGAGCTTTCACCTTTTTTTGTCCCAGTTTCCTTTCACTAGCGTCCATTTGTCATGTTAAAGCCGTATCAGGCAGCTTTTTAGCACGGGCTTACTTCATACATATGCATTGCAGTTTTTATCCCTTCATGCTATACGAGGTCACTGAGGTTTATGTAATAAGCTAGTTAAAAATATCCAGCGGATGTGACTGTGTGTCTTAGTGTGTGGCTCTGGGCATGCGGTGCATCGGATCCAAAGGGAAGGATCCCGCCAACGGAACAGCATACTGACACCATCCTCCTAAACAAGCTTAACAACCAGTGACATCCAACCAACCAATAAGGGTGCTAGTCACCAATTAGTGAGCGCATAGCAGCTGCAGGAAAAGTTTGTTGTGGGGCCTTAAGTGAGCCAACAGACTGTCAAGCAGAGATGGTCCGTTAGATCGCGAATGTCCACTGTTCGTTTGCTGACTTGTGCAAACCGCAGCAGAATCCTTAGTGTTGTCTGTGCATAGGGCTGCAGCAAATCCATGTAACTGTTAAATATATACACCATTATGTATTAGGGATGGATTTCAAGCTGTTATTCAAAAGTATTCCAGAGTTATTAAAAGAAAGGACACCAGGTCCACCAGGAGTGACCTCACTGAGAGTCTTTCTAATATTGTAATAATGTTAGACCTTTATCCACATCACAAATCCAATATAGATGATTTTTGGCTCTGAGTTTACACTGATAAAAATGACAATCTAATTCAGGAATGTAAGAAATGTTAGGCTAGTAACACTTTCTGACGTGTTGGTGAGCTGAAACCAAATTGTAGCAACTTTATTCTTGTAGATCTATACTATTGTGTCAAACAGACTTGAACCTGATGTTTATCAGACTGGACACGTAGGGCTTTGGACCACTTTGTAGTGGTCTAGTCTGAGTAAAGATGGTCTTGTATCTGGTGTTGGCCTGAGGAGGATGGGTTCCCCCTTTGAGTCTTGGTTCCTCTTGAGGCTTCTTCCTTCCTAGCTAAGGGAGTTTTTCCTGGCCACTGTCGCCCTCGGCTTGCCCATCGGGGGCTCGAACACCAGATTCTTTGTAAAGATTCTTTGTAAAGCTGCTTTGTGACATCTGTTGTAAAAAGCGCTATAAAAATAAATGTTGATTTGATTTGAAGATTGAGACCAGATTAAATGACAAATAAAAAAAGGAAACACAAGCCTAGCAGCACCAGAGAAACTGTTGCTCAGCACTGGCTAAAGCACCTGGGAAGCAGGCAGGCCATTAGAATTAGAATTACATGTACTTGTTTCCTGTATATGGTACATACTCAGCGCACATAAGCTAATCTATAGTCTGACACAATAACATGCAAATAACATGTGCATGTACCTGTAATGTCCATGACAAGAACTAATTTACAATTAGAAATCGCAAGTCCAGCACTTCCATCCACACTCACGTGGCTGTTTTACATGGCCAGATGTACAAGGATGCTATGATAATGAAGATGTGTGTGTGTATATATATATATATATGTATAATGTATATGTGTATGTGCCTTCATTATCACTCATATCTTTTATGTTCATGACTATTTCATATCGCTGTACCGCACCCAGAACTAATACATAGCAGTCTATTGTGTTATAATGTATAATAAAGCATTGCAGAGTGCTTTTAGGACAAGGGCACACTGCTGCATCCATCATTTCATCATTAATGAAATTGTAAACTGATGAATCTGTTTGTCTGTGTCTTTAAGAGGAAGTACAGGAAGTAACTGTTCTGTAGTCTAGTGTCCAAGTCTACATGTGTGCCTGCAAGGAGCTTGGCTGCATTGTGCCAGGATGTTAGGACATCAATAAATCTGGAATGGTTATGCGTTCCCTGGTCGAAGGGTTAAGTGCAGCCTCTCTTTCCAGGGCAGCTCCTTTGGGATGGTCATCCTTTAGCCTTGCCTGCCTTGGAGGTGCGAGCTGCTCCAAAGAACAGAGAATTGACTTTGAATAAGAGTGCTTTGAATTCAAGTGCTGTAATCTATGTGTGTGCGTGTGTTCGTTTCAGGGCTTGAGGGTTACTTGGAGAGCGTGATGGGTCAGAGCCGGCCTGCATTGGTTCTGGTGCCCGTCCTGGAGTTGCCAGACCATGCTGTCCTCCACCTCTCCTGCTGGCTCAGCACATAGTGAACAAAGAAGACCATGCACACTGACCTCGGGCTGGACCAGAGAGACTGCAGTCACCAACACACAGTGAAAAGAGGATGATGACCATGTGAGAATATGTGCACCGAGAGCTTCACACAGAGACCCTGTTTATTATTGGAAGGAACAATTAAAATATCTTCTTACAGCATGAGAAGCAGCCTGTCTTTCTGATTGTATATTTATATACCGTATATATGTAATAATTACTCATATATGCTCATATATGGTGGTGTGTTTGCATGCCTGCATACCTTATTATACAAAGGTTAGAGACCATCCCTCGTTTAATTAATTTCCAGTCAAAACTGCCATTAAGGTCATATTCATATTCCTGAATTGATATTTCTGATGAGATATGCCACTTGCATGATAAAGAGAAGACAAAGAAAAATGGGGGGAAAAACATTAGTGTCCAGAACCGGAGTTCAAAATGTTATTAATAAATCCAGAGTCAAAATGATGGTGAAACCAGAATGTTATGCATGGTCTTAGTACCAAAGGCACTTTGTTGTGTCTGTTAACCAGTGCCAAAGACCCTCTGCAGCACGGTGCTTCTCTTTGATTGAGCAGCAATTGGACTGGGTACCTTTACGACATTTAGCTGACGCTCTTATCCAGAGCGACTTACAAGGTTAATCATATTACAGGTGGGCCAGTGTAGTGTTAGGAGTCTTGCCCAAGGACTCTTATTGGTGTAGCACAGTGTAGTCACCCACGCCAGGATTTGAACCCCAGTCTCCCACATGGTGGGAGGTGGCTAACTGGTGGGTAGCGGTGTTATCCGCTGAGCTACACCAACCACCTTTCTTTGACTATTCTTTGACTATTCTCCTGAAGAATGGCGGGTGTAATAAAGGCAGGCTGAGATGTAATGATCTGTTAACTCCGTTACCTTTTCTCCTGAATGAATGAACATTGGCACTCAATATCCGGTTTGATCGGAAGTTAAATCAATGAAGGGTGGTCTGCTTGGAGAGTTGATGTTAAAATCTTAAGGTGGATGACCTGGCGAGGCGAGACTAAAGAGATAGTTACCGGACGCTGTTCAGTAGTTCAGTAGTTATTCATTTGCCGTTCTTATTTTTTTCCAGACATTAAACATTAAAAAATGCAAACCTGTAGTCTGTTTATGTATATGTATTGTATCTGATTCTTTTGAATAAAATGACAAAGATGATTCAAATGACGGATGATTTCAGCCTTTGAATGGTAGTGTGTGTACTGTGTACTGTGTTAGTGTATGTAACAGTAGAGTGTGTGCAGTGTGTGGTGCGGTGTGTTGCTGTAATCCTCTGTGTCCTGTGCTGAGGCCCAGCAGCAGGAGCAGCTGTCACTGCCATGAGAGAGTCCATTGTGAGGGCTGCAGTTTACATGCCTGCAGAAAGCTCTGAATCCCACTGTGCATGTGTCCTGACCAGGGCCTGCTGCATCTCTCTCTATCTCTGTCTCTCTATCTCTCTCTCTCTCTTTCTCTCTCTCTCTCTGTCTCTCTCTGTCTCTAAGCAGAATGCCAACATGGTACTGTTTGGTCTGTTTGTGAATAAGAGGCTTGTTTGTTTCTGAAAGTGAGAAATGTGTTATTATTGTGTAATGGGCAATCAGAGAGAAGCGCCTGAAGAGATTAAATCTGTTTTTGCCCTCTATTGATTCTTAGGGAGCGATTAATAGGAGAGGGCTGCAGGGTAAACTCTCATATACCGATCTCTAAGCGCATGTGTGTTGTTCAGTCGAGGGCCAGCGAAAACAGAACCATTATCCATTTCTCCTGGAACATTTCTTTCTCAAAGATCATGAACCATATTGATGTCCTCAATTGGACCGGCATTCATCTTTACTCAAGCTGCTCACATTTTCCTCTAGATGACTAGGTGTTGGTATCCATTGATCTCTTCGCAGTGGTTTTTTCTTCTAATGGTGGGGAAAAATAAAAATGGAGATCACAGCCGAGCAGGTGGATTTATCGGGTGGGGAGAATGAGCTGTTGTCCATGAGTATAAACTGCACTGTATCAGAAAAAACTAGAGTTGTGCTGTCATTTACGGCCCAGCTGGAATCTGTTGCAGAATTACTCATTTCATTTCCAAAATAATAAGTCTGTGCTAGTTTGCATGCGTGTCCAATTCATTAATACTAATTAAGTGCATTATGAATCTGTCTTGGGATTGTTGGCACAACCTTCCATTAAGCATATATGGGGACTTTGAAGGTCTTTTTGTAATTTCACTGTAAAGAAATAGTTCCTCAGTTCAACCTAAAAATCTGCTCTGCGTGGTAACAAAGAAATAAGCTAGTTTCATTCAGCTCAAATAAATCAGTTAAATGAACCAAAGTTTTATTTATTTATCTTGGTCATTTTAGGTTACCATTTTTTAAACTATGTTTGAGCTGTAAACAAATAAATCAGAGTGGTTTAATTTGAAATGTGACCCTGTATAAATACTTACTGACTGATTTTCTATATACAGTGGTGGTGATGCAAACCAGGGGCTGCAATGCCATCAAACAGCAATTTTATTTACTATACAGAACTGTCATTGTTACTTGCTTGTTTCTGCTTGAGTATTTATGTGTGATGTTGATTTTAACCTAGGGGTAAATCTTTGGGTACTGCATGTACCCCTTCACCAAGAATGGATTAAGAAAAATTCCTTTTAAGCCAAAATATTGGGTCTGGTATCAGTCCACTTGTGCGTATGCCATTAAATGACTTTTCATCTAGCATCTTGACTGCTTCCAACACAGTCCTGACTCAGTAAGTTTGGAATGGAATGCCTGTATTTACATCTTAACAGTTTAATTATGCAGAAATGTAGAAAATTTACTGGAATTTTCCCGAGAGCCCTTATTCATTGGTGTAATACTCCAATAATGTTCAGCTTCATCTATATTTTATATAGCATATGGTTTATTATTACAAGCAATGGTTTTGATACATTTTTCTGAATTTGACTTTGTTGATGTATATACATTCATCACCAGAAGAACAGGTGCGTTGAGAAGGACGTGTTAAATTGCGATATTATTTGAAAAGATGATGATAAATTTAGACTGATATGGGCAATGTTTATTGAGCTACACATTCAGATCTAGTGTCTCTCAGTATGGTGTCGGCCGGCTATGTTTGCTAACGCAACATGCCAGACGTCTCAGCCAGGAGTTGTAAAGGTTCCTAATGGCGTCCTGTGATGATGCATCCCATGCAGCTTGAGTATTCTCACACAGTTCAGAGAGCAGTGATGTCCTTCATGAGTCATCCTGGTAGTGCCAGCACCACTGGCAGAAGACTGCATGATGCAGGACTACATGCATGCAGACCGTTACAATGGCTGCTCTTAACACCAAGTCAACATCGCCAAGACTGCAATGGTGTCGTGCCAGACTGTCAGAGAGTGACTCAGAATGGCAGCGGGCCATCTTTAATGACAAGACCCACTTTTGGTGGACTTGGTGGAGAATAACAACGAATCCATGTGTGGAGGCACCGCGGTCAGTGCTGGTTTGTTGTTAGGTGCTACATGACCAGAAGGCCTGGTGTGAGTCCACCCCTACCGCAAAATCTGCAAAATCTGCATCTTTTGATGACGAATGCATGACTGGCCAGTTGAGACATAACACACTAGTATTGTAATGCTATAGTCCACTGGCTGAAAGCTTTCATGAGACACTTTACAACCCTAATAGACGCACGGTATAAAATCAGGCCTTGTCAGACAGTCTGGGTGATTCAGTTGCTGATGCTGAACTGCCTTAGACAAAAGACTTGTGAGATGTCCCATGACCAACGGCTCAGCGAGGCCACTGGAACTATAATAAAGCATTCTAAATAACACAGACATGAAATACTGAATAATCTAACAATAAAATCATATTTTACTCAAACACAATTTTGGCAGTGAGCTGAGCATTCGCTTCCTTATACTCACAGGCTCACAAATTGCAGTGCACAGCTGTAAGAAGGGCAGAGAGTACACAGCCTCTTCAGTGTCAACAACATCTCACATACTCTGCATAGTCCAGTGCCACCCAGAACCAGACAGCCACTGCTGCCACCACAATAAGCAGCTGTGTCACTCACTAAGACGCGAGCCGGGACAGCATGTCTACAATCCAATTCCCATCACTCTGTCAGCACAGTGTCTGCCTACACATGAGAGGATTGTGGGTTTGCTTTCTGCAACTGATTCATCTGTTACAAATGTAGATGGATCCGAATGTTGGTTTTAATAAAGATGTATTCCTCTCCTCTGTAAAAAATCAACAACCACTACACAGTGGTAGCGGACCACGTCATGTGGTCAAGAAACTCAGCAAGGCCTCTTCATTCTGTAAGTGTAACCATGCTGGTATTTGTGGAAATGTCCTCTAAGTAAATAAACTCTGCTCCTCTCTGTGACTGTGACTCTGATAGCACTGCAATAACAGCACATTGTGTTTACCATGCTGCAGTCTTAGGACAGTCATGATGCTGCTAGAGGAGCGAAACATTTTTATTATATATTATATATTTATATTTTATTGACAGTACATATAAAAGCCACTAGTATGATAACGATGACGTGGAGGATTCATGTTGTATTAAGTGGTGTATGGCGCCCTCATGTGGCTAGAATACAGAACTGCCTCAGTGTTTTGCTGTATGGATGATGAGAACGGTATTACTACTGGTCACAAACAGTTTCTCTATGGTGATGATACAAGCACAGCTGTTGTTAGAGAGTAATCCAAAACTATCATTAAACGTCCACTTTCTTATTCAGTTTACTGGGCTCGTTTCGTTTCCAATCAATCAAATCAATTTCCCTACTACATGATGGCCAATGTCAGGGCTACCAGCCAGATGACCAGGTTCTGCTTAAACGGCCCTTACATAGAAAATTATGGTGAGCGTGTGGGATAATGCAAATGTTATTGCATAGAAATTCATGTAGAGGCTTCTTTAAGCATAGTTCCGTCTGACAAATTCGCAGACATCAGCAACAGATTTAAACAGTCCAAAATTTATCTCTTTAATTATATGTGATAATTAAAAAAATCCTTCTAATCTAATACGACCAATATATTACATTTTATATTTTTAGTATAATGAATAAAATCAAGTCCCCTTTCCATTAAAAATTCTAATTATAGATCTGATGTGGACGTTTGCAAAATGTATTTTTTGTTAGTTGGTGAACTTTGTTGTAAACAGTGAACGTGCTATGAACGTTAAATGCTGACTGTGTGTTTATAATAAGATTACTACTACTACTACTTATAACAATAATAATAATAGTAATAGTAATAATAATAATAATAATAATAATAATAATAATAATAATAATAATGTTTACGAAATTAAAGATTTTAAGTAACTGATTAATTCGCTGTTATGTTGCGTATTAGAAATGTAGCCGTGATCACAATTTTCTTGTGAGGACAAAAAAAAAATATTCGAACTTAAATCCTAAATTTTTACTTGGCGAGCTACGTTGCTAAACACAAGAAAAAAAGGAGGTCCGAGAGATAGACCTTGACGATTAAAGAACAAAAAAAGGATAAATCTTTAATTTAAAATTAGTCTGAATTAAAATGTTATCACAAAAATACACTTAAATATTATTACATTTATTTTGCAATTATTCTATTAACTACAGCTTTTATTTTATAAAGTTTAAATATGTATTTATTATATTTACATTTTAGTTGGCAGTGTTCCGGGACTTTTATTTTGAAGACTATGAAAAGCTGTTTGTACCAGCTTCACTGCTTCTGAGCGCTCACACATGTTAGCTTACACAAGCTAACAACGTATTAATGACGTTTTAGTTAAGCAGGTATTTATCAACGCTACACTTTGCCTAATTCATTTCGCACTATAGAGCAATACGTGAAAAGTTATTGTTGTGGGTAAAGTGTTTTAAAATAGTACAGAAACGTTATATTAGCCTGCCGGTGCTAACTAACTGCTAGCTACTTAATTCAAACAGCTACCAAGAGTTCATGTTAGCTCAGAGTGTTAGCTAGCCTTCTTCTACATGGATTGCGCTTTTTCACTTTTGCAGGTTCATCATGTGGCTGATGTGTGTAAATCTCTGGCTTTAATTTATTAAATAATCAGATAAACAAACGTCATCAGGTGGTGATAATAGTGGAGACGTTATGGAGAAGGACGCGCGAGTGAAGAAAACCGCTGCGCCATCAGTCTCTCAAATCAATGCCGAATATGTGACCCAGGTAAGAACTTTAACTTGTTGACTACATGAATAACTGTAGAACTAATAAAATAGTGGTTAGACTGGGAAGGCTTTATTTGCACACACACACACCTCTAACCGTTTGCCACTTTGCCTGTTTTATTAAAGGGGCGGTATTAGACGGAATCAGTTTAATCACTTGATCTTTATTCTTTATATAATAATTACAGAGCGCAGTCCCGCCATTTTAAGCAAAATATAATTATTCGTTATTATTTGTAATTATTTATTTTCTGAGTGGTTATTTTGGGATGCTTGGTCATTATTTTGAGATCCTGAGTCGTCATGTTAAATGTTATGGCACTGTTTCCATGTACTGTGTTAATTTTTAAGATTGAGTCAATAATTTAAGATACTGTCTTTATTTTGCTGTGTCATTACCTTGAGATACTATCTCACTATTTGTTGATGTTTTCTTGTTATTCTAAATTGCTTTGCACTTTTGAGATGTAAATATGAATATGAATGTGTATAAAATTATAATTTTTGTCTAAAAAAAAACAACTTAGCATCTCAAATTAGTGATAGCATTGTAAAAATAGTATCTTAAAATAATACCATACCAAATAATATAATAATGTAAGAATATAATCAGGTGCTGGATTATTTATGGTACATGGCACACTGAGACCTGATGTGGAGAAAAGTATTCTCTATGTATTGACTTAAACATAGTGTTTTTTTTTGTTTTGTTTTGTTTTTTTTAATTAGAGTAAAAAAGGATTGAGGTACAGAGTATGGTTAGAAAGGTTGTGATGTTTATAAAATGTAATACATTTTGATATGCTGGTTTTTGCCCTCCTTTTCTGTTTCTTTCTCTTTAGCTCTCAGTTAAATATTGGGCCCCCCTTGCCAAGAACAAACTGCCATTTGATTATAAGGTAATGTCAGAATTGACCATGGCTGTGTTCAGAACTGATGCCTGTCTTAGTACCTTGCTGCTTATGCTGTCTTATAACTCTGTGCCTAAAAAGCCAGTGTCAGTGCTGGTGTGAACTGCATTGGCATGGACAAAGGATTATGGGATATGTAAGGCAGCAAAGCATACATCTATGCTGCAGTCGAGAAATAACATTTTCATTCTATATGGACATTAAATTCAGACATGACCAGGTGTCTTCCTGCCTCATAATACTGTATGAGGTGACAGTGTTCATGTTTGGAGAGAGCCGATGTGTTACTATGTAGTGTAATTAAGTGTTGTGACTCCAGTATTGCATTGTAATTAGACTCCTCCCAGTCCATTATTAAAGTGATGAGCTGCACCATATTTTGCTTTAGCAGTAATGTTATGTCATACAGATGAATATATTTAATACAGCTTCTGACTCTCTGGAGCAGTTTATATATTGTTCTAGAAATGCAATCAGTTTACAGCCCACATGAAACCTTGCACCCATCTTTTCCCCTCAGGTCATTGAAGACGTCTATCAGAATGAAATTCTTAAATCAAAGTAAGTTTAATAAAATGATCTCCACTTTGAAGACAAATGTTTATTAATATTATAAACAGCTTTGCTGCTTCTGTCTGTAGCTGTTTTGTTTACATTGTATTGATGATACCACTCATGTTTCTAGATTTGCAATCAGAAAAATCATGTTGTTGGAATTTAGGTAAGTGATTTTCTCCCTCTGCTTTTAAGGAAATGTTTATTTAATAGAGTTCTTGTTTTTGAGTAATGTGTGTCTGTTTTGTGTTGTAGCCAGTATCTTGAGAATTACTTGTGGGTTAACTACAACCCTGAGGTTTCCAGTAACAGCTATCTGATGTCCATTTGCTGCATGGTCAATGAGAAGTTCAGAGAGAATGTACCTGCTTGGGAGGTGAGTAACTAAGAAAAGGATATGGTGGCTTTTAGTGCCGTCTGCTTCTGTGTGATGTTGGAGCTGTTTTGTGTATATAATGTGAAATCCCTCTTTCTCCCTGACCAGGTTTTTAAGAAAGACCCCAGTCACTTCCCTTACTTCTTTAAGTGTGTTATGGAGTCATGTCTAACCGGTGAAGAGCTTGGCCTAACGCTACGGGAACAGACAGTTTTGCTGCTCTTCCTTGATCACTGTTTCAACAGCCTGGTTAGTTTCATCGATTTGAGAAGCCTAGCATCCGATTGTCTTTTATGTTTATCAGTATACACTCGTGGTGTGCATCTTAATTCTGGTCCAGGAGTTCTGCTGCCCTGCATGTTAAGGATTTCCCCAGCTCCCAACACACCTGATGCAAGTAATCAAGTCCTTTTGGAGCTGAAGTGGGCGTGTTATTACAGAATGCAGGGCAGTGGCACTCAAGCACCAGTTTTGACAACCAGTGGAGTACATGGTTAGCTATGTTGTGCAGTGTCTAGTTGTTATTTTGTATCCAATCCACTAGATGGCACCGCTGTGCTATATTGTTGTGATTTCAATCATTGAGTTATTGTGATATGTGTCATGCAGTACCTGCAGTGACCATATAAGCTTTCTGTTTAAGTCTAGCATAGTGTAGTGTGCTTATATGCCATTACTGATTGTGCATGAGGAGGAGTGTATTTTCTTTCTGATGCCATTGTATCTGTTTCTTGTTGTAGGAGGTGGATCTGATTCGTGACCAAGTCCAGCAACTGATCTCTCTACCCATGTGGATGTGCCTCTTGCCGGTGCGCACTGCAGTACCACAGTCACACACACCCTGGGAAAATGTTTGGTTGATTTTTAAAGTATTCTGATCAGTAGCATGGGCAGTGAGTCTCAGAACGGTCCAGTAAACCCGAATTTGCGAATTAGAATGCATGATTATCTTTTAAAAAAAATAAACAGTTTAGAGTTTAAGTAATTTGGTTTAAATTAATCCCAGTGTCCCGGGGCAAGTTGGTTTATAGCTGTGTTGGCTCTGGTTTCGGAGTCTTATATTTTTTAGACTGAACTTGAATTTTGAAACTTTGCAGTCACGACTCCAGCAAGAGATGAAAAAAGTCCCCAAGCTGCATAAGTTCTGGAATCTCATAAAAAAGAATTATGAGAAAATGGACCCAAAGGATGCAGAGCAGTAAGAGTCCTCTCTTTTGCTTCTTAGTTCAGCCTGTCTTACTTAAAGCAGTCCAGTGATAGTGTAATTTGTAACTTTACCTTGGCAGAGCCCGAAGGGAGCGAACTTTCCTCAGTGCACTCATAAAGAAGTTCCTTGCTGTACTGATGTCCATCCCACCATCAGGTAAGCTTTCTGACTCATGCTGGCTTTCAACAGTTTTTTTTTTTTTTTTTTGCTGATAGCAGACGCTTTGCTTCATCCCTGCTCCCCCCTCCTCATGACCTAGTTTGCCCATCCATACTTGGATATGACTGCAAAACTTTTTATTTACAGTTTAGTTAGGGGAAAGTTTTTTTTGGGAATCCTCTGTAGTGTAACTTGAGCAGATTAGCATGGATTAAAAGATTTAAGTGGATTATGAATTTATGTAAAGTGATTCATGTGGCTTGCTATATTATATGTTGGCTTGTAAGAGTTATGAAACGGTATGATAATGCTTTTGTTATTTTAGCATTTGGTTATTGTTGTCACAACATTTTCTGTTGCAATGTCAAAATTTTAGAAGCTACTAAGTTCTTTGTGTGTTAATTAAATCTTGGATGTTTCAGAATTCATTCTTTTGTGATGCAACAGGAATTTATGTTGATTATACTGTCAAAACAAAGCTTTTTCCTGACTTTACATATTCCTTTTGATAATCCTTTTGCTTTAAATTATCCTAAACCTTAAATCTGTTTATTTAACAAATACATGTGTATATAATTTTTTTCATTACAAACAAATCATTATACAATTGTAAAAATTCTTTTAAAAAAAAGAGAGATATTTTTAGACCCTTACTCTCTACAGAATCTCTTCAGAGCCTTCAGATTTCAAGGTTTACACTTGTGAACTTTCCTCTTCATCTTGCTCCAGTTTTTCTGAGGGGTTTAGGTCAGAGAATGGGATGGCCATGGCAGAACTTGTTTCTGTGGTCAGGGAAGCATTTTTGTCTTTATTTTATTTAAGCTCCCTGGAAGAGGCGGCCATGTTTGGCTGGTGCTTGATGTAGTCCGTGATAGCATGTAGAAATTAGCCCCGCGCCATCATCGTTCCAACATCGTACTTCACAGGGGGGTCAGATGCTTCTCTGCATTGCTGTCTCTTTGTGCCTAGATACTTAATATAACAAATATCCTTTTCCCAGCAGAGTCTTAACTGTCTCTGGCTCCTTTTTTATACGTCCTGATATTTGCCCTGATTGTGGAAATGGCCATCTTCAGCTGTTACTTGTAGCCATTTTCTCAGTGACTTATGTAGCTGTTTGTGGCACATCAGCAGACTGCATTCTCTCGTTTTTCTCATAGTGATGGATGACCAAGAGACTTTGGTATGTGTGTCACCTCCTATTTATACCAGTGAAACAAAAAAATCATGGCTGGTCATTTAAATGCTTCTAATCGTTAAGGTGAACTTCACAGAATATGGATGGTAAAAATACTGATACCAAGATTTTACCATTCGTCCTAAGAATTCCTAAGAGTTTGTAGGGGTCCCAGCAATTATGATTAAATTTAAATTTGAGAACAGTGTTTTGTCGGTTTGTCAATTTTGCAATTTGTATACTTTAACTTTGATTAAATTCTTTAAAGATTAATATACTTTAAAGTTAGCTTTTCATTAGTATACAGGTCAAATAGCAAAGAAAGAACCATTGTTTGCTAATGTTTACCAGGGTTGCGCTATAGAGACAGCGATGTAGATTCACTTCCTAGTCTAAAATACAGAAGTGTAGCTAAAAAGTCTATAATGTAAATCTTTTGACTTCATCTTTAAAAAAAAAATTAAAAACATATCAAAAATTTTTTTTGTGGGGGCAAAAATAAAATTAGAAAATGCCTCATACTTTTTTTGTGTACACTGCATACAGTGATTCTTTTTTTTTTTCAGTAAGGCTTGTAAAGGCTTCTGTTGGTCTTACCTCAGCTTCATCTCTGCCTTTATTACAGCAGGGAGCTCCTTTTTAAATTCCTCTCTGTTTTTCTTTTGTGTCCTCTTTCGTTCCTCTGATCTGACCCACCTTTTGAAAGAGCAGCTCTTGCAGCTGGCCCTCGCCCACGGCACGTGTCCTGTTCTGCTAATTCAGGCCGACACGCCCTGCCTCCCTCTGCCCACCTGCGCCGGGATGGGCAGGGAGACATGCGAGGGTCCGGCTGGCTGCAGGCTCCTACTGCTAATCTTTCCTGTCACTCCCTGTCTTTCTGCACTGCATGGGAGTGGCTAGCTATGGCCAGCGCATTGTTATGGTTACTTGCTCTTCTGTCTTCTGTGGTCCCTCCAGCGTGCTTCGGCCACCCACCCGTGCCCCATGTGGCGTGTGTGCTGACTGCTGATGTTTTCCTTTTATTCTGTTCCAGGCCCTGTTGCCATGGAAAAGGTGCACTACTGCGAGAGATTCATCGAACTCATGATTGACCTGGAGGTGAGATGGCTGTTATGTGGACAGGCTTGTGGACCTGAAAAAGTTCCATTAATGCCATGACTAGAAATTTCCTGTGTCATGGGCTCCAGCTGTGACTGTAGGATATTCAACTGATGATGAAGCATTATGTCCAAGTAGCGGAGTGCTTGTCAGTGCTAGTGTCTCAGTGTCATCACTAGAGTTATCATGATACTGATAAGTTAGAGAAATTACATTATGGCAAAAAATAAATCTTGTGTGTGTGTGTAGGTTTAGTTATATTAAAATGTGATTTGTATAGAGTAGTGTTATTTCATCCATCTCCTGTGAACTGGGGCACAATTCTCTGGGCAAGCCCCCTTCACTGTACCAATAAAAGTTATTGGGCAAGACTCCAAATGTTACGGTCCCCAGCCTTTGTGTGAAAGGATCAAAATGCAGCTTGCTCTGGATAAGGGTGTGTGTTGTTTCTTCATGAGCCCTGAATTGGTGATTAAAGAGTGTATGGTGTTGGTTTTAAAACTTGGATGATGCTTTGAAGCGTTATAAGCTATACTGCATGCGCTCACAACACAGAGCACACCTTTAATACTGTATATATGTATGCGTTTTTATGAGAAAGCCGTTCGTTCAAGTCCATGTGTTTCCTGTAACAGTCTTTGTGCTAAAAAACCATATATGACTTTTATATAGTCAGATTGCGACCTTGATTATTCTTGGTTGTTTACTCTGCTCAGCTTCAGGCCTGCCATTTGAAAAGTGCTCTGAAGAGAGGAGTCATATTGATTCTTTAGTGATGTGCTAGCTTGATTTGATTTGGGTTACATGAAGGTTGCACATCAGGCTGTGGCATCTTGTTTGAGAAGTATATTTTCACGCCGCATCTAATTTCCCTCTCCGTTGCATTAACCCTGATAAGGGATTGCACAGAATCACCTGTAATAGGTAGTGTCATTTAGAGGTGATCTCATTGGCCATCTTTGTTGTTTTTGCCAGGCTCTTCTCCCAACCCGCCGCTGGTTCAACACTGTGCTGGATGACTCTCACCTGGTAGTGCACTGCCACCTGTCCAGTCTCACAGACAGAGAGAAAGAGGGTCACCTATTCTGCCAGGTGAAAAACACATTTCTAGTTTTGGGCTACTCATTTGATTGTTTGCCTGCTGTTATTGACCGAACAGTGACCTAGTTGTTCATGCTATGTTTTTGGGAGAGATTTTTCAGATTGTTTTGTTCTTATGTAGCTGCTGGATATGTTGAAGTTCTACACTGGCTTTGAGATCAACGACCAAACAGGGAATGCCCTCACAGAGAAAGAAATGACCAATATCCATTATGATAGGATTACTTCTCTGCAGGTAAGATATAATTTAAAAAATTGTGGTCACTGAATTCTTGAATGGAAGCACTGAAATTGCAGGTGCATTACCCTTGAAAAAATATGTTTTGTTGTTGTTTAAATTATACGTATTGCTTTTCTATGTTTTGAATAAGATGTCATTGGTGGACGACAGTGTAATGGAAAGAAACACGTTTAATGTTTAAAGGCAGTCCTTTCAGTAGGACATTATTGTAAATTATTGAGACTTGCTTACAGGTCTTGATGTTTCACATTATTTGAATGTTTTCATATATAAGTGGTTCTACTTTTCTACTCGGCTTGCTCCCTTACCTGTAATGTTATTGAAATTCTGAATCTTTCTGCATTTGAATTTGAATCATTTGGCCCTCCATCTGTCCTGCAGTCTCTAATCAGGTGTATAGAGAGCAATGTGGCAGCCTTAATAAACCCCAGCACTGCACTGAGAGACAGGAGGCCAGATAGAACTTGTGGACATCTGCTGTGTTAATAAATTCAGTTAGCAGTACCCCGGACTGTGATCGTATATGCTCCCTTCACCTACTTCAAACCCCATCAACAGAGGGCCTCTCTGATACGGGGCTTATGTATGTTATGGAGGATCTTGGGCATCTCTGTGCCTGGTGTGGTTCATTGGCATCATGCTGTTTTCAGTGCATTTTTAGAGTGCTGCATCACATACATTTCTACTTTTTTTCCCCCAGAGAGCTGCTTTCGCACACTTCCCTGAGCTCCAGGACTTTGCCCTCTCTAATGTAGCAGCTGTGGACACTCGAGAGTCCCTCACCAAACAATTTGGTCATCTTAGGTAAGAGGAGAGATTAATAATCTGATTATTTTTACTAGTGGTAAAGCTTTTGATGGTCACTCTTTTTTAGTTAGTTTTTAGTAGGTACCAGGTCGGAAGGTTCTAGAAGACAGTTCCGTTTTCTCTGTATGCTCAAATCACTTTTTGTATATCACTTTTCTAATATCACACCTGACAGTGTAGCAACAGCTTTGATTTCTGCATCACCTGAGGCAGAATTGTGGCATGCTGAATAGTCTCAGTTGTGACATGAAGTACCATCTACAGTTAGACCCTCCAGCATTTTGTTCTTCATAGATATCAACATAGATCAGTTCCTTGCATGTTTTATGAAGGTTTGCAAATATTAATATTAACAGTAGCTTTCCAGTATGATGTGATGGCTTTCAAGGTTAATGCACATTTAATATGATATATTATTATTGTAATTTTTGTGCAAGTAGAATGTTCTGTTGCGGGTTTGAAGGGGATGATTGTTGTGGATGCACTGTTTCTGAGTGTGTACAAATTTAAAGAGGTTGATCAAGTGTATAGGCCTGCATGTCAAGTTCTTAGGAGCTGAGGCCACTGACATGATGCAGTGCTCACTGATATTGAAATATATGCAAATATGCCTGTTTCCCTTTAATTCGAGTTAGTCATGGCCAAATTAATAACAACAAAAAGGAAGAAACAGGACAAATACATCTATTAATTTTTTTGTGGGGTCATCTTACTCCGTACCCTTTCTGCTCTTACTCCTCTGTAGATTTCTGAATATATGTTGTCCCCTGTTTTGCAGCCTAATGTCTGTCATGCTATTGTGTTTTATCAGAGGGTCAGTCAGCCATGACTTACTCAGAATTACAGCTGTTCACTGAAGTGCTAAGCGACAGAGCTCGAGTCCTTGAACCTGAGCTCATTGTTGCTAGATGGGAAGATGTGCCTCATTAATTTAAACGATGCTTGACAATAAACTCTTTGAACAGCTGTGTTTGTCAGTTCACATTAACACAGCCACACTGAAAAGCCTACCATCTCAACAGTGTGTGTGTTGGAAAGCAAGGGATCAGTGTGGGGCAGTATTCCTTTCCATTAAGTGCTCTTTGCTTTTGTACACATTGCTGAGGGTGGCACAGAGGACACTCTGCATGGGTGCTGATTCCTCAGTTCTTCTGTAGTGTGGTCCAGAGAGAATGGAGCTCTTTTGAACAGAACTCTTCTGCTCGTGTTTAGTGTCCATCCTCTCTGCCTGTCACTTTTAAGGACTTAATAGTTGATCAGAGCAGCAGAGCTTTTGTCAGGGTTACCAGTAAGCTTGAGCAGTAAGCTTGTGCCTCCTTTTTTTTCTTTATTAGTGAAATAAGCTCCTTGTGTAGCTTTTATGCTTTGCTGTGTATTTGTGTTCTAATGGATGCATAGTTCAGAGTTGTCACACAGTAACTTTTTGGTCTGTGAAACTGGAAGGCTTTAACAACTCCAAATGTGCTGATCAAATTTAACACAGCACTTTTCTATACGATTTTTAAATGCTCAGTTTTTTTCCCTTGGGGCCAGTGCAGCCCAGCTTAGCTGCTCAAAGTTTAGCATTGTCTCAGACACAAGCGCAGCCTCTTCCTTGTCTTTTGTTCCTTAACTATTGAGACAAGCTTTCACGCACCAACTGAGGCCCATTACAAAGTTTCAGATATGATCCATTGCTAAGGAATCGTCTTGGTATGTACTAGTTCTCTCAGTGTCACGTAAAGTCTCTTAATGTAGCATCACCTTGTGTTAAAGGAGAAGTTAAAATTTAAAATAGGACAAAAAAAATTCATTTAAAAACTTTTTTTCCCATATTCCGTAATTCCTATTCTTTAAAATACACCACAAGAACAGCCCAAATTCAGCTGTAGGAACACTACTGACTCTTTTTGATTAGTTAAGTCATGTCACTTATCATCTTCAAGAGGTTAGAGTCTTAATGTAGTGATTTATGCATGTTATCATAATGCATCATAATTGGTGTTTATATCTGCAGTGCTCCTGGACAACAGTAAAGAATCAGATTTTACCAAGCATTTCTTGGCTGATTAATATTTGGGATATATTTTTTTAGTTTTGTTTAGCACTGGATGCTACCTTTGCATATTCCTGAGAAATCCATTAATAAGTACACAGAGATGAGGTTTGATTCAGCATTCTTCACAGGCAACGAGATTGATGACCATATGGCACCTTCTTGATACCTGGACCTCTGCAGTTCTCTCTTAGAAGTTGGATTTTCCTAAACTTATTAATATCGATATTGTTGGTTTCATAGGAGGGCAGAAGCAGATCGCTTTGTACAAAGATCCAAGAGCTCCTAACACAGTATATGTCTACCCTCTGTCTTCTTGCAGTCCCAATACCCTCCACCGGGTGGCATCATACCTGTGCCTTTTGCCTGAACTTCCAGAAGGAAAGGACACTTCCTATGACAAAGAGCTACTACTGGAACTTCTGGTAGGTTTTAAAGCATAACACCTTTTATTTATGAAGTTGGGCACACAGAAATTGTGATTTGTCTATTTCACCTACAGAAGCTTGTTTTAGCAGGGCTTGCTGAAAGCCATTAATTTATCATGTTGACCTTGAAATGCAGATTAACCTCACTTTGTTGGCTACTCATTTTTGAAATCCAATTAGGCTTTCTCATTCTTGGCTGATTTGGCCAGTAAATGCTCTATGTAGAGATGGCTGGAGGTTCTAAGCAGGCCTTTTCTGATTGCCCCATTAACTTCCTCATGGCAGATCCCCTCCAGTGCCTCATGGAGTCACGTAAGATGCCCTCTCATTGCGGTCATCAGCAGAGCACCTCTTTCTTGCTTTGCCTGTAATTATACTCTCAAGCTCTTCTCCAAAGGTTCTGGAGAGACTCCACCATAATTAACTCGCAACATTGTTGGAGCCAATTTCAGTCCACTAATTTAAGTGGCCTAGGTTGCCCACAGCAACAGAAATCTCAGTAGATTAGGCCTTCGTTATGTGCAAGTGCTGCAACAACAGTGGAGCCAGAACAGGTCACACATGAGATAAAGCACTTAATTAAGCTTTGAAAGAATAAGCTTCTCGCCACACTCCCTTATTAATTCATTATATTTTCCATAAAAGAGGTGTAACAGGGGAACAACTACCTTGCAAGGCTTCATTGGTTAGATAATGCAATAGTGTTGTGTTTGCAGTTGCGAGCAACTTTTATTTATTTAGAAATCGAATATTAACATAATATATTTGGTCTCATTCTGACTAGTTGATATGCTTGTTTGTTAGAAACACACAGATCCAATTTGCTGTTTTACAGTTAGACACTGGAAGTCCTTTGCTGTGCAGTTTTTCTGGGCATGCACATTTGGGGAAAACTTGTTGTGCACGTAACAATGATGTGCCACCTTTAAAATCGGCCCCCAAATGACTACTTAATTCTCTGTTAATGTCCAGAATACAATTGGGTGCAAAAAAATCCTAGCTAGCAAAATGCTATTGTTAGTTAGTTATAGCTAGTTTTTTTACTACATGTAAAGTGGTCTCTACATCTACATGTTGAATTGGAATTTTTTTTAGGGGTACATTTCATTTATGCTGACTTCAGCCTTGTTGTCTGTTGCAAAGTGTTGACAAGTGGTAAATTGGCTCAAATCCTTTCATGGTGGTGTCATTAGAAGATTGTGTCTGGCCCTGCAGGACAGTTTCTGACCACAGAGCTGCTACTAGTTGGATATTTTTGGTGGAGGACAACGATCAACCTATAGCAGTGATATCAGACTTGTGCCTGAAAGCCTCAGCGACTCTGCTATGCCTGATGAGCTCATACCAGCACCACATACTGCCATGCCAGTGTCAGTGCTTTTGTTAAGAATTATCCGTCACTGAAATAGCATCTTGTCTTGTGCTTCTGTGGTCTAGTGAGAAATCTAGTAGAAAGTTCCAGACGTGTTTTTAGCGACAGTTGGACTATAGGCCGCTACTTCAACCTACGCAGGCTGTACATTTAAAGTCTATTACAAATGAATGGATCCGCAAAATGTGGGTTGGTATAGTACAGTGCCCATCCCTTTCTCCCGAAACCTGCCTTACATCACAGGGCTCTATATTGATTAGAATTTGACACATGGAGATCTCTGTATTAGCTTATATGTTCCAGCTGTAAATGAGCTTTCTTGGTCTCTGCTGGTGCTGTTCTCTACTGCTGCTGTTTTAGCTATGCTTTCAGTGTGAGTGATATGACTTGAAGTGGAGGAGCCTGTAACCTGAGTTTCTTTATCCAGCGCTCGGCTCACAGTTTCACACTTTCCCCTTTCTCACGTATTCCTCACACACCCTTTCATCTTCTAGACTGCAGGAACACCCACCACCCCACAAGCACATAGTGTTGACTTTTCTGTTAGAGACATAGACAGAACATGCTATTTCTGAATTGCCATGGAAATACATCTCCCAGTCTCACCGACAAGCGGTGGAGGAAGCAGAATTTAATACTGTATTGCTGCCATGACCCTTATCCTCTTTCAAGGCCATCTGAAAAGAAAACCACTGTGTGTAGTATGAATGCCTATATATATATATATATATATATATATATATATATTGTGTGTGTGTGTGTGTGCGCGTTTCTCATGAAGATACATTATTTTGATACATTTTACCCACAGAACTGCACTGAATCTGAAAACGTGCATATCTTTACACCCCCCAGCATTTATGTTGCATTCACACTACAGGGCAGTAAACACAGTGTGCATCTATAAAGCTGGCTTTTAGGTCACAACTTGATGGTTTCTAGTTGTAGGTCAGACGGTAATATTAAATGGACACACTGATATTGGTGGATAGACTCTGTGGTGACCACCTGGCATCTCTGGGAAAAGTAAAGTGTAATGCCACTCAAAGGCCTGTAATGTTTTTTGGTGAGCAGCTGATAATGGGCAAGATGTGATGTAATATTGTGCTGTGACCTGATTCTGCATAGCTCTGGCTGTGACTGTCACAGACCTGTGTTCTGTTGAGAGAGGATCAGCATGGGACATGCCTTCTGTGAGCAGGTCTTTCATTAACCCAATTTTCTCTCTCTGTCTCTCTGTCTCTCTCTCTCTCTCTCTCTCTCTCTCTCTCTCTCTCTCTCTCTCTCTCTCTCTCTCTCTCTCTCTCTCTCTCTCTCTCTCTCTCTCTCTCTGTGTCTCTCTCTCTCTCTCTCTCTCTCTCTCTCTCGCCTGCATACACAGGTGTCTCGCCATGAGCGTAGAATCTCCCAGATTGAGCAACTTAACCAGATGCCTCTTTATCCAACCGAGAAGATTATCTGGGATGAGAATATTGTCCCCACCGAGTACTACTCGGGCGAAGGTCAGCCTTACTCTTCAGCTCTGTTCCTTTTCTCTGTTTCTGTTCACTTCGTACTATAAATCTTGTGTACCAGTAATTGGAATCTTTTTTTGCATGCATAATGTATAAAAGAGGGTTTGCAAACTTTTTTGTTAAAAACAAAAATTAGACCGAATAAGGCCTTTTCATGAGGAACAATATTCTAGATTCTTTCTGAACACTTAGAATGTCCATCCTCTATGACATACTTTATTGCAGATTTGCATTGTGTTATATAACCATGTCCCAAAGCATTTGAAAACAAATTTAAATATATTGTTTTTTATGTGCAGGCTGTTTAGCTCTACCAAAGCTTAATCTACAGTTCCTGACTCTTCATGATTACCTATTGAGAAACTTCAACCTTTTCCGTCTGGAGTCTACTTATGAGATCAGACAGGATATAGAAGATATTGTATTCAGAATGAAGCCATGGTAAGTACTGGACTAAATCTATCAATCTTTCAATCTATTTATGCCTTCCCCCATTAATGGTCCTCTAATAAAATGTTTTGGTTTATGTACAAGCAGGCTGCTTTTAATTAAAGTGCTATTAAAGCCTACCTATGCAGGTGAGTTGATCTGATGGTTTTTGACATTAGAATACAGAAATTGAATTCATAGGGGTGGTGGTTGTCCTTTGCAGGCAGTCAGAGTATGGTGGAGTGGTGTTTGGTGGATGGGCTAGAATGGCACAGACCATTGTGTCCTTCTCTATCGTTGAGGTGGCCAAGCCAAACATTGGCGAAAACTGGCCTGCTCGAGTCCGCGCTGATGTTACTGTGAACCTCAACGTACAGGACCATATCAAATCTGAGTGGGAAGGTGAGTGCGTCTGTTTTCCTCCTGGTTCAATGACTTACTGACTCATACACATGCATCACACGTTTTCTTCATCAATCTTAATGAAATGATTTTCAGCAGACTGGTAAGTCCTTTATGTCCTGTTAAATCCTTCTAGGTCCTATTCACTCAATATGCATGGTCTTTGACCTTGGCTAGTTTCCTATAATTTGTGGCTTTAATTATTTGTTGTTTACTTCATACTGCTGCTCATGTTTCTTATATAATCTGAGATATATAAAATGTGTGTGCGTGTTGAGTTAATTCAAACCCATTTTTTAAAAAGCTGAGACAGAAGATAAAATGCATATTAAAAAAGTAAACTATGGTTCAAAAAAATTGATGACTGGATAGATGGATTAGATAGAATTAGATGACATGTATGTGAACCAAAACAATACAAGATGTGTAATGTATCAACATAATAAAATGCTGATTTAATTTTTTATTTTTTGGAAAGAAACACTGAAATGTATGCCTGCAAAATGTTCCAAAAACGTTCACCATACACAATAAATATTACGATAAAAATAATTTTTTGACGTTCAATAAGCTGGAACAGACAACAAGAACTAAATCACCATTTTGCCTCCTGTCTTGCAGCAAATAGTATGATTATAATTGGAATGCGTTCTTCAAACTATGAAAGAAAACAGTCATATGTCATTAGAATAGAGAAATTTAGTTCATTTTATTAAGCTATTTTTGGCCTAATTTGTAAATTCTTCTTCTAGCTTTTTAGAAAAGGTTCTAAAAAGGTACTCAATGAAATGCTTTCAGTTTATTACAGGCTAATTTACTGATCGCTGCTTCTAAGCCTGGTGTTCTGTGTTCCAATTTTCGTCATACCCAGTTTGTATCCAGTATCTTGGACTACAAGAAACGCATGAAATCCATTTCTTTCGATCCAAGCCATGTCTGAAGGTGGTTTGCAGTGAGATTCCAATTGGATTTTTACAAATGCATAAGTTTGAACGCTGTAGTCGCTCTTATCGTATTTCAAAGCTTCTTGTGTTTCTTTCACAAAGCACCAAACAACAATGACTGTCAAATCCAGAGTGATGGAAATGCTGGTAATCAAGAAGAGGGACAAAGAATTGTGAACTGGGACTGGGAATCAAAACGATGAGTTTGGGGTGCAAAATGATGCACCTTTGTCTCTCTTGCTTTCATGTATGAAAACCACGTCACCGGCATGGACACGTAGTTACTGACGCCTACATTTTTACCAGTAAGCGTGAGGGTTGTTGAGTAAAGTATACTGACAGGAATGCAAATGGTCTTGTCCTATGGGACAGCCTAGTGTGGGCCGTCTTGCTTTGCATTAATGAATAAATTTACTCTGATTATTAATCGGGCTTCCAACCCTCATTGCATTTAAACAATACAGCTCTGTCCCGAGCTGTGCTACAGCAGCACAATGCATCATCGTCTCAGCCTTTCCACGTGTTTTCTTTATGATTGTGTTGCATCTTCCTTTTTGTCTCAGAGGTGAGAATTGCGGCGTGATGGTGAGGGGGGAACCTCCCTCCCTCCCTCCCTCTTTCTGGATGCATAATTAGAGGCTTCATGTTTAAAAGATCAGCATCTGCTGACGGGGCTCTTTCTGCTCCCCCCCCTTCTCTCTCCTCCTCCACCTATCCTCATATCCAGGGCTGCGAAAGCATGATGTTTGCTTTCTGATCACGGTGCGGCCCAACCTGCCCTACGGCACACGCTTTGACCGGCGGCAGCTCTTTGTGGAGCAGACAGGCCTGGTTTACGTGAGGGGCTGCGAGGTGCAAGGCATGCTGGATGATAAGGGCCGGGTCATCGAAGAAGGTAGGCCTTTCACTGCTCTTTGTTGTTTTTGTAGAAGGAACTACAAAAACAATCCCCCCTTACTCTCAGAAGTGTAACAGTAAAAAACATAATTACACACACTTGCACACAACACTTCAGAATAGTCTACTGTGAAAGCTGCAGAACACAAACCTAACTAACCTATAGCTCATAATATTTGTTTGATTACATTTAAAATATTTTATTTTGGTAAAATTAATTTGTCACAAATAATGCATCCTCTCCAAGACAGATTGGGATTTACAGTGTTGTAAAAGTGTTTTCCCCTTCATGATTTCTTTTTTATTTATTTTTTATTTTTTTGCATGTTTGTCACTCTTAAATGTTTCAGATCATCAAACAAATTTAAATATTAGTCAAAGACAACACAAGTAAACATAAAATTCAGTTTTTAAGTGAAGGTTTTTGTTATTAAGGGAGAAAAAAAAAGATCCAAACCTACATGACCCTGTGTGAAAGTGTTTGCCCCCCAGTTAAAACATAACTGTGGTTTATTACATCTGAGTTTAGTTTCTCCAGCCACACCCAGGCCTGATTACTGCCACACCTGTTCTCAATCAAGAAATCACTTAAATAGGACCTGCCTGACAAAGTGAAGTAGACCAAAAAATATTTAAAAGCTAGACATCATGCCAAGATCCAAAGAAATTCAGAAACAAATGAGAAAGAAAGTAATTGAGATCTATCAAGTTGTGGAACTCCAGCAAACCACAGTGAGAGCCGTTATCCACAAATGGTGAAAACGTGGAACAGGAGTGGCCGGCCAACCAAAATTACGTGCAGCGTAATTACATTAGAGTGCAGCGACAACTCATCCAAGAGGTCACAAAAGACCCCACAACAAAATCCTTGCCTACAGTAAAATATGGTGGTGGTAGTGTTATGGTTTTGCTGCTTCAGGACCTGGAAAACCTGCTGTGATAAGTGGAACCATGAATTCCACTGTCAACCAAAAGATCCTGAAGGAGAATTTGTTCGTGACTTCAAGCTGAAACGAACTTGGGTTCTGCAGCAGGACAATGATCCAAAACACACCAGCAAGTCCACCTCTGAATGGCTGAAGAAAAACAAAGTGAAGACTTTGGAGTGGCCTAGTCAAAGTCCTGACCTGAATCCTATTGAGATGCTGTGGCATGACCTTAAAAAGGCGGTTCATGCCCGTAAACCCTCCAAAGTGGCAGAATTTCAACAATTCTGCAAAGATGAGTGGGCCAAAATTCCTTCACAGCGCTGTGAAAGACTCATTGCAAGTTACCCCAAATGCTTGATTGCAGTTGTTGCTGCTAAGTGTGGCCCAACCAGTTATTAAGTTTAGGGGGCTAACACTTTTTCACACAGGACCATGTAGGTTTGGATTTTTTTTCTCCCTTAATAAAAAAAAACCTTTATTTAACTGCATTTTGTAATTGACTAATAGTTAAATTTGTTAAATTTGTGAACTCGGCAAAAACATTGTCCTTATATATCCTAATTTCTCACATAATCTGTTTCTTATGTCCATCTCATTCTGTCACGCTTACATCTCCAAGTGTCAGACACTGCCAGAGTTTAGTAAATGTCACCATGTCAATAGGAGTGACTTGCACCATTTGTTCAACTTGGTTAAAATAAAGAGTCACGAGTGACAAAGCAGACCCTTCTGGTGTGCTCACATGCTAGCTAATGGCTAAATCAAGGCTAAAAGGCGTTACACTGGGAGTCCGGCAGTTTCTTCAGATCTCTCAGTCCCTCTGGACTTTCATTATCTCAGACTGTAAATGACTGCATAACGGCACTACTGAGAAAACCCTGGCTCAGCCATTTAGGTAAACGGCTCACGCCATGTTTCTCACACAAATTACAGGTCATATGTATCAGTATTGATGCAACTCTAATCATAAACAAACTTGCCATTGCCAACCAAACATAAACAGGGTTGTCATTTCCTATAGACATGATGACCATTTGATCAATATGAACCAGCTTTTTTGCCAATAGGTTTGATGGCATATCAGTATTGATGGGTAATGGGTTCATGGCAGAAAATTCTGATTCAGATTTCGGAGGAAAAAAAAATTGAATTCAATCTAATATTGTAAAAGACTGAACTTGAAACAGAGCACACATACATTGCTATTGGCTGTATATATTTTATTTATATTAGTTGGTGGAGTGTCTGAGGAGTTTGTTTATGATATCCTACTTTTAGATGTTCGTCTTTAGTAAAGTGCTCAGTTAAGAAGCGCAAATTGTAAAGCGTAGTATTGGCGTAGATGTATTGGAATGCTATCGGCCAATATACAGGGTTTCAGTATTTGCATTAATCCTGAAAAAGAAAGTTTAATCATAGCATCTCTGCAGCCTGTTTCTTGTTTTGTTAGTGTTAATGGTTACAGCTCTACTCAATATACTGTGATACTTTAAGCCCAGCATAAAATACTAGAAGATACTGCCAGCTGCATCTCAGTCTTAGATGTAAACCTGTATCTCTCTGCCTTGCTATTAAAGTATTGTGCGTTTTCTACTATCTCTTTACAGAATTGTTTGTGTGCCTTTGAGTGAGAAATGACTTTTTCATTGTAAATGTATGTTTTAGTGAGAGACCATATGTATAAAACCCCCGGAAAGATACTCAGTTGGTTATTGAGGCAGCCATGTTTCTTTGCATCTCACCAGTCAGGATTTGAAGGGCCCGCATGCTCACTCATGGTTTTTGTTGCTAATAGGGATTTGCTGCTATGGAACCTAAACAGCTATGACATATTGAAGCAATCACCCTCATTCTGTCATGCAGCTTTCGCAAGTTTCTCTCCAATTAGGATTGGCCTGTGGAAAATGGGGACATTTTCCTGCTTTTATGTAGATGTAAGCTTGCCTTGGGAATATACTCCATGATTGAGTGGTCAATGATGAAAAGGTGACAAGGACTTCTGCGCTGATTTACATTTCAGGAGTGCAGTGAGCGTATCATTAGTTCCTTTTTGTGCCTACACCAGTGTGTGAAGTTTTGGACTTAATTGCTTTTGCCACAAAGCAGCCTGTTCAACGCCACCATCCTCCCTGCAATGACAGTTTTATTGCTGTGATGTCAGACTTACCTGCATTCATCTCACTTTAAGCGTTTAGTCTTGTCGTCAGAACATGTGTCTGTACCCAAAGCCACTCTGCCCCCTCTCTCACTGATCTCATCTTATTAAAAATGCAAGCTCTGTCGCCATAAGAAGGGGGTGCTGCAACAACGAGACACTGATTAATGTTTCAGATGCCTACAGGGGTCAGCCACGCTTCAGCAAAACTCCTATTGCTTGCATACAGAAGAAGAAAATGGATAGATTCTCCTGCTAATGGCTGCTGGTCCAGTGCAGTGTAGTGTCCCATGAAGAGGCATTTTTAAGGAAGACACTCCAGAGGTTTATTACAGACCCACATTTTGTGTTGGGTGCTGGAGGATCAGTAACATGTGGCATTAAAATATTGAACTGGTAATAAAAGGATTAAAGTAAGAATTGAAAAATAAGACCATTCTTATTAAAATTGGACCACAATACAAAACTCTAGGCTATGATATCTTGTGCCATACAGGGAGAAATTAACCATGGAAGGCAACAAAGACATAAAACAAAGCATAAGCATGTATGTTTTCTCTGAAAAAGAACTTATCTACAGAAATCCTGGGAGGAAAGAAAGCTGAACACTTCCCTTGCTAATAAAGTGCCCTTTGCTCTAAGGACCTAGACAGACTAGAATCCTAAATGGTGCAGATAAACCAAAGAGATGTGCATACACGTAGCACGCCCACTCAAAAGAAAACAAATTTTGTACCAAATGTCAGCAAGACATTCATTTTACAAAGTTCGGCTCAGCTAAACAGAGATGAATTATACCCTAGCAAATGAGAACAGGACTGCCAAATGCTCCAGTTTTAGTTTACCGGGTCAGAAAAAAGGTACAGAAACGCACTCAAGCAGGTATTTTAAAAAGAAGAGTTAAACTAACAGAATAATTAATAATGTTTTTGGCAAAAGGTGAGAACATTAGTATTGATGGGTATTGAGTTGATAGCAGAACGATTGAATTCAGTTTATTACTGTAAAAGAGAAACAGCACACACACATTCTGTGTAAATTTTGCACTTTAGAGAAAATAGACCAAAATTCAAAAGTTCTCCATGGTTTCTTGCCTGTGCCACTGGTTTAGTTGAGGCTGCAGCAACACTCTAAAGCTGATATAAATTTCTCAAAACAGAGACTCTTAACTCTGCACCAGTATACAAAATGGTTGAGAGATCCAAATAAGGTCAGAGGCAAAAGTGACAGTGTATAGAGGCAGCGCAACCCAGCAGTAGAAGGGTGACCTGAGTGCAACTAAATGGGTTGTTGGATGTTGAGCAAAATGTTTCGCTTGTAATTCCATCTGTGTTTCGGGCTCCCTCCGTTTTGCAGACAAGCCCGGTCGAGCCCCGAAATGTTACACTTAACAGGTTTCTCACCACTGTGGGTATCAAACCTAATCCTTTTGCATGGCTGTCAGGTATCAGTAGAATATGTTGCCTGCATATAGCTGTGCTGAGGTGGGCAGTATTAATCCATCCGCAGGATTAAAGTGCTGAGCCGTTTGGGGCTCAGGAGACAGATACCAAAATGGAGAAATGAACAAGGTTGCCCTTTAGAACCACGTCTTTTATAGCAAGAATGAAGTAGCTCCTTTGATCTCAGTGCCAGTATACATCCCCACCTCAGCCATACTGTAAGTTTGATCTGAATTAACGTTACGCTACTTGTGTAGCTTGCTGTGAGGATTTACACAAATACTAGCACATAGATCCAACTCGTCAGCAAATGTTCTCTATACTTCTCTGTCCAAGGTCCTGAACCAAAACCCAAGCTGAGAGGTGACACAAGAACGTTTCGGGTGTGGCTGGACGCTAACCAGTACCAGCAGGACATGACCAACACCATCCAGAGTGGTACTGAGGACCCCTATGAGACCTTTAACATCATAATGAGACGCAAACCCAAGGAGAACAATTTTAAGGTCAGTCAAAACTGTTGCCACTCTAGGAGAGCGTTTATGTGGCATGCGGAGCAGCCATGATTTGCTATGATGCAAGTTCAATTGAAAATTAAATCAATTGAAAAAAGTAAATTAATATTCCTTCTGCCTCGCTATGCAGCACGAACCTTTAGCAGAAAAAGGCTTAGGAAGATCTGACATGCTGTTTATAATTGAAATGCATGGCTCATTATGATTATCGGAACAGTGACATAATCAGAGTCAGTATCAGAATGTAGCAGTGCTGTTAGTCTTGCAGTTCTGTTGAAGTATCTCAAGGGTGTTCATTGCCAACACTCATTTTGTGCATGTCCTTTTTTTTTTTTTTTAGGCCGTGTTGGAGACCATTCGTAATTTGATGAACACTGAGTGTGTTGTCCCTGATTGGCTGCATGACATCATTCTGGGATACGGTGATCCTGGGAGTGCCCATTACACCAAGATGCCCAATCAGATCTCATCTCTGGACTTCAATGATACTTTCTTGTCCATTGATCACCTTAAGTCCTGCTTCCCAGGCCTCGCAATTAAGGTCACTGAGGAAGATCCAGCTCGCCAGGTCCCTCCATTCAGGTCAGGGCCACACTATAGTCTGACTTCTGCTATTTTATATAATAATAAAAATGGCTTTTAGAAATAACAGTATCGCTATCCTGTTAAAATTCGAATAGATTTGATCTGATCTCGATTTAAATGTGTAACTTTTTTGTCTTACAGAATTAAATTCCCAGCACAGAATGCAAAGGGGAAGAAACGGAAGGCAGATGAAGAAGAGAAGCAAAAGGAAGATGATGTTACGCTGATTGTGGAGCCCCATGTCATTCCAAACCGGGGACCTTATCCCTATAACCAGCCCAAACGGTGAGGAGAGATCATGACCCTTTAGAGGATGACCTTGGGGCTGTTGTGCTGTGCTGGTATAAACTTAGCGCAGAAGTGAGGCTACAACCTCATGACCACTAGTCAGGATTCATCTCTTCTCAGAGAGCCTGTAGCTACTTTGTAAAAACACCTGCCTGTTTGTTGGTCCCCGGCATAAACTGCTGTTTTTGCCTCCAACACTACTCCTAGTTTGGGCTTTTTGCAGCACTTGCAGGAATGCTTTAGAAAGCAGGCATTCATTTACAATTTACTCTAGCAGTTTATTAACTAGTTTTTATGGGCTCCAAGGGTGCTTCACTAAACTTCCTCAGTCAGTCACTTATCCTGCTTTGATCTGCACCAGTTATAAACAAAATGTCAAGAGCTTTTTGTTGCTGGAGTTGGATCATCAAAGAAATTCAAATAGTCCTCTTCTTGATGTAACATTGATATTACTCTAGTCCTAACAGCTTTGATATTGAAATTAATCAATGCAAGGAAGCTGTGGCTTGACTCTTTCATGGTACCTTCTGATCCTAATATTGTTGTGCATTTGAATAGGAACACCATCCAGTTTACCCCGACTCAGATTGAGGCTATTCGTGCAGGCATGCAGCCTGGTCTCACCATGGTAAGAGCATCATCCTATATTTGATATTCATATTTAATTTTGTGATTATCTGTGCCTTTCAGAGTGGCTGTCTCAAATATGTTTTTTTCATTTTCAGTTAAAGAGTAATATTTGTCACAAGTTATTCATACTTACATTCATGCATGTAAAAATGGCTTGTTTATCACAGTTATTTAAGAGAAGTTTCTCATGTCACCTCTGTAAACTGACCTGTATAGGTTTTGTAAAATTTGGTCCAGTTTCCCAGTGTGTTTAACAGCAGTGAGTGTGTCCCAACTTCAATTTGTGGTGCAACTGTCCAGGTTGATTTGGTCACTGGAAACTCAGGCTGTTTCTCACAGGCATTGCCATCATTCTTGTAAGTGTGGGTGAAATATGGCTGTGAGAGCCTTTGAGGGAAGGAGCTGATGTGTCCTTGCTCTCCGTACCTTGCCTGCATAAGCTGCTGATTGAGAGGCATCCTCACATTGCTGATTGGTTGCTGGCAGGGCCCGTTGGCTGTTATTTATTGTGTGGCTGCCTTGGAGTGAATATGGCAGGATGGATATCGATAGAGTTGTAAAACAAGTGGGTCTACGTGCCTGTCATTCTCCACCTCAGCTGACTCATTGCTCACGTGTGTGTACTTGGTTCAAAGCCAAACTGTGGGTTCCCCCGTTCCTCCAACATTACTCTCTCACCCTTTTCATTTCTCCTAAAAGGCAGGGTTTCCAGTGATCTGTCTTCTTTATTTAATGCATAAGCTGCTGAAGAGATTCTTGGTGAGATACAGAGGTCTGAATAAGCAGTCCTTACAGTTGTGCCAGTTCATAGAAAAATGTAGCAAACACGTTTGTTATGTAAAGAGACTTCTTTTATGATTTATTTGTTTCACTATTTATTTATTTATTTATTTATTTATTTAGCCAAGTACAGTGTATATCTCATACTTGTCCATTATCAGGGATTGTCATTTCATTTGTTTAGGGTATTAAAGTAGTATGATGGTAGTACATACCAAGGCTGCATCAATTAGATTAAATTGTCTGCTACTATTTTACCCTCTTTAGTTCTTTTCTTTTTGCTGTCGGTAGCCTGGTCCCAAAAGGCCCGCAGTCCATAATTACACATCTGCTAGAGGACTAGTGCCTCACAGAAGGCCTTGTGTCTCTTTATTTTTTATTTTTTTCTTCTTACCAAACAAAAAGGTGCCCATGTGCGCCCTCTATGAAGCCACGGTGACCTGACCGATAAATAAATCTTCTGTCAGTACCGTCACTTAAAAGGTAGTGCTAATTTCATTTAATTTGAGGATTGTTTTTTAACTGGAGCACAGCTTGTACCATTAACCACTGTTGGTGATGCAGTACTCTGGGTTTTTTGGACTCCACTCTGACTCGCCACTAAAGTTGATGAGGTTGGTTCCACCACAGCTTAATTGTATCGACAGTTCAAGTTTATAAAGAGAGAGAGAGATTTTCTCCATGTTTTCACTGTAGGTAACTCATATCACGTTCATTGTGAAAGCAGCGAAAGCCCTTTTTGTTTTTGTCTGTCTGTTTTAATGCTGTGCTGTGTTTGTCTCTTGTATTGTGTTAATGCTTTTTCCTCAATAGAACTGGTTATGGGTCATTTAAATCAAGTACCCTCAAGTTTTTTTGCCCTATAGATTTGCATAGATTTTTTTGTGATGTATCGAAACAGTAGAAGCCCCCATTCAATCAGTACTTCCTGTAGTATGCTACATGTCTTAGCATAACCATGTGTCATATGAACATTACATGCTCTTTAAAGTGAACATGTTTATGACAAAAAGCCATCTTTGACATTGACTTTGTTCAGCTATGTTTTCCTTTTTCCGAAACCTGCTGTAGTGTGGCTAATGGCTACACGCTGTTGTCTGTTATGGCATTTTAGGTTTAAACCTCTCTGTCAAACATCTCTCAAAAGTCCAATTTATCCAAAATTGCCATGCTCTGCCACAGACCCAGCTCAATTAAGTGTCCAGGAAGAACCCATCTAGGCCTCCAGCTTTGAAGCTTTTCACCCTTGAGTCCTCCTTGTTTCTGACTGAGGCCATCCACCTAACTAAGAGAGTAGGAGAGCAGGAGAAGAAAAGTACAAGTACTAGGCACTAATTTTGTAAATGGTCGGGCAGTTCTGGCTGGCTGGGCTGTGCCCTGTCAAGATTATATATATTTTTTTGTATTTGTTATCTAACCATTGTTCTTTACGTGTTTCAACCTTGTCTCTAGGTCGTGGGCCCTCCAGGTACAGGCAAAACAGACGTTGCTGTACAGATCATCTCCAACCTGTACCACAACTTCCCAGAGCAGAGAACTCTCATTGTGACACATTCCAATCAGGTAGAGCCTGCCACTGCCTGAGGCGGCTTAGCATCTTGTTATATCTCCACACTCTCGCACCCCTCTAAACTCCCTTAGTCATAATCACCACGCGATTGGATTTGAAATGGCATTCGGAGAAATGTGATCATTTCATGCCCTGAAATGCTCTGCTAAGCCTGTGTTGCTGGGGGAATTCTTAAATCTGGGCCACAATGGCCATCAATCAGACTGAAAATATTCTAGCAAACTCAGACACTCAAAATTAACTGTTCTTCCTTCTGCAGCACTGCTTTTTCTCTCTCTTCTTTTACACCAGATTACAGATTACTGTTCATCCTGAGGCAGGGTTCTTATGTTTATATCTACAGATCCTTAAAAGAAAAAAAAATGCAAGAATATATTTTTATTTACATGATGCCTGCAGTTGATAGTCAAAGTTGATAGTCAAAAGACCTTCATGTAGTTAATGTGTTAAATTATGAAACATAATTGTACTATATTCAATGGTAAAAATATATATCGTATTTTTTAGAGAAACGCAGGATATTTGGCAACCAAAAAAAATACAGACAGACAAAAATAAGACATAAAAAAACTCGCTATTGGTGTTTGAATGAAAAAGTAGTAAAAAAACGAATAATAATATTATAATAATAATTTATTATAATATTATAATATTTATTATAATATGACAATAGTGACATTTTTAATGATGCTGTCAACTTTTTCTAGTTCTTAACCATAGATGGACCAGAGTAAAACCCACTTAATGTGTTATTTCTCCACTGCAAGTCACAACGGAGTAGCTTTCTCATCTTAAATTCAGTTTCAGGCATTCAAGCCAAACAGAATTCCAGAACAACTAAATAACAGAACATTACAGCAAGGTACAAACCCTGATTTTACAACAACGTGGTATTTCAGCCAGTTCGTTTGTTGCAACGTCTCTTGGGTTTTTAAAAATGTTCTCTGTTTAATAAATATTTTAATATTGCCTTTAAAATTGCTAAAAAACTTTTTGTAACTGCTTTTGTTTCCTCTTTCTCAGGCCCTGAATCAACTGTTTGAGAAGATTATGGCCCTGGACATTGATGAACGTCACTTACTGCGATTGGGGCACGGAGAGGAGGAGCTAGAGACTGAGAAGGATTTCAGCAGGTAAGACCCCAAGAGTACATAAATGGCCAAAGCTGAAATACTCAGAGGTCGTTTATTTCCTCCTTCTTGATGCCATGTTGTTTTCTGTTTGGGCCTCTAAACTAGGACAAGACAGCTCTGTTTGTAGCAGGTGGGCGTTTTTATTTGAATAAAAAGCTTGGATCAAATTTTCCATCATGTGGGTGGATGTCCTCCCCACTGATCCCAGCATTACTAGTGTAGGACAGCATGTGTACCCTTGTTCAGCCACATCGGACTTTTAATGGAAAGCAGTGGGGTCTGATGGCACAAGATCAGCGGTGATGAATGTGTGACTGCATCTGCTCTAGAGGGGTATGATTGCATTATGCAGATAGCAGGAGGCCCAGGCAGGCGCCGAGGACAAGAGCTAACAATATTTAAATTCCACTGGGTTTCCAGCCCAATGGCAAGTGGGAGGAGAAGGCAGAGAATTTAATTAACGCCATAGAAGATGAAAAATGAAAAGCCCTCTGTAAGCGCAGTGAGGGAAGTTTACAGCACCATCAAAACATCCACTTGCTCCATAAATGATTGTTTTAATTAGTTATTAAAAATAACTGAATCAGCCGTAAAAGACCGATTTTCTACAGTTCAGTGCTCTTAATTGCTGGAGATCCAGATCGTTTTTAGAGCCCAGACTTTTTGGTTCATTATATGTGTGTAAAACATTTTGTGAATCATGTTCATAAGAAGCTTTGTGCAGTTAGGTTGGCTGAAGTCGTGTCATTTCATGTGGGTTTGCCGTGTAGTTTCATGTGGGCCTTTGCTTAAAGTGTTATTGTGAAGGGAAGTAGTGTAAAAACATACGTTGAAATGAATGTGTTTGCCAATGTGTTGTCACTCACGGCCATATTAAACTTTGCTAGAGTCCCTATGTTGGCTTTATATGCCGTTAAGTACCCTGGTTCACCACCATATTAAAACTCACTTACAGTAGGTTTCTGCTTTAGCTTGATCCTACCTTAAGTATCCTGATTTGCTACCATATTTAAACTCCACTAAATTAATCTGATGTCTATGATGTTTAAAGTTGCTGTGGGAAACAAGATAAAGCTGAGACTTGCTACTTTTTTTGCTAGTATTGGGACTTTTTTGCTTTGCTGTTAAGACATGCAGGCCCCAATGCTGTACATGTCCAGTACTATGTAAATATGCCGCATTAACAAAATAAAATATTAAAAATAGACAAATTCATGTTGAAGTAAGCAGATAAATTGAATAAATAAGTGAATTAATGTTTTAATAAATAAATGTGAATATGAAAATGTGAACACTGATACTTCAGAGTATGCAGATGTGTTATGAATACATCCAGATTTTGCTGCATACTTGAAAATGAATTGCCTGACCAGTTTTTAAAAACACTAAAACAGTCAAACAATTTCTTTTACTAACTTTGTGGTACATTTTTTTTTTATTTCTACATTTATTAACTCTGCCCTGCATTTCCTGTTAATTCACTTAAACGCACATACAAATAAAGCTGTTTTAGCACTAACATCCCACCCTGCAAACAATATTATGTTAAACTTGAGTGAATATGTGAACAATTTGTGTCTCAAGGACTTCTAATAAGAAGACTATGTATTTTGGACCCTAGCACCAAAAAAACAAACCCAAAAATATTTTCTAGTTTTTGATAAAATGTCAAGTGTCTATGAAACTCAATTGTAACTACGTTGTAACTGCTTTGTGTGGGTTCATGTTGCATAATTGGAGTTTTGCCTCCTGTATTTATGTCTCCAGCTCTAGACGCAAGCACATGCCTGATGCTTGTCATGCCTTGAGCTGTATTGAGGGTGCTGAGTGATTAAGCAGCCAGTACATCCACAGGCTGTGAAGTCACACATTTGGCTTCACTTTTGTCGTGCTGCAGAGCACTGACATTCCCTCGCGGTGATGTGTAGCTGCTGATTAACCCTCCCGTCAGGCTCTCTTAGGGGGCCCTTATGGGCTGCAAGCCTGATATGAGAGCACATAAAGAAAACAAGCACAAGAGCTCAGCTGTGTTCTCTGCTTTCCTGACAAACTCCATGTCATTAAATCAGAAGTTTTAGAGGCTTTCTGACCCTTGTTAGTGTGCCAGAATTGGCTTTGCAAAGATTTGCAGTGCCCTTTAAAAATCTGACATCAATGCCAAGTAAAGAACAACAAGGAAATGATTAGGGTTGTCACGGTTAATGCATTAATAATGCAGTGCTATAGATTACTACTCCTACAGATGACCCCTTGAGCCATACATAGTGCTGCTGACTGAGTCCCCAGCTGATTATGCATTTCGTGTTGGTATAATAGAGTCCATCTTGTTCAAATTCACCTTTTCAATGGCTTTTACCTGGAGTCACTAGAGCCTTTGACTGAATATAAAAAATAAATTGTAAAGAAATGCAGTAAGAACGTTTGGGAAGTGAACATGTGCTCAGAGTATGTAATGTAATGGCTAAATACTTCTGAATATGGAAAAGATATTAAGGCAACATGATGCATGTGTTACAGTTGTTTACACAAGCTTCCTGAACATAACATGAGTCACCTTAAGTGTTTAGAGTGGAAGTAACTTCAGGCATCTGCAGATGGTGTGGCACTAGGACGATCGGGTTGTAAATACCTGTGGGATGTGTGGCGGGATTTATAGATTAAGAAGAGGTGGTAGTGAAGGTCTTGTTCAGTGTGTGGATGTTAAATGATTGGCAGAAAGGAGTGTTTGTATTTGAGTGTGCCAAAGGCTGTAGTGTGAAGGAAGGAGCTGAATTTGCAGGTGCATTGAAACATAAGGTTATACTGGTCTATCAGCAGTGGGAAAAATCCCAGTCTACGGGACATTCTTGTTAGAAACATGCCATGGAAGGCATCCACCAATCTGGCCGAACAGCAGTTCTTTGTTACAATTTGGCATGGCCTGGATTCGTTTCTGGCTAGGCTGAGCCACAGCCTAGCCAGAAACGAATCCAGGCCATGTCAAATTGAATTGAAACTGTTATTCATGATTGTGGAGATCTTACGCGCTAGTAGGTTAGTAGGTTTAAGTCACGGTGACTCCCAATATGTTTTGTTCATTCAGTAGCTCTGCATGGCGCTGCAGCTTAAACAGGCTTGTTTTTTTGGGGGGGGGTTTCGGTGTCAGCATACTCTTACATTCTAACTGCATGTCTCATTGTACCTCAGGTATGGGAGAGTGAACTACGTGCTGGCCCGAAGGCTGGAGCTGCTTCGAGAAGTGGCTCGCCTGCAGGAAAGTCTTGATGTCCCTGGAGATGTATCCTACACATGTGAAACTGCTGGCCATTTCTATCTGTACCAGGTACTGCTGCTGTAACTGGCTTTCACCTTCTTCTTAGATCTGTACTCATCACAAAGTCCAGTTCCCTAATGTATTATGTGTCCAGTATAATTTAAATGTCATTAGGAAATGACAGTAAATGGGGGGAACTGTGGATATGAAGTCACGGAAGACCGAAAAAGATTAAATGTACTGCTTATATCTTGCCTAAATGGAAAAGGAAAATTCCCATATGACAGAAAAGGACCTGCAGCCTTGTTTAGCTGACACAAAAGTGGCGGTGCACCACTCTTGTATGAAGCATTGATTGCACAACCATAGCAAAAAGTAATCACAAAGAAAACATTACCTGAAGCACAGTCACAAAAGGCAACGTTTATACGCTTTTATCTCTACCTGGCACAGCTGCTGCAACTGACTCTCACCAAGTCCAGTTTCTAAATGTGTTATACCTCTCTGTTTACTCGGCCTGTGCAATTACAGTACACACACACACTTGAGGGAAAATGCCAGATCAGACAGAAGCCTTTTTTCAGATAGCATCAGCAGCGCTGCCTAAAATAGAGCGACTCCTTGCAGGGCTTAAACAAAGTCGGCAAGCTGTCATACTGAGAGGCAGGAGAGAAGCGTAGCCCAGCATGGATGAATACACGAGAAGAATGAGAGGATTTGGAGGGGAGTCTTGTCTGTGCAAGGAGTCTTAAAGATGAGCAGTGAACAGGGGAGCAAAGCTGAGGGGATGAGAATAGCAGGCACACTCTGTCAGACACAGGCACTGTCATTCTTTATGGACCCCAGTGGCTCTGCCAGCTCAGGTTTCAGACACCTAACTCGGTGCATTTGTGTCCTTTAGACAGGGCTTTGATTTATTTATTTATTTAATGTCCTCCTCTCATCAGTTTTCATGGCTTCTGTAGTCTCTCCTCAGTGCCTTCTCATGGCCTTTATCAGCCAGACTCTGTATGCTATATTGCCATGGGGGGAACAGAGCTATAAGCATTGATGTAGCTAGCAGGACTACATGCACAAAACTTATCAAGCTGTGTGTCATCCTGGAATATTTGGTGGTTTAGCAGGTGATGAGTAGTGCAGGTGGAAGCCTCAGGCAGTGATGCCGTTATTCTCTCCCCTACTTCTGCAGGTGATGTCTCGCTGGGAGGAGTACATGAGCAAGGTCAAACCCAAACCAGGCCGGGAGGTGAACCCACAGGACGTGGCTGCTCACTTTCCTTTCCATAAGTACTTTTCTAACGCTCCCCAGCCTGTGTTTAGGGGCCAGACTTATGAGGAGGACATGGACATAGCAGAGGGCTGCTACCGCCATATTCGCAAGATCTTCACCCAACTGGAAGTAAGTGTGTGAATTGTGCTTACAGGATTAAACTATGAGCTACTTGTGCACTCTAAAGAATTCACAATGACAGAACTTTAGTATTTAATGCCATTATCAATGAACCCTTAGGATTTCCTGATATCACAATATTTTCAGCACATCAATAAACTAATATTCTGTTATGCAGGCACTCCTTTACTAAAAATTTAATTTTTTTCTACGTAGCAGTTAGTTTGATTCATGTTATTTTTTTTAGACAACAAAATTTAAATGCCAGTGTGGTCTATTGAAGAATAAATGAAGTTGTTTATATTCTGACATGCTGCTAATAGAAAGTTCTAACCTGTTTCATGTTTTAGTTTTGCCAGTATAATGTGAGCTTAGAGTTTAGGGTAATAATGTTGCCCATTTTTATGTAAAGAAATTTTAAATTGCCCCTAAAAATTCTAAATGGTTACAGCCCTTTATAATGTAGCTTGATATTATAAAACAAAAAATGAGATTTCATTTTTACTATATAATCATCTCCCAGGCACAATATTAGGTACACTAACCTTAAAAAAAAAAAGTATTAAGTAAGGAAATATACAGACTTGTCTTAGTGCAGATAAGCATAAATAAATAAACATGCAGATGTGTACCAACTTTTTCTTGCTGAAGGCTGTGGTGCTTCATACTGGCTGTGTTTCAGATGTCCACTTGTGTAGACATCAACAAAGCAGGGGGTTTTCTCTTCATATTTTTCTGATCGTCCCCCCTCACTTTTTCCCTCGTCCCTTTCTCCCCCACACCAGCATGTCTATCATTCTGCCATTAGCATGATGATGAGTGGCATGCCATTCTTAGTCTTTCTCCTCTCTCCTCTCCTTGTAGTGCCAACATGCCTCCCACCTAGCTCTCACTCCAAATTCCTCTCTTGCTCCCCCAGTGCCCAAGGCCATCCCTCTTTTTTTTATACAAAGATAACAATGTCATTATCAATTTATGGGAGCACTGGCCTCAAAAAAGCAATAACAGAGTTATTGGTTTAGGCTCTTTGCACGCATGTTTGGCTTGATTTCTTGATGATTTGGTCCTCGTATCAGAGCATTGCACTAGCCTGCCACCCTTCTTCACTCAAGATAAAGCAGCAGCCTTATCTTTTCCTCTAGATATGCTTTTCCATCAATGCAGAATGAAAGAGAGCTCACGCTGCCAGTTGCGTTTTTCTCCCTTTGATAAGGCGGCGGCTGACAACGAGACACTGCTGTAATAGACACAGGGCTCTTGTATTTCAAAGACATGCTGCCGCAGCACTGTTTCAGCGTTTGTCTCTCTTTTTTCTGCATGCTAACCCTCGGCACATGAAGCAGCTTAGCTGTTCACCCCAGAGGGATGAGGCAGGGTTAAAAATAGCTTCATCAATATTGCAGGTTTTGATCGGGTTAATATTAATGTTAAAATAGTAACACATCCAATATTTATGACCCAGTGACCTGAGAGCTGCCTCGACCCTAGCCGCCATCATAGCATCCGGATATAGCCCGCTGGTTAGCCCCTCACATCCAAACATTTTACATGACATGATTTGCTCCAGGCTTCGACCAGCTGAACTCTGATACTGGTGGCAGCAACCCCTCCTACCCCATCTAGGGTACTCTCTGCATCAGCCAGTGTAAGGAAATCTGCTCTCTGCTGCAACCCAAGCTGCTGGTGAACAAAAGCACATGTCCCCATTGCCCATATGTTTAGTCTGGGGAAGAGCAGCCACTGCTGATGCCTTATAGGTGACATAAGGTTGAAGGCCTCTTAAACTGGCTACAACAGAAAAGACCCACAAAATGAAATCACTACAGCTTTAATCCTCAGAGAGCACATATTATTGCATCCGACTGTTCCTCACCTTGTTGAGATAGGGGTTTGAGGTAGAATATAAACAAAATTCTAAGTGTACTGTTCACTCCTTTTTTTTTTTTACTGTGTTGTCACAAAAACCAGTACAGCAGTTTAGTTCTATAGTTTCACACCAAAGGTATAGGAAGTGTTTCGTCTCAGATTGGCCCTGGGAGGAAATTTGGAAAAGATTATGTATCAGTACATAGTGGTGGGAAAACGGGTTGTTGTGGTAATAAATAAAGTGCACCTCAGTACAAAGGCCTCTTGCTGTTTTCTTTCCCACAGGAGTTCAGGGCCTTTGAACTTCTGCGCAGTGGTCTGGACAGATCTAAGTACCTACTGGTGAAAGAGGCCAAGATCATTGCCATGACCTGCACACATGCTGCTCTCAAGCGACATGACCTTGTGGAACTGGGCTTCAAGGTAAGCTTTCAAGCCAGAGGAAAAGACTGATGTTGGCTGACACGTGGACAAGTATTCCCTCATATGTTTGGTCTTTGTTCTAGTATGACAACATCCTGATGGAGGAAGCAGCTCAAATCCTGGAGATCGAAACCTTTATTCCTCTACTACTTCAGGTACAATTCTCTTTCATGTTCTATCTTCAGCTCAGGCTTTTTTTAACCAGTCATATCCATACCGCCAAACGAATTGCAGGCCACACTGTGCCTGGGGACGCTGTTTGAGCCTGTCATAGCTTTCTGACTAATTTTGACATTTGAGTATCTATAAGAGTCAATGAACAGAAAAAAACAAAATACCCCTTGTATCATAATATCAAAGCATGATTTGTAGCATCTGTACTGTACTTCTGAAGTGGACCCTTTACTTGGACTGCCATGAGAGCATTATTGTCTCACTAATATATTTTTATAACAGCAATGTGGATTAACTGGGAGGTACCTGCCCTATGAAGGGCAGTTACTGAAAATATCTAGTCACATGCTATAGTAGGTTCAGGGCCGTCTATCCCTTACTTGCAAATATTATTTAATTTTTTCTCTTCTGTTCAGTCATTAAATTGTAAATAAAGTATTTCAAAGTGATTTTATATGAAATGGGTGTTAAATAATTTTTCCCCCTCCCCATGGTGATGACAGAAACCAGGGGTTGTGATGTCTGCAACACAGATTTTAATATCCAAACCTACCGGTGAACCTACAGATGTGTTGTTGTGTGTACTATTGAAAATGGTAAATTAGTGTATAGCTGCTCAGTTTTGATAGATGTGTGTTTGTCACCACATACACTTCCACCAAGTATTTGACAGTTGATTTTTTTGGGTCAAGTCAGAATCTGGCAAGAATTGCCTCGTTTTTTTTACCATAATAGAAAACTTCTGTACTCTGACCCTTTGCACTACATGAAGACCTTACCAAGTTCATTTCAAGATTACTAAATGAATGCAACAAAGCAGTGAGTAAACACAGATGTTCTTGTGGATGCCTCTGAGAGGGTTGGAAATGTGAGTCCGCCTGTAACAGCTTTGCTTTTCAGGAAGAGGGGGTTGTGAGTCAGGTTGGATTTAACAGCTACTCTAGGAGGGAGACTTGTTTGTTGAGAAGCAGCAGGCGTGGAAGGCGTTAACACCCACTCGGACTGCTCTGTGTTGTTAGTACAAGGCTTACCTCTCCATTGAGCCACCTGCCTGTGTCTTGGATGAGCACTACAGAGAGAAAGCTTTAACTCACAAATCTTAAACAGAAAAGTAGGTGCTATTGAGCTACTAAACAACCAGGAAGAGTTTAGCTGTAGGACAGTAGGGGCAGATCTATGGCGTTCCAGTAAATGGCACTTTGGTGACCATGTGGAAAAACAACAATAAAATGTATGTTAAATCTGTTACTCATGTCGCCCATCGCATGGCACACACAGCAGCGGTAAAGCTGTGTGTGCACAAACCCCTCTTTTCATTACATTCAGATTCCATGTGGAACTAAATGCTGAGTTGCCTCTGACGTTGCTGAGTAGTGGTGGTTTCTGTATAAATATTTCAAGCATTAAGTAACTCGAAATTAACCTGACTCTTTATGGGTTATGAATAAGGTGTGCAGAAAAGTCTTTCAGCTAAAGAGTAATTTGATGTTGCACTTCTTTCTCCCTTCCTTTTGATAGAACCCACAGGATGGCTACAGTCGTCTAAAGCGCTGGATCATGATTGGAGATCACCACCAGCTACCTCCTGTCATTAAGAACATGGCTTTCCAGAAATACTCCAACATGGAGCAGTCTCTTTTCACTCGCTTTGTGCGTCTGGGAGTACCCACAGTGGACCTGGATGCTCAGGGAAGAGCTCGGGCCAGGTCAGGATGTTCATCAGCGAAAATTCCTTTTCTGGTGTATTGAATGTACTGTATTTGTTTCTGTCTTTTGAGACGTCCTGCCATGGGGACACTCATATACAATGGAAACTGTGGGGGACGTGGGAAACCATGGTGTCCATGTGACCAGTATGGTGGCATTTTGAATGTTGCTATCTTGGATTCAACTTCAGTTTTTCAAACAGGAAGGAAGATGTGCGACTGGTAAAGAATTTCAAAAGGAAAACGGTGGTGTACTTCATGTTAATGTGACCATGTTTTAAATGTAGTTGCCACTTGATTGGACCCCTACAACCAATCCACTTATTGGGGAAACTCAAGATGCACATCTTGTCTCTAACAAGGCGTCTTTAATGAGGCCAGATGCTATCTTGTTAAGAAAAAAAATCAGGAGTTGGTCTGGAAGATCTATTCGACGGTCTTGTTTGACCAGGGACAACCAAAACCTTGTTTAAGCCATACCATTAGATAGAATTTGCACTGCATTTTCTAATGTGTAGTCTTGATGTGCTTGATATCTAATCTTAATGTGCAGTTTCCCTAAAAGTGAATTGGTCATAGGTGTAAAGTTGAGTAGTCACCACATTCTCATGATTTAACCCCTTTGGATTCCTGTCTGTGGGGTCATGTCAAGACACTTGTTTGCTCTGTGAAGATTCAAGCTGTTTTTTTTTTTTTTTTGAAAACAGAATAGTGGCTTCTTGTGTTAGTAATCAGTCAGATGTTTTTGGTAAAGTTCATCAGTAACATAAGTTCTTTGTTTAAACATGAAAACAAAAATAGTTGCGTTAACATGATTTATTTTTATTTTATTTTTTTTGGTGAAATTTTCTACCAGTTGGATGTCACACATCTACTTTCCCGTCTTGAGTTGAATCTAAGATGACGGGCCCTAAATTGGTGACGGGGCCTAACGGCTTTCCCCCTTTCCCCACAGTTTGTGTCTAAAATTGGATCGCCATCTGCCAAACCATTTTCATTTTATATGGGTGCTTTCGTACTTTTGAGACACCCTGTATATTTAATGCATTTGGTCTTTATGACATACATAAATGATAACAAGGCCTTACTCAGTCGCTCTGTTTTGTTTGTTGCAGTCTGTGTAATCTGTATAACTGGCGCTACAAGCAGTTGGGGAACCTACCTCATGTGCAGTGTCAGCCTGAGTTCCAGTCACCCAATCCAGGCCTGACCTATGACTTTCAGCTCATCAATGTGGAGGACTTCAATGGCATTGGGGAATCTGAACCCAACCCGTACTTCTACCAGGTCAGTCTGTTTAACCTTTCAATGCTGTAATCTATGCTTCTGGTTTAATGTGATACTGAAGTGCTGTGTTTGAATGTTAATCAAAGCAAAAAGTTTACCATTCCTCTGATGAAACAGTTTGTCCTCAGCAGAGTGAATATAAACGTGTGTACATGCGCCTTTCTAGGGCACACATTAAAGCTCCGATTTACATACACAAGTGAGGAAGAATGCACCAGATTTTATTTCACTACAGAGGGCAGGTCTCTGAATATATCAGTGATGATATGTTAGGTAAGATAGGGTCAGGTATTAGGCATGGAATAATACAACATATTGTGTTGTATGAAATTGAATCATGGTATCATAGGTAGCATGTTAGCTTGTGGCACTGTTTGGTCTAAAATATTGCACCATTATAACAGAATGCTGCAATAAACTGAAAGCTGAAAATTATTGACATGTTGACATGAGACACAAATTCAAAACAGACACTCTATTTTTTTACTGTATCAAAAAATATAGTAATGCACTATATCAGAGTCCGTTTTGTACCTGCAGATATGTGCCCAAAGAAACATTTTGAAACCTTTATTTGATGACATGTTTTGTACTTCAGAGGAGCAAAAATTTACATGTGGCTTTGGAGTACTCTGCCTGGCCAAATAATCACACTCCTTGTTCAGTGTTTTGTTCGCCTTTGAATGTAGAAATTCTCCTACTTTCACTATTAAACAACCATAACCATAACTCTGTTGTCGATTTTTGTGATTGAGCATCACATGTTTTTTCTAACTGCATTTTTTCATGATGTGGATAATCCTCCACTATCCTTTCTGGTTTTAATAAAGCACTGCACAGTTCTTAACCCAATTCCAGTGATTTTAACTTCTCATGTCTTCTGACATGGCTGTTTAAGAAATAAGAAGCTCCTCACTGCATCAGTTGAGGTTAAAGGCGTTCCTGGCAAATGAAACATGTTGATTGCGGCAGTAACTGTGAAATCGCTGACTTTTAAATAATTGTATTTTTTATCCAAAACAATTCAGCAGCTTTTTTTGGTCCGGCAGTGTACATAGTGTACATGAAACAGCGTAAACCCAGACGTCCCAGCATGTCCTTGGCATTGAATCAGTTAATTAATTTTTGACTCGTATGATGCCTAAACTTGGGAATTGCTCAGTTTGCTCCCATTTGAAACTGCCTCTGTCTGTATGTGTGCATGCTGAAAGTTCTCATTGTTCTTAAGTGCTAAATGGCAATGTGATTTAGCCGTCATGTGGTATAAGCATCACATGAGTCTCGCTGCATTTGCTTGATGCAGTTTTCAGGCATTTGGTGGAAGTCGCCTTCATTACACATGTTACAAGGACATGCACATACACACACACAATTGTAATATCAGGGAGAACTGGTCACTTGAGGACCTTTTTAAAGAAGCCTCTGTTTGTACAGTCAGTTCCTGCAGCAGCTGAACAAACATCCATCAGCAGCCACGTAGGCCTCCGAGGACTGCTGGCCACAGCAGTGTATTCCTAACTATCCAGCAGCTATTCTCATGTTCCTTAGTTACGCCTCATTAGCCAAAGTACATTTACACGAATGTTCCACCTCACTCACCTTTAGTGCCACTAGATGGGTTGCTGTATGAAAAACTGCCCCTATCTCCTACACTTGTAAATGTCATGGTTTAGATGAGTGTTTTGACTCCACTTATCCAAACCCAGTGTGAGCGATTGATTTTCCCTTAGACCGGTAATTGGTGTGAGCAGTTAGTTACAGGGTTGTTAAAGACTGATGTTATCAGAGTGAGAGCTATTACTAAGGGAAATGGTAGTCACTGTGTTTGTTGTCTTTGCCTCTGCAGGGGGTTGCGCATGTGCTCAGGTCTCGATCTACTGAATGCTTTGCCTTAGTAGTTGGTTCCACAAATTACAAATTCCTCTGAGAAAAGAGTGAGATACTCCTAGACGATCTCTGTCTGTCTTCGTCTCTTCACTTACAGCGACATGCCAGTCCTCAGCCACTGCACTCATACTGAGGCTGTGGTTTAAGGCTGCGCTGTTGCCATGGTTACTTGGGTCTCTTCAGTTGCAGCATATTAGATCACGTTTGCATGAGGACATGAAAAAGAAGGCAATGGGGCGGAGTCCCCCTGGAACAATGACTGCTTTCCTGTTAGCATGATGAGTGTGTTTTATGTGCGAGTATGAGTCTAAGTGGGTATGGGAGTGGGTGTGGCTGTAAGTGAAACCGTGCAAGTGCACAGAGAGATATAATGCCTGTAATGCTTAGCTGGACACACATTTGATTTTCCCCCTCCCCCACAGCGGTCACTGTGACCAGTCCACTGTTTCTTGACCATTAATAAATTAAGTGTGCACCTTCGACCTTGCAGCATTGTCTAACCTTAACGATACACAGAATCCCAGTGCAAAGCTCAGTGGAATTCATAAAACATGCTAATGCTGTCCTTTCATTTCCACCCACTGTAAAAGCCACCTGGGCCAAAGGGCATCTTGTGTTATCTGTTATCTCTGGCATTATGACCAAGAGCCTGGGTCACAGAGTCGCTCTGCGTAGCATTAATGTGGTTCAAATTGAGATCAACGCTTAATGGATGCCGTTAGCATTCGTGAGGAGGTCATATGGGCTGTGCAGGACAGGAGGCTGTGTGTAGTGCTTTTGGAGGCAGGGCGTGCAACAGCGGTGGCATCATGAGTTATTTTTAACCTGGAATATAAATACTGCTTATTTTGTTTCTGTAGCAATAATAAACATATGAGATTTAAAAAAAAGAAACAGAGGTTTGTCTGTATACATAAATAAGCATTAACAAGAGCAGCTTTATATTCAAAATATTAAGGAACATGTGGCTGTCTTTGGTTATGCCACCGATTGTAGCATTCTCAAGTTGCATTGCTTCTCTAGGCTTATTTTACTTTTTGGTTTAAGCAATTAGAAAAATGGAAGTTGTCTACCGTTTTAAAACTCGTTTAGGCAACACAACTAAATCTCAGGGATTCATATTTGGACAAAAAATGGACAAAAGGGGCACAGAGAAACATGAAATCATGAAATGCACCTTATTTTAAGGACAGGAGAAAATGCTTATCTAAAGTGTGAAGAAATGAAGTTTCTCTACTGTCCCCACGACTCTGCACTGTACCAGATCTGCCACTTGGGAACAGAGTGAAACAGATTTTTTTTTCCTCCCTCTAAAGTAGTATCAGTGTTTGCCTCATTTAAATAGTGCTCTGTGTGCTGCGAATCTATTCTTACACTGTGAGCCTTCCGTCAGCAGCTGCTAGCTGTTGAGATGCCCGATTACCGTATAAAGAGAGAGATGATATCTGACAAAGAGAGAAAGAGCTCCTCCACCATTGAGTAAGCAGTTTTACATTTAGGCCTATTTGTCAGTCTTTTTGTTTTTTTGACGGGAAATGAAATATCTGTTTCTGTATGTGGCTCAGTGAGCTTTAAAAAGCCCCTCCCCCATTTTCTCACTCGTACACATGAATTCATGTACCCATACATGATTTCACCCATTCCCTATTCCCATTGATGTATTGTATTGGGTCTTGTAATGGTTTCAGATGCTGCAGCTGGTTTGAAATTGGCTTATGCGATTACACTCGTAGACCAGAGGCAGTGGAAGGGGGTGTTTGTGCTTTGTTAAAGCCACATTCAGGAATTGTTAAGACATCCTATTATTACTACATTAAGATGAACTCTCAAAAACAGATTTTCTTTACAAATCCAGCTATTATACCATGTTCTACATTATTTTGGTGGAGTTTTTGAGCTTTTAGAGGGACACTCAGGCCAAAGTGTGAAAAATTTTTTATCTGTCTGTTCCAAACATGATTACTTACATTCTACAGTGTACTGATATAATCTCTCGAGTAAGATTTTTTGACCTGAGAACTATGAAACCCCTTTTCTGTTGGAAGAAGGAGCTATACCTGCTTGGTTTAGGTTTTTTGATATGGGTTGCTTATTTTTTGTTAACTGGTGAATGCAGAAGGAAGGCAGATGGTCCTTGCAGTCAGTATTCGTCAGTCAGACACCACAGGAACTCCATAATGCACACTGGGTATTGTAGTGAAAGAACCTTGATGTACAAAAACCTAGAAAACTGTCAAAACGAAAAGCCTTTTTAGTAATGGTTGCCCCATTAATACCAGATAGTATATAACTTTCCATCCACTCTGCTGCATTATAGAACTTAAAGTAATTGCTGTCTGTTAATTAGCTCTGATTGTAATGTTGAGGCATGTACCTACAAATGACTTTCACCATTTTCTCTGTTTTGTGTAGAACCTGGCGGAGGCTGAGTACTCCGTGGCCCTGTATATGTACATGAGACTGTTGGGTTACCCAGCAGAGCGGATCAGCATCCTCACCACCTACAACGGACAGAAGCACTTAATCCGCGATGTCATCAATCAGCGCTGCGCCAACAACCCATTCTTCAGCCAGCCCAACAAAGTAAGCACAAGCCCCTTGACTGTTTTTTCTCCTTGTGTGATTCTGACATGCATAAAATAGAACTTCATTACTGTAATGTGCACATGTGGAAGGGCAATAGGAAGAATAATAGGATAACTAATATAAACCCTGTCCAATAACAATTTACTCCTCATTTATTTACCTCAAATCTACTCGATTAAAGTCAACTCTCAGCTGTCATGCCTGATATCAACTGATCATACGTGTGCAGCTGAAATGTAAATACGAAATCAAAATAATGTTGAAAGAAGTTCAAATGAAGTTCCCATACTGGGAGTTACACATATTATGAAAGTGCCCTCTGCTGTTTTACAGACCGTCTCATTTGAAAGACAGTTCCATTTTACCATTTTAACCGGTTCATTTGTCACATTAGATTAAACTACCATGTGAGAGTCTTTGTATGGCTACAGGTCCTGTTCTGGTGCCTCCTGTGAAAATAGAAATGAAGGTTTTTCATAAATAATAGATAAACTCATTGTTATTAACAACCTCTGAGTTTGGCAAACATCAGCAGCGCTAATAAACAGACACACGTTCAGGTCTGTCTTCCCATTATTCACCACCATCACGATTTTCATTAACATTAATACTCAATGGTAATAAACAAGGTAATAAACAGGGATGATGGAGATCTTGTCTACAGTGTTTGGGATTTTTTTTTAATGCAAAGTTAATATATTTAAAATCACCATTTCACAACCTAGATAAATCTTTCATACCCCTAATAGGTTAAAGCAGACGTTGGGCCACATTTGGTGTTTGTTCTTAGACCAGTATTTAGGAAGTTTAGTCTAGTTAGGCAGTGTGTGTAATGATGCGTTTTTTATAAGATAATAAAGTTAAGAACTGTTGATCTGTAATAGCTTCTGTCCCAACGTAACTAGACATAAGTAATTATTTCCCAGAAACTATTCAGATGGTGAAAATGCCTGTGATTTTCACTCTACGTATCACAGAACTAAAACAATATTGCAATGTCAGTTTTTTCGTATATTGTTCAGGCCTAGCACAAATCAATTAGTGACATACGTTTTAGTATTGATCTTTTCAGCTGTTAGTCAGTGTAGGCCTAAACCTGGTTTCTCTTATAAGTGGTCTGATTGAGTTACACAGAGCACAGACTTTGGCATTTGCCTACATATCTGTCTGAATTAGATTGGGTGTATGTGAGAGAGAGACAGAGACTGGTAATGTTGAACCCGGGCAGCTCTGGACTAAGGTCTCTGTCTAGTATCACATTGCCATGTGCTCTTAATTACTCTGTCACTTAAGAGAAAGCATTACTCCAGTCTTCACCGAGACCTTGCTGAGAAGTCTGTGTACATCACAGACTCTGCTCTCTGTCCAGGTCAGGCGATATGGACACAACTTGCTGTTGCTATGATACAGCCTCATTAGTGTTAACCTGACAAATGCAAACATTGGAACAGGGTATTTAGCTAGCTGCTTAGCACATTAAGACACAACTCATAAATCAGCCTAGCCTGACCTAAAGCTTAGGTCCTCTCTCTTCTGTGTGTCCTTTTGAAATGATTACTGCCTTTTGTGATTCGGCAAAAACAAGAACTGTTTTTTTTTTTTTTCGTAATCAAAATTACAGTTTGAAAGAGTGCAATTTTCAAATCACAGGAGCTAGAGTTTTAATTATAGCTTATGAATTTTAAGTGAGGGCTTGTTTGGCTAATAACACAAAGCATGTGGACTGCATGTAGATGGAACCTAAAATCCCAATTAGATATTTCCTCAAATCATTATCATTTTAAATCGCTTATACTGGCTCATTCCTGGTGGTCCCGTGCCACTCCCAGGCAAACCTGGACATATAATCCCTCAAAGGTGTCCTCAGACTGAGTTCTCCCCAGATTATTCAACCCTAATTTCCACATGTTTGTTCTTTTTAGTATGGTTATGTTGCGTGTGCGTGTGCGCGTAATTGTCTGTACATGGTCATAACCATAACAGGCAGTACCAATATGAAGTCTTCAGAATCAGTATATGATTTTTGCAGACTGAACAGCAGTTACTTATTTCCCTGCTTTAAAAAAAAAGGTAGTCAGAGGGCAGCAGACTGATTACTCAGAATGATTAAAATTTGTGTTATGAAGGCGATGCCTTGGTTTCTGAACTTGCGCATGACTGTGCAAATTTTTCAGTTTTCAGTTTTTAAGCATTCGGTTTAATTTCAGCCCAGGTCTTTTGTTTATTGACTTTTTGGCATATAACCAAAAAAAACATTGCATAAAAGCATCAAGACCACAGTGACCATCAAATAAAGTGTGTGATGTTGTTTGCACTCTGTGCCTCATTAGGACTGTCTGTGCACGAGATGCAGGTTTGTTCATCTGGGTGACAGGCGGGAGAGAAACAGGAGCAGGGGGAAAGTGCTGAACAGCAGAAAGGTCACTCAGGCCTGCGCCTGTCCAGAGCACTGCTGACAGTTTGTCAAAACTGCTAAAGCAAAACAAATGTCACTTCAGGAGGCTGCTGCGAGCACTCTAATTAGAGACAAGAGAAGAGACTCTAACTTGAGAACATAATTCCATAGACCACACTGTTACTCGACTGTGGGCTATAAGAGGAGGAGCAGTGAAGACACACTACATGCACCTTCAGAGGGAGACAGCAGCACATTTACACTGGCATGCTGGCTTTGTGTGGGTAAACACTGATGTTCCTTTTACCTTGGGAAAGAATATTTCTTTCAGAATCTCCCAGACCTGATCCCCTCACCCCTTTAGGCTCTTTAACCTGGTTAAGAAGTCACCTTATTACAAAAGAAAATCATAGTATAACTATGAGCTGGTTTTAAAATATCTAACTTCCACCTATTTGGATCCTGGCTGAATTAGATTGGCCTTGGTGAAACCCTTTGTGAAATTAAGGTGGCAAATCACTGCCAGGTTAGTTTGTATTCACAGTAAAGCCGGAGGAGATGACGGGATGCACTTTAACGCAGCAGGGATCAGATCAGTCCTGCTCGGTCTCCCTCTGGACTTCTCCTCCTGCTTCTGAACTTAGCCACTCACACACAGTCACCTCAATTGTGTGTGTGTATGCACAGGGCCACAGCCTGCAGTATGGCAGGTATGAAGGGTAGACAGGGAATAGGGAATGAGACAGAAGGAGAGGGAGAGCCTCTTGCTGGATGATCTGCACACAGTGACAAGGCTCTGCTCATGTTCCACTGCACCACCTTACCCCAGAGGCTGCTAAAAATGGGACAATTATCCATTCTGATTTGAGTATGCATGTCACAAATTAGACAGGGAAAGGCCGAGTGGAGCAGACGTTGGTGCTCCTTGAGACCTGCCAATAAATATTTCACATCAGTGACCATCTGCTGAGAGACAGTGCCTGCCCCAGTCCTAGTGCCAGGCCAAAAGAGGCTGAGGGTGCTAATGAGACAGAGCCTCGTGTATTATCAGTCTGTCGTAAAGTAACTTGCTCTCTAGTCCACCTGGAGCACCTTTGCTCTCCTGCAGGGTAGGGCTGCGTAATGTGTTGCTTTTTATTGTTAACACAGCATTGCTCTTCGCAAAAGTCACGTTGCCAAAGCTTGTAAAATGCATATAGGCGCCCTATACCGTCACCAAAGGTCAGTTTCCTGGACAGGGATTGAACATAAAGGGAACAATATCATCTAGGACTAGACTTAATTTCTGTCTGGAGGGGTCTGCCTGTAAGGGTTCTCTCGCATCCAAGATGGACTTCTGTAGATGTGAACCATGGTCATCTGTGTTATCTAATAAATGTACAATTTTGGTCAATATAATGCAGACTTGTCACATCTTGTCACAGTAAATCACCCACATGGTCTTAATAAATTGTATGTAGGGCTGTCACTATAAGCCATCTACTGAAGAAGTAGTATTAAAGTAGGCTTCACAGTAAGAAACCAGCCTTTTTAAAGGTTTCAAAGATACACTACAGAAAATGCTCAGTTAAAACCCATAGGCATATGTGTCTGAAAAACAAATGTGAATGTTTATCTAAAGCTCTATATGGAGTGTACATGGGGAGGTGGAGTAGTGTCATTTTACTACAGGACGCCTGTACAATTTATGGCCAATTCACATGGATTAGAAATCTCAGCATACGTGACTGAGATGGGTGTGGCTCCATGATGTGGTAAACGGGTGTAATGCGTTGCTGCTGCCCCCAACTAAAAAGGTTGTCTCTAGTTCCAATTGTCTCTAGTTCTCATCCCACCGTGCTGTATAGCATTGTTCTGATAACTATATATATACTTATATAATTGTTTTGTTTTGAGCATTTTGTGAATATCATCAGTACTTACAAAAACTTTGAGCAGATGCATGTTTTTTTATTATAACAGAACATTTATTAGTCTTGTATAATTGGATTTGGTGGCATGTAGTACAAAATGTTGAGGACGAGTCATTGCAGTTTTTAGAGGGGGCACATTTTTGCCACCCCTACTGTAGATTTTTACACAAATTGCTTATCAGAATGCAAAACGCGCAGCCTCAGAGAACACTAACTGAGGCCTAAAAATAAACCACTCTGCCATTCTGCACCAGCGGGTGGAGAAAAAGGGGGCAAAGCATTTTGGATGAAATTGCATGGCATATTTAGCCCGTCGTATTTCTGAGGGCAGAGCCTCTGGGGTACAGCATGGCTGCTTGGGCTGCTGGTTCAGGAGAGGGAGTCATATGAGGCTGTCTTGATGGGAGGAATCTCTGCGAACTGAATTGACCCGTGTAGACGATCTCATTGCTGCATTCTGTTGTAAAACAACATGTAGTTGCTCCTGGTCCTACATCTGTTTTTTAGCAACAGGGAGCTGTAAATAGACGTTCCTCTCTCTCTTTTCCCTTCTGTCCCATTGTCCACCAAAAGATGCCCAACGGTGGCTTGTCTCTGTGGACCGGATGTGTGGGAATAGTTAAAGGATGAGATTTATTCAAAGCTGTTGGCCCACTGACAGGGAGCCCTTTAGTGGGGTAATGCAGGGCCTCGTTTCTCTCTTTATCAGGCCCCGTACAGACAGAAGCACTGCACTCTGACACCTACACTGATTTTATCAGCCTGTAGCAGCTTATCTCTCTCCATTCACAGTATGTGTGTGTGTCTGCCTGTGTGTTTGTTTTTAAACAGTTTCAGGGCCCAACCTACCTTATCAGGTGTAGCAAAATAGTTTTGGCAGGATTGCCAAGTGTTTTTTGCAGGAGCTGGAAGTGTCATTCTTTTTAAACGGACTTCTCTTTTTTTATTACTGCGGATGAAATGTGTGATAAAGGTCAGCCTGAATAAATGACTAGAAAGACGTGAGTGCAGAAGCTTCCGGACAGGTGTACTTTATGATACAATTAGGCAGTTAACATTCTACCATGCTCTGTGACTTGTATAAAAAATGCTGAAACTGATTGACCCAGATTTCGGGTCAAGATGGCAAGAGGAAAAGTGACTTTGAAGGACAGTCCATTTTGGGGCACAGATGGCAGGAGCTTCAGTCACAAAGAAAGTGACATCTGCTTTTAGATCTTTGGGAAAGACATCAGTAAATAAGCCTGGAAATTGTGGTTGAAAACTCAGTGGCTGTGATGCATAAGTGCAATATTTAACCAAAGCTGAAGAGCGGCTGTTTCTCAGGTGACTGAAAATGTTAAAACAAGATATGTTCAGACCGTGTCAGCAAAGCTGTTCACCCAGTGCAGTGCAAAAGCCTCTCGTTATAAAGACGACTGCACATTTGAGAATTCAGTGGTGCAGCCACTTAAACTACACTGTAGGTGCTGGTCTACATAAATGTGGAAATCACTGATATGGGCTGATGAGTCATCCCTCACAGTATTCTCCTAGGGCTGAATAGTTTGCTGTGGCCTTCTTAGCCACTAGATCTAAACTCCACCGTCATCATCAAAACACAATTTAAGGGAATATCTTCTGATTATGAATGATATTCCATGTAATATTAGACTATTCTATAACTAGTCTGTTATGTTACATGTATTTGACAAGGTATAAAAACAAACATCCGTCTGCTTTTGTGTTGGTTGTCTTTTATAGTGAGAGACTCTGCTTTCGTTCTTTTAAGTAAAAGCTTCTGCAGGGTTTCAAATCAACTGCTTTTAGGCATTGCATGAAAAGAGGATCAGTTCACCTGCCTGTTTTAAGCCTGCATGCAAATGGCAGCGTCTGTAAATTTCCCTAACTTAACCGAAAATACTGTGCCGGAGAGCCAATCGTCAAGACTCAGGTAAGCTGCTAGGTAAACACCCTAATAAGCTTCTTCCGTGTCAGCATGCTTTAGCATGAAAACGGCAACAACAAACCCCCAAAGCTGCAAACTCCAGCAATTTTGGGATAGCATATGGTCTTAAACATTTCAACTAAATCCTCCTTAAGGAGCAGAAAATATAGGCTGCCAAGTACAGCCCACTGAGCCCGCAGGCAAGCGCCCTAGTTTAACACTGGCATGTTTTCTCGTAGGTGACAACAGTGGACAGGTTCCAGGGTCAGCAGAATGACTACATCATCCTCTCACTGGTCCGTACCAAAGCCGTGGGACACTTGAGGTAAGCGCTTTGCTTTTGCAGCCAACCTGAATGTCAGTGCCGTCTAGCAAACCCCCCACCCCCCCCATTCAGAAACATTGAGTCGTCTTATTGAACCTCGTTCAGAGACGAGGTGCTATCTCTCAGCTTAAAAGCAAGTCTTCATTTCAGCAGGAAGAGGGATAATATGAGCTGTATGACTGCAGTGAAACCCAAAGACACAATGTCTCTGGTGTTTTGTCATAGTGAAGCTAATGTATTGTACTTGATTGTGGAGAAATATTGAACAAAGTGAGGCTTCATGATCAAAGCCCAGGCTCCAAATGTGTTTTATTGTAAGCTTTAAGAAATGTGTTCGTAATTCCCTTTTTGTGTGTGTGTGTGTGTCTCTGTGTATGGGTGTATGTTAATGCCCAGTTAATGCAAAGCCTTTTTATTCCAGTCAGCTATGCGAAAACTAATGACTCTTACTTTAATACGCTGCATTTTTAATAGGCGGCTAAAGACAGACATAATATTTTTTTTCTCTGGGAGAATTATCGCTGTGTTCTGATATATGGGAGCTTGTTTACTGCAAGCACTGACAGAGGCTCAGCCCGTGAAGTTGAAACTGCAGCCTGAAAATGGAACTTTAGCCTAATGAATAAGTTATGGTTTTGTATCTGTGCTCTGCTCGCCTAATGTTCCTAAAAGCACAAAGGCCCTCTAGAAGACTACAAGCATCTAAAGAAACACAGTGCTCAACTGATGTAATGGTGAAACCCTTATCTTGCCCTTCACTGTCTGTTCTCCTGGCTTCACTTTTCCTATAAAGGTAGATGACCTAACTCAATCCAGCCTTCAGGTTTTTAAGCTGGGATCTGCAGTGGTTTTGTTTAGCCTGATAAAGTAGCTTTATTTCTTTTTTTTCTTTTTTTTTCTTTTTCTTCTTCTGTTCCAATCAAATCACATTTGTCAGGGTCACTGTGAGAGGCGTTATTTTTCATGGGCACTTGCTTGTGTTTGATGAGCCTATTGGCATGTAAATCAGTGCAGTTGTTGTGCCCGTGTAGACACTGCTTCTGCTCTCTCTGCTTCATTCATAATGTGCTGACCTTTTCTCTGCTAGCCTATGAATGATTGGGAAAGCTCTGATTCATGCTGAAGTCCTTTGGCAGGGGCATGTGCCTAGGCACAGAGAAATTGTACACTTGTGTGTTAATGCTAGTGTATTGTTTCACCGTAGCAATTGCCTCCTACTGTGCTGATAACATAGAAGGATACAAATAACTACAGGAGATCCTGACCTCCCTATGAAGTGTACCTTCTACACACACACACAGAAACAGACAATCTAACATCTAAACCTAGTAAATAACATTTTACAGTGGTACATGCTACCTGAAGCAATAAAATGACATCTGTGCTCTGTGTGTTTTTATTACGGTAATACATTTTTATTTATTTATTTTTATAATTTTTTTAATCATAGAAGCTCTTTCTACAGTTGACATTTTTTATGAAAATCTCACATTCTCACTCTCACTTTTTTCAAATTCTTTTAGATTGTCCCAGCTTTTTTAATAGCTACTCCGTTTGATATGTTCATCTCACATTATATACATTACTGTGTAAAATCATGTGGTTTAAACCATGTACCCAGCCAATACTAGACATATATAGACATATAGACCCCAATATGGTGCACATGACATCTATTACTATTACAGATATTTATAAGCATGACATTACCTAAGAGAAAGTTTCTTAGTTGTAACTTGCTGTACGTGACTCCATCACAAGTAGTAAATGAATTTTGTTCATTTATCTTTTGTTCGTTTATTATCTTTTTTTTTTTTTTATAATAAACAGAATGTTCCCATGTGCTTTATACACGTGTAAGACACACAAATGATTCTAGTTTCATTCTCAACTGTGCATGTGACAATCAAGGATGGGCCTTATCGCTGTACCTGACTGACCCAACAGCCACAATTGGACATTCTGTGAGCAGCGATGCCTTTGATGAGTCATCTTGTTAGTGCCAGCACGTTTGGCACATGGCTGCACAGCGCAGGACTACATGCATGCAGACCGGCGTTACGACTACTGCCCTTAACACCATGACATCGCCAAAGACTGCAGTGATGTTTATCTTGACTCAGAACAGCAGCGGGCCTTCTTCAGTGACAAGTTGAGCTTGGTCTTGGTTGAGACGACGAAACAGTGTGGAGGCACTGTGGTCAGCGGCAAGATGAACATCTTTTGTCATTTGTAACACGTCCAATAGGCCTGGTGTTACTTCACCTGAACCCCTACCACAAAATCTGCAGGAACTGTGAGAATATTCAAGCTGGATGGGATGGATTCTTGCAAGACATCATTAGGAACCTCTGCCAGTACCTCTGCATGTGTAGCTTATTAAATATATACATTTTAAATATGAATATTGCCCATATTAGTCTAAATTTATCATCATATTAATGTTCCTTGTAACCTTTATCTTCCTTCTGATAGCACTATGACGCTTGCCCATGCGTGCATGTTTGTGTTAGCAGGTGTATGTTTGGCACCTGCCACAAAGTAGCAACATACAATAAATAGGAAAAAGTAAGACTAATTGTTCATGGCAGTTATGTATCTAGCAATGTGTGCACACCCAAGCACATGTGTCTGTGTGAAAGGCTGCAGAGAGCAGGCCTTGGGCTGAACTGAGCTACTGCAGATGAGAGGCGTGTGATGAAGAAGGGGTTAAAATTAGAACTCATTTAGCAGGAGGCGCACAGCCGTCTTATCAGACTTTTTAAATGAACCAAATTGGCTTCATTAATAGAGCTGTCCACAGGGACTGACAGACCAGCCTGTAAAACATCTTTTATTAAACACGCACTTATCGCTGGGAAAGGCCTAGTATCCCCAACCATGGAAAACCGAACCCTTCTAAATCCTTTAATTCCACTGGATAGACTGAACTCTTTTTCTTTTCTTTTTTCTTGTCTGTTCTCGGTTTCTCTTGCTCACCCTCCCTTTCTTTCTCTTTCAACCTCACACTCTTCCTCACTCATTCTCTCTCTCACTTCAACATATCACTTTACGTTACACTGCCCTTTCTTTTGTAGAGATGTACGCCGTTTGGTGGTAGCCATGTCCAGAGCCAGATTGGGGCTCTACATCTTCGCTCGGGTCTCCCTGTTCCAGAACTGCTATGAGCTGACGCCCGCCTTCAATCAACTGACTGCACGACCCCTGCAGCTGCACATTCGTCCCTATGAGTACTACACATCTGTGAGTTCACACGCACACATACAGTACCAGTTTTTCTTGAAATTAGTTTTAAAGACATGTGTAGTGAAGTTGAATTTAACATGGAAATTAGGAACAGGAGAAATTACCACTAATTCTCAGAAGCCAAAGAGTGTTCAGTACAGGTACTTTTTCAAGCCTGCTGGAAGAACATGTGCAAAGCTGTGTCAGGCAAAGAAGGGTTACTTTTAATAAAAAATATATATGAGCTAATTTAAAATAAGAGTTTTTCTACAACACATTTTAGTTGTTGTATATTACGTAGTGTTGATGTCTGCTTTTTGATAATTCTTTAATGTGGATGAAAATGTAGACAGTATCATGCAAGTGTCTCCAAACTTTTGACTAGTGCATATCTATAGATTAAGAATGACTGTGGTACCAACTAAGTCCAAGGGCAGTTAATTAAAGAGGAGTTAATTGAAGGCAGTTAATTTCTGTTGTACAGTGTCAAGCAGTCCAAATAATGAAATTACCCTCGCACTAACCTCGGATGTCAGCGTCATTCTTTATCCAACCGACATAAGAAACCCAATGGCATTGATGCAGGTTTCTAATAAAGCGCTCTTAAAAAATACAGTGTTAAAAAGTCTCAAAAAGTAAAAGCTGCTGTTGAACAGTGCCCAGGCTGGTGTCACACAGCCACTCTCTGGTCACTTTGGAACTGGGGGCATGTATGACAAACCCTATTCTCCCCAGCGAGTTCTGGCAAGACCCTGAGGGAGTATTCGCTAGAGCCCTTACATGTGGTGGGCTCATCTCTAACATCAAGCCCCATTACAAAATCATAAAGTGATTGACAGATCTCAGTGGTTTACATTTTGCTATATAGATCAGGTGAATCCATAGCCACTGTCCTTCATATGTTCCTCTGTTCTGTTCAGTGAGTATATAATATCCTTTACCCAAAGTAGTCATTTCCAGTAGATAGACAAGTGGTGTTGTATTTCATGGCCAATGCTGAATGCTAGGAAATTAATTCTTGGAAGAAAAAATTAAATAAAAGTGCCCTCTGACCGCCTCTCTGTCTCTCCATACAGACGGAGCCACGGTCAAGCCAGCCTGATCAAGTAATAAAGAATATGCCTGCGATGGCCAACCTAGTTTATAATATGTACATGCATATGATCCAGAATTCCCAGCAGTACAGACAGGTAAGTACAGATGTTTTACTTTTCTGTGCCACTGAACCAGACCACTCTGTCATTCATCTCAGGGCCAGCCCCCTTTTTAAGTTTTTATCTCGAATGTTTAATGGAGCTGAAAATAGGTCAGATGTAAGAGAATTGTTTTATCTCTACACGCTTAAACTTAACAAGCCATGAGCATAACGTTTTGGATGAGGAATAAATTGCTGCTAATGAAGGACTGCTGTGCTGTAATGTGTAGAGAGCTTTATCTCTTCCCTCCCCGTCCTCGCAAACCTCCACACTAGAATAAAAGGGTGAAGGTTTATTGTTGTTTTACAAAATCAGAAATGCTCCACCAGTGAATGTGACCGGTCTGCACTCACTCATAGGTTGATTTTCCCCTCAGACCTCTCAGCTGGAGTGTAGCACAGTAGCATTGCTATTTTTGTTAAAACATTGGAAAAAGCAGTGGACTGGAATGCAGAGCTTTCTAATGCATCTGAAATTTGGCATGGTTAGGAACATTATTTCCAATCTTTCATACAGTCTTGTAATACAAGGAGTCAAAATACCACAGCACAACAGTACTGTCCGATTCAAAAAAAAAAAAAAAATTTTTTTTTAAAAAAAGCCTGTGTTAAAGTTCCAAAATGACCACATTGTGTGAAAAGTTATAAAGCTCAAAGTACATGCCAGTGGAAAATTCCCACCTGCCTGAAACTCCTTGTTGGAATTCTAGCCTTTTCCCGTAGTTGTAAGCTGACATCATCTCGTAACTTTACTGTCCGCCAACCAGAGAGATGAGTACGCCCTCACACAATAACTACTGGAGGCCAGAAGGTTCTCTGGCAGTGGAGGAGTTAGAACAGGGGAGCTAACCAATTAAAATATACTGGGCTCATTGGGATGTTAGATAATGAATGTAGCTCAACTTTGTGTCTGCTTATCATTCATCTGTTCGTTCATTGGATAAGAATGTTCTTTTAGATGTGAAAAGCAGACACAAAGGGTCTACAACAGCATGTGTATATACAGATCCTGTTGGGCTTTCTTCTCCCCACTGCATCCATGCTGGTGTGTTAAGCTGCACTTTAGTGGTGTAGCAGGCTAGGAGCGCTGGTCTGAAGGATGTCTGTTAAGTACACTCAGGTTTCCAAGTCATGCTTTATATATATTTTCCTTATTTAAAGTTTGCTGGATGTTTGAAATCTCTCTCAATTATCTCACTCAGTTTTAAGACTATAGATCCTGATCCATTCAGTTCAACATTGTGTGAGCATTTATTGTTATTGTTTATAAGTTATTAAAAGTAATAATTCTGATAAAGCTTATTTAACCCACTCATACAGCTTTAACAGAAATCACTATTTAAGGGTTTATTACTATTATTTTCTTGACATCCCTATTTATGATACATGCACTTGTTCAGTGTTCTAGAAGTACTGAGAATATCTACAAATGTAGTTCATAACGTAGTTCATCATAAGGTCATACTGTTTTTAAATGGATGTTTCCACATGTGTGTATTTTCTCTATTTCTCTCTGTCAACATGCAGCAGCAGCAGCAGCTTTTGCCACCTCCTCGACAAGTGATGCCGGTGGAGGAGTCTGATGTGAATATGAAGGAAGATAAAGGGCAAGCAGACACTCAGCCTGCCAGGGAAGGCCAGAGTGAAGATAAGGCTGATGAGGGGATAGAGTCTCAGATGAAGACCAAGGAGGAGTCGCAGATGAAGATGGATGAGGAGGCTCAGAAGGTGGAGGAGGAGCCTCAGGAGAAGATGGAGGAGGAGCCTCAGGAGAAGATGGAGAAGGAGCCCCAGAAGAAGGTGGAGGAGGAGTCTCAGAAGAAGGTGGAGGAGGAGTCTCAGAAGAAGGTGGAGGAGGAGTCTCAGACGAAGATGGAGGAGGAGTCGCAAAAACCGGAGCATACCAAAATGCCTGAACACCCAGGCAGGGATAGTGACAGTGGGGACAGTGAGGAGGAAGAGGAGCCCTAAAGACCATCTGTAGTCTACTGTGGTCAGAATCCATAGCACCATCCAATGGATGGGTGTGCTTTTGTTTGTTCGTTTGATTTTTTTTTTTTTTTTTTTTTTTACTCTTTTTAATCAGTCTTGATTTGGTTTCTACTGATAAGTACTGGGGAAATGAGCCACAGAGCCATTTGTTCACCTTTTGTGATAAAACTTTTGTAACACACATTCTTTTTTGTAATAAAATGAAAAAGTTCAAATCTTTGTCATTTGTTTACCACTCTCTGTATGACAGATTTGTCACGCTTGGGGGAAAAAAATCCGTTCTGAAAATGGTATTTGATAGTGCAGCATATGAATACACAGGTAAAAGGAGAAAAGATAGGGTGCCGTATATATCACTTTATAGACTTAACTTGATGAGCCACATCTCAAAAACCTCCAGCTTGACCACATTTTGTCACATTTTTGGTATGAATACAGTCACATGTCTTCATGTGCATTGTGCAATTCGCCCTGGAAGTCCTCCCTTCCCATAATGCTTTACAGCTGGGTCTTAACTGTCTCTCCACCCTCAGTGCATGTGCAGTGCTTCCTAGGAAATTAGCAGTAACCAGGAGGAATTTGTTTCTGTGTTGACTTGGGCAGAGCCAGATAGACATCTCCAAGCAGAGAGGGATTCTGGAATCTTGAAAACACAGGGATTATTTACTCTACAGAAACTGGACATCTTTAAATCCTTTTGAGGGATAAGCTTTGTACCTGACTTTGGAGGAATTTCTCTCTAGGTTTGTACTTTTTCCTTCATTCTTGGACTTTGGCTCTGTGTTACATTCTGTTAGCTGTGTTTCACATATACCTCGAGTTAAAATGTATCCAGGGGTCTTAAATAACTTCCAACAAGCTTTTAATGTTTTACAGTGAAGGATAGCTTTTATAGATGCTGTATTAAACTGGTTTAATTGTCAGTGCTTGATCATTATAATTTTCACAGTATATGACTTTTTCAAAAGAAACATACTTTTAGCAGCAGCTGAACTGGCCTGGACCTCCGCTTTTCTTTTCCTTTTTTTCCTTCTTTTTTTCTTAAACATACCACTGAAAGTCACGAGTTTGACAGCGTGTGCAGTCCCCACTGCCGCAATGTACTTAAAGAGACAGAACCAGGAAATAAAAAAGACGAAACGGGCTTGAAGCAATATGTCTGCTGTCAACCACATGCAGATACTGTTTTTATTCATGCAGGGCTGGTTGCAGAAGTTGCTACATCATTGCTTAACCTTTATACTTTTGGGAACTAGTGTCAACACAGTAGCATCAGCAGTATTACACTGTCAGTGTCATCTTTTCTGCAGCCACTTTAAATACTGGCTTGGAGCGATGGATCAGCACAGCTCTTATTTAAAGCTCTGAAATGTTGATCTTATATTCTGATGTATATGCAAAAACCTGTAGCCATTAAAGTTTAGCATTATTGTGATATCCTCTAACTTTAAAGGGGAACTCCACAGAAAAAGACTCTACTAAACTAAATGTTTCACAAGTAAAAAAAAAAAAAACAGAATGGGTTGATGAGAAATGTTTTAGAGGAAATTGCTGAATCAAAATTTTGTGCAATGGCAGTGATAGGAACCAGACATCTGAGGCGTTTAATCTCCCTCACAAAGTTATTACATGCAATGCTGAGATGCATGCTGCCTGGTACATCAGTCTACAGACATTCTACAGATAGCAAACCTCTGCACATTGTAATGCACAATCACTGTTTGTTTGCTGAATCTGAGGTTATGGGGGAGGTAAAAACAAAATATGCTTGGGGAGGAGCAGTTGGTTGTTACATAATTAACTCAGGCCAGCTATGAGACCCTCATAGTGTATTGCATTCAGAACATTCAGCCCACATGACTGCAAATAGCTCTCTTCTCAGTTCTCATTTCCATAGAGAATGTGTGTGTTGTGCTAGCACATCCCGGTGGACCCTAGAAAGCCTGATAGTGTAACGGTTCGAGGCTATGGGAGTAAAACGGCCACAGGCATCGCCCAGCTAGCAGCCATATAATGCTCTGATTGTGATGGAACACTCGAACAAGTGTTTGTGTTTAAACCAGATTAGAAGGCTGCAGAATAAGAACAAGTTTTGACTTGACCAAGGTTGCCAGATGCTACAAAAGTAAAATCGCTGTGAGGGATCTGTGGAAGAAAAGCAGCTACTATCTATATCTGCGACCTAGCAACCCAAACAATAGCCTACTCAGACGCTGGTATGCAGGTTTACATTCCAAGAGGAACAAAAGAAGAATACCGTGGCTACCCTACAATGAACTGGGACAAAGTCTTATCACAGAAACCAATGATGTCCCCAAAAAGGAAAATGTCAGCATACAGTTTGCTTGGCACGAAGTGCTTGGCTAAAGATCTTCAGTGGGTTACATGGAACATGCAGTTACTTATAAGTGTGCAGTGTATTTAAATTAGGTGATCTGAATTAAGCTTTAAAGTCAGTAATGAAAGCTGAATGACTTCTTTGTGCTTGTAATGGTAACCATTCCTGAAATTATAAATATTTATATGGAAGAGAACACTTGTATGTAACCATTTCTGTTCTCTGTTATCTAGAATGGCAACCTGTGGATCCTTATTCTGGGCCATCATCTGGCTGATTGTGTTGCTGGTGATTGGCTGGCCTCTCAGTATCTTCCTGGGTGGGCTGTACGGCCTCTTCGTCCCGCTCACTGTCTGCCTCGGCTTGGACCGAGTGGCAGATCTCCTGCTGGAGGGGGCCAACCTGGGCCGGACCTGTGCCCAGAACATGAGACATGGCAAGGCTCTGTGCTGAGAGCCTATCCGTCCATTCACATTAGAGACGTGCCTGTAAAGAGGATTTAAGCTGGTTTTCTATGTGAAACTATTTGAATTGTCCAAGGTCCGTGCTAGTTTGTAATGAGCACTGATGCATTTTAACAGCATTAACTGTGGAGTTTTGCTTGTTTTGTTATTAACTTGTCAGTTTACATTTTGTTTATCACTGTGTGTGTGTGTGTGTGTGTGTGTGTGTGTGACTTGTTTGACATGTACACTGATGCTTGTTTTTTTTCATCTGAGCAACCACCCACATGGTTGAGAGAATGTCAGGTGGTGTTAAAGCCACATTTACCAATTTTACACCATAACAAAGCCCGAAAAGTACCAATCAATAAAAAACAAAATTATTAGTATAGTTCCTTATGACTCTGCTGTCTTGAATGTACTGTATATATCATATACATTTATCATCAAAAAAAAGGTGCACACAGAAGGAAGTGTCAGATTGCAGTGCCATTTGGAAGGAAGATAAAGGTGATCAGGGACAGTAAATGATGATACATTTAGACTATTATGGACAATATTTATTAAGTTACACATACAGAAGTAGTGTACTTCAGTATGGTGTCATGGCACCATGTTTGCTAATGCAATATACTTCCTGGTGCTGATCATGGTGCATCCACACACAGATTTGTTGACCGTCTCTACCAAGACAAAATTGGGACTCGTCACTGAAGATGACCTGCTGCCATTCAGAGTCACTCTTTGACAGTCTGGCACAACTCCACTGCAGTCTTTGTCGAGGCTGACATGGCATTAAGGGCAGTTGTAAAGCTCTGCGTGCATGTAGTCCTGCATCGTGCAGCTGACTGCCAGTGGTCAGTCTCTCGCTCTCGCTCTCGCTCTCGCTCTCTCTCTCCCCCTCCCTCCCCACTGCAGTCTTTGTCGAGGTTGACATAGCATTAAGGGCAGTTGTAAAGCTCTGCGTGCATGTAGTCCTGCATCGTGCAGCTGACTGCCAGTGGTCAGTCTCTCTCTCTCTCTCTCTCACACTCACTCCCTCACTCTCTCTCTCTCTCACTCTCTCTCTCTCTCTCTCACTCTCTCTCTCTCTCTCTCTCTCACTCTCTCTCAGGTCTCCCAGATCCTTCATGTTTCTAGTGCGTACCTTCATCTATTCACTGCCACCAACAGCGTACTATGATGGTATCTGCTGAACCATTATGGTGCACAATACATCCATAAGACCATCCCACTTCCCAGAGTCTTAAGATGCGACTCCTCTTGAACTCTTTCAGCTGCTCTAATTGCTTCTGAACTCTTCTCTGAGACTTACATCACTTGCAACGGATTCTACCAACACAATATATAGTCAGTCAGTTATAGCGAACAAGGCAGCCTTACTTGCATAAAACTTGAATCATTAGCATGTCTCAAGATGTCAGACCTACTCACCAAGTTGTATACCTGTCAGTTGATTCTTTCTGTGTGCAACCTTGTTTTTGGTTGAGTGTAAGTAGATTTAACTCATTAAATGGGAAATTTCTTGTAATCTGTTTAGAATTTCGACTGACTGTCCTGATGTAATATAGTGGAATGTAGTGAACAAAGCTTGGATTTAACATGACCTTCTTTGGGTAACTCTACCAGGATAGGACTTAAAGAAACCAGGTCAGCATTCAAATCAGTGCTACAGTACTTTCCATATTTGTTAAGATTCACTGCACCATGTTTTCACAGTTTAATACAAAATGAACACGCAACTTCAGTCTTTGAGGTCAGGTGTTGAAGTTCAGTTTTGTCCTCTGAAGAGTTGATAGAAAAAGTCAGTTCTGAGAAAGTGTCATCTTTCAGATGTTAGTAGATATCTAAGAGAATTCCAGTTCAAAGGAGTTGCTGGAGAGCTGACGAAGATGAAGGAAGCTGGAAACCTTCTAGGTTGTCCTTAAAGCTTTTTGATGATGGCTGCAGATATAATAAACAGAATCTCTATGGATGTTGACAAGAGACGCGCTATGAATGTTTAAGTATTCGTGCAGTGTTACTTGTTCTATCCTCTTGTTCTATCCAGCAGTTTTGTCCTACTCTGAAGATTTACTCATTCCTGCCCTCTGGAGGCTGAGGGCAGAAATCTGCCCAGTGGGAGGGCATTAGGAGCCCAGAGCACATTTAAAGGGATAATTAAGCCAAAAAAAAAACAAAGTGTAATATACAGAATGCTTCCCTTTACCACAATGCATAGTCAGTTTGCACTGACAAATTGGCACCCTCAGTACCATTCTTTAAATATTTTGATCCTTTTTGATATCTTGAGTCTTGATTCTACAACACTTGACCTGAATGATTCCTAAAAAGGTTCTCTATTTGGCCTTATCCACATTTCATTATACAACAGAACGGAAGTTTGCCTGGTACAGCACATATATATATATACACACTCATCATCAAAATAATAGTTGCACCCCGAAGGAGTCAACTAACCGGAGTGAAACTTGGTGGGTGGGTTTAACATCATGAGACATGGAAACGGAAAAGTTTCCCACTTGACCACGCGTGTCACATAATCAAGGATGGGCTGTACCTGACCATTACTGTACCTGACTGACCCAACAGCCACAATTGTGGACATTCAGTAAGCAGTGATGCCCTCCATGAGTCATCTTGGCAGACGGCTGCACAATGCAGGACTACATGCACTCAGACCATTACAATGACTGCCCTTAACACCGCATCAGCCTCGCCAAAGACTTCAATGGTGTCGTGTGAGACATGAAGTGAGTCACATAATTTAAAATGAAAGGTTGTTTGCTTTATTTGAAATGCAGTTTGTAAACAGTTTGTTTCCTTGTTTGTTTCCATATACTGTATATGTGGAAAGTAAGCATCCAAATAGCCTTTTTTTTAATTCATTGTTTCTGTGATGTCACAAAAACGTGCAGGCAAACGTTTTTTTAACTGCTTCACCCATCAATCAGTGAGCTTCTGTCTTTACAACACTTACACCTGCAGCGTGTCTATACATCTGAAAACCTGCCTGGTTTCCAGTAGTGGGTGAAGTATACAAGCCATGTGCTTGAGTTAACGTAAAGATACCCAGAGTAAAGTATTCCTCCAGTAAAAGTTCCTCTCTTTAGACCTCCACCTGAGTAAAATTACTTAAGTATGGAGAGTAAAACTGGCATGATTTATTAAGGCTCTAATGTCCTATTATCAGTTCTGGAACAAGACTCCTGATCAACTCATTTTAGAAGACTCTGGTGTCTCTCTCAGGGACTTGTAACAGAAAGTCATTAATTAGTCAGGCACTGATAATTGGAAAGAGCCCGGAACCATGTTCAAAACCAGGTGACGCTCTACTCTGATTGGTGTGCTCACTTCACGCTTCTTTCGTTTTGACATGTTATGTTCTTCTATGCACACATAAGCCAAAAGAAGGAGTGATTTGGCCATAGTGTAGTGGAGTAAACAGTAAAAATGTCCCCCAGAATGGAAATACTTTAGTACAGATACACAAACAACTTGAGTACAATAATAAATTGTATCTACTGAGTCCACCACCGCCAGTTCCCCAAGAGACTGGAGAAGAGTGAGGTGTTATTCATTTCTCAAACCAAAGACAAACGAGGATATAGAAATCCAAGAAAACTTCAAAACAGCTGGTCCAGCAGAAGACTAGTTTTTGTTGTTGACTATGTTGTTGCCACTGAAGCTACAAGCATCAGCACCACTATGAGTAAGTGAGTAAGTTAGCTGCCAGCCAATGGAGTGGAAAGCCAGCATTAGACCCCTGAATTTCCAAGGGGTATTTCACACACTGGTTACAAGTGAACTTCAGAAAAATAAGATCTTAAAACACAAGACAATTGTAGGATATGTGCGTCAGGTGTTCTGCATGCTTCCAGTTATCCCTGCTCAGTTATTTTTCAACTGAACCTGAAAGAAAGTGAGACTCATGTCTTAGTAAGATAGACACATTGCTATGTCATCCATTTTGAGAACATTTACGTTTTTTCTAGCTTCTAAATCCCCGTTTAGACTCATGCAGGATATCCTTGAAAAAGTATGCAATGAAGATGAGGGTAGCTTGACGTTTGTAGATTAAACCATTCAAATTTGATTCATGAATATTTCATGATCGTTTCAAAGAGCTGTTTAACCTCATTTTCTCCTTCTTGCTATTGAGCGATGCACCCAGTGACAATAATTCCTTCAACTGAAACACTAAGCTCTAATCCTTGAGGAAAATACATGGCTGTTCCCCAAAACTTCAAGTGCAATATTTATGGGACTGCCTTATGAGGCCTAGTTAGATTGTCTGGGTCCAAGCACGGCCCTCCAACAAATGCTCTGAGGGGAAGACTGTGCTGGCCAAAATCACCCAAATTTAATTTCAGGTTTGCTGCCCCTTTTTCCCCTTGATTCCTTGGCAGCAGAGCAGGGCTGGCAGAGGGCAGGCGGTGTGGAGAGGGCACAGCGTGATGTGGAGGAGGCATGTGTGATGGGGCCCAGACTGTAAATATTTCATTTGAGTATGAGATGGAAAGTGGAAAAAGGTCTGTCTGCCTTGCTGAGCTATGAGGGAGACGCACTGAGAGGATAGGCAATGTGCAGCATTCAATTAACCCCATACTGCTTTTCTAATTTGGCCCTCATTCTCCAGCATGAGAGAGGACCCTCCTGTACTGCTGGCTCAGGACATCTGCGGACAGACTCCATATCAGTAGCTAAGGGGGGGCATGTTAGTACATTCCTGAGTCAATATATTCAGCTCAAATGAGATCTATTTGCTGTGTACATATGTGAGTATGCATGTATAAATGAAGGTTCTTCATATCCTTGTCAGCCTGTAACAATGATAACATCATTTATATACAGTAGAAGCTTTACACATTAAAATGCAGTTTAGTGAAATGTGCCTATACTAACAGCAACACATGTATAAGAATACATTTAAATAAATAATATAATTATATTTAGGCTACAAACTAGAAATTCAGAAGCATTTCTGACAGTTACAGACCAGTATATACTTTATTAAATACAAATAAATAGAAATAAAAAGCTCAGAAATTAGTTGTGTATTTAAGGTAGTAGTAACTTCAGGCCTTTGCAGATGGCGTTGCATAAGAATGAATGGGCTATAAATATCTGTGGGTGTGTGATGGAATCAATAGATTGAGAAGAGGTGGTGCGGAGAAGTGCATGTTTCATTCAAAATGTGGAAAATGGGTCCAAAGCAGAATGATTGCGAGTGATTGCATTTGGGGCTGGCCATAGTGTGAAGGAAGTAGCTGAATGTGCAGGTGTATGGAAGCATGCAGTCATACATGTCTACGAGTAGTGGCAAAAATCCCAGTCTACAGGAAATTCTCCTCAGAATTATGCTAGGGAAGACATCCATCAAATCTGGCCCAACTGTACAATTCTTGCAGTTGAATGGCTGGACATTTATGTCACCTACATCCAGATACATGTTCCTGTCCATGCTATATCAAATGGCAGATATTCATAGTCACTACAGGTGACTACTTTTTTTTTCTGCTGAGTTTAAACATTGTGTAGAATATTTATTGGTGTATTATTTTAGTTTTGTACACTTTAAGCTCTTAGACCTTAACTTTCTTTCTTTTCTTTTCTTTTACCAAGGTAAAAGGTACGGTAACAAGCTTAGTGAGAGCTTGTTAGGGCTTTGGGTTGTTCACAATATTTAAGAAAGGCCAGATAATGCAATACTAGAATGTTATAAACACTCCTCAAACCTAGTCTCAACAATTAGCAGCCATTAGCTCCTCAAAGCAGTTACATAGCACTCTGAAAATTCAAATAACCGATGCTCATTAAGCAATAGAGGGCTATAAGCAGACAGCAAAGCATGTTTAGGTAGATTCTTCCTCACTGTGGAATTTAATGAAAAGAAATGGCCATTAAAGGGAATGGGTGCTGAAGGTCAAGTTAAGGTCTGCAACACCAAAAAAAATTGTAGGTACTTGTAGGTTTCCTAGAAAGCCAAATCAAAACCCCTGTTTGACATAAGAACCTTATCCAATCTGTAAAACATGACAGTATCATGATTCAGGCCTGTTTTGGGGCGTTCTGGGCTAGGACAGCTTGCCATCATTGATGGAACAATCCATTTTGAATTATACCAGCAAATTCCTAAGGAGAATATCAGGATATCTGTTCATGAGCTGAATGTCAAGGGATCGTGGGACATGCAGCAAGACAACAATCCTGAGCACACAAGCCATTCTAACAAAGAATGATTAAGAATAAAGTTCATGTTCTGGAATGTCCAAGTCCTTACCTTATTCCAATAGACCTTTTGTGAAAGGACTTAAAGCAAGCAGTTCATGGGAGGAAACCCACCAACATAGCAGAGGTAAAGCTGTTTTGTTCAGAAAACATGGTACATTTTCCCTAAAGAAATATACAAAACTAATTAACAGTTAATGGGAATGTTTAGAGGGTCACACCAGATACTGAAAGCACAGGTCACTCACAGAAATGCAATACTGAATGATTTTCCTCAATATTGAAATGGCCTAGTCTAATATGTTTGTCTCATTTGTTTAATTTGGTTCTCTTTATCTACTTTTAGGACATGTGTGAAAATCTGGTGAAGTTTGGGTCTCATTTATGCAGGACTAGAAAAAGGGTTCACAAACATTTAAGCACCACAGAGTCCATCTATTGGGCTTACCACTGCCTGATACGTAAAAGTAATATGTCCTATGATAACTATACAGTAACACAACACACTGGTCAATCAGTTATTATATTCATATGTAAACTGCAGATAGTGATTCCTGTCTTCTGTGCGCATTAACCTAGAAAGGGCATTTTGTTTGCCATGAGCACTATAGCAAAAAGGACTAAATGTATCCATAACATCTGAACATCAATTATCAATTATCTTTTGATTATCTGCTGAAAGCAAAGTGTGTGCAGTGGCACTCTGAGTAAAATCTGTGCACAACACATCATGGCAATCAACAGAACAGCAGATGGGTTAATGTGTCTACCTAAACATACAGTTAGGGGAGCAGGAACCGTTTTCCTCAGTTACTGCATGGAAAACAATGTTATCGCATTTCGCATTTCATTATCTTGAGTTACTCTAAATTAGAAGAGTGACAAATCTGTCCGTTTACAGCAGGAGTTCCCAATCCCAATCTTGGAGACACAGCACATGTTGGTGCTTTGTTTTATCTAGTACTTCTGATTCAACTCAAGTAATAAACAAGCTGCTTCTGCTGTGTAGGGTAAGGAAAACAAAGACATGTGTAGGGCACATAGATGTCACTGCCCCTCAAAACCTCTATATACCTCAAAAGGCATATAGAATGACAACTGGATATTTAAGACTGGATTATCTGGCAGACTGTTTGGTCTGTAAAGAGATTTGAAAAAGCTATATATAAATATACAAGTGTGGTGCCCCTGGCCTTTGAGTGCCCCTGGGCAGTCGCCCAGGTCTTCCATATGGTAGACCCAGCCATGTGCATGAGGTTGCCAGGACTGGGATTGGGTTAAACACAAAAATGACCATTATCTACTATTAAGTCAGGAACATTTGACACTTGTGGTTGCTACTATATGGCAAAGTAACAAATGTCAAGACACCAATTATTTGTCAGCCACAACTGTTGTCTTGTCTGGAGCTAAACTCTCACTGACCCTAAGCTGCAGAAATGGTTTGGCTACAATGACAGTGACAAAACGCTTCCCCACAAAAAGAGCAAGCCTTAACGATGTTCACAACACTAACAGCTTGAACGTCAGTTTTAGAAAATACACTGTTTGTAGAATAGCTGAGTAGGTATTGCTAAGGTTTTGATATTTTGCAAGACTGTAAGGTGAGCTAAAGGTAGGAATGGATAAAATTAGATTTTAGCTCTGAGCAGCTTGGTAAAGACCTGTAGCAATATGATTTTGCACACAAACAGAAGGGCCACAGTTTGCCATAAAGAGAACTTTGAGCAACATAAAGGGTAAACAAATATAGAGAGGAGACAAAGGCACAGCCATGGCCCTCCACCAAACCTTTCTGCTGATGCTTATCTAGCGAGTGCCTCGAGTTCATTAGCTGTAGTGACAGAGGCACTAGTCCATATAAGAATGTGTGAATGTGCACTTACTGCTGGCCTGAGCAGATAGTTTGTGCAAGTCTTCATCCACATATCTGGAAACAAACTACATACTTCTTTACTGATAAAAAAAAACAGTGAAAAACACGGCAAAAATTGCATTATTACTGAAATCTGTAACATATAATTTCACATAAAAATAATAAGAACAGATCTACACTTTTCCTCCACCAGTTTACACATTACTAAGCAATCAATCCTTTTTGTAAACTTAAACATTTAGTTATCAATCTTTATTCAGTGGTGTAAGATTGCAAAACATTTTTTTCCTGGAAAAAGTATCTCCATCTGACGTGTGTCACAATAAGAATGCTTTACTATGGGGCAATAGTTCTGGCATGGTCACAGATTGTTGTATCCATTGCCAGGTAGCTTTTTCTCTTTAGAATGGGTCATAGGTCACAAGTTTATATCCATCATAAACAAAAGATAAGTCTTATATCAGTTCAGCGAGCTCTACGATTTCGGAGTGTCATTGTCCGTAGGCTTCAACACAGAGGCTCTAAAGAACTCAGCTGAGCCATCACCACCAACTGGGAGCACATAGAGAAGAATGGTCACCAAATGCTCTACAGTTAGTTTTGTGTGCCTCTTCAGAAATGTCTCAACCGGCTTAGAAAGGGGCTTCTCAACTCTCAGGCTGAAAGAGAGAAGATGCCAGACCTGTATCACTCCAGCCAGGAATGTTGCTTTCCATCTTTTAGGCCAGACCAAGGCCACCCAGTTAGGCCTAAGTCAAGCCAGGCTCTTTATTTACTGTATTTTCTTTTTCTTTTCTTTTCTTTCTTTCTTTTTTTTGGATAAAAATCTAAATTCATATTGTTGTGTTCTTGCTATCCAGTTACAAATTGAGAATGATGGGTTCGACTTTTCAACTGTTGTTCCTCTTAAAGTTCCTCTTGCTCTATAAAAAAGTTTCCTTGCCACTATCAACCTTGACCTGTTTTTTTGGGGAGTGGACGCAGTTTTTCTGTGAATGCGTGCATATAAACTTGTGATATGATCTCATAACTTATCTTTATCTACAATACAGTCACTTTTACAGTCGCTTGAATGTTGGAGATTATGTTATGTGTTTTTACATCGTTTTTTAAGGCACAACCAGAAAGCTTGTTATACATAGACAATACGCTTTCCAGAAAAGAAAAAAAAAGACAGTGCAGTGAATATCTTGGTTGATGTGTGGAAAATGGGTTTAAACCAATGATTAATGATTGGTTAAAAGGAGTGATTGCATTTGGGCATAGCAAAGACCATAGTGTGAAGGAAGTAGCTGAATTTGCAGGTGCATGGAAGAGTACGGTGATATGGGTCTACCAGCAGTGGCTAAAATTTGTTCCAGGAAAGGCATCCACCTAATCTGGGCCAACTGCACAATTCTTTGATGCACAGGTAGCTGAACACTGATGTTGTCTACATCCAGAGAGTCCGGTTTATGCCATATGTTGAAAAAAAGGTGTCATTCATGTTTGTCGAGGTAGTGCAACCTATTAGTTACTATTAGTTTTAGTCACAGGTGGCAATTTGTTTTGTCCGGTGAATTTACAAAACTGTACTAGGATATAATAGGAGTTTATGATGTTTATAAGGTTGAAATACATGTTCAGAATTCACACAGTAATTGAGTCCTTTTAATTTTGGTTGTACAAGTCCAATTGAACTCCAATATAGATATATATATAACTTTTATGAAAAGTTTCCTTTTGCGGCCAACACAGCGTCATTTGGGCAGCCATTTTTAAAAATTCGGGTTAGCACCCGAATTTTGAAAGTTAATCCTGTTGGATGTGGTTCGTCCTACTTGGTGGTATGCTGACATTACCCTGGATACCGTGGCTCTTGATACATCACAAAGACTTGCTGGCTTGGTCACAGATGCACCAGCAAGACGTGCACCAACAATTGTCCTCTTTTGAACTCTGGTATGTCACCCATAATGTTGTGTGCATTGCAGTATTTTGAGCAGAACTGTGCTCTTACCTGCTAACTGAACCTTCACACTCTGCTCTTACTGGTGCAATGTGCAATTAATGAAGATTGGCCACCAGGCTGGTCCAATTTTGCCATGAGACCTCCCACACTAAAATGACAGGTGTTTCAGTTTCATTGTCCAACCCCTGTATATATATATATTGTATGTTACTCCCATTTTCCTTATAAGGACACTGCTCCTCTATGACACTTTTTCTTTGAGGTTTTAGGTATCATGTTTGAGTCAGGTGATGTTGTGACATATCCATTTAGAAGGGTTATGCTCTTCTTCAGTGTATTCATGAGGCTTAAAATCTTTATGAAGACCCTCAGTGCATGCAGCCACTCCAACCTCAGGCACATTCTCTGAATCTAGCCACTTAATGCTTGCATGAACCAGACAAATTATGTTCCTAATGACCTAAATCTAATGTAATATCATGTTCGTAGCTGAATCGAAGATCGTAGCTGTGCTCCACGACTTTGAGAATAAGATGGCTACTGTTGCCTCCTCTCCCTCCTTGGAGTAGAGTTATGAGCTGCATGATGAGCAGGGGATCATCATTGAGAATGAAAGATTTCTCTGTCTAGAGACTGTTTCAGCTATTTCTCATTGGTGTGTATATAACAAATGCGGTCGTATAGCTTCACCTGTGTGAACTGAGCTTAAGAGACCATCATCAGCTACTGTCTTCCTCAGTTCAGCACTTTACACTCCAGACATAATAACTTGTTGCTGTTTTAAATCTTGATATTCAATAATTATGCAATTATATGAAATTGGTAATGCTGTCCTGTCTGCTGGAATTCATGAAACGCCTTACAGCTCCATTATAAAATATAACATTGGTTACTGAAAGTATCTGTATCACAGTAGTGTACTGTCTGGTGGAACTACATCCTGGGATTGTTAATTATATGCAGACAGAAATTAAACATTCAGTATTACAATAAAACAGCACAATAAGAATGGTATTCTATTCTATTCTATTCTATTCTATTCTATTCTCAGTTGGGTTTCATTTTGCTAAAATCTACCCCTATTCATTTATATTCTACTCCGTTTAATTATTATTGAGTACTTTAGTCTGAGCAGTACTTTAGTCTTAATCCAACTCTATTCTATTCTATTCTATTCTATTCTATTCTATTCTATTCTATTCTATTCTATTCTATTCTGTTCTATTCTATTCTATTCTGTTCTGTTCTCTTTTCTGTTCTACCCCGGATACTCTATTCATTTATATTCTATTCATATTCTGTTCATATTCTATTCATATTCATACTCTATTCTGAGCAACTATGTTAACTCTATATTGTATTGTATTGCATTATATTGTATTGTATTGTATTGACTATTGAATATTGAGTCTGTATTCTATTCTTGTATGAACATTATTTTGTTTTATTTGTTTAGATCGTTATTCCTCCTGAATATAAGTACGTATCGCTCAGTGAGTCCATCTTTACTTGTGTGAATCAGCAAGCAGGAATAAGAAAAGGCTGGCTTTCTATCATTTACTGAAAGTGTTTCTAAATACTATGGCAAATTTTCTCCTCCAACAGTCATTAATTATCCTGTACCAGTTGTTTAGACACATCAGATTTTTATGTTTTAACTTGTAAATAAACTGGGTCCTAGTTTTACAGTGTCACAATACAATAACACAACGAGATTTCAGGTAGTGTCCCAGTGTTGTCCCTTGTAGGCTACTGTGCTGAGATAAGCCATCTTGACAAATGGACCCTCAGTCATTCATTGAGGGGGAAAAACAATGTCACGTGAGCAGGTGCCTTAATCCTTACCCTTAATACTGTCCTTGAAATGCTAATAGGTTCACGCAGAAATGGTGTGTTTTGCCCCCGAGTTGACTCTATCCGGTGTCCAGCGTTTGCGCATGCCCTGATAAAGCTGAATCTAAAACAGATACTACAGATTAAGATATCACAGGACTCCATAGCGTGACTCAGGGATAACCCTCAGACCCCTGGACGAAAAGTCTTCAGATGTATGTCCACTCCGTCATTACAGCAGGCCTACTCGGGGGATTACACTAATACCTTCAAACCGATCTCAAATCACATTAGCTGATATACTTATCCGTACCTTAAAATAGTCCCGTGCCAACAATTCATTTGGCCGTGATGTAGCAGGAGCGCTGGTGGACGTGGGTGTGCATGCAGGTCGAAACAAAGGGCGAGGGTTTTGGACATCACGTTTCTATTTTTGAACACGCGGCCACTGTAAAGCGATCAGCATCACACAACAAGCAACCGGCGCCGAGCGGCTCGCAGCATCCAGCGCGTCATGATCAAAGCTCCCGGCGAAAAGTGAAAAGCGCCGTTCAACCCACTCGAGTCTACGAGGAAGGGGATTCCTGGGGCCAAGGACTCTCTTTATGACACGCGCGGCCGTGCTAGCAACAAGTATGTGACTTCTAGAGGAGAAAAAAGAGCATCTCCTCCTCCAAACCAATAAGAGCGCACGGCCCAGCCCCTCTACGTAGCCCACACCCTTGAGTTTATTTAGTTTCAGCACCAGCGAGCAAAACTCCGCTGCTGAGAGTTATTCTAGCCGGTGCTCCCTCGCGCGCAGAGCTCAGAGATGGAGCTCGCCTTCACCCGTCCGTCAAAGGTGACCACGGCGTCCGCGCAATATTCCAAATAAGACGTGTATTATTTTAAAGATAATTTGGCACCCCTCCACGAACCTGTCTGCGCGTGACGCAGGAGGAGACTACTTAAAGAGGGATTAGCACTGGCAAAGACATTAAATCCAACCCTCCCAGCAGCCAGACACCGCGCGACCTATCAACCTGATCTGAAGATCGAAAATAGGAGGGCTCATATTAATCAGCGCCTCGGACTCCAAGACGAGCAGGAGTGGGATCGGTGCGCTCTCGCGGCGCAGGAGGGGGGAAACGGCTTTGTGATCAATGCGCTTGGCAGATAGGATCGGGCCCTCTGGAGAGTAGAAAAGGGAGATACTACCGTTTTTGGTTTTTCCCGTGGAACTCGTGCGGAGGGCTGTGCGCGCTCTCGTCTCCGGATGAACAGAAATGGGGGAATGGACCATACTAGAGAGGCTCCTGGAGGCTGCTGTCCAGCAGCACTCCACTATGATAGGGAGGTAAGACTGGAATTTATATGTGTGTGAATGTAAACATGTGATTTTAATACTAGATCCCTGTAGAAGAAGTGGAGCACATTAGCTAAGCCTCTTGTACAGGCGTGCGCCAAAACTGGCAATAACGCCCGGTCCTAAAATATATATGCACAATATGTATTGTACAATAATAATAAAGACAGACAAACTGAATATGTCGTATAGCACACGCAAATACATCGTTCATAGAACCCATTGTGTGTGGGTCTTGGGCTTTGGTTTAAATACCCGGGTTTTTAAGCCAGGGAAAGCGCCCGTGCGCGCCAGGCGCTCCGGTTTCAGCACTGGACAGCTCCCTTAAGCTCCATACTGACTCAAACCGCCTTTATTAGACAGATGGCACAAAGGCTGAATACATGTCACTGATGCACTTCTGCTTGCCTCTTTTCTTTCCAGGATCCTACTAACTGTAGTGGTGATCTTCCGGATCCTTATCGTAGCCATAGTTGGAGAGACAGTTTACGATGATGAGCAAACCATGTTCATCTGTAACGCTTTGCAACCGGGCTGTAATCAAGCGTGCTACGACAAGGCTTTCCCCATCTCGCACATCAGGTACTGGGTGTTTCAGATCATAATGGTGTGCACCCCGAGCCTGTGCTTCATCACCTATTCGGTTCACCAGTCGGCGAAGCAGCGGGACAGACGCTACTCCACCGTCTTCCTCACGGTGGACAGCAAGGACCAAGACTCGATGAAGCGCGAGGACAGCAAAAAGATCAAAAACACCATCGTGAACGGAGTACTGCAGAACACGGAGAACTCCACCAAAGAAGCCGAACCCGACTGCCTGGAGGTCAAAGAGATCCCTAACGCGACCATGAGGACTACCAAGTCCAAAATGAGGCGGCAGGAGGGCATCTCGAGGTTTTACATCATCCAGGTGGTATTCAGAAACGCCCTGGAGATCGGTTTCCTGGTGGGCCAGTACTTCTTGTATGGCTTCAACGTGCCCGCGGTATACGAGTGCGACCGCTACCCGTGCATCAAGGAGGTGGAGTGCTACGTGTCCAGACCTACGGAGAAGACGGTCTTCCTCGTCTTCATGTTCGCCGTTAGCGGCTTCTGCGTGGTGCTCAACCTGGCCGAGCTCAACCACTTGGGATGGAGGAAGATCAAAACGGCCGTGAGGGGCGTGCAGGCCCGGAGGAAGTCCATCTACGAGATCAGGAACAAGGACCTGCCCCGCATGAGCGTGCCCAATTTCGGCCGCACTCAGTCCAGTGACTCTGCCTACGTGTAGGTGAGGAGAGCGGGGGAGAGGAAGAACAGCGAGAGAGAGAGAGAGAAAGAGAGGGGGAAATGATCCACAGTTGAAGGGGGGGAAAGTGAGTGCTCCCCGAGAGGGGTCCCAACATCGGCACAGACAGGACCGCATTCGGGTGAGACTTGGCTTTGTTTTTCAGGATGGCTGACGCGCGCTGGCAGGCGATGTCTTTTCTTGCACTGGCGCAACTCTCTCGGCCACCTCACCGAAGCGCAGCCTGTTCACCGGGTCGCGTATTTACTCCACAGTGGGCTGCTCAGTGGTACTTGAACAGAGTAAATACGTTTTGCACTAAAAAGAATAAATAAATATACAAATAAATAAATAAACAAAATGAAAAACAGAACCTAGAACATTAAGTGTCCACTCCAAGCGCCGGACACGCCGGTTATCGGTGTTTTTAACCATTTTCCCCCACCGTTTTTTTTTCTTTCTGGACACCATTCTATTTAGCGATATGTTACGCACAGCGGTCGGAGGGAGAAGCTTTAGTGCAGGTTTATCCAGCCTAGAGGAACATACGGAATAGGCTGTGGATTAAACTACTAGACTAGGAGGATTCAGGTATTACTCAGCTGATCAGGTGATAGGGCACACTTTATTTAAGACTTTGGATTTTCTCTGAAATAGTGAGATAAGGGAAAGTGTACATACGCTCATTCAGGGCCACATTACCTTTGAAAGCACTGTCCTATATGACCTGATGCTCAATAAGACCTGAATTCACACTGTATGATTTCTTGGTTGCCTGTGTTGCACCATTGACCTTAATGTAAGTTTGCATTTCATGGCTATAGTAAACTTGATGTGCCAGCTGATTCTCGGCTGCACATGTCTACAAGATTTCTTTAATTTTAAACAGCAACAACAACAACAACAACAACAACAACATCAACCACGTATACACCAAAGCGCCCACGGCTTTCATTCGTGAAGTGTTGTTTTTCTCTTTTTTGCTTTCATGTCATTTAAGTGCCATACTTGTACATACAGATATATATGTATACATAGAGATCTAAGAAGAATCTATAATAATAATAATAATAACAATAATAATAACGGTGATGATGATGAAGAAGAAGATGTTGATGATGATGATAAGAATTCTATGCGTTATGAAAGAGGATTCTCTTGCTTGGATTGTGCTGAAAAACGCCTCCCAGGTTTGCTTTAACACTGTATTCCTTGTGATTTCAATGCAAAAGATGCAAAAAGGATAGAACTGCATTTTTTCTCCTCTTCTCTTTTAACTTTGCATATGACCGGAATAAAGAGATAAAGTACTGGACTGATTTTTTTTTCTACTCTATATTCACCAGATTCAAGGAGCTCAGTAACGATGGCACAAATAAATCTTTTATAACATAGTAAATCTAATCATGGACATTGAGAACCTGCTCTGGTGCTACAGTACTGTTCCCCTCTCTCCACTGTGTGCAACCCAGGCTCATGACAACAAAAGCTATTTTCGTCAGATTAGGAGTGAAATGGATGCACACTGTCAAAGACAACAACAACAACAACAGAAACAGATCAATGAATAAAATAGAGACTAAAGATGCAGGACTGTTCAGTGGATGTAAGAAAGCTCTCTGTGACCCGGCCAGCGAGCTGTCCCTTTAAGGCCTTGGCTATGAAAGAAAATGTGCTGCATTGACTGTCATGTTTCTGTCACTGGTCTGAGATAATGTACGCTTTATCCATTTATTCCAAACATGGTTCTGAGATATGTGCAAACGTCTTTTTCTAGCATACCTTCATATTTTTCTTTTTTTTCTGTTTTGTTTTTTCATGACTGCTTTTCCTTCTGCAAATTCTAATTCTAGGAAAGAGTTGCATGTTTAAGAGAGACATATTAGGAAGTATCAGGATACGTTAATGGGAAAGATGTCAGATTTATTAATTATATTTGCCTTGGGAGTTGGTCATCCCCCCACCCCCCAACCCCACCCCTCCACACACCCCTCCCTTTCTTTTCCTGCTTCTGTCCATCACTGACCGCAGAAAGGAGTGTCTCTAGCATTTGGGCTTCTGGGGAGGGGTTGCGTGCTCTTCTTCAAGGTCAGGAGAACAGAAAAAACAGCAGAAAAGTGCTGAACACTGTAGTCGCTGCTGTGGACAGCAGGCAGTGGGGACTGACCATCCGAGATGACGCGGGGGCGGCTCACTGCAGCACCTGCCAGGATGACTCTGCAAAGCAGGACTGAAGGCGGAGGAGCCGGAGCCTGTCACATCAATCTTTGGCTCGGAGGGACCTTCACTGTTTCCGAAACTCAATCACAAACCATCCAAAAGGAAGAAAAAAAGTGCAATGTGCCTGCTTTGGCCGGCCGGACGGTGCAATAGCCCCTTGTTTTCTCTCCTCCACTTCTGTCTTATGACCAACATTCCAAGACTGTATTTATCTGGAATCCGTGAGATTCATGCAAGACGTCCATATAAAACTGTGCAGAAAGCCGAAGGACCTCTAAAATATAAGAAAGCACTCTTTGCTGAGTGCCGTAACTTAAAGGAACATCATAGCAGAAAGATTGTGAATGTGTATGGGATCCAAAAGAAAAAAAAAGCTTTAATAAAAAACAAAAACAATAACAAAAACAAAAAAACCAACAACAACAACTCCTCTTCTGAATGTGAAAATATCTGTACATGACTCATGTACTGAAGTCTCTTTCTCTTCTTCTTTCTCTCTTTCTCTCTCTCTCTCTCTCTCTCTCTCTCGCTCTCTCTCTCTCTCTGCAGTATTCATCTATGGCTATACATCTAAAAGCTAGATGTATTGGGTTATGGATGGCATTTATGCATGCTGTGATGCATTTTACATCATGTGTGTTGGGAGGCTTGGTTACCTTTGGTTAAAAATAACATCCTGTGGTACATGTTCTTCTGCACCCGTGAAGAATAAGACCGAATTCTATTCATCAATTTATGAAATGGAGCACAAAGCCGAAAACTTGGCACTGACGGGGGAACGGGGGGCTGTCCCAGCTGTCCCCCACAAACAGGGGTTTCTCCTCAAGTTCTTACTGACATAACATGACACTTACTGGCTCACAATATTGGGTCAGTCAGGTGATATTAAAGGAGACTTCCACTTATATTCCTACAGTTTCTGCATAATTTCATTTCATTTTATTACATTGTTGAAATGTAAACACTGTCACTCGGAGAGGGTTAATGTAAAATGGCTGTTAGAGGAATGAAGAAAAACCATATCGACTCGTTTTTATTTTACAGTGGTGATGATGGGAACCAGGGACTGCAGACCAAGAAGTCTACAACTCAAATCTAGTCATTTCATTTACAATCCAGAACGACAAGTGAAGCTACACATGTTCTCTGAGATTCTGCAGGCTTGTGCAATTGTAAAAGTAATGTTCCATTAGGTATCATGTTTGCCTTAATTCTCTGGGTGAATGTTTGTAGAACAATGCATTTTAGGCCAAAAACCTTTCATAGAATTTATACAATTGCCAAAAAACAATATCTCAGGCATCAGACAGCACATTCAGAACCATTTCAGGTCAGGCCAGGTCATTTGGGAAGCGTCTGTTTCCTATCATCACCACCCCTGTGAGTGGTTCTGATTATTGTTTCCCATCAAGCCACTCTCACTTTCTTCAACAAAATAGCTATGCAGAAATATGGTGAAACAAAAGGGTGGAATTCCCCTTATAGACAGATATGCTGTCACTTTTAGAATAGACACCAAGTCCTCAGGAATTCCACCAACTTCAGCTGAAATTTGAGGTGCCTGAAAAGATACAAGGGACAATTTAAACTGGTTCATTGATTACAGACACTGGTCGCATGTTAAGAGATCATCAATAGAAAGCTGGATCTAATAATACCACGTCTAGCAGGTGCTGTGGGAGTTTTCCATTTTGATCTAAAGGGCCTTGCACGCGGGAAAAAAAGCACTGGAATACGTCAAACTGTCCCTTTTCTAACCAACCAAGCCTCCGGTCCTTTACATTTTTAACCGAGTGTAGCTACATCTGTATAAATGTAAAGTGAATGAATTTAAGTTGATGCAGTGCAGTGAATTAAATCCGATTTCTCACACAGGAGAACATGCATACGAGCGCTGATGTGTCGTTTCCTTAACTGTGTTCTTCTCTTCATGTACAAAAAGGTTTATTTTCCTACGGAGACTACAGTGTCCTTAAAGGGGGGGTGAAACTCTGCAATGCACCAAAAACGTACGCTGTAGTACCACTTCATCAGTAGCCTCACCCTTATGCTAAACGTCTTTACATCTGGATATTTGGTTTATTTCTTTATTATTATTATATTGCTATTCATTCTCTTTTCATTTTAAAAGATAAAAATGAATTATTTTATGGTTTGAAATTATAGTTCACAGCAGCCTAACTACAGAGAATTCAAGGCTAAAATACAGACACAACAGATTTAATTTAATTCGTATAATAATTAATAAATAATAAATGCAAAGCACAGATTTTTACATTCACATTTTCATACATGGCAATACATTTCCTAGCACTGAATTATTAATACATACACATATAGAGTTTTTTTAATCAGAAATTTTGAAATGTAGTTATTTTATAACTTATTTGATCTATTATCCATAAAACAATCATGTACTGTATCTTTGAATACTGTTAAACCAAACCTCAGATTGTGTATTAAGGCATATATCTAGAACCGAACTGATTAAGAATTAAATATAAAGAGTTATGTGTACATTAAGTGCAGTCTTCCATTAAATATTTATAAAATAATAAAAGATAAATTAATATTTCACCATGGTAGATTAATTATGATGCAAATTCATTATGACATTTTTCATTATGACAATTTTTTTCCATTGAATTTTTTTTATATTATATTGAAAAAATGTTATGTGACCACTTACTATCCAATCATGAAATATTATAGCAAAAATAATAAATGATACAGATGTTTAATGTATTTTTCAATCAATACATCAGTTGTAATAGACTAATAAATGATTTCCAATATTGTAATGTCTGTAATATGTTTGTGAGATTAGAACTACTATTTATTGATGTTCTGATGTACTGTCATCTTTCTGACACTTACTGTACCATCAGAAAACTGTTTCATGTCATGAATGCACTTCCACTATTTATTCCATTTTCATTAATTGGCCAGTTATGGGCTCCTTTTAAAAGACAAGAGGATTTCTGCTCTGACTAGAAAATAGAACAAAGATATGCAGCCTTTATTACTTATTACTTTCTACTGCAGTGTTATGCAGTGATTTATTGCTGCTTCTGCTTTTGGAAAATGATAAATCCACAAGAGAAGGAAAAAACATTTTTTCATTACTTTACAACATTATTTTTAATGTGAGTTGATGTAGCCAGTAAGTGATTTTGGGCTGTTTCCTTTGGCCTATTCATCCTGACATTAATCCACATTGTAAAGGACACCAGACACTTTCACAGGTTGTCAAAAAATGAAAAACATTAAAAACGGAGATACAAGGTTTCGTTCCAGCAGCAGCAAAACAGAGTACATTTGCTCAAAACTCAACACCAGAAGAACCAGCTGTTCCATTACTCATAGCTTTGCTATAGAAGTGCTGCATAAACAGTAGCAATGGCAATAATACATAATTCAAACTTTGAATCACAGCATTATTAAAACATGCATACTCTCGAAAGTTACCGTTAAGTGACAGCATTACAAACATGTGACTGCAGAACATTGTTTTGATTTTAAATCAGTAACTTCATAATTAAATAAACGTGCCTGTGCATCGCATCGCAATGTAACTGAATATAAGATTCATGTTGTTTCATGCGCTCTGTCCTAAAACCACCTCCCTTATTTCCCCTCACTTTACAACTCAGTCAAGGCAGGCATGCTCAGAGCTTTCATTCTGCCTCTGCAGAGATTATAGCATGAAAGAATGCAAACACCCTGAGCTGCTCATTGTGATCTATTGCGTCACAAGCTATAAAATGAGTATGTGTGCTATGCAGTCACTCCATAGGCACTGCGCTAGTGACAATAAGAAATCCCTTCCTCTGCTCTTCCTGGGTCCCCACATGGATCACAGGGAATCATGGTCATCTCGGTAAATTTGTCCTCATTATCAGCTAAACTGTCCATGAATCATAAATTCTGTGTTTTACTGGAGATGGAAGTTCATCTAAGGTGCCGTATGTCTTGAATTGCCGCCAGTGTCATCTCAGTACACCTAATCTGTCCACACACACCAGGATGGTGGGATTTAGATGATTTTTGACTGTCAATCTGTATTAGAAATGAGAGAGGTGTGAGCAGATTAATTTTGGGGAGTAAATTTAATATCACCTCACCGGATTATGGAAATTCATAGAGTAAGATTATATTTATTACTGAAGCAACACTGAATCCTCTCTGGGGTGAACCAAAATCAAAACAATCATCCCCCCATAATGCCATAATGATGATTATGCTGATTAAAGACAGTATCAGGTGAGACTCCTACATGCGAGGATAAATAAATAATACTGTTGTTTACTCTCTGAAACGATTCAGGGTGGCCTGTAATTCTGCTGGGCTGAGGACACAGCCAAAATTCCTGGCTTCTATAATCCATCACCAAATCTCCTTTTGGTTTGACAGGTTTTCATCTCTATGATGTGATGAAGGAGAAAGCAATGTCACAAGAGAGTTATCCCAATTTCTTTAGTGCCAACAGCTGCCAACGTTCAGTAACCTGTTTTCAGTGAAATGAAACAGAAACAATAGAAAGTTTGAAACATACAAATATTATTTCTGACTCAGAAGCAAGACTTTTACAAGCATATATCAGCACTGTCCAACAAAAAGCAACTAGCTCTATTGTTTGCAGTTTGAAGTTTCCTGCGTAATTTGGTCTCAGCCGCTGTCTTTTTATGTTACATTTTTGTATTTTGATTTTTTAAATAAAATTATTTTAGTTTTTACCTTTTATCAAAATGGTAACCGTGTACTGTACATTTGTATAGTATACATTTTAATATAAAGACTTTCTTTTATAAATATTTATAAAAGAAAAAGATAAAGAAAATGATTTCAGTGAGTGCTATACAGATTTATGCTAAATGTACTGTGCATTACATGATTTTTTTTATTGCACATTATGCTGAAAATATGTTATGAGTTATACATATTTTAATGAGTGTTGTAACAGCAATACAATAATTTGCATTATTCTAATGTCTGTAATATGTTCATGAAATACAGCTAATAACGTTCAACATACTGTTATCTTTACCACTTACTGTTCTGCAGTTTTCTTTGACATTGTGTGAAAATTTCATGATAAATATACCAAACTGCATTAAATCAAACATCTTTACATTAACTTACATCGAAAGCAAAGGATGTTTTCATTGTCTTCTGTAAAGTTACCATTTTGGAGATACTTGTATTTCTTTGGGCTGAATTAAAAAAATCTAGTAATGCTGCTATCGTGTTTATTAGCATAGCACAAAAGGGGTTGGGGAAAAGCCTACATTGATATCCAACCAGGAGTTGTTTCTTCTTATTTGTGCCTCTGGTGTTTTGGTTTAATAACACTCTTGAAAAGATGGTTCTTTATAGGTCCTTTTGCAAAAACAATCACTGTAAGACTATAAAACCATTTTTAAGACTGTAAATGTTCTTCAGGTTGATGGTGAATGTGTAGAATATATATAGCACCAAGAACATCCTTCTATTGTAACGACAGAAGAACCCTTTTTGGCACTCCTTTAAAAAGACCTCTTTAAGGGTGTAGAAGTCAGCAGGTATGTATTATGTGTTGGTTGACATGACACTGGTTGGTTTTGGTCAGAGTTTAACAAATGACTAACTACAGATATTTCTGAATCTCTGAAAGTGACCTCTTTGCTTCTATACATTTGGCCTGTATACATCATAAGTGAGAGATGTAGCTACATACTGCAAACAGAGAGACTTGTGTTATTGAGATGTTACACTGCTAACTAATGTCCTAATGTCGAGCAGGCAGCCCCCAATTAGACTGCCTGAGATCAAGACCCTGACGAAATGAATTTAAATCAATTACTTCCTTTGATGCCATCTGTAATTTGTTGCTTGCCTGTGCAACCACCCCTTCCCCCACCATCTCTCTCTCCCTCTCGTTCTCTCCCTCTCTCGCCCTCTCTCTCCCTCTCTCTCTGTTATCCCAGCTGGCAGGTGGGGCGGACACCCCTGGCTGGCTAACCAATTGTTCTTGATAAATGTATACGCTACGCACCATTTGGCAGCCAATAAAAATCGCTGGACGACAAGCCTTAATCAGCAACAAAGGTGCTCCCTGTCCGCAAGGATTAGGGCCAACCCAGCAGAATGAGGGAGAGAGAGAGAGAGAGCAAGAGAGAGAGAGAGAGCAAGAGGGAGAGGGAGAGGGAGAGCGAGAGAGAGAGAGAGAGAGAGAGAGAGAGAGAGAGAGAGAGAGAGAGAGAGAGAGAGAGAGAGAGAAGAAGAAAAGCACACCAGAGAGATGTAATTATCCACTACCACAGTTCTGGTAGACCAAGCAAAGTTGCAGTACAAACAACAGTAAAAAACTGCAAAAGGGATCCAGTGCAAGCAGCCCACCGCAGACTGCACCCACAACCATTTCTTGATTGATGTGGTCTGCACACAGTCCCCCAGTGGAGCTTGTCTAGATTGATTTTGATTTGATTTTTCATTTTTTACTCCAAATACGATGCTGTTTTTTTTCCATGTGCTATTTTGAACAAGAGAACCCCTCTCCATCACTTGGCCTCGACTTGTGTGCAGCTTTTTTCAGTGTGAGGGACTCCAGCTCGATTCTTGTGAAGCTCACTGATTAGATCACACTTCACAGATGGGGCTTTTGGGTTTTGATTGCTGACATATTCTCACTGTGCTGTAAATAAAGGCATCCATGTGTTTTTGGTTCACTGATGCAAATGAGAAACACAAACAAACAGGTTAAGTTTATCAGGGTTTTGTCCTTAGTGCACCTTTTATATCCATTTACTATTATTTCTTATGTACAATTTCTCTACAAAGCCAAAGAAAATATGGCAATATTAGAGAGTACACAAGAGAAAATGTGCTGACATCTAAAAATACCTATATCTGCTGTAAGTATGAAGTTTAAAACAACCAGAGCTGTAGTGAATCTGCCTGGGAAAACATGCATGTTTATTTCGCCCCCCATACACACACGTACATTTTCCCCTCTAACAGTGTGTAGAGAGATTCATTACAGCTTTGGCTGTTTTTACAGCAGTTATGGGTATTTTTTAGAAGTCATTACAGCTCTGGTTGGTTTTACATATTTCCAGTTTGAGATGTGTAAATGATAGGTACTACTCTGGGCTCACCAACTGTCCAAAAAACCATCTTTACCAAGGTGCCAATAATTATGGCATTAAATCAAACATTTTTACATTAACTTACATTGAAAGCAAATGATGTTTTCATCCTCTTCTGTAAAGTTACCATTTTGGAGATACTTGTATTTCTTTGGACTGAATTAAAGAATCTAGTAATGTATATAATAATATGTATATAATATAAACATATTTAATATCTATATTCTATACTTCACTTGTTCACTTGTTTTCAGTTAGAAAATCAACAAAACATGTCATTTTAATAGGAACACCTGAACATCTGCATCCTTCATTACAGCTCTGGTTGGTTTTACATATTTCCAGTTTGAAATTGCAAATGATAGGTATTACTCAGTTCACCAACTGTCCTACAACATCTTTATCGAGGGTGCCAATAATTATGGAACAAAATGCATTAAATGGTTCTTTAAACTTTTGAAAGGTTCATACCTCATTTAAAAAATCCCTTCTATCCCTCCCACTGAGAGGATTTTAGTACAGATGAACTGATACCACTATTTCTCTATTGATACCTATGGTGATACCTGAGTGTACCGAGCACCAATATTGATAAAAACAGAGCAGCACAGAGCTGCTGTGTACACAGGTCTCATTAGCATGACCGCCCCCCCAAAAATTCTACAGTTACAAAATATGCCAAGATCATTTATACTATTGCTGGCCATCCCACACCCTACGTGTTGTTAAGCTTTTCTACTAGCACACATGCATGCTTCATTGTGTCAGTCACAGGTATGGATATCTCCATCGCCAGTACCAGTATTGCAATTTATGTGCCAGTAAAATTCTCATTTTTAGACTACTAAAAATAGTATTTCATATTAGTAGTGTGTTTTGTATTTCTGTATGGTGTATATATACAATTATTCCCAGAATCTTCTAGTTTACATTGCGTATAAAATAGAAAGCTTTACACAAAACTTATGCAACACAAATAAATTCATACAACTGCCTTAAGCAACAGTATGTAACCTATAGGTCAATGTACAGTACAATGTGCAGGGTAGTAATGTACATCTTCAGAAATCCCGGCTCTACAACCAAACACTACAGTATATCAACCATAGAAAGAATCAGAGGAGGAACATTTCTGATGCAAAACATTAAGCTGTATTTCCACATGTTCCTGCGAGGCATCGTTAAAACACTTCAGCAGCTTAGTTAAAGGACATGAATTTGTGGCTTCACACCATAAACTCAGCCTGCCAGAAGATGCCTTAACACCGTAAGCCTCTTGAAATTTGCCTACAACGATCAAAAAACAGCTCCAAATTAATCCACCTAAGCATGCTAATATCTAAGTGTGGTCTAAAGGGGGATTACGTCTTCACACATTTTGGCAGCAGGCATGTGTTTGATGCACGAACAAGGTAAAAAGAGAAACAGGTGTTGAATACTAACACATTTAAACACTACTGGGAATAATATTTGTTTAATGGAAACCGGGCAACATTCAAAATCATTCTGAGTTGCCATTTAGATTAGCACCTGCTGCAAACTGTTGCTCCCATAGCTAAAGTTCATATATCCGACTAACAGTATCTTTGTAGGAGTCCAGAAATATTCCTGCATTAGGTTTTAGGTAATGAAACCTGATTTTATTCCAATCTTTCTGGATTATATTATTTTTCATAGATATATAGAGCAGTTTGGTATTTTCAAATCAGTGGCTACCAGTGTTGAGAATTCAGCATCAAAAAGTTCAGTAGTGTGAGTGAAGACATTGGGAGGGCAGGAGGCCAAAATGACCAGGTGGATGCTGATGCTGAGGAATCCTTTGAGCATTAGCCTAATGGAACTCTGGGATGCACATGCCACTTGCCAGCAGATGGACAGTACCTGCTGAATGGACACTTACTTCTTCTATAACCGGATTTATAGTCACTGGGCCCCAACAATCAAACAACCAAATTGCAGTTTAAATATTAATAAACCAGAGACAACCTACAAGAGCCATGTGTCAATAAATCGGTACCAGGAAAGAATAATAGTAAGGAATACTGCATAATGCATTACATTTCGCAATGCATAGATTTCACACCATGCCTTTCATCTATTACATTTAAAGTCGTTGTCAGTTTAACAGTCAGGTCTTGATGATTTAGAGGAAGTATATTCAGTACTGATTATGTCAGTGACTGTTTGTCCTGTAATAATGGAGCACAAAGAGAGCATGGCACACTAACACTGAGATGAGGGCACTCAGATTGAGGCTGGTCTGGGAATTCTCTCGTGCTGAATGTGTCCCAACTGGATGCAAGCTGGTCTCTCTCCAAAGACGGCTTTGCAGTCACATGACTGGCAGGAACAGCTGCGGAGCTAGTGGTGCCAGAGCAGAATGAGGGATGTCCTCTGCAGCGCAGTAGAACTGTGTGGGCAGAGGTGTGAGGTCATGCCTGTGTGTGCTGATGGTAGGGTGCTTAGTGTGCATGTGTGTGTTTTAGTTATTAGTGAAGTGTTTGGATCAGCCATGTAAAAAATTAACTGCACATAAAAAATAAATCCTAATATTCATTTATATGAATCATTCTACTAAATTATTAGTTCAAACTGTGATCCCTCAGTAAAAACTAAACCTGGCTACATGATGAGCAGTTAGATTCCATTTAAGTGAATGCTTCTCAAAGTCTGAAAATCAGTAAACATGAAGAATGAACTGCTCAAAGCAGGGTCTGCTCAGGGAGAACTAAAATTACTTAATTAATAAAAGAACTATAAAAGTTTTTGATGCTGAAAAATATAAAATTATATTTTTGATTAAAAAAAACATAGTTAGAGGGTAATAATATATATATAGGGTAAAAAAATATAGGGTAATTCGAAGCAACAGGATTTTAGTCTGAAGCCCTAGTCATTCAAATGTCTGAAGTTAGTTCTCAAAAATTTAGTAGAATGTTCCATATATATTCAGTCTGTTGAGTAGACTACTTTAACATCCAAAGTAAAAACCCATGTGAAGAGCAACTTACAATTTAATCATGTAGGTAATTATGTAGTCTTGACCAAAGTCTCCTATTTGTATCTAGTGGTGTGCTTGACAAGACAAGGAATCAGCCCCAGTCTCCTGCAATACTGTATCTCCTGAAAAGTTACTCTTTTGGAAAAACAAGGTTTTGTTTCAGCAGTAATATGTTCATTCATATTTGTTAAATATACATTTCAGTAGTTTGGACAATAATAATAACGAAACAAACCACATGTTCCCAACTCTCCTCTTTTCTTTAGGTTTATGAACCACTCCTCAGTCCTAAACAGTAACAAGTACTTTATGTCCTACTGGGTCATTACTGGAGATGGACTGCCCATGCTTTATGTGACTAACCATGAGATATGATTACAGTCTGCCATGACTGCATAATTAAAGTCCAAGGACTTTGTGGACACACAAGGTCAATCAATGCACGGTACTGATGAACAGGACCAAGAACCTTTGAACCCAAATGCAACTGTCCTCTCAACCTAGCCATATGCCCACAAAACAGCACCTGCATCCAATCAGGACTGAAGAAAAATAAATAATGCTATAAGGCTTCTTCCGTCCTGCAGTAAGCACTTGATATGGTATTGAAACATGGAGTGGCCCATGGGACAGAATAAGGCTTCCCATAATCTCTTCCTCGTGTATTGAATTCCATTTTAGCGCATGATTCATGTGCCGTCGGCCCTCTCGTCCCCATCACGCAGCCTCGACTCAATTTATGCGGGAGGCATTTGTGTGGAAGGGCTATCAATCGTCCCCACCCAAAGAGTGCTACAGCACCACTGCATTCTACTACTCTGCAGCAGTTGTGCTGTACAGTAATGCTGGCTAGCCTCTGATTGCCCTGGCCAGGCCCCTTTTAATTATGCTTTTTGTTCACACAGAGATTAATCCTGCACAGTGTTCCCCTGAGGGACTGTTACACATCTGTGGTAGCCTGCACCAACACTGCAAAGGGCTTTCAGGATTTCAGTGTTCTTTCCCCTCATCTCCTTCTCCAACTTTAACATCCTCAAACATCAATGGTGTGAATAAATCAACAAACAAGCATTTTTGTCTTGTCAGTCATGCATCACCATGTATAAGTAACAAAATGCATGCTTTCACAATGCTATGAATATTGACGTAATCGACGTAACATAACTGTGATGTTTATTTCAAATACCATGAGAGACTGGGGCAACCGGGAAATAAAGCATCAGAGTTCAATAAAGAAAAACAGAGAGAGAGAGAGAAAGAGAGAGAGAGAGAGAGAAGAGAAAATAAGGAGGGGTGGGAGAGAATGAGAGACAGACAATTATATGTCAATTCATATGACATTTCTATTTCTATCTACAGTGTGGTGCGTGCATGTGTGTGTGGGGGTGTGTGTGTGTGTGTGTGTGTGTAATGTCTGGTATTTGGTATGCATGAGCCAGAGAGTCAGAGAGAGTGAGTGAGTGAATGAGAGAGAAAGACAAACAGAGAGAGTCAGACAGAGAGAGATAGAATCAGCATAAGAGAGAGAGAGTGACAGAAAATGAGGGAACCAGAATGACATGGAAGTTGGGGTGGGGTAAGGAAGGATGAGAGATGTTGAGAGAAAAAGAGAGAATATAATATCAACATACAGCCTTATTTGCATGTGATATGTCAGTTATATGTCAATTCGATGCACTACGTATGTATATACACTCATCAGCGAAAAGATAGTGGCAATTTGAGCAGTTGAAATAGATTAAGAGGAGTTGAATTGTAGCACTCCATAAGGGCCATACTGGTCATTCAGATACTACCGCAGCACACTGTTGGTGGCAATGGAGAGAAGAAGGCATGCACTTGTGACATGTAGGATCAGGGAGACCAACAAGAATCACAGAGAGAAAGAGTATACAGTGACAAAGTGATCAGTGAAATAGTAAAGCTTTAGGGAAGGTAGGATCATGTACATGTGGGTTGCTCCAGAATGTTATGCTCATGCCAGACATGAGCTCATCTTTGCCATCTACATATTCAGAAGTGACCTCATCTGTGGAGGATTACAAAATGGCCTACATTCATACACCGACTTGCAAGGAGAAGCAACAAGATGCTCCTCGTGGTTGATAAGCCATGAAATGTTTGCTGCAGGGAAGAAAGACGAAACACACAAACCGTAAAAGCCTGGCTGATGTTCAAATACATAATTTAAAGTATCCAACAAAGTGCCAGATCCGGTCTGATAGAGTGAAAAAAAAGTCTAGCCTGAGAAGACCCAGGCTAGTACATGCACGCTTACTCATGCAATTTTAAACGCCCGCAAAATGAACAGTTTAACTATTTCTGCCTTTAAATGTGGTACACATTCACCTCAAGTTTCAGGTTTATTTGTCATTTGAACAACATGTCAGGACATTTATGCACTGAATTGCTTGTGGTGAGGCTCAGGTTAATACTGTACAGCAGGACAACATTATATACATACAGGGGTTGGACAATGAAACTGGTTTTAGACCACAATCATTTATTAGTATGGTGTAGGGCCTCCTTTTGCGGCCAATACAGCGTCAGTTTGTCTTGGGAATGACATATACTGCGTCCTGCACAGTGGTCAGAGGGATTTTAAGCCATTCTTCTTGCAGGATAGTGGCCAGGTCACTACGTGATGCTGGTGGAGGTTCGTCCTTCTTGGTGGTATGCTGACATTACCCTGGATACCGTGGCTCTTGATACATCACAAAGACTTGCTGTCTTGGTCACGGATGCGCCAGCAAGACGTGCACCAACAATCTGTCCTCTTTTGAACTCTGGTATGTCACCCATAATGTTGTGTGCATTGCAGTACTTTGAGCAGAACTGTGCTCTTACCTGCTAACTGAACCTTCACACTCTGCTCTTACTGGTGCAATGTGCAATTAATGAAGATTGGCCACCAGGCTGGTCCAATTTAGCCATGAGACCTCCCACACTAAAATGACAGGTGTTTCAGTTTCATTGTCCAACACCTGTACTACCTAAACATTAAAATAAATAAAGAAATATAAGAGATTAATTACATCAATACAAAATATGGAACATACAAGGACAGGAGTATATGTATATGTCTGCTGTTTAAAGTGACTCAGTGATATTGTCCATAGTGGTGATATGTTAAGAGTATTGATAATAATAAATTGTCCAAGTGCAGTGGTATTGGTGGTGTTGGTGGTGTTGGTGGTATTGGTGCTGTTGGTGGTGTTGGTGGTATTGGTGGTGTTGGTGAAAGGCTCACAGCTTGTTTAGGAAGCTGATGGCTTGTGGGTAAAATCTGTTTATTAGCCGGTTTATTCAGGTCTGGAAGCTGCGGTACCTCCTGCCTGATGGCAGTAGGGTGAACAGGCCGTGTGCTGGGTGGCTACAGTCCAACCGGATCTTTTGGATTTTCCTCAGGCAGCGGGACTGGTAGATGTCCTGCAAGTCTGTAGGCTTACTGCCTATGATGGATTCCGCTGTCCTAACCACTCTCTTCAGGGCCTTGTGGTCGTTGGCAGTACAGCTGCCATACCAGACAGTGATGCAATATTGCTGTGAGGATGCTCTCTATGGTGCATCTGTAGAAGTTGGTGAGGATGTCAGGAGGCAGAGCAAACTTCCTCTCACCTCACCTCACCTCTCCTGATCTCAGTTTAGTTTACATGCTAGTTAACTTAATAATGTTGAGCATGTTCACTCATACTCAACAGCACATCTGCTAGAATAGTTTGCAAGACCTAACCGCACACACTCCTATGTCATATTATTATAACACACCATGTTGCCCCCACACTGTGCTCCTGGAGCCTGCTCTTCATCTGACTCATGGCATGTGTATCTGGCTGTCTGCTAGCCTGCTTATGCCCCTTCTTGTCCACACAGCACAAGAGCTGTGGGAAATTCCTGCCACAGAGCTGACTGCTCACTGTCAACTTTCCCCCACATCATCACATTCAGAGTCAAAACCCAAAAGCCTGCGCCACAGCGCTGGGACTCCCATCCGCACATCCGCAGATTCACCTCACAAGCCCTTCACTGGGTATCAGTACAGGAATGTGAAAGTGAAGGAAAACCAAACCTAAAGCAGAGAGAGTGAGATAAGACTTGGATATGTCCAGAGAGAAAATCCATATTTGTGGCCTTCAAAAGTCAGGAATCAATGTATTTTTCAATAACATAATAATGGCTAGCCCTGTGCAACATCACAGACTTCTGAAATGACTAAGAACTATAACTAAGAAGCACAGGTCAACATCTCATCTTATATCCAAACTGCTCTAAACCCTGCAGAAACATCTCAAAATCCATTCAGTCCATCAAAACATCAACTCGGGTGTTCTTACACATGAATACATAATCAGTCAGACCACATCTCAGAAACACTAAAAAGGTGCCATTTTATAACTACACGTAGTAGTGAAGAGTTATTTGCTCTGTACAGATTTTCTTCCAACTAAAACTTTGCTTTACAATGTTTTACTGAAGCATTTGCAGTCTGAACTACAGAAAGTAGTATAATAGTATAGGAGTATAGTTTTCAGTAGTATAGTTTTCAAATATATTTGCAGTCTGAACTACAGAAAGTAGTATAGCAGTATAGCAGTATAGTTTTCAGTAGTATAGTTTTCATATATACATGTTTTTGCAGTCTGAACTACAGAAAGCTGTATAGTAGTATAGTTTTGTTAGAGGCTGAGACTACATGGGAAAGAAATTTGAAACTGTCCATCGTTTTGTTGTATCAGCTGTTTATACCTCCACTAACATGAATAACAACTGTGATTTGATTTAGCATGGATGACGGTGAATTGTGCAATTAGGCCAGATTTCATGGATGCCTATCTGAGAACAACTCTGAGGACAATTTCCTGTAGACTGGGATTTTTGTCACTGCTTATAGACAGCTTTATATCTGCTTTGTGACACTCTTCCACACATCGAATGAGACATTTGGACTATTTCATTTGGTCTGTTGATCATGAAATGATCCAAACTGTTGACTTCCTCTGACACACACTTCATTTCTGTTCAGACCCTCATGGGAACGATCGTGGTCTGCGGATTGTTGCTGTCTTGTCATTGCAATACCAGAATTCTCTATGCTGGAACCATGGGTTGTGTGCAGGATTCTAGCAATAACGTTCAGAAAACGTGTTTGCTGCCGCCCTGCATATCACCCATTTTAACAGGAGCAGGTGTGAAAACAGGCTGTAAAGCTATTTACTACCTAACAGCTGCTCGTGCCTCTTAAACACCTTGCAAATCAGCAGCTACAGAAGACGAACCCTAAGCACTCGCTCTTTTTTAACACTTCCCTGACTGACACATATGAGCGGCATAAACAGTGTCATTTCTCCTCCATGCTCAAACTCTCACTTGCTGTCTTCAGTGACTAATGGTCAATCATGTGCTGTATGTTGTACGTTTCACAGTACTGATGAACATCTGGCCAAGACAACATGGACTGCTGACATGAAAGAGTAGAGAAAGGTTATGCGGGAGTTTTTAGCTATATGGAAGCAGCTACGGATTGCAGTCGACAGTCTGATTCGACAGGAGATGGATATGGCTGGGGCATGCACAAGAATTTTATTCTATAGAAATGTCCATTAGCTGACTCCACAGAGCTGACAGTATGCCGGCATAAGGCAACAATGAAATGCAGGACGACCTGCAAACGAAAGGTAGTGTATCCTTTTCATCATATCTCACCAGCAGCCTCACCATGTCTCTCCAATTTGCTCTTCATCAAAAGCGAGTTCAGCTGTCGACTGTGTCTTTTTGCAGAAAATGTCTGACAGTAATATGGCTAGCACGCCTGCAGAGACTCCAGCGCACCTATTGAGTTAATTTGCAAAATCAACAGCGAATCAGACTACTAGTCTGTCTTTTTGTTGTTGGTGGTTGGTAGACTCTGTGGTCATAGCATGGTGCCACAGCATTAATGAAGCCTGGTTGAGCGATTGATGGGCACAGATGCCTAGAAGTAAAGAAAAGGACAGCATAGATATTAACATGAATTTCTCATGTATGGTTTGGTGTTTAACCCTGCTCCTAAAGGCAACTACACTATCCATCCGACAGTTTGTAGACACCTCTGTAGATGTCCTCTGAAAGTTCCCTCTTTGCTGCAATAAAAGCCTCTACTTTTCTGGGAAGGTTTTACATTTGATGTTGGAATATTGCTGTGAGGATTTGTTTACAATTGTAGTTTCTTTTCTTGCTTGCACAGAAGGGTAGGAGCCTGAAGGCTGGAGATGTTGGAGTAGTTTATTTCAAGGCGATCGCAGTTCACTCACATCTCTCGTCCAAAGACAGGCCAGTCTAGTCCAGTCTGAACTCACCCCAACTCAGTCTAACTCAGACCCTTGTTACACAGGTTTTATACACTGTGGCCCCACCCCCTTAAGATTCAAAGATGATGTGTCATCTGTCCTTATTTAATGTCAACAGATGGTCAGTTGTCCTTCAAGTGGTGTTAAATCTATGACCTGTAGAACCCTGATAGCAACATTCTCTTAGGGGCTCCGTTCTGTTCTGATGATGCATCTGTTTCTCACATGGTAAACATATACACACTTGTATACATACACACTTCTACACAAAACACACTTGCATATAAAACACTGATAGTGTGATCAGGTACCGGTGTTGGATATTTAGGTCTGGACTGTTGGAACTCAAAAAGCATTAGATAGAGCTTGATTTACATAGTACATTTTCAAACTTCCACTAATACAGGCTTATTTTTAAACATTTTTTATAGTGCTGATTTTGCGTACTCATGATCTCTCATTGATTGGGCCACTTGGACAGCTTTCACCACTTGAGAATTGGACCATGACAAAGTATGCATGGATCTCTACATGGATGTTTACAACTAGAAGGTTCATCCAGTTTAGGCCACCTAGTAGCCGCTATATTTTGTGGAGCAGAGCCCTGCTAAACAATGCATTCATAAAGCTTTTCTTATGAACTTTTGACCCTTCTTGCACTGCAGCAGCACTATGCTGTAAGCAAAATTTTGTGGAAGCTGAATCTGCCCAAGCCAAAGATTATAACAGATGAAAATAGGATCATATTTCTATTGCACTCTGCAGGCCGTAGCTGGCTCTTTCCATCAGCAGTTTGTTTGCTCTGCTGTACTCATCTTCTCACTAAATCCCTCTACAAGTATGGAGACGGGCATTTGTACACCCAGCTCTAGGCATGCTGGGATGGAGAGGATTCCTCTGACAGTCTTGATAATGCAGCTGTACTTGCATGATCTCAAGATTCAAGGTCACTCAGTAGTTTTGTGTTGCTATACTCTTAAAGTGTAAATAGTTAGATACATATGTAATTAGTGATTGCACCTTGTCAAGCAATGATTTGTATTCTTCTTCTTCTTCTCCTTTGTCAGCCAACTTGTCTAGCAGTTTTTGAGTCATCAACACCATTCTAACTCTGGAATGTTCGTCCTGATCGGGAATGTTGCATGCACACAGTCTTTAGACACATGGATTTCAGAGCTGTTCTGTCACAAACTGATCTGTTTGTCTTTTTCCATTGCTCTTTTCTCCCATAAAGTCTAATTCATTTATTTATAATCCACATTCATACTGACCCGCACTTATCTGTGTGTCTGATGCACCGGCGTACTGACCCTCATCCATGTGTCCAATCCACAGCATACAGATTCACATTCCTCTAAGTGTCTAACTGATATTCATAATGATGTGCACTCGTCTATGTATCCAATCCACAGCCATACTGACCCTCACTCCCGTATGTGTCCAATCCACGGCATACAGATTCACATTCCACTAAGTGTTTAACTGATATTCACAATGATGTGCACTTGTCTATGGATTCAATCCATAGACTTACTGACCTGCATTCCCACTGTGGATTGGACACATAGAGGAGTGTGGGTGAGTATGGCCGTGGATTGAACGCATATCCATGGCCATACCTACCCACACTCCTATATGTGTCCAATCCACAGCGATACTGACCTTCACACCTATATGTGTCTAATCCACAGTCATACTGACCCACATTCATCTATATGTCTAATTCACAATCATATTGACCTGTACTCCTCACTGTGCATGTTTTCCTACATCATTCCTTCTATAAAGTCCTGTATATTTTAACAACACCATAGAAACCTCTTGGCAACACCCTAGCAACACACTAGCAGCGTTTCTTAAATTCCTGAAGCTGTAGAATCACAGTGCAAATGTTGCACGTACAGTTAGGAAATTGATTATGTTTATATTCAGTTCATATTCTGTATTCACAGCTTTCTGAAACACAGGACTGTATGCACAATAACCCTGAATCAAATTTAAACCATAATAAAACACCTCCTCTCCTTCTTACAATACACAACTGTGGTATTGGACGTTTTGTACATTTACCTTCTTATTTTAGTGAGCTGAATATTAAAATTACACCAGGCTATTCTTATCACTGATGATAACTATTGTATAGGCCACTGTATGCCATTTCCACTATGATCACTTTCCCTAATGCCACATTTAGTATTCTCTATAGCACAGGCCTTGTTGAACTTTAATTTAAGGCTCTTATTCACTCTCATACCGCCACAGCAATTAAGACGGAAAATCAGAGCAAAACAATATAATCACGAGTGCAATGAGCACATCTGTGCAGGGCTTCTGCTGAAATTTCATGAATTGTAAAAATTGTATTTCTTACAAATGGGCACAGCAGAGATTCAATTAAATGGATCTTATGAATAATTCTGTTTAAATTCTAGGACTGGGGAAAGCATATCTTTGGGGAAATTAAACGCACATAGATCACTGTAAAAGCCCTCATTTTATTCCACTCAGGGAATTACATGCAAAAGGAGCTTGGAGAAATTCTAAGAACAATCCCAAACAAGCCTAAAATCCATTAAACTGCTGAGTTAATGAACGTTCACTTGAGTTATTGTCGTGGTACACAGTAATATTTAACTGCTAAATGCATTACTCACCTGCTGCAGTGCTCCATCACTGCACTGAGCTCAGATTACCCCCAGCACACTAGCTCTTTCAAAACCCAGAGCAAAATAACATCCATGGCTGCTCACCATCATTTGTTGATTGTTGTTGGTCTAAGGTTGTGCTGGGGAAGTGTTACAAAGATAATTAAGCCATTGCTAATTAAGCCACAGCCCACCTTTGTTATGTGGTGATTAACACTGTCTATCTAAGACATGAGTGGTAACAAAATTCACTGGCAATCTTCCAAGATAGCCCAGAAATGCAATGCGTCTTCATAAAAACAAGCTAAAAGCCATGTGAGAAGACAGCGGTAAAACCAGAAGATGCTGTTTCAGCTTTAACAGTAGGAAATGGAACCTGTGTTGACATTTAAAGAGGCAAATATTCTTCATATTAATAAAGGCAGAAACCACACAGACTGAACAATGCAGTGGTGAAGGGTTTAGAACAACATGAGCTATGTCTCAAATCAAGAGCTATATTTAGCTCAAGTAGCATGTTCCTCCTGGGAAATAAAGCAAGTTCTGTGAATACACAGTTCTATAATGAAACATTATTCAATTTACTCACTGTTTGCATTTCAAACTGTCAGCATACACCAAAATACCCAAACTAGCTCACTGCTGTACTGTCTGAAGGTTCTGGTCTTCAACATCATATGATGGTTATTTCTATGAAAGCAATTTAGACACAGTTTTATTAGAATTAGAGTGCGACAAATAACTGAAGTTTCAGTATGTTTTCAGTATTGCAGTTTGACATACAATTCAGTACCCTAACTTTTAATATATATAATATTTTTATTTGAATAAGATGCCAACAGGTTGACATTGTATTGTGCCTGTATTTTACCTGACACCTGTGAAAAAATGTGGTGTTCAGACAGTGATGAATATTTCATGCTAGTATTTTGCTTTCCCCATTTGATATGGGGAATTTAAAACTACACTCACTATTGGCATCAAGAATCCACATTGTGCCAATCTTATAAATCAGCAGTGTGAATTTCTGCTTTTAAGGTTAGAACAAACATTATACTTTTTCTCTGAGATAATACTAAGATTGCAAAGATTGCACATTTACTTAACATTACACATTTATTTATAATACCTTCTGTACTGTTGTTTACAGTGTATCGGTACACGTTATCATGGTTACCATGGTATTCATTTTAGAGTGATATTTTAAATAAGATGTATAAATGACTTGATATATATTAAACATGATGTACTGACTAACTAACTAAGTAAACATTAACAATGGTAACAATCACAACTAATCCTAAGCAAACATAAACATTTACATGTTTATATGTTAAGAAATATAACCAACCACTAGTTAAAATATTACTTTTTGCTCACTAACTTCACGTTAGTTAGTCAACACTTAATGTAAAGTCTTCTCGAATGTTGTGCATAACATCTAAATTAAAATGCTTTAATGCAAAGCTGGTCATAGAGAAGACTGATTCCTTGATTATCCAGAAATCTGGCAGTGAAAGGTACCAAGTGCTTGGCTTAACAATAGCGATACCAGACTGAGATCAGGCACAGACAGTCTGTAATGACGATACTATGAATTTGCATAATGAAGGAATAAAATGAAACCTATCTTTAAGACAAAGCCTGTCTGTGCACATATGGTTTGTCTACCATATTTGTGTGTGTACGTGGTTGTTTGTAAATAGCGGCTACATCTTGAAGTGGCAGCAGCCGGTAGCTATAATCCAATCTTCCTACATCCTCTCATCAATATCCATAATACGACACTAACTGTTTCAATTATCTTGCTCAAGGTTAAAAATAGTGTTACAGCCTTGTGAGAGATGCTCTAGAATGTGTTACCTAAATATCCAAACCCATCTCCTCCACTAATGCCATTCCATCACTTCTGGATAACTGACAGGTTATTCTTATGAGCTTAGAAATTAAACTAATTAAAGAAAAAATGCGCAGCCTGCCTCTGCATGACCTTCAGTAAAGCAAGAGATGGTTCCTTTCAAGATGTCTTCAGGGGTGTGCCGCATATTCATACTGGTTGCACGGATGCAGATTGAATCTTGTAATATTGTCTGAATCGTAATTATCACTCATTGATAATTTGTGATAAGTGTGGAGCAGGACATCTTTCAAAGCGCTTTTGTTCCAACAGTTGTTTTATGCACTGCTTCCACAAAGTGTTATCTACAGCAGAATATGAGCTCAGATAAATGAATCAAGCAGTGCAGCACAGGCACAGAGATTAATCATGTACAGAATAAGTATGTACGCAGATGTGAGTTGTAGTAGATTCCACATGCAGTAGATTCTGCGGCACGGTGCTAGATGTACCCGAGGTGACTGCAGCACACACTCCTGTGGAGAGACTCCGCCTTAGCTCGGCTCATCTGGGCCTCAGTGGGAGTCTGGCTGCCAGTCATACTGCAGAGAGTCGATGTGACAGGGAGAGGAGAGGGGAGGGTAAGACAGTGGAGATGAAGAGAAGCACGGAGAAGATAAATAGGAGTGAGAAGAGTACAATAAGTTAAGGATAAGGGAGAAGAACAAAAGTAGCATGAGATGGAAAATTATTTGGAGAAAAGAAAACTGAAAAAGAGAGAGGGAGGAGAACACTTTTCAGCCTAATGTCCAAATACCATAAAAATAATTCAGAAAAGCATTACTGTCACATCTTTGTCTGTCTATCTGTCTGCCTGTCCCTGTTCATGTCTCACAACGCCCCCTCTGGTTACTTCAGGTCATAGCACAGCTGTTCCTGCTCCACCATGGCTCCACCCACTCCCACACCTGATGATGATTAGTACTCATTTGGACTTGCATTAAGACCCCTTTGTTTGCCCTGCCTGTTGTGAAGTCTCCAGTCTAAGCTGTAGTCTCTTTGTTAGTTCTGAGCCTGTTTTCCCCCTTGTGAATTCTAGTCGTGTTTCCTTTCAGTTCTTATTCTTTTTGTCTTGTAGTGTTTGTCTTCAGTTCTTGACCCTTGTTTTGTTTCTGCTTTCTATTGATGGACATGTCTTTAGTAATACCCACCTGTGTTTTGACCCCTGTTACCCAGACTAACTCAAATAAATCCACTATGCACTTGCATCCCGCCTCAACAACGTAACTCAACGTTACAGTTACTTTCAACTTAGAGCACAGAAAAACACTAGCTAAGAAAAAAATGTTTACAGTGTAGTAGGTAATAGTAGGTAATATTATACTCTATTACAGCTAATCATTTGAAATATGTGATATTAATGCAAATTCTAAATTTTAGGCTTCATATCAATTTAATGAGACGCACCAGACAAAAACATTGTCACCTTGCATGTTTAAGGTGGTAGTATCTCTGGGCTCCTGCGGTTGATGCTGCACAAAGATGATTAGTCTATAAATACTGTGGGCGCAGTGTAAAGGAAGTAGCTCAGTTTGCAGGTGTATAGAAGCATGTGGTCGCATGGGTCTTCCAGCAGTGGCAAAAATCACAGTCTACAGGAAATTCTCCCCAGAATTGTGCCAGGAAAGGCATCCACCAAATCTGACCTAATTCTTTTGATTCAAGAGTGGCAGAACATTGATGTGGCCTGTATCCAGAAACTTGTCCAGTCCACGCCAAATCAAATTGCAAATTATTTCTGCTTGTGGAGGTATTACATGCTATTAGATACATTTTAGTCCCAGGTGACTAGTTCTGGTGCTCCAGTGAGCTTAATCCAACTAATAAGACTAGTGACACTAATATAACCGGTATGCTGATATGCGTGGGTCAGACACAGCAGTAATGGTGGATGCTTTTGGCTGGATTGTTTAAGATGGGGAACTATTCTCAGTCCATCAGGAACACTGAGGTGTGTACAAACTCCAGGAGCACTGCTGTATCTGATTCACTCACACCAACACATCACCACGCCATTGTCACTGCAGTGCTGAGAATGATCCACTACCCTGTCACACCTGCTGGCTCTCTTCTCACCCATGATCTCCGGACTCATTTCTCATAACCTATCACACGATGATGTCACTGTCACATGTCCGCCATCTCCCAATCCCGTTCCGTTTTCTAGATCCCAGTAACCCGAGTATTGGTCAGGCCTGTTGTTAATGTAGTCTGTTTGTATAAATACCCCTCTCTCACGCTCCTTATTGCGAAGTACTGATACTCTGTGCTTACTGAGCAGTTCTCTCTGTGATTGTTCTTGTTTGCTACTCTGCCTTTATTCTGATTCTCTGATTTACTCTTTTGTCCTTGCCCTTTTGGTATGTTTGCTGTTCTGATTGTTTGCCTGGTTTTGACGTCCGCTTGTTTCTTGACTCTGGCTCTGCCTTGCTCTTCTGTTATGTCCACCTTGCTCTTGTTGCTGCTGTGGTTGATTACAAATCTGTTAAATAAAGCTTGCCTTGATTTTAGCTCAGCAAGCGTCACAATCTGTCTGTCCACCAATACATACCCACATAATACACATAATGTGATGGTCCTGTGGGGGTCCTGATCATTAAAGAACAGGGCACTTTTGCATGTGTTTATAGACAAATTCCAGCATCTGTCCAATGGCTTCTACCATAAGTGTGTTTTGACTTTGTGTTCTTTTGGAAGTGCAGGGGGAAAAGAGAAATATGAACTACATGCAGCAGATATGGCAGATAAGGATCAGGTTGAAAAACACTGGAGTCTTCCTCTAACTGTAATGGGCCACATATTCCCTGAATGCGCTCCTATGCCCTCTCCATCTGCTCCGCTCTCTCATTTAGCTGCAGTTTTCCACACTCATCTCATTGCTCAGGTTTTAATGCAAGACCCCCCCCCCCCCCACACACACACACACACGCTTCCCCACCAATAGGCTTATGTGTTAGTAACTTCAAGGGAAGAGGAGTGTTGCATCTTCTAACAAGGCAGCAGCCTGTACTCTGGATAAGTCCTCAATACCTAATAGGCTGGTTACATGGAATGCAAAATGACCACACTCGTTTGTTTAAACTGCTGTTTCTCACTCCTCCTCTTTACAAACTAACAAAACAAGATCCAATATCCACTCATTTATACAATGCTACAAACCACCGCAAAACCATTTATCTTTATTGATCAAGCCATTGGCTTGTTTCATTTGGGCCAACTAATTATACTTCTAGCTCTGCGCACGGGGGGTCCAATGGGGTTTTTAAACAATTATTATTAAGCAGAAACTCTGCAGTAGCTGTTAGATCCCAGTCCAGTTAGAAGCATGCATAAAACAAAAGCCTCTCCTCTCTATTTTTCTTGGGTCTTTATGCCTGGCTATTGGATTCTCACTGCACGTTTTGGTTAGCATGCTTTTATTTTTCCTACTCGAAAATCATGGCCCATTTATCCTAGCCCAATAATTATCAAGCCTCAGTGAGCAGAGTGATAGATAGAGCTTTGTTTTAGCCTCACCAGTGCTGACACACATAATTCTCCCAGTAGTTTACCCGCCTGCCTCCCATTAGCCACTCAAATCACCACTGTTTACGAGCGCTGGCTGTCACGCTAATCGACACTATAATGTTCAGTGTGATAAACAGAAAAAAACAGAACTGCTGGCTCTGTGTGTGTAAGCCCCTGTATGGCTTGAGAGCTATATCTTCACCCCAATTCATCAGTCTGTTTTGTGCTTCCAGGTGAAAAGCAGACACCGTGAGTGGCTTTTTCTAAACAGGCCTTGGGTGATGGGAAAATGCTGAGCTGTATATACTGTATACTATAAGCTACGTCATTGGAACTTTTATGAACAAATATTGCGAAAATAAATTTAATATGATACACAACTGCTGAGCTCACATTTAACCATCTAGATACTGTAACTACTGAGAGCATACCATCATCTTTCCTTTTACAACAAGTGTGGATGTTCACCAGAGTGACTGCTAGAAGAGTGTTTTTTCACACTATTGAATTTTAACTAAATCTCTATCTATGGTAATTGGCAGACACTCTTAATCAAAGCAACATACAATCATTTCTTACACGTGTGACAAATGTAATAAGTCATTAAACCAATGGAACTTAGGGTCCTGGAAACACAGTCATTGGTGGTAGCAGCCACGGAATGTAGACCACTGGCAGTCACTTTATAAACTGGAAAAAGGAACAAGGATGCATGAACTCGCCCCTCATCCTGGACTTCCCATATAATAACAAAGTGCAAATGAATTACATTTTGTAATTTTTCACTGGCATTGGGGGACTTTATGATTTTGGTCTTTACCTACAGTTGTTCTTTTCTACATATATCCATATTACTCTAACATCAAATATAACTTATATTAACATTATTAATAGGATATTAATAGCACAAAGTGCATAGTGTTATTGGGCTCATAATTGGCAAGTGTATATTATATCTACAGTACATTCATGTTGTAAGTATGTCTATTTGAGACAAATATAGAAAAATATTTACTTGCCTTCAAGCACCGATTTGTAGCGTTTTGTAAATTTCTTGTATCTAGCTATAACACCAAATTCTTCAGAACCTTACAGAATGACCCACATCTTTTCAGGACCTTATAGATAAAAAAAAACGTTCCAGACTGTAGGGTAAAAAAATGCAAACGTATCAGGACATGCAGGATTGGAGATGAAGGTTTGCCAGTTGACCTCACAGGGACCACTGCCCAGACGCCATCAAGTCCATGGTGCTGATCAGTGATGGGGAGGCTGACTGTAGCTGTGGGGTAGGGCTCGTGTCGGAGCTGAGATTGATATGCTTTGAAGGCCCCTCCTCACAGCACAAGCGCAAGGCCATGCTGAGCCTCACATGTGACGCCCTCAGCCTTGCCTGTCAATCTCAAACTGTTTACACGGACGCAGACGGCCACTGTGGCGACATGACGCGCTGTCTGCAATATACAACAACTAAACTCAACTCTGTTTACTGAGGAATCTGTGCTGGGGATGCAAAGCAGATTGGTATAGCTTCTCCGATATCAGCTGTCATTTACTCCACAGCAGTTTACAGCAAGAGCCCAGTAACTGCACTAGTGCCCATTTATATCCATCCTTGGAGAATCCACTGAGAATGTGTCACATCATCAACATATGTCCATATGTTTCGAAAAGATGTAAATCCAGTGGACATGCAAATCTAACATAGAGTCACATGCAAACGCTTCGATCCCCCAGTCAAATGACATTTTTTGGTTGATTTTTTTTTCCAGAAAAAATAAGTTAACATATCTCCTGCAGGGAGCAAAATTCAATATGGCAGTTCTGCCAATTGTAGCGCACACTTTTTTTATTCATATTTGATTTCAACATATTGGAAAATTGGAAATGTGGCATAACCTTTACACGTGTCACATTTTATTTTATTCACTGTAGTGGGCTTATTGTTTTACATAGACCATCATCAACAATAAGTTATTTGTCCTGGGACACCAAAGCTTATGCATATGACTGTACATACAGTACAATCGTCAGACAGAACCTAAAATCACCTGTATTAATTCATTGTTATTGTTTTTCATGCACCATTTACCAACTAGGTGCACTTTGTAGTTCCACAATCACAGACTGTAGACCATCTGTATATCTGTATACTTTGTTAAACCCTTTTCACCCTGTTCTTCAGTGATCAAGATGCCCACAGGACCACTGCAGGGAACGTATTTTTTGGGTGGTGGATCATTCTCAGCACAGTAGTGAAACTGATATGGTGTGTTAGTACTGTTAGTGTTTTGCACTGGTGAGAGTGGATCAGACACAACACTGTAACATGGCTGTTACAGTGCATTAGTTAAACCATCTGAACCATTGATGCATTTCTTGTGTTATCACATCTACTTTCAGACCACAAATCACAGAATATGTCTATATCTAATTAAAAATATCTTTGTGTCAAAAATTCTGAATGCCCAGTCTGTATAAAACATAATAAAATAAAGTTTGTGGAAAAAATAACAAATAAAATAAGCTGGACAAAAGTAAATTGTCACCTTGCATGTTTAATGTGGTAGTGACTTCAGGCTCTTGCGGATGGTGTTGCATGAGGCTGATGGGGCTATAAATACCTGCGGGGTGTGCATCAGGATTTATAGGGAATATTAATGTCTTGTTCGATGTGTGGAAATGGGTTGCAAAGCAGATGTTAATGATTGGCACAAAAGAGAGATCGCATTTGGTCAAGCCATAGGCCATAGTGTGAAGGAAGTAGCTGAATTTGCAGGTGTATAGAAGTGTACAGTCAGTGGTGGTCAGTAAGAAAGTGAATGTAATTAGTTACTGTACTTATATAGCTTTTTGTGTATTTGTACTTTACTGATGTATTTTAGGACATTGTACTTTAACACAACTAAATTTCAAACTCAAATATCTTTTTACTCCACTACAATATTCGAAATGTGTAGTGCCTTTTGGGTCATGTGTGCGTGTAAAAACTAAACATGTCAAAATGAAACAAGCTTATTCATGGATTCTTAGCATCTATGGAAATTACCATTTCGGGCCTGGACTACATCAAGGACCACCTGGAGAAAGTTAGGTACAACAGGATGGGGTTAGTAAACAGGTAAAACATATTGTTCCTGACTTTGTGGGTAAATAGACCACAATATAGAAATATGTGCACATAGTGGTGAGTGTCTTTTACTGCATTTATACAAACACTATTTCCTTTTATAATAGACTGGTTTAGACTAGTTTATGTATACGAACAGAGAGGTACAGATGCTATATAGTAAAGGAAACCTCATTTGTGATCCTGTTTAAAACAAGTTTTAATTAAACCTGAACTTGTAACTAAGCAAAAAAATCTTTTATAGTTCTAGAACCTGTTCTCCTGCAGTGTTTTGTGTGTATGATCATTTGAATAGACATCAGTGTCAGACTAATGAATGACCTTCTATTAAAGACTGGTGAACTGAGAGACACTAGAGTCACCTACAGTGAGTTGATTAACAGTCTTGTTCCAGATATGATTATAGGACATTAGAGCCATAATAAATCATGCTACTTTCACTCTCCACACTTAAGTACATTTGAAGTTAAACACTTTCACTCAAGTGGAGGTCTAATGGGAGGACGTTTACTTTTACTGGAGTAATATTATATTATATCTTGGGTATCTCTACTTTAACTCAAGCACATGGTTTGTCTTCTTCGTTCAACACTGACAGTCACGTGGCAAAATCCCAGTCTACCGAAAATTCTCTTCAGAATTCTGCCAGCACCACTACACAATTCCTTATGCAAGAGTGGCTCAACACTGATGTCGACTACATCCTAAAACATGCCCAGTCTATGTAAGTTTTAGTCACCGGAGACATTTTTTTTTTTGTCCGTGAGCATATGCAACACTATGTGTTGTTTTTTAGTAAGAGTGTTGCTTCCACACTGTCTAATTCTTTCATGTCTGTGAATAAGACCCTTGATGCAAGACCACCTTTATTGTGCAATGGTCAACATATGCAATGCTAGTGATTCACGCTAAATCTATGAACACAGTGAAAAACACTAGAGCGTGATATGACCTGGTTGGTAATCCAATACTGAAAACTGAGTTGTGGTAATGCACTCTCGCATCCTGCGGTGAGGTGCTGAGCTAGCCATTCACTTAAGGAGCCCCATCTCCCCTCAATGTCACCTTAAGAAGATCATTTGCTTCATGAGATCCATCTTCTTGAACACGATGGAAAAAAACACCAGGAGGAAATGCACACTTTGTTAGTGTTAGTGGAGCAACCCACACAGCCTGATCCTGACTCATACAGAACATGATAAGACAGGATGTACAGTATGTGTCGGTGTGTTTATGTGTGAAAGGGAAGTGGAGGAGTGTGACCCGGTTGGCCTGGGGTACTTAGGCAGGGGGCTTTACAGGCAGGCTCCATTCTTCGCTGAGTTAAAAATAGAAGCAAAGCCTTTCTAGGGGTTAATCTCTGCCGGGATTAGTGACTGCTGCTGTATGGCTGAAGCACCAGCAGTCACCTCAGACTAGAAGCAGACAAGCAGCATGCTAGCATGACAGCGCTTCATGAATGGTTATCCCTATCCATTCATAGGCTTCCCCAGTACGAATGGGCTTATGATGGCATCCGTGGTGCACTTGGGTTCCACAGGATAAAAGTTAGGTTGCCTATTCCATCTGACAGCAATCCAGTAGACGTGGGGGAGGGGTGTTTTACTGCCACTATACATAGCTGTTAATCTGGGGCTTTTCATTAAGAGTACAAAAAAACTCTTTTAGGGAGGTGGGTTTCTCGTTTAGCTTTTCCAATACAGTCTCCTTTATGGCTCATAAAATTAGCAAGCTAGTTGCTTGCAAAGCATTCTGAGCTACAAGTAGGTGGTAGCAGAGGTGGCGACAATGCATCACAGGTTTACAAGCCTCACAAGCTGTCTTAGGCTACCCAGTAATAGGCAAGAAGCCAACAAACCATAATGTAACCAACCATTTAATCAAGCTAACCATCATATGCTAATAAACTATAAACTGACTAGCCACACCTATAGACTAACCAAGACTAACTATTCATAGATTTGCAGTCGACTTAAGCACTGACTGAACCTAACACATGCTGGACTTAAAACAACTCATGCTGGTTAGAAATTGTCATCAAACTTTCTGCTTATATCTCCCAAAGGGGGGTATTTCAACAAAAAAGCAAACACAGTGAGATCACCCATCATTGTGAGCTCATGCTAGGGTAATATTTAGCAATAGTGTTTTTATATCTCAGTCACACAGTCATCAGCAGTGCACACCAATAATCAAGTCAGCAAAAGTCATAACATGGGCTAACCAGTTACATGCACAGATCAGGCTAAACAATTTTAGCCTAACCTGTCATTAAGATTGTTGGCAAATTAGTCATAAAATAACCAGTCAGAGTCACATGACTTATAGGCTAGCGAGTCAAAGGCTAACTAACTTTAGGCTTATGAGTTATTGGCCAACCAACTATAAGGTTAAGCAGTCATAAAATAATATGTCACAGGCTAACCAACCTGTCATAGGCTCCTCAATCACAGGCTAACTCTTTGGAAAATAAGGTGATAAAAAGTTCATGAATGCATAGAAATTCAGCTTTGTTTACAATAACAATCGTATATATGAGGAAATACTTATCTAGTGTTCATGAATGTATTTTACTCATTTTTGTAATGTACTTATTTCATACATTACAAAATATTAAACTATTTAAATCTTTAAAAAAAAATCATAAGGATTTAAATTCCATGGGGCACTGTGTAATTCCTTTAATGGTTATGGACAGGTATAATGAATAAGCTACATGCATATTCTACAGGTGTAAAAAGGCACCCGAAAAATCCAGCACTGAAGGTTTCTAACAGAGACAACAGGAAGTGAAAAGATGCTTTATTCATGAGCACATCCTCAACCATGATCAATTGCACAGCCTTCCCCCCACACACAGAGGGAGAGAGAGAGAGAGAGAGAGAGAGAGAGAGAGAGAGAGAGAGAGAGAGAGAGAGAGAGAGAGAGAGAGCATCGACCTTTCCTCCTCTCCTATCTGCTGATCTTGCAGAGAGGCGGAGCATTTCCTCTTTAATCATTCATGTGCAGTTAGATGATTTTCTTCCACTCGCTGTTTGCCCCTGCATAGTCTCATGACAAGTAAGAGGGACATTAAGCACTATTGAGACATCTCTTGGTCAGCAACTTATATTTCTCTGAGCGTTTTTTCCGGATCCTCTGGGAGCTTTACTGTATATGCTCCATGACATTTTTCCAAATGTCTGAATTTACAACTTCCTATATAATTCGTCCATTAAGTAAGCAAAAGTGCCCCATAAAGCAGGACTAGAGGAGTGAGGAACAGGCAGGCTGTGAAGGGAGTTTGACTGAAGGATGTACTGTTGGTTTGTTTACAGGGTCTGCAGGTCTGATAATACAAGTGCTGTGTAGTGTCATGTTTTGAATGTGTAGAGTATAAAAGGTGTTGAATGTGTATTATAAAGGTTGTAGAATGTGTATTATCCTCAGTCACACTAGATTAATGAAAGCCTGCTGTCTGCTGAGCTGGACCCGTTACAGCTCAGCTCTGCGGATGCTGGAACACCAGCAATGCAGTTTTATATACGGCAATGTTTTTTTTGTTTTTTTAATATGATGGAAAAAGGAATGCAGAGTTTAGGAGACCAGCATAAAGAGCATTTCAGTACCTTAAAGGTGTATTTTAAGCATCAAACTTGGAAATTGTTTTTTTGTGGGTGATAGAGGGATTACAAAGTACAGGATTAATGATGAGCAAAAAGAAATACATGATGAGTGTATTCTGTATTCAGTGTTAATGATAAGCCCAGGGGGTTCCGGGTTTCTGTTTGACTGCTAACTCACTCCTCACTCTAGGGCAATTGGGCAAATTTTCAAATTTACAAATACTACAACAATTACAACGACTACAGCATGTTGTAAAGATTTTAGAGATTTACTTGGCATAGTTACAGTTGCTATACTACTGTTAAAGGACCAACTGGGTGAATCAATTTGCTACAGCGCCAAAATAAGGCAGACCACTGCAGCATCTCTGCAACAGTAGCCCCCTAGAATTTTGTTCTTTAGAGACTGAAAGGGTCCAAGTGTATTTCACATCTTGACTTTACTAGATACATCAGCTTATAGCATTAGCTTGTTAACTGTAAAAGCCAGAATACATAAAAACATTGTGGTCTCTGTGCAGAAATCGTGTCAGGAAACATCTCATCATTATATTGAGCACTGCAGCAGGGGAGAACCTCCGCAAGAGCAGTGCTACCGAGAGTTTTCATTCATGGCTGCTGTGCATGGCCACTCCACTCAGTAGCAGGTCACTTTAATATGAATGAAGATTTATGGGATGTAAAGTGGTGATGGTAAATGAAAGAAGAAAGAACAGATCAGGTTAAAAAGCAGATGAATACATTGCAGTACATAGAATAGCCACAGAAGGCTCGGCTGATTTAGCTAGACTTTTATAAAATAGCCCTGGATACATTCTGTGCTTAAAGAAATGATAATTGAGCGTCATATGGCAACACATATGATGTTAACAAAAAGATTACAGCAACATCAAAGAAACAATGGCAAACTTCTGTTGCTGCTTGTTAATATCTATGAGGTTTGAAGTGGATTTGCTTAAATACATACTAACTAATAATGTGGTTAAACACTACAAAGGTTGGTCTCGCAGAAACAATCTACACAACCTCACCTTAACAACAACTTCCAGTGGTTTGAGTGAATAAATCTTTGGTTCAACAAGGCTATGCTTCAACATTTAAATTAACACCAACAAGTTACACAGCAAATAAAATGACTCACCTTTTAACAAACAGAGGTGTCTTTAGTTATGGTGTTTTAGTGCTAATGGTGCTAACAGTGAAGTCTACCACAACAAGGAATCTAAAGCTGATATTTTGACAAATAGCAACAGGTAGCAGCTCAAAATGGCCTAAAATTGAATCTCTGAAGCCTTCGTAGTTGACCAGCGTATCTAAACATCAAGATACTTACAAAAACATCAAAGATTGGGTAAACTCATTTGGACAAATCCAACTAATCACAACTTTCCAAATGATAGTTAAATAGCTGTGCCAAACACTTAGCTCACCAATTAGCTTTAAGTGTATTAGAACATGCATAGCAACAGGGAGAAAAGCAACGGAAAGAAGTCCTACTGAAATTGATTGTATATATATATATATATATATATATATATATATATATATATTTGCTACTGTTACCCCCTCCCACCCCTTGATAGCACACCCAATGTATAAAACATTTAGCTGAAGATGTGTTCAGCCCCTGATATTGGAAAGCTAAAAATAATGCTCCGACACAAAAAAAAAATTTATTTCTCTTTTAGTATGTAAAGTATTTTTTTCATCACAGTAACCCACATTTAAACTACCTTATTATTTATGTCTTCTTAAATAATAAGACATACTCGCAAACATCCATAAATCAGTAACCTGTCTCTCATGCTTTCATTAAATCAACCATTTTCTCACATACTGTGCAGCATATCAAAAGCTAAGTATCAGCGACTTAATAGCTACAGTTACATTAGCTTCTCAGGCCTCAGACCACTGTCTCAACATAGTTCATAGATAACCCCTACTAACCCTATTGTATTAATGCAGGGGTGTCCAATGTAATCTGTAAAGACCACAAAGGCCCTTTGTAAATAAGATTGGCCATTAAAGTATAAATTAGATTAGATAACCAGCCATGTATGCTGATATTATAATAGCTGGCTAATCGAACCTAACAAGCGCAGCACAATGCCACATTAATCAGGGTATATTATCATAAAAATGTCAGGTAAATTATCATGGGCTGTTTGAACTGTTTAACTCAAGCAACTTACTGATTCACAAATATTACAGTTCTGCAGCCCCTGTGTCTGTGAACGTGTTAGGGTCTAACGTGCAGGGTCTAACAGCTTTCTCAACCTGCTATAAAATGTCATCAGACCTGCTTACACCTGATGTAAAATCACAAGTAATTACCAAGTTTTGCCCCAAATGTTTAGGAACGTTGTGCTGGGGTTGAAAGCGCAAGAACAGAAATTTAAAAATAGTGTTTTTGTATGGTGTTTCCAAGCCCTGATTGTGGGAAGTGTCACATCACTAGCAGTGTGATGTGTATGCTTACTCATCCATGAGGGTCCTTTTAGTTCAAATAAATAACAACCCCATCCATGAGGGAGATCATTCCAATCTAAAAACCACTCACCTCGTCATCCTCATTTCATCTCGTTCTCACATATCAGCTCAACAGGACAGCAATAAGAAGGCTATCTAACCATCATCTTATGATACTGCACAAAGCTCACTCCCACACCTACAGTCCCTCCCCCACACATGCACTGTAAGGCAGCAGGCCTCAGGCGGCAGAGGATGAGTCAGACACCCCTCTCGTGCGGCCCAGCTGTGCTGCCCCACTGCCAGCCAGCGCTGCCTTCCCTTCCGCTGTCCAGCTCATTCAGGCCCGTTGCTATGACACTGCAGGCTGCCATTGAGGCTGACTCTATGTGAGGGTGTGGATGCATAATGAGGCAGCGAATCAAAGGCCGGGCTTCATCTCCAGCTCCACTACCCTACCAGCGGCTCATCTGGATCGCACCATCACACCCCACGCTCCCTCACATCGCTACTGAAGTGTCTGATGGCTAGTTTGAGATGTGTATGTGCGTGTGTGTGTGGGCGTGAGGATGTGCTCTGAGCCGAAGGACAACACTCAGTCACTCAGTGGGTCGGCCATCAACACCCAGCAGAACCTCGCTGCCACATGGCTTTTAAAACCACAGGAGCAATGACGCATTCTCTAATTGCACTGTAAAATGATGACTTGCAGTGATTTCTGCATGCGGAAAAAGTGATGTTCACCAATCAAAAACTGCTGCCTCAGGGGCTGTTTTACCTGCTAGTTTGTACCAGTTACGTCAATGTTAGCAATCTACTAAAGTGTCATACAGCTCATAAAGACTCACACATGAAAAATGTAACTGGATAAAAGGGCTAGGTTAAATAAACATTAATATTTAAACAGGTCAGCGTTTAAGCCACACAGCACTTTAAGCAAATGCTTCCTCATTGGAACACAGCAGCAGAGGACAACCGATGTTCAGCATGAGCTGTCTTGTCTGGGATGTAGGGATGTCAACTCTTACCATATAACTCTTCATGATGGTATTCACCAACACTGCACCACTACCCTATAGCCTAGCACCACTACCCTATAGCTAGCACCACTACCCTATAGCCTAGCACCACTACCCTTTAGCCTTCCTGCTACTACTCCCTGGGTGCTGTGGATTGGACTTGGGGCAAGTGTGCTTACTGCCCCCTAGTGTGTGCGTAAGCATAAGCAACAAATGTTTTTTAATTCTATTCTAAAGGTAAAATAGTGACACATCTGGGAAAACTAGGACCCCCTAATAAACCAAACTTATTAAGACCTTATACTGTACACTAGAGAAAAAACAATGCTCAAATGAAAATTTAAGAAAACTAATTGTTTAGGCTTCTCTAAGTACGTTTGGTTTTTGTCTTTGGTATTCTTAACCACCGATGCACAACTGGTCTGATCTCAGTTGAAAGTGCACATTGCCAAACTAGGAAATAGCAGTATTTCATTGGCATTAAAGCTAGCCTCTGTGCCGCTATGTGAGTCAGTAGCCAGTCAACACAGAAGTAGTCAGTTGTCATGGGGGACCACGCCCCAAAAACCAGAAAAATGCCCCATTGCTACTCCCAATAAATATCAACATATAAAATCTATCTAGAACCTGTTAGACGTTTCAGAGTAATTTTGTGCCACTGTCTTTGGTACTTTAGTACTTTTATGTAGAGTAAATGTGTAAAATATCACAGTCGAGACTGTGCACTCATTCTCCCTACAAAAATTCAGGCAACCACTAATGAATTTACGGATGACTTGGTGGAACCCACAGACAAGTGACTCATGAATAAGGGCTATAGAGTCACTCACTCTTCCTGTCTCTTCCTGTGTTCTAATGGGAATAATGAAGGGGGAAATATCATCCTGTGTAGTCCATGCCTGGGCTGTATCTTGGGGTTAAGGCAAGGAAGTCAGATTGAACCCTCCTGTTCTCATTTCCAGCTGCCTGCAGCAAATCAAAGCCTGTTAATCTAACACTGTTCACCAGAAGAGTTCAATCCCCGGTACCTTACATCAATCACTGTCCTGCTCTGCTCCTACTGCACCTCCACCAGTCAGAAGCCTTCTCCTCCCACTGGCTACACCCACACACAACATGTACCTCAAACAGGAAGAAGCTGTCCTGCATACTAAGGACCTCAGCCCCGCCTGTATTTCTTCCTTCGTTTCTCCCACCTGCTAATGCTGTGGCTCCTAACCCTGGTTGTAAAGGACCCTGTCCTGTACATTTAGATGTTTCCCTGCTCTAGCATGCTCTAACACCTCATTCAGCTACAGCAGGGAAATGGTTAAACATTAAAACACATTACGTGTCTACAGTTGTACTGACATAACTAGAACAAGCTGTGGTAGAGATCTTGTCTTTTACAGCATAGATGCTTTGGGATGCTTTTGTATCAGCTCGACACTCACTGATTGCACATGTTGTACGTCACTCTGGATAAAAAAGTCTCCTAATTAATGAATGTAAATGTAAACGGTAGAGTAATTACCAGTAGTGCAGACAGGACAATCATACTGCATTAGGAGCAAAATGGGGGGGAATGGGGGGGGATGGGGGGGGGGGTACGCCAAGACATAAAAGCTCGAAATAAAGATTTTTTTAGATGTCCTGCAGTATAGGACCCCTAATAGTCCCTACCTGTGATTAAAATGCTTCAAAGCTGATTCATTTTTCACCCAAATGCCACTATTTGAATTATAATGTTGTTCAGGAGTCAAATTATGTAAGCAAGCCATAACTCATATGCATTGAAATGGCATATATGGAAGTAAATCTACTACTAAGCTTCATTAATGTTATATAACAACACCATCTCCCTAAACTGCGTTCTACTCTTTCCAACACAGTTCACCTACCAAAACAACTTGTTGTTTTGCAACAGGTGCTTGTGGTGAGGCTTCTGGTTCTGCACAGCTGTGCTGGGATGTAGAAAGATTTGTTTTCTGCTTTTTAATTACCTAGATTTTTTGGAATAATCTAGAGACATTTGAAGGAACATTTTATATGAGATATAAATGTGCTATATAGCTACATATATTGCATACTTATTCAGTGTGTGGAACATATTTTAGTTGCATCCCTAAATCCAGGAGTAATTCTATTAGTTTTTTTCTTGCATTGTATTTGCTTAAGTGTTTGTAAAAGATAAAAATAATAGTAGCTGATATACTAGCTGTAAATCTTGTTACAAAGTCTGATAAATGAATGCAAATACCATTTTTGGGAAGTTTAAACAGGATAAGCCTTCCAGCCTAAACACATTATTAAGACATTATATTAATCAGAATAAATACTCTACTATTTGTGAAGAGTCTGGCACAAGCAGAAGAGCAAATATCGCCACAATAAAAGTGAACATTTTATTTAGACAGTTTTAAATACATACTGGAGTATATTTCTGTGGTCAAAACAAAACCTTGTATTCTAACTTTGTTAGAAAAAACTTTCAACAGTCCAGCCTTTATAGGGGAGGGACAACAATGTTTTTAAAACTGACTTAAACTAATGTTAAAGCCATTTTGGAGCTTTATTGCTCAATTTTTGAAGAACTGTAGCATGTTGAATTGGCAGTTGTTGATTTCAAATTCTGTAAAATACCAATAAACTGTCAAAAATGGAGATACAAGATTTTGTAAACACAGCAGTGATTCTTTACAAGGCTTAGATGTTACACTGCATTAAAACTAACGTCACCATGCTCTCACTGTATGATTATTATGTACTTCAACACACTGGTTTCAGATTGCAACCACCAAAACGGTGAATAAAATAAAGTTAATGTGAATTACACATACAACTTAGCAATTCACAAACATTTACTTGTATGATATAAAACAGATTGGATCTGATTGAAAATTGTCAAAATGTGTAGGTGTTTGCAACGGGAACATGAGCATGCAGCTAAAAACATGCTGTCCTTGAACTCATACAAAATATAGCTGTGTTACATTTAAGCTTGTGTTTGTTTGTGCTACAGCACTCCTTCTTCGTCTTCCCCCCAATCCAGGCCTACTGCTTGGAACCATTGTGCTAAAGAGATGTGTAGAAGATGGTACAAATGCAGTTCCATTCATGTTTGCATGTAAAATGCACTGCTTCTCCACATGACGATGTTCGTGCCATCTGGAGGAAGAAGCTGAAGGACATATTTTCACTTGCTGCATGTGTATGCCGAGGCTAAGTGTGTGCTCAGCTACCCCTGCCTGTCAGAGGCTCATTACCAGGATGTGCCTGGGTGAGACAGATCTGACTCTGTGGTAAGCATGTGTTCACACACACAACCAATATTCACACATGCAAAGACACACACACACACACACACACACACACCCACACACACACAAACACAGACAGAGATGTGTGTACAAAAGCTTTTGCGTGTGCACCCAAACATGCACCCCAAACATTCCCAGCATCCAGCAGTGAAAGGAAATGTGAGAGAGAGACTCACACGCATGCATGCACAGACACACACAGACATGCCAGTCTGTGGCTGGAGCTGCGCCGCATTTTCTCATCGTGCTGTGCCCAGCCAATTCACTTGACGCTGTCTGTTTGTGCAGCTCTTGGGCAGAGCATGGCTGTTGGCAGAGTCACTCTACAGCTCATCAACTGCTGCTCTGTCATCTGAGAGGGTGCCTGCCACACACTCTGTTTATGTGCGGAACACAGAAGTACCGACAGCGTATGCTGGGATACTGCCCTCACCAGGAGAAACCAGCACAACTTTTCATTATGCCTGTTATGCTGATGCCAACCTGGGTAAACAGTGAGGGCAAGGTCAAGGCAGATTTTGGTTTTACAGAGCCAGTTAATTTATCAATAATAAAATAACCCTGGCATTTTCCCTCCTACACTAATGCAACAGCAAAGACATTTTGACTGTCTGAAGTTCCATTTGTTGGTTTTGTGCTAAAGCTACAGGACTGTGTGGCTAAATCATCTTGCTCTTACCTCAAGGTGCATAGATCTGTTCAGCAGTATTAGTTCATATAAAGAAACTGAACATTCATCACTTGACATCAATATTATTAAAAATATTATATTAATATTAATTTATTATTGTCCACAATAATAACCATAATATTATGCATATTGTCGGTTAATTCGCAATTTGCAGTCTTCAGTAGATATTTACATATATGTTTGGTCTCACAGGGCATAGTGTGCTTAAATATAGTTTTTGTTTGACCATTTGGTTTTGTAAGGTCACTGTGGCATGACAGATGTTTCCTTCCTTAGGAATAAATGAGCCTATATCTATAATTTACACTTATCATCAAAAGAATAGTTGCACAAATCTTTGCACCCAGAAGGAATCAGCCAACAGGAATGAAACTCAGTGGGTAGCTTTTACAATGCGAGACATGCGAATGATTCAAATTCCATGCTCGGTTGCACATACGATGTAAAGAAGAAGGGGCCATATCACTCACGCAGACTGTTACAATGACTACCTTTAACATCATGTCAAAGTCACCAAGGACTGCGATGGTGTCATGCCAGACTGTCATGGAGTCATTTTCAGTGGCCACTCCCCCTTTTGTCTTGATAGCGATGAGCGGCAAATCCATGTATGGAGGCTCCATGGTTAGCACAAAGATGGATGGCTTTATTGTCCCACATCACACGTCCAGGATCCCTGGTGTCACTCCACCTCCACCCCACCACTAAATCTGAAGGAACTGCGTGAGAATATTCAAGCTGCATGGTATGGATTATCACAGGACACCATTAGGAACCTCTACAACTCCATACCGAGATGCATGTTGTGTTAGCAAACATGGGTGCCCGATGCCATACTGAGAGACACTACTTCTGTATTACTATATGACTTTTTGTTAACATAGTAATAATACCATCCCAAACTGCCATGTTTAAAAGTTGGAACCAGTGACCATCTACAAACAATTAATATCCAGTTATGGCATCATGAAAGACTGCTTACTTAGATTGTAATCTGACAGTAAACATTATATTTAATTGTATAAAGAAAAGACTGTGTTATACTGTTTTAAAGTGTTGTTGGTATTTAGTAATGACAGAATACTGACTTTCTAATCAACACAGAACCAGGCATTGTTCTCGAGACCAGCCAAGTACAATTTTCTGCTCTTCCCTCTTAACTGAGACACAACCCAGTCAAAATGAGGTTCCGATAAACAGCACTGGACTAGGTCATTTTATAGACAGCAGTCAGTCATACAGTATCGGAAATCACATAAGCAATCTAACAATTCAATAGAGTTTGAGGCAAGTGTGTGATGATTTGGGCAGTTTTCACAATGCTAACTGGTGGGGTATAAGTTTTCATGACTTGTTGGATAGCCTCATAGGTTCATAGCTTCACAGCTCCATTTTCCTCGTTGTTCCATTCTACAACTGAAAAGAAAACTTCATCAAACTATTGCTAAAGCCTATTATAACTGCAACACCAGGGTGTCCATACTGAGCTCTCCTGAACTAAGAGGCCACATTCTGCTTTGAGAATCTTTCACACTCCAAGGGATGTTCAGCTGTCACAGAATTAATGTGCATTTAATGAAGACAGGAGAGCAGAAGACAATTTAAAATCCGCTCTTCCGGTGCTGATCTTATTTCCACTAAGGCTATCACACCTCGGTTCTCTCCTAATCACAAGTGAAGAGTGAAAATGTGTAGCCTTAAAACTGAATATGAACGCTAATCCTGATTAGTGTCTATTAGATGTTTATGAAGGTTTTACAAAGTAATAAACTTCAGAATTTAATTAAAAACACATTTGGATAAGTAATTATTTTATATAGCAATGGGTGTAAATTGAAGTCTAATAAAAATGGCATGATTGCCTTGTTCTGCTGAGCCTGATTGTATTTTTGCATTGATGAAATAAAAAATGTAATAAAACAACATGTTTCATTAAAGTTGGTGTGTAGTTCATGTTCTTTCTACATGAGAAATTAGAACTGTATTTTTATATATGCAGACCTGCTTATAACAGTCAATGGAGCCAACAATATGCATTAATTATGATACACAAAGTGTGATCATCTGCACTGTTCCTGTGACATACTACAGAGAGATTTTGTAACCGCTTGCAGGTAGGTTTGATGTGAAACAAGGTGTTGTGGACAAACTTACCTGCACCGTTGTTCATTACAGTGCTAATGATAGTAACCAGAGGTCATAGTGTCTACAATATAAATAAACCCATTGCATTTATTATCCAAAATGACCAGTGAATATATATCATTGCTAGTGATATAAAAGCAAATATCTTCAAAATGGCAAATTTACAGGAGAGGGCAAAATTTGAATTCTAATATAAGTCAATGAAGCCAGAAGTTTTTCCATGTGAATTTGGGCCATTTCTGTTGGTCCATTAATATCAAATTTTTGCATCTGCTGTGTCCAAATGACGCATAAAAGTAAAAATGGGCAAAAATGTAGATTCGCCTCTTCGGACTGTACTAATATGTAATAGTCAAAATTGATATAAAGCAGACAACATGATTTCATTGGGAACTATTGTACCTGCATGTACATCTCCACAGGGAACATGTTTTATGTTCAGGCTTCTGGATATTTTAGCAGTGCATAGGTCACATTTTTTGCCGGATGAACTTTATGCAAATGACGTAAAATGTTGATGTGAGTTGAGGAAAATGGCTTGTGTCTTGTTTACAGTCAAGGTTTTATTAAACTCAGAGTTTCTTATAGGCTGCAGCCCGCTCCGAACGCCCCCTTCCTGCGTCACTGCATCTTCTCCATGAACAGGTTTTTAAAATGAGACATTTTAGTTAAATATGTCATAGGCAATGTTCATTTCATGTAATGTTGTGATGTAGCTTTTCGAGGCATTAAATGTCTTACACCTCTGGCTCCCATCATCATCCCTGTGAACAATTCTGAATCAGGAAACTTGGTATGCTGCATTTCACATCAGCCCTCCTCTAAATGGCTTTGATTACAATTTAATTATGCAGATTTTTTTTCCCTTTAAGAACAGAAGTGGCATCCTGGGTTGATAAAGTAAAAGTGTGAAAATGTTATGATTTCTTTGGACAATTAAAAAGGCTGCAAAAAAGACACACACATTAAATACCTGTATAATGTTTGTCTAATTACTGCCCTTAACTCCTCTTTAGTCTCACTAGCACTTTGCTCTCCTGGTGGCCGACTGAGGATGCACAGTCCAAATATTACTGAACAAAGACATCAAGAGCCTGTGGCAGAAGAATTGTGAGGAGTCTTATCTGCACGCCATAGTTCCTGACTCTGGTTTGTAACAGAGCCATTATCACTGGCTTTATGCCATATATGCCAATAGACCATATATCACTGTGTCATTAACTACTGTGTTCCTGAGTAAGCCAGGGCCTTGGCCGTACTCCAGGACCCAGGGCTCCTGAAGATTCTCAGAGGCAAAAATACAGCACTGCTTCTTCCGTGCCTGGAGCGATTTGAGGAAGCTGAAGTCTCTTCCTGTAGGAAATAGAAATGTAAGTCAGAGACAGAGCGTCCTAACAGAGATTTAGCATGCTGTTAATGACTGGTAATGACTAGCATCTTTGACATTGCTGACTGTCACAAGATGTAAAAAATGCTTTCCAGTAATAACATCACAGTAGCAGAATTCCTCCGCGCAGCAGACCCAAAAATGTGTTCATTCCCATGGAAACTATTCAGCTAAATTTCGCTAATTAAACAGCCGAGCTGTGTGTGAGCCAGATGCATGCTTCATAAAACATCCACTACAGTCTCTGATATGATCTCACTGTAGGTATAGGATACATTTATCTTTGGTCTGATGCCTATTGCAACACTTATGAGAATATCCATTTATTCTTATTGTATGTATTATTTACATACAAAATCTCTGGTTTAAAAAGGGTCAAACTGACAACAGTATACCCATACTTCATCTTTAAACACATGAAATTCCTCATTATTCCCTGTATTCTCCAAAAACATTTTTGATGCCTTGACAAATGTAACAAATTTGCGTTATTGTGATATTTCAATCATTATTAAACATCTCTACACTCTCTCTCTCTATATATAATGTTGTTCCATATATATAAGTCACTCATAGAGCTCATAGAGCTTATACTTTGCAAGCCAGTTAAGGTAGCATATTTTGAATGTTGCTTTTTATGCATTGCTGTTAGACATATTAATTAGGTAGTACGTACTGTATATCATTCATTCATGCTTGTGCTTCTATACTAAATCAGTTCCAATGTATTCTCAAATGTATTATAATAGTACTGAATTTCCTCTTTCTTGCTGTGTATGTAAAAGGCAAGTAATTAAATTAAATCCAAGACATTTTTGTGTTTACTAAATTTTTAATTGTTTCGTTAAGTTGAAGATAAAGAGAATACTATAATCTTGGGCACCAGTAAATATTTTCACTATTACACTCCATCAATATAACAATTTATCAAAAGGTTTGCATTTGGTCTGCATTTAGAACATCACTGAGGTCATCTTTGCAGAATCCAGGCGTTTGACATCATCAAGTGAAATACATTTCTGCCCATCCTTAACTGTCACCAAGGTGATCTGTCACTAAGATTCTACACTTTGTCCTTAAAATGATCTTTGTAGGACATTCCTGGTGTCTAAATCTTTAGAAATCCGTTTGTAACCAACTTGAAAGGTCAAAAGTCAGGGGCAGACCTTGGAACACCTGACACCAATTATGCTCCTTTCAAGAGGTCATTATTCTACTTATTCATGTAGCTTCTCCACCAACAACCTAGATTTGTTTGAACCATTTGGACAATAAAGATCTATTAGCCTTTGACTTGTCTACTCTTTGTGTTTGTGCACTCTGCTTCTGCTTTAACTCTTCCATTCTTTCAATCTTAAAACAAATCCAATTATAGCTGTGTTTTTCCACAAAATCTGGCTCCACACAGTGAGACTAGGTTCCTCTTCAGGGAGACACTAACACTAATGCTAACAACAACACAAGCGCACCTCAGCTGCTTTACAAATGTCTTTTATTTTACATCTGAAATGGCTAAATGACATATTTCCGAAAAGGTTAAGAAAATGCAAAGGAAAACAGGAGGTTCCAAAACCAGAGTGATGAAAACAGATGGAAACACAACCAAAACTGACACCTTCAGATAACAGTACATAAAGCATTTATACTAATAGAGACTAGACAGACATCAAACGCCACTGTGGCTTCCATCCATCCCTTCATTGTGAAAAGGCAGCTTAACATGATGGGTATGAAAGGATGTGTAGCTCTTTATAAGCCCTCGCTAAGAAAAATAAACTTTGTACTTGAATACTGAAATTAGACATCTGAGATGCAGAATTAGGTTTTAGGAATTGATGAGTCTACATTTAAAACTAGTATTACTTTGATCATAAGAGGCATAACATGCAACCAACTTCTAAGACTGAACTTCAGAGGTGTGGACAAACATCCCTGACTGCAAACAAGTCACCTGAAAAAAATGAAAGTCTGTTGACATGAAAATTTGTTTGCTGCTATCGTTCCTGATCCAATAACCAATAACTTGGAAAATATGAAATCCTGGAGGGCTCAGGGCCCTCTAATTAACCTTTTGGGCCACTCAATGTTTCAAAATCTAAATTTTGTGAAAAGTTTATTTAAACTTTTAAAAAATAAAGTTTAAATAAAGCTTAAAATAAAGCATAACTTTAAAGTATTCCCTTTGGCATATTTAAAACTGTGGCCAGCTTCTCAAGATTTCGGTGGGAAGACTGAACTGTCAGTTATTTCCATACAAGCCAAAGACACAAAAAGGAGAAACGTATGATCGCAGGACATTTGTGGAGGCTAGAAATGAGCAAATCCAAAAGGAAAATTGATAAACATTTTGTTGTCAGTGAAGCTAGCATCAGCATTGCTGTGGCAACTATGTTAGCAGCCCACCAACATGGGACCTCATGCATACCAGGGGGTATTTTGCATACTGATACCTTGTACTTAACTCACCCTGGACGTCTCATAAAAAGATGAAAGGTTTGGGCTGTACAGTACGATCATGATGCTTTGGCTTAGGAAGAGGAATTCAAAGAAACTGCACCCATTAGAATCCAGCATGAGCGAATGCCTTTCATGTCCTTACTGCAGACTCAGAACTGCAGTACTTAGATCCATACGCACACATATACACGTTTTGTATTGTTGTTGCAGGGTCACATGCTTTCACATGGTGCTGTAGGTAATGTGCACTACAATAAAGGTGCTGATGATACCGTGTGGTGTTTGGTGGGGGGGGGGGGCGTGTTTCAGGGAGTGGAGGGGGGAAAGTCTTGTAAAGGATATTGGTAAGCAACATGAAAGGCATCTTAAATCAAAATGTACCCCTGCACCCATCCCCCCTCCCACACATGTACATGCACAGAAACACAAGTACGCCACTGAACACTAAGCATCAGCAAGGAGAAATGTAGGCGCCATTATTGCAGTGGGTCTCAGTGTGTACTAATGGTTTCCTGCAAACTCACACAGTTTTCTGCCTCACATTCCAAGAGGTCTATGAAAGATGTAGCCATTACTCCTGAGTCATTTGTTGACCTTATTAAGAATTCATTGGCTGTTAATGAGGAATCCTGACCCCAACCCCCCTCCCCCTTTCCTTATTATGATACACTTCTAGCTGGGGAGACTAGAGGGGGCTGGAGTTGGAGCTGCTCAGGGTGGCTTATTAGCCGCAGTATATATTCCATTTGCTGTCTCTGGATCAGCCTTTTCCATTCCACGTCTAGTTCTCACTAAAGGCACAGGGGGTTTTAACTGACCCCAGAACAAATAAAAAAATAATGTTATAATTTACCACAAATGAAGGTGTATACACTCACTGAGCTCTCCTTGTTTCTATGCTTATTGTCTATTGTATCAGTTCCACTTATTATATGGATGCACTTTGTAGTTCTACAGTTACAGACTGTAGTTCATCGGTTACTCTGTATGCTTGGATAGCCCCCGTTTACACTGGTTTTTAAAGATCAGCACCCCTACAGGACCAGGTATTTTGTGGGCGGTAATTCTCAGCCCTGCAGGGGGACTGACGTGTTGATGGTGTGTTAGTATTAAAAATTATAATAAAAAAAATTACAAGGTACTTTTTATATTTCAGCTTGTGAAAATTTTAATCTATTTTACTATGTTTTGTAGGACTTGTGTGATTTATATTTAGGTGAAGTTAAAAGATTTATTATGAGTTTAAATAAACAAATAAAGAAAGAATTGTTCCAAAAATTCTGTCCCACATTATCATGTAACAAGGCAGAGCCTTAACATACCTCTGTATTTTATGGCAGGAAGTAAGACCACATCCCTGTTCCTCGTGGACACATGGTGAACAATCAGGTACCACTGTTTTGTAGTTCCAAAATCTGAAAATAAATAAGTCTTATTAAATATTATATAATTATTATATTATGTGTACAACTGTTAAAAACTTTGTTTGCTGGTCATGTAGTGGAAAGTGTTCCTGAATTCTGTCAATTGTCAGTACGGAATATCTGGTAAAAGTTCAGTTGTGTTATTTGTGTGTGTATCTATTTGGTGGAATATTTAATATAATTAAATATATAAATATATAAAAATGATTAAAGGTATAGCCAATGCGTTTTAGTCTGATGTAAAAATTAAAAGGCATGAAGTGTATTTGAACCTATTCGGTAGGGTAATCCATATACATTATTTGTGTAAACTCTTTTATTGGCAGTGACCTCAACCTGCTTTATTCACCTGCTAATAAGAGCCGTAGTTAGGATGTATTTTGACTCACTGTTCTACATTAAAGTCTTCTCACTTAATGTATCTTTTTGATTGTCTAGAATTAATGTCCGACTTCAAGTTCTAATTGCATTTCAATAAAACACACATTTCCCACTAAACTAGATCAGCATTTTCTGACCAAAGGCGGATGCTATTTTAACTGACCACAAACTAACAATTAAAGAACTAATGTTAATTTCCCACAAAGAGACAGAAAGACTAACAAACAACACATAATGTTTTACAGGGATTTTACAGCCTCTGGTGTAAATGTAGTCCTTCAGATCTAATAATTTATGGAATCCTACTGTATATATGGTAACTTCATCCAAATGCTTTCTACAGCCACCGATAGGCTAGATCATGGCCTCAGTGCTCTGGGTGCAAATGACTGAAATATCTTCTCGCTTCTTCGATGTCATCCTATTTTGCACTTGAAAACACCCATTGATGCACACACATAGCCTTTGACTCAACATTAATGTACAATTATTTTGGTTGCATTTTATTGACTTTCATTTTTAATTAAAAATTTTGAATGGTTTTGGTGTTAAGGGTGCCCTCCATGAGTTATCCTGTTAGCACCAGTACACACACATAGATCGTTATGCAGCAGGTCATCAAGACCAGGTTTTGTCTTGGTGGAGACAACCAACAAATCCATGTGTGGAGGCACCCTGGTCAGCCCCAAGATAAGTGGGTTATTGTCACACGTCCCACGTCCTGAAAATCTGCAGCAACTGTGTGAGAATATTCAAGATGCATGGGATAGATTATCGCAGGACATCAGTAGGAAACTCTACAACTCCATGCTGTGATGACTGGTATGTTGCTTTAGCAAACAAGGCAGCCCAACGCCATAATGAAAGACATTACTTCTGTATGTGGAGATCAATAAATATTACCCATATCAGTCTAAATTCATCATCATTTATTGTTCCTGGTAATGTTTATGTTCCTTCCGAATAGCATTGCAATCCAACACTTCCTTCAGGGTGCCACTAGTATTTTGATGGTTATTGTTTATATTTTGGGTTGTCTTGCATCAACATCAGCGTTTAGATTGCACAACAGAGTTTCGATGTTCCTACTGTGCACATTTCAAACATCCCATCAGTTTTTGAATTCCCATTTCCAGGTCTGAGGCAGAGAGTATTTCAGCTGGCCCCAGACCAACACCTAAAGCAATAATGCTAATTTGCTATAGATAAGGCAGTCCTTAGAGAGCCGTCCAGGGGCTTGATAAGCCTCTTTGTCTATATGTTTACTGGCTATCTTTGCTGTCAGCTCTCCAGGGATGGAGGCCCAGTGGGAGAGAGGAGAGAAAAGCAGAGGTAAAGCAAAGGGAAGGGAAGAGGAGAAGAGAGAATACTGTAGGGCTGTGCTGTGGTGCTTTCCCTGAGAAGAATGCACCTGCTAGTGCCTTTAAAAAGCTGACCTGTGCTTTACGCTACCGCAACAAAGCACCGTCATCTACATCCCAAGGTGTGCCGGGTGGAGCCAGTGCCCTAACAGAATATTACCTGTCACTTGTGAAAGCAAAAAAGCGTGCTCAAAATCCCTGGCCTCTGCAAGTTCCCACAACACAATGTCAATGTATTTATAAAGCAAAGGGCTCGGGTTACCGTGAGGCTGACCTCTCAGGACTGGAGTTTGAGTGAGAGAGAGCTGACGCGCAGGCTGACGAGATGGGCAATGACATATTCAGCAATGGCATGTGAATGGACATAAAGGTCAACATGCAGCACAGTCAGACTGACTTCAATCAGAGCACAAAATCTCTTGTTATACTGAACATCTTGGTTCGGAGTCATGTATTACAGACCCACAGCACATACTGAAACATACTGAATCACACTGCAGGCTGCAGCATTAAGTGTGTGAGTGTGTATGTGTTTGTTTTAGTACATGCTAAGGACAAACATTTTGTAGGTAACTCCGACAACAGCAGGGCAATCTGTCATGTAAGTGTCATAGACTTGACAAGGTAAAGAGCTTCTCACAAAAAGTTCTTTCTCCTTCTACTCTGCATACACACAGCAAACACACATTGATCAAGTTGTTCACAATTTTTGACCAAATGTTTGACCATTAAAAAAATATGAATAAATGTATCATTTATTTTTAGGAGCTATTTCTCAGGTGATTAGGTAAAATAAGTGAAACTTTTTTCTCAAAAATGGATTTCTGGAAAATGGGACACACAACAGCCATGCAAGACCTCATCGATCATCAAAACTGTTGTCATCAGAATAACAAGTTTCACCTTTGAGGTAGCCGAGAAAATCAAACCCCACTGCTTTAGTTCTGAATCATTCCACAGATATTTCTGTTCATCATTTCACTGTGAGAACTCAACACAATGTTTCTGAAAGTGTAGCTATAAATAAACTCTTAAGAAAGAAAAAAAATAAAAAATTAAGAACATCAAACAAGTAACATCAAGCAAAACAAATGGTTAATTCTGGCCATCCCAGATTCCAGACCTCAACACTGTTAAATGTGTTCTCATGATCCAACTCCTAAGAACTGAACTTTGGAGATGTAGCAAAGATCTGGAACAATGTTTTATGGACAGATAAGACAAAGATTGGAAGAGTATGCAGAAAGAAAAGAACTGCTCGTGATCCAAAGCATACCACCTCAGTTGGAGGTACAGGGAATGTATGACTGCCAATAAAATCTGGCATGGTTACCTTACATTAATTGATGACATGACAAAATCAGCAGAATGAGTTCTAAAGCGTACATGGTTATATTATCTGCTCAGATTCTGCCACATACTTCAACAGTGCTTTGCAGTAAAGATGTAAAATGACCTGAAGTAGCCAAAGCAAGACTTTTCTAAAGCTAAGTAGTGGGATATTCTCCTATAGACAAGTTTATCAGAACTAAAGACAGTTGCAATACCTTGATTTAAAAAAGATCATTTGATCATTTGGTCATAAATCCTACAGCGTTTACCCAATTTGGATGTATACTCTAAAATTAAAGCTGAAAGACTTAAATCTGATTAAATCTGCACTTTGAGCTCATGTTCATAATTTCAACCCCAATATGCTGTGGTAGACAGTTAAAATAACAATAACTTCATCATCCTCCAGATATTTATAAACCTAACCGTATGTACTGCTTCACTTCTTTACGTTATTTAAAGTTTAGGTATGTATGTGTATGTGTACCGTGTTCTCCCTCAGGCCCTTGTCTCTGCTGAACAGTGTGAATTGAGCTGCTCCAGCAAGTTCTGTCATAGGTGAGAGACCCTGGTCCCTTGTGCTGTGCATGAAGTGTATGTGCAGTTGTATCATGGGCCGTTTGCCAAAATCCAGCATACTTGCTAGACGTGCCTGGGCATGTCTGGCCAAAGCTGTCGGTAGACCATCTCAAAAATCCTTGGCGTCGTAGTAGTGGCGTTTGTAACTGCTCAGAGGGCCATTCACATTTTGAACACTGATCTCACGCACATATGTACAGTAGAAAATGATCAGCTGAGGTAAAATTGCATGCCCCCTATGAAGCACACTCTTCGTCTGGTAAGTTGGGATGCCAAAAGACTTCCAAAACAGGTTGGCCATTAGTACAGTAATGCTGGGGGAAAGAGTAAATCCACAAAAATCTAATTTGAGCACTGCTGCAGCCAAAATACTGCAGTGACAATAAACGCTACCGCACCCCATTTTTTGGCAAATAAATGCATGAAGAACATGCTTCTGGATGCCAAAAATCCCACACACCCCAATGTTTTTATACATATTTGTCTCTCATAGTTGAGGTTTACTCAATTAGCTACACTTATCTGAAACCATCTAAATATCTACAAACTGTCTGTTAGATTGTTAGACTGGCTAAGAGCACACATGGGTCTAATAAGCTCACCAAAACCTGTAACTAAAACAAACCTAATAGCATGAATACCTCCACAAGCAGGAATAACAGCTACAGTTGGATTTGGCATGAAATGGACAGGCTTCTGGACACAGGCCACATCAATGTTCATAGATAAGCCCAGTTTGGTGGATGCCTGGCACAATTCTGATGAGAATTTCCTGTAGACTGGGATTTTTGCAACTGCTGACCCGTACTGACTTTACGTCTCCATACACCTGCAGATTTAAGTGCTTCCTTCACACTATGGCCTTTGGCACACCCAAATACAATCACTCCTTTTAGCCAATCATTACCATCGACATTGCGACCCATTTTCCAAACATCCAACATGTTATTTACTGCACTGTACCACCTCTTCTCAATCTATGAATCCTCTCACACACACCCTAGACGTATTTATAGCCCCATCATCCTTGTGCAACACCTCCTGCAGAAGTTACTACCATCTTAAACAAGCAAAGTTGACTAATGTTTAGTCTGGTGAGCTTATACAAAGGTCCTGATTAAATCAATCAAACTATGTCTTACAGGCACTTCTTGACTCTGGTATATTTAGCAGACTGACAATGGAGCCCTGCTAAATAAGAGTTAATTGATCTAGCAGCATCATACCCAAACAATGAACTAAAAGTCTTTTAGGCTGATCATGTTATCTGCTATACTATCCAACCATTATCCACTAAAGAAGAAAAAAAAAGCACCACACAAACATTCCAGGCAGAAAAAAAACCTTTTATTGCTCTACACCGTGAACAGCAAGCAGGTCAAAACATTAAAAAAATCATATGCCTAAGTTATGGAACTTACTTATCTGCATTAAATAAAATACTATACATCATCACATTTGAATATTGAGAGTTCAGTACAAACTGTTACTGAGCTGTTACCCAAATCTTAGACTGTTACGTAACAGTCCAAACTGCCCACATAGCTCAGCAGAAACAACAACGGATCAAGAGCAATGGTGAATACATGCAAAAATGCTCCTTTCCAAGTCGTGAAGAGAATGTCAGCACTTTTCATACACTCTTAATCATATCTCACCGGGTATTGATGATGATGTTCATCTGCAACCATGGTGGAAATTGGCTTCCTATTCGCCACTTTCCAAATCAAATGTTTTGTTTAATCGTAATTGATGTAGCATGTATGGCACTGGCAAATTGCATGCACTTTCAGTACTGGAAGGGGATGTTAGCATTTTTCACACCCTTTTCAAAGCTTCCTGTTTGCCAGCTTCTTAACTGAATTTTCCAAAACAAGCAGGTGAGCAGGAAACTCTGGCACCTACATCTTTAAGAAGCTCCTGGACAACTTTAATTTAAAGATGTTAGTTTGCTAATCACATTTGACTCTCTTTGAGTTTCTCAGACGTGGACATTACCGAGACTTGCAGTGCACTAAGGGTAAGAACTCCGTAATTCCACCTTAACTACCATCACAACCCTAAGAGCAACCTGTACGTAGCAGCATTGTGTATGATTTTAGATTTTTAATGATTGAAGTTAGAATTTTTGTGAGATTTAAAGTTATATAGAAATTAACAACTGTAGTTTACTTAGACATGCTGCTTCTAAACCAGCCACTCTTCAATGAGGGCACAAGACAAAACAGCTAGTTTCATTCTAGGATGCAGTCATTGGGTGTTAATCTGTTTTTTCACCCTGACCAAAGTCACATACATTCTATGTAGGCATCAGAGACCAATTTTAAAATGCTGTGAAACTGCATTCTATGGCACCTTTAATGAGCCTCTCAGCATCTTTCGGAACTGTATCTAGAGGAAACAGATGCTGGTTCACAGAGCAGTGTGGCTGCTCGCATCAGATGAGAGACAGAGAGCCTTACTACTATGAGCATCTGCTGAAGTCATAGTTGGAACATTATTATTAACTTCCAGTGGGCAAGCTTCTGTCTTTGGAATTCTTAACCAACTGGTGTAGCAATGGTCTGACTCGTAGCATTGTAGCGAATTGCTTCATGCACTTGGTCCTTCATAGCCTAGGTACTGTAGCTATGGTGGGCATGCCATGAAAAAAAACCTTGCAATATGACATAGTAAATTTATAAATCTGAAAACCCAAATTCCCAAGACTCAAAAAACCAGAAAATAACATGGATAAAAATGAATAATCCAAACAGTATGCTGCCACTGAGGCTAGAATTAGCACTGCTATGGTGGCTGTGTAACCAGTCAGCCAATGCAGTAGAAGCCAGCCAGCATGGGAACCCCTGAAAACCAGGGGGTATTTCACATACTGGTAGAAGTATGTACTGGTAGTTTTTCTGGATTTGTGTTTATGTGGTGAGCTAATGCTGTGATACTGAGTCTGTGGACTTTCCCCGCTGTGGCTGAGGTTGCATTGCTACAGAAAAGAAACTGCAGGGGAATCACTGACCTAATGAAGCCTACAGGCAAAACACTCTGGCTTGCCCAAGAGTACTATATCAAACATCCCAAAGATTGACATATTTGTATGCAAGCATTTAGTTTCCCATTAGGTTGTAAACAAATGGAGGATTTCTTTACAAACCTCCCCTGTGATGCTTTAAACTCAATTAACTAAACAGGCATTGCTGGGCAGTAAGCAGAAAAGAACGTCCACATGTGTTTGCATGTGTGGCACAGGTCCTGGCTTGGCATGGCTGTGCACGTGCTCCAACACAATAGTACCCTATTCCAGGAAAGAGCTTTGCAGCGAGAGAACAATGCTGATTTTAATTGTCTATTTAATTGTCTACCTCTGGGATAGGCTGTGTGACGTATAGGCTGAGGCTGTAAAGGAGGCTTAAAGTAAAAGGATTGGGGGACTTTGGCATCGGAGGAAGAGAGAATAAAGTGGATTACAATGTAAATGGACCCATCCGCTCAAGATCTTATCAAACAGGTTTACACCCCAGCCTGACCTTTCACTTTTCACCTGCTTGCAGACACAACATAGCACAGAGTAGCACATGAGTAATCTCCTAATTCAACAGACTTTACCAGCGATAAGTCACGTCAGGTCTCCGTGCATGAGGCTATTTGCATTCAAGGAGCTTTCTCCTCCTCGTGTATCCAGATTACGCTGTCTGGCAATATGTGCCTTCAACACTCATTAGAGAATTGATCAATCTCAGCTCTCGTGAGATTCAAGCTCAGACCTTGGAGTGCTGATGAGTTTGCTGTTATTAGCAGAAACATTTTTTATGGTTTCTCTTGGGTGGTGGTGGTGGTGATGGGGGGGTGCTTTAGAAATGGCAGTTTGTTTTCCTTTGGCTGTATGATAATTAGAAGGCTATTATGAATTTGTGCTAGAGCTCCATCTCCTTTCTCTCCCTCTCTAACTGATTTGCAGTGGTCCTCAGGCACAGATCAGTCGGAGCAGACACTGAGATTCAGCTGAAATGATGCCGGCCATGGCATGAGACACTAATACAGCTTTAGACTGTGTTTGCCCTTTCCATATTCTAGCATTGCAGGATGTTTGGGTAATGTAATGCCCTTTTGAAAGCATTAAAGTATCTGTTTCTACAATGAATGAAGAACAGGATGATGGCTTTCAAAGTGCACAAAGAAAACACGACAATAACATCTACGCTCTTGTGCATAATGCATGCTAGTTCAGCGCATTCACTCCGGATAATGGTCCGTGAGGAGCGACAGTCACTTAGGTAAGCAACTCATATAGAAGGCCAGTACTTCAGCACTGCAAATGAGCATGCTCTCATTACATTCCTTAATGAGCACCTGCACCTGCACCTAGAACTTTGATGTAAGCCTCTAAGAACAAACACAATTAAGCTCAAAGGGAAAGTTATGTTCACCCCAGGCCAACACAGTCCTTGTGCATGAGGAAAACATGATGCTTGTGGAGCATCATGGTCCAATCAGTACAATAAAACTACTTTAGTTTGTAGGTTTATTCTCAGATGGATCTTTAAATTGAATTTCCCTCTGGGATCAATAAAGTATCTATCTATCTATCTATCTATCTATCTATCTATCTATCCATCCATCCATCCATCCATCCATCCATCCATCCATCCATCTATCCATCCATCCATCCATCCATCCATCCATCCATCCATCCATCCATCCATCCATCCATCCATCCATCCATCCATCCATCCATCCATCCATCCATCCATCCATCTATCTATCTATCTATCTATCTATCTATCTATCTATCTATCTATCTATCTATCTATCCATCTATCTATCTATCTATCTAAATGCCATTAATTGAATGTAGTATGTAATAGATTCTGTTAAATTGAATCCTAAACCTAAATCTTATCATATCTGATGTTTTTGAGATTGTGGTAAAGAAGGTTTTCTGTCACGGTACCACAAGTAGAAGTACTCTCGTACTTACCATCTACCTAGGAAGCTGCCATTAGTGAACACATGACCATTAGCAATGTCATTAGCTAGGGAGCTTAAAGCCACCATTAACCATACAGAAGCCATTTTTCTGTCATTTCTTTTTTACAGGTTTAATGTTCTGTGTTACGCTTTAGGGCAATATAGAATATAGAATCTGAGAAAATTACAAGGTCTATATGCCAACATGTCAATTTGTGGATATTTCTACATTTTATTTTAGGAAAAAACCTTCTTGGTTTATACAGATGTGGGAACATATCTTAGGATGGGACAAGGCATGGATACATCTGTCACCCCAGATCCCACTGTTTCCCAGTTGTGTTGCATGGCCAACTCCTATCATGTTTATTGCATGATTTTAATATTGAATATAACAAACAATTAAACAATGACATGTATAGCGTTTAGCTGACACTCTTACCCAGAGCGGCTTACAGGGTTGATCATATTACATGTTCAATCACACACATAACAAAGATCCAGGGCTGATATGGGAAAACATGCAGGTGTGTGTTTAGGGAAGGAGGTGGGAGAATGATTAAGCAGCCGCAAGTGATTAAATGGTCAGTCCAGCAGTATTAACACCATCAGTCGGCCCTACTGCCCATCCGTCAGGAACCGCTGCTGGATTTATGGCTCAGCAAGGGTGCTTCGGCAGGGGAAGACTGGGGTCCAGAGGAGCCAGGCCACAACAGTCACTCTGACTTATGATCCCTGCTATACTTATGTGGAGATTTATGCACTGGCTGGGATCCTGATCTGGACCCCTCACCTCCAGTGCCTGATGAAAATCTGGGATCAATAAGCAGAAAGAAAGAATCAGGTGGGAAATTTACTGGACTAAGGGATCCATGAGCTCTATTAACTGCTGTACAGCTGTCTCCTGGTGCCACATCTGATAGCAGATGCATATCAGTCCTAAGTGATGAAAGTTGGTGCTATCGCTCATAGTAACCACCAGTCACACACACACACACATACACATGCACCATAATGCCGAACCACGCCCAAGCCCTCAACAGCACTCTGTCAGGCTGTACTGAGCAACACAAGACCTCATTAAACTTTACAGGTACCATATATTATTCTTCAGCAAGTTAGAACACACTGCCACTTGTATTTAAACATGGCGCACTACACTTCTTTAAACACCATCCAACTTCAGCTTCTACATTGACTCAGTCATGCACACTTGGCTAATGGCATTTTCATATTCTGGAAATGATAAGAATATGTTTTATATTCAAAGCTGCTAGCAACTAGTTACATTTTCACCATTTGTTTACCGGTTTCCCTCAGATGCCAGATTATACACTACAGTTACTTCCCCATACATGTATGCTAACGCTGTTGCCCTGCCTCAATGCAACTTCCTTATACTGTTTGTAAATAATTTGTATACCATTCATATATAGTTTGTTTATTGCTTGTATATTGTGTGTACTGTGTATATTTTATACTGTACAGTGTCTGTATTTAGTGTACATGTGGAGTCATTGTTTATATTGTGGACTGTCAGTCAGTTATGTATATATTGGTACAGTACTAGGGAAACACAAACTGACAAAACCAAATTCTGTGTGTGTGTCAACATACTTGGCCAATAAACCTGATTCTGATTTACTCTGTGAAGTTTTTGGAGAGTATAATGACAGAAACCAGTAATCTGTAAATAATCCACTTTATTTAAACAAAGGATTATGTTGGACTATATTAAAACAAAGGAGATGGAATAGATTATTGTCAAAAGAATATATGCACCCTGAAGGAAGTGTCAGATTACAATGCTATTCTGAAGGAAGATAAAGGTTACCAGGAACAATAAATGATGAAAATCATTTGCAGTCATGTAAGAGTATATAACGAGCATACAGGAGGGTTTAGCTCTTTATGAACAAAGACAGGCCTGACCATTTTGCGTCACCACTTGGCCAGCATATGCTTCAAAGAATAGACAACCAGTTGAAGAATAACATTTTTCAAAGAGCAACGGCAGACAGTTCATGTTTATGGAAATAATGGAGGGGTCGTGTTTTCTGGGTCATGCCCAAGCTGCCATGGTAATGTGCTTTTACCCATAGTGATTAGGTTTTGGGGTTTTGAGATTCCTTTGTTGTTTTCCTTGTCTTTGTACGTCAGCTGATTTGACTTTCATGTGGTCCTCACTGGGTCTGTCTGCTGTGACAGTGGGCTGTGGTTTTAAGGTTTGTACATCTTTAACATTGTAGGTTTAACTGTCTGATTTTAATATAGGTATGTCATGTGCTCCAGACAGAGGATGTGTCTATGGTGAGCAGACATATGATTTATAGTCTTTATAGTGAAAGTGCTGCAGTGGTGGTTGGGCTTATGTAAAATTTGATTGGCTGTTACTGTTTGGTATTAGGATGTGTGTGTAGTTTAGGGAGAGCTGGTCTGCGTCTTGTAACTCCATTTCAGGCCTGGAAATACTTAAATGAATACCTAAATTCAGTATAGATTTTCTAAATTGAATAAAATGGTAAGTTATACTTGTAGTTGACTGTTTTTACTAGACTACTAGTACTATTTACTTAAGTAAGGGACTTGTGTAGTTCTGCTACCTCTATCCACAACTCACGTTATGATACTTTATGAACTCCACTCTTAAAACTAGATCCGTTGTTTTCTCCAGGGTCCAAATGATTGTATTGTGTAAGTTGGTGGGGTTTCCAACCTAATGCCCTATTCATTTCTGTTCCTATCCTCCATTTCTTGTGACTTGAAAGCTTTTGCAGTCCCCAGCAGCACTCTTTTGTATTTCAATCGTATGCCAGTCCAATCACAGATATATATATTCAGGGGGCCTGGTCAATTTCCCAGAGCTCTCTCCCCTCCACTCAATGACTTACCACATACTACTATTAAATGTTCATTGTGCCAGCTTTAGTGGAAAGAAAGAAATAAATAAAGTTCTAATATTTTTCTGTACTGACTTTAAATTAATGTAAATGAATGTAGTTATCACTGTTTTCGGTTTCACATACTGCTACAGCTCTTCTGCCTTACTTATTTTGTCAATTCAATTCAGTTGCAATGGACGCCATGTTTTTTCATGACTGTTATTGTCACAGTGAAGCTTTTTAATAGGTGCCTAGTGAGTAAGGCAAGTGACAGGTGCAAGAAAAAAAATTCCTGAAAGCAAGAAGAACCTTCAGAGTAACTAAATCTCAAAAGTATATCCTAATTGCTTTGAGGATTTATTTATTTTTATTATTTTTGGTTCAGCATAACTGTTGCTCATAACTCTTATTCTTGGGCAGCTTTAGCTGCTTGGTAAAGTGGGTCCATTAAAGGGTCCATTAAAAGCGGAGACTTGCATCTAACCAACTCAAATTCCTACACTAGAATATGCTAAATATACTAAGAAGTAACTGCACTAATCATCAAAAGAATAGTTGCACAAATAGCTGCACCCAGAAGGAATCAACAGACTTGAATGAAACTTGGCGGGTAGGATTGAAACACGCAAATGATTATAGTTTAATGCCCAGAGACACGTGTCGTGTAAGCAAGGACAGGTCTTATTGCTGAATCTGACTGACCCAACAGCCATGTTTGCAGACGTCACCTCCACCCCTACCACAAAATCTGCAGGAACTGTGTGAGAATCTTCAAGCTGTATTAGATGGATTATCAGGGGACACCATTAGGAACCTCTGCAAGCCTATGCTTATGCATGTTGCATTAGCAAACAAGGCCGGCCCGACACCATACTGAGAGACTCTACAAATATGTGTAGCTCAGTAAATACTGTCCATGTTAGTTTAAATTTTACATTGCTTCTTTGTTTGTGGTAAACTTGATCTTCCTTTTGGGTAGCATTGCAATCCGACACATCTTTCTGAATGGAACTATTCTTTTAATGATGAGTATATAAGTGTGGCTACTCCTACTCAAGTTGCTGTTTGCCATGCTACAATACATACTACGTCTGGCTTAGCCATATTCTACAGTGGCTAAGGGTCAAATCTCTGAAATCCCATATTGTCTCAGCAGAGGAGAAATTCTGGCTTTGTTTACCCGTCCATGGCAGCGCAATCCCTGGACCCATATTGGTGCAATTGCAATTGGCACAGGATAAGAAGGCAGGATTTGTATTCATCTAAAAAAGCATTGTGTCAGGAGCCGAGCTGAGCAAATAATTCCGCTTCTCACTCCCACTCCGTCCATTAAGTCAAAATAAATGCGTCTCAGCCTAGCACAAGCCAGCATTTGGACAAAAAAGCCAATATTCCCCAGACAAATTCAGAAACCAGAACTGAATTCAAATATACAGCTGGGTTGTGTAGCACAGTCGACGGATATAAAGGAGAAAATATTGTTTCAAATAAACAGGGAGTCCTCGTGTTACTCAATTAAAGGGAAATTAATTAAAAGTACAACAAAGTGTGACAGGATCAGGTCCCTGTGCGCTAGGCTGCCATGGGGGAAATTCATACTCGCAATCACCTCTCATAACGCCTTTAATTAATTTTCTGCTGCTGCAAAACACCTCACATTAAAACTTCGGAACACACACGCCCTTTCCTAACACATGCCGCGCGTCACTCAAAAAAGCACTGAAGATCTGTTTACGTTTGGTTTATCCATAAAAAACAAAAAGATTATAAATTGATGCGGCTGAAATGCCTCAAAGGGGTGACTACAGCATGGAGACCTCCAATGCTGATTCATTATTATCTAGTCATAACTATTTGGAGGCAGTGGGATATAACTTCTGGAAGTTAAAGATTTACACGAGCAAACTAGAGCTGTTCACTTCAAAGGAATGACTAACTGATCTCAGAGTGCAGATGCAGCAGACTCTGATAAAGGAGCAGATGAGAGTAGCCTACATGATGAGATATAGATATGAGTCTCACATTGGACTCCAGAATCTTAATATGGCCTCTCTCCTCCCATCGTGTAGCTCCTTCAGGGTGTGCAAGCTATGGGCTGTGTTCAGAATCAGCCCTGAAATGTACACAATATACACACCTGAGTCATTCCATTAGCTACACCTCTCTGTATCTATTCTCATTGTCCATTTCAGTATAGGTGCACTTTGCTGTTCTACAATTATATCGACTGTGGTTCATCTGTTTCTCTGTATGCTTTGCCATCCCCGTTTGCCCTGTTCTTCAGGGGTCAGGAGCCCAACAGGCCCACCATAGAGCATATATTATCTGGGTGGTCTCATGTGGTCTATTCATTAACCCCTTCATGATTTAATATATAGGATTTGCAATAAATAGAGAATGACTGATGAATGAATAAAGGCACAATGCAAAAAAGTCTACCTGGAATGTAAGTGTTACACCTTCATGGTTTCTGAACAATATACTGAAAATAACAAATTTTCAGAATTGCATTTTCAGAACAGAACTGCAAAACAACATTTGATGTACAAATGTTTCCTTGTTCAAAACTGCTTACCACATTCCCTAACAGTCGAAATAATGCAATTCAGGCTAGTACTCTTTGGACATTTTTGAGAGTTTTGAGGACTTTTGAGTTTTAATAAATAAAAAAAAAAACATTAAAGAGAAACATTAATGAAGAAACATAAAATATAAATATATATAAAAAATAAATATATATATATATATATATAAATATCTTGGAATAAATGTCATGGGTTTAAACAATTCCCTTGTTTTCTTCTTTTCACTTTAAAGTAAGGAGATGAGCTGAGGTGAGAATATAATTTGTTTTGTTGTATAGATATTTGTAAATTATTCACTGACCTCTAGACTTTTCATTTCTTTTAGGTTCTGAGTCATCTTATTTAAATAAATGCTCTTATTCCATTCTCAGGTAATTCTGTTTTTTTTTCAAGCATTATCTGCTAACAGACGGTTTCTGTAGGAGTTTCTATAATGAGTAGCTTTAATGAGAAGCATTATTTAATAGATTTAAGATGTTTCAGCTTGCCAGGATGTTGCAGTATACATGGCTGACATACTAAATAGCATACTAAAGAGGAAACGGTTCGAAATGTAGCTACTGAGCCGTTAGACAGCACCAGACACCAAGACAGCAGGCATCTGCCTTCCATCTTGTATATATAACAGTGAGCTGCATATTTTACAGGCCATATGGTATGAGTTCTAGGTATGGTAAGTTGCCAGTCAAGGTCAAGCCAGTCGGCCAACAGGAGTGAGAATACTTGAGCAACTGGCTATGTTTCTTATTGAGCAAGAGGATAGGCACCTGGCATTTTATGTTAACATAACCTCATTCAGGTTCATATTTCATTACCCTGCTTTTCTGTCTGTTGGTGCTACATTTAAAAGTGTAGGCTATTGTTCATGTTTTCAGCAGATGTCAGCTGTTAATCATGTTACTAACAGAAAGCCTCTGATAATGTAGTGTCCAAAATTGGTCTTGTTCTCCTGGCCGATTCCTGATTTAGCAAACTGCATAGATTTTTCTAAATAGGGCACAGTGAGTGAATAAACGAGTGAAGCATTCTGAACTGAACTGGCTTCCAGGACTCCTCATCCTCATCCTTCTTCCAGTGATGCAGCAGAAAGGACGCAAAGAAAAGTGAAAGGAGAAGCAAAAGAAGAAGCTTAAGGTGGGGCTACATGAGTAGCCGGCTCCAGGGGCAGATGAGACAGGATGAGCAGGTGATCTATAACACACTCCACCACTGCAGTGCAGAAGGCTGACTCACATGCTGCTCTGCTCCGGCTCCTGTACTGAACTCCAACAGCACTTTCAGCACTGAGAATTCCAAAAGAGCTCTGCATTAATTTCCCTGAATATGAGGCGGATTGAATATAAGATGATAAACAAGCACTGCTGGCCATTTTCTCTAACTACTGTCAGCAGGTCTTTGGATGGAAGAGAAGAGAGCCTTCATAATGGTGGCATTCATTAAAGGAATGGTCTTGTCATCATAAGACATGCATAAACCCAGGACTAATGAGTATCTCCACCCTGATGAGCGGCAACCAGGGAAGAGATCAAAGGGCTGCACATCCCCGGAAAGGTTCGCTACGGGAGGGAGGAGCCATACACACACAGACAGAGCAATTAAAGCAACACAGACCCCCCTCAAACACCTGGCCTGAGAGGTCATCACACACACTACTCAACCCACTTACAAATAAACAGACAGAGTCTACTCAGAATACTAAAGCCTGCGGGATATTTCAAACCAGCAGAGAACTAAACTAAAACAGAACTACCAGCGAACATGCTGCTGTAAGTGTACTTAAAAAGAGCTCAGTGTGCATCTTACTAAAGCTCAGCACCACTAGAGGCCCAGGCACTGACGCACACAACCATGTGACATGGTTCATAGTCAGTATTAGCCTTAGCACTGCAAAAAATGATAAGAAGAGAGAAGTGAAATTATAGAAGTTTATATATCCAATATACATTATAAAATTACTGTCTATTGTAATAGATTTTTTAAATTTAAATGTCTAAAACTAAGTTATATACTTTTATAATATGTTTACAAAAATTTTAAATTCTCAAAAAAAGAATTAGAAAATAATAATTTAAATTTTAATATAACTAATATTTAATTTAAAAAATTATAATTTTTTAGCAGTTACAGCAAATTACTTTTTTTTTTTAGCAGCTGGTGCACACCATACTGTGTAAAATCAAACAGTCCATTTAATCATCTTCTAAGACACTTATCTCTTTAATCTCAAAAAGAGGCAGAAGGCAGGAAACACTCTGGACAGGCCGCCAGCCTATCGCAGTGGAAATCTAATCATTTAATAATAAGAGCAGATATTTTGTGGGTGGTGGATCATTCTCAGCACTGCGACCATCAAGTTTTAACTCTCATGGTCCTAATAGTAGTCATTAAGGACTGTTATCTCTCTTAAAGCGCAGAGAGCTTGCAGTTGATTTGGCTAAAGGGAAATTACCTTCTGTTTGTTCTTTTTTAATCAAGCCTATAAATGACATAACAAACGCAACCATGCTTCAATTAATACTTCTACTTAGAGTAATACCAGAGTGGCAATCATTAATGTTTTTTTCAAAGAATTATGCACAAAAGACCCAAATATTAACCCCATATATATATATATATATATATAAATTGCACTCTGTTCTTCACTATACAGTTTGTCCCAACCCTAAACATAGTTGCTATTACAACAGGATTTCACTTCTTCTACATTTTAAGCTACATTAGCCTTTTAGCTTTGTTGGAAAAGTGAAGAAAAAAACTTTATACATCAAACTAATGATCAACTATGTTTTGGGTGAGGGAGAACTTTGATTTGGTCAATCTTTTCTCTAACATCATCTACAGTTAATATATTAACGATTTGTTTTGATGTAGTACTGATGACTTGGTATTATATGAAAGAATAGAGGAATGAATGTATAGAGAAGAGAACTGTTAGCTAATGTGTAACTAGGGCCAAATTATTTATTATATTATTGATTATTCATTATACGTATATGTACAAGTCTGCTTTGCCAGAAAAGCCTGATACTAAACCTGAATTGTAACTCATAGCTGTGTGGTCTAAAACACAGCAGAGAACGCAAAATGCTGTTTATGTTTTGATCTGCAGAGCTGAGCTTATTTGGCGGTGCACAGCAAACCCTTTCTGCACTTCTTGGCCACTTAGAGCAGAGTGAGGAGTGCTGCTGTCCTGATTTGGGGAGCACAGGCAAGCCGGCAGGACGTTGGATGAGAGAAGCAGAGCTGCTGAAACAGGAGTTTTGGAGGTTAGCCCTGCGACAGCACTGCAAACACTTTTCACATTCATTCCTGACATGAAATATCTGCTGTGACACCCCGCAGAGAGAGGGTGCTTCCATAAAAAAATGCTGATATGTAAAAATGTCTATGTCTATTACCATACATCCATCAGGACAGGGATCTTCATCTGGGACCCTCTTCGAGGGCAGGACCTTAAAACTCCTGCCTGCACACATGCATACATTCAAACATCTGAAATATGCCATGACAGCAACATAATCCAAATAACACATCAGCTATATTCTTTATTCTCTTACCAGATTATCCAGAGTAAGGGGTTTTAGCTTCAACCATATTAAAACAGTTATTATGCTTTATTTAAAAAATATACTTTGTACATGTTTATGTACCTGATTTACTTCTGTTTATTGGAACCAGCTTTGAAACTTACTTTTTCAGTTGTTTATAATTATAATTATTGTATTAAATATAGAAGTTTTATGCATTCCTTAGGAACCTTAAGGTCATTTCAACACTGCAACTTGGGCTATACATGTACATAAAGTCCTAAATGTATGGTCATTCCTTTTGACAGATACTCAGCGAGAGAAGGGTTAAATACATATATATAACTAACATACACATGTATATACATAGCTAAAGATAATGCTTTTGGGCAGAAAGTGTGACCCTTGAATGTCCAGCCCCACAAAACAACTCAGAATAATTGGCCTGTGGAATTACTCTTGCTGTGATATGATTAAAACAAGCTGAATTGCAGCCCAAGTTTCGAGCATTAACCAGTACTGGCCACCCTGGGGCAGGTCTGCCATAACTTTAATGCTTTACAATAAAAGACATACATTTTATTAATGTTACATGGTGACACTAACAGTCACTAGCTTTCTACTTTGGCTTAAAGTGTTTTTGAGTTATAGGGCTCAAGTCATAAAGGATAAAGTAGAATCAGAATCATACAAGGAATTTGTCTTGGTGTGAACACACATGTATGACATGCAACACACTGAGCAGATCAGACAAGCACGCAGACTGTAGAGTATTTCACTAAGGAAAAGTGCAATACAATACAATGAATAAAATAAAGAATTTATGAATATTTGTATTTATATACATATGGATTGTCTATACATATAAATTTTTAAAAAGTCAAAGTTAAAATTCAGTTATAAAAGTCATGAAAAAAAGTCCAAACCTTTGGCACTGATTGCATACCTTTTACATACTATATATACAGGGGTTGGACAATGAAACTGAAACACCTGTCATTTCAGTGTGGGAGGTCTCATGGCTAAATTGGACCAGCCTGGTGGCCAATCTTCATTAACTGCACATTGCACCAGTAAGAGCAGAGTGTGAAGGTTCAGTAAGCAGGTAAGAGCACAGTTCTGCTCAAAATATTGCAATGCACACAACATTATGGGTGACATACCAGAGTTCAAAAGAGGACACATTGTTGGTGCACGTCTTGCTGGCGCATCTGTGACCAAGACAGCAAGTCTTTGTGATGTATAAAGAGCCACGGTATCCAGGGTAATGTCAGCATACCACCAAGAAGGACAAACCTCCACCAGCATCACGTAGTGACCTGGCCACTATCCTGCAAGAAGAATGGCTTAAAATCCCTCTGACCACTGTGCAGGACGCAGTATATGTCATTCCCAAGACGAACTGATGCTGTATTGGCCGCAAAAGGAGGCCCTACACCATACTAATAAATGATTGTGGTCTAAAATCAGGTGTTTCAGTTTCATTGTCCAACCCCTGTATATAACTCGGAATAATTGGGCTGCGGAATTTCTCTTGCTGTGATGTGATTTAAAAAAGCTAAATTGCAGCCGAAGTTATACATATGGATATATATGTATGTACATGTACATATGTTATATATAAGTGTATATATTAATATATATATACATTTTATTGCCAATTCATTTTACATTATAATAATACAATTCTGCTTGTGTATGCGACCTGTTCACAGGTACAGACAAAACAATTTATTTCTATAAAACTTTTCAGACCTATGCGCTTTTATGCCAACCTTTGAAAAGATAGTTTAGTTGGCAGTAAAGGACATCCAAGCTTATATCTCATCAGTGTACAGTATAAAAATTGTTTCTGTGAAACAACATGTTAATAAAACATCAAAGCTAATAATAAAGTTTTTAGGAAGTAATGGAAGGCTTATGTCATATAGTAAACTTACCTGCTAAATGCTTTTACATTACAGGTATTGATTCAGCAGGCCATTTTCATTCTAAATGACTTACAGTGCCCTGAACATACACACTAAAAGAAGAGAAATTTAGTTCAGTGGTTAATGACTTCGATGACATTCTTTCAGAATGAGATTTAAATACCCTTCCAGTTTGGCATTTTTATTAGGCTCGTTTTATCCTATTTGGTTTAATTTAATCTAGATTCAGGTTAATTTAAAATAACTTTGCGTACTGTAAAGTTATCTCTCCTTTTGGTTAGGATTCAGGAATTGAGCGTTTATTCATTCATTCATTCATTCACTAGAACCTATCCCAGTGCTTATGGGCAGTCCATCACAGGGCAGACACAGAGGCATACACACTCTTACCTGGGGGAGCAATTTAGCATCTCCAATTCACTACATGCCTTAGAAACCCACACAGACATGGATAGAACATGCAAATATATAATAATCAAGAAATAAGGTCATAAAAAAGGTCTTAATACATTACTGACTGAAAACATGAGAGGTGGTCTAATCAATGGTTGTCCAATGGAAACAGACGCAGATCTACAGTATGAGTCACTATACTACTACTGGCCCAATGTAAATCTTATGGTAATATGTCTGTTTCAAGTGTCAAATAAAACATGCTTCAAGTGTCTGTGTTTGATCTAGAACTGATAAAAATACTTACATGGTACCTAGGAGTGGTAGCAATCATTTACGCTATAGTAGAAGTGCCTCACGTTTTGGCATTTATGGCCTACTTACTGACTTACTGAAAGCTTAGCTGTAATATTGAAGATTCACCACTTATATGCACATAGCTCTAGCTAGAATCGCCCATGGAACGTCTAAATAAGTTGTTCTGTACACATTTGCAGCCAGAGAGGACATATTAGTAACATGCTCATCACCGGTTAGTGCAGAGCTAGCGTAAAGCAGGAGCCTGTATGGATTTTTTGCCTGTTGGGGTATGTGTGTGCATAAAGCTGTGTGAAATGGGATTGAATAAATCTCAGTGCGAGCCTGCTCACACAAGCGCAGTGATTTCCATGCTTCACCCACTATATCACCTGCAGTGTGGTTTAAATACGTCTCATAAATACACCCAGGTGCAACTGGGAGCACGGAAGCGAAACATAGTCCAATAACAATTCCACACTGTGGAGGAAAACACAAGAACCGAGCTGTTAAACAAGAAACTGACAAGAATTACATTTACCATTGTCAATTCATACAGTGAAGTGGTCTGATGTCGGCTTCCCAGTTTTGGCCCTAAATACCATACTGAATTCTTGAATGGCCTCCCACGCTGGAGTCAGGCAGGGAATTGTGTGCAACATGTGCAGCGAGGATAAAAACAGTCCCTGGATGGCCAGAGGTGTTTCCAGAAGTAGAATGTGGTTTGACTTGCTGAGTTTGGGATTTGGGCAGAAATCAAAGACTTTGGGGAGACTCCTTGAGCTCTCCTCCATCTGTGCACTGAGAAAAGACCTCAGAAGTGATAATGAGAAAAAGAAAAAAATGAAAAAGCAAAAAGTTTCAGCAGAACAACTTTTCAGGGTATATTAATACACTGATATTTTGGTTTTTCGAGTTTGTTATTTGTGTGCTTCTGGGCAAGAGTGTTTGCTTGCCTGCAGAGTGCTGTGAACGTCACACGGTTTGAAGTTTCATAAATATCACTGACACTCATTAATGCCTCCTTGGGGCAGAAATGAATGTGCCGGAGCAAAGGCTATTTACAGTGTTTAAAATGCTGTGCCTTGTTTAATTGCTGGAGGGAAAGGCTAGCACAAACAGCCATTTTAAATTTAGACAATGTCTCTCTCTCTCTCTCTCTCTCTCTCTCTCTCTCTCTTTCTGATGGTTGTGGTGCTCTAATGATCCAGCTCTTAGCTGTCTCTCATCTGAAAATGGGCTTTGAGGCAGACCTGTGTATCTCTTTGACTTTCCTTTTATCCTGCTCCTTTCCATCCACCCCTCTGTGTTTTTCTCACCCCATCCCTCTATGCGGGATGGAAAAGGAAGTGAGGGGTGCCAAAATGCTAATTAGAGGCCATACTTAAAGCAGCCTGTGGTTGGCTATCTCAGCCTGTTTATTCACACGGCCACAAGGCAATGCAAGCCAAGCTGCACGTGTCCCGTCAGTAACATACAAAAGGAACAGTTCTGCTGCCGGGTGGACAACATGGGCTCAACGCAGCTTTAAAGCACACTGGCATGTGCCATGTGCATTCTTGTTGGCCTTTGGAGGACCAGCAATAACAAAATCTTGGTGCAATTTTACATTATTTCTTACTTGTAGAAATTATTATTATTATTATTATTATTATTATTATTATTATTATTATTATTATAACAACTTATATATTTAATATTACTGTTGTGCATAGTCATGATGTCTGCCCTCTGGTAAAACAAAACACTCTCACTCCCTCATCTTCTAAACCACTTAATCCTACTGGGCCACAGGGGTGCTGGAGTATTCCAGCGCTCAAAGGGCAGACGGCAGGGAATGCACTGGACAGGCTGCCATACATTACATGGCAGACATAGACAGACATGCACACTTTATCATGTGGAAGGAACATGTGGAAGGAAACTGGAGAACCCAGAGGAACCCACACGGACACATTAAAGCTCCACCCAGAAAGGACCCCAGGTGCCCTGGCCAGGAACCAAACCCAGGCGCTCTTTCTGTGAGGCACTGTGCCACCAAAAACAAGAGTCCAGACCTCATAGTCACAGAGTATGTTTGCAATTGTTGTACTTGTAAGAAGCAGAAAATGCAACCAACATTATAGTTACAAATACAAAGAACAGACACACTAAATACTGACAAATGAGATGTTATCCTACCTTCCTGTCACTGTCACCGTGGGAAGCATGGCCAAACAGAGCAGCGAGGGTGGAGCACTATGTGTAGTTTGACAGCAGCAGTAAGAGAGACCCTAAATGTTGTAAATAACCGAGCTCTTAGTTTCTAAATGTGTGTACATGTTGCATATGCCTCTCTGTGCGAGGCTGTGGGACTGTTTACTTGGGTAGTCATAGAGTGCCTACTGTCAGGGAGAGCTGTATGGCTATTGATGCTATCTTTGTTGTTAAGTAGCTCTGGGTGGTGGTCTACTCTGCTGTGGAGTTCACTAAGGAGTACAAAGTTTCTTGTGTCTTCCTACTTTACGGCAATGCCACATTATGTTCAATTGTTCTGTGTAATATCCTATTAGATATTTGTTTTCTGCTTGTACTTACATTCTACTTCACTTGTTTTGGCTAGACATTAAACAAAAGGTGTTTTTTTGCTGGATCTTTCTCTAGTATTAAATCATTTTCTGCATTTTTAAAATGATTATTATTTGAGTGTATATCTGCCCATAGTGTACCTGCCTGCAGACATATGTCTACCTTGACTACAAGCCCCTTATTTAAAACTGTTTTACACATGTTCCTGCTTCAATGGCTGGTTTGTTCAAATGGATTAGATACTAATATCTCAATATAGAAAAATAATTTAATATAATTCACTATGTAACAAAGTGTATCATTATTTGTAATTACCTTTTAATAACAACAGTAGGAAGTCTTGACCTATTGGGACGTTATTAGTATGGTCTAATACTGCTATTTTCGTAGGAATAATTAGTCCTAATTTTAGGCTAAATTGCGATGCCAGTGGTGATTTGGCCCTTTTTGTGCATGTCTGGTAAAACAGAAAGCAGTGCCAGTGGTCATGTCCCTTCCTGCTCCACTCAGACTAACTAGGTCCCAACACTACTGGCTGTCCTTCCAGGCTTCATTTTGTCCATGTTTTTGTCTTCCTGTCTGTTTCCTGAGTCCTTGGGGAAGTGTGTTGGGTTGCATTATTTAAAACAGAGCTCATTGTCTCAGTTCCCATTTTAATCACACCATGTCAAAAATATGTGGATTATAGGATTTGCATTGTTTCTAGACGAAGTAGGCCAGTGGTTTTACGAGACATGAAAACGAGAGGATGTTTCGGGTGGCGGGGGGGTTGGGGGCGGGGTTGGTGGAAGGGATTACTCCCCCCAGATAGTCTCCAGGCCATGCTCCTGAATTCCAGCAGGAGGATAACACAGCCACTTGGCTTCATCACTGTGAGCTCTTTCGGCACGCAAGACTTCATTAATAATACTCTGCCCTCGTAGCCTCCGCCCCAAAAAGCAGCTCTATCCTCTGCCTTTGATTTATGGCTGATTCAGGTGTTCATATGGGATGGAGATACACCTTATACTACAGTCGCCTGGGAGTACAGTTATAGCTCAGCATGGCAGGGCAGTGGCGTGAGGGTATTTTTGTCTCTTGTTTGGAATGTCAGGCCGTGATGCACGCTCCTTTACATGCCTCCTCCTGACGTGCGAATACCAGCAGGAGACTGTGTGACAGGTGTGCTATATCCCATCTATGAGTGCTCCTATTGTTCCCGAACACTACACTTCCTCTTCTCTTCGTCAATTCAGCAGCATGTCTGAGTCTGTTTCTGTGCTATTTCAGGTACGGTAGCTTTAGCCAGATCAATATGCCCAGAGCGAACATGATGCTCGCGCTCACCTTCCTCTGCAGTGCGGAGAAAAGCAGAGAAAGAGGAAGCGGCCATCTTCATAGCCCCAGTCTCATGTTTCACAGGCAGTTGCTGTGAAGCGCTGGGTGGTGTTTATAAAATCAGTATTGCATGAACATATCTTTGTATATATTTCTGTATCATTTTAAAACCTGGATTAATGAGTCTTCCTGCTACTTACACATATGACAGCTTATATTAATTCAACTCATTTTGTTTTTGTCTCCTAAACTTACACCTTGCTGGCTTCATGACCTACACCGAGAAAACTGAACAATACATTTCTGCATTTTTTTATTCAAGAATTAAAATGCTTTTTTTTATCAAACCACACAAGTACTGGGATGCTGCTCATCATTAGTTTCATAAGATCTTACATGTTTTAAATGTAAGTAAAATGTTTTAAAATGTAAACAAGAGAATATTATCCAATCAGAATTTTTCCATCATCTAGGAAGCTATACCAAATCAAGATCACCCATCATGACGATAATTAGAATGTGATACTGGAATCAGTCAGTCATATCTTGATTTCAAGTGTTTGGGCATTGGCAAAGGTTTTGTTGTTTTAGCTGTCTACATCCAAATCAGCTGAACAGTGTAGGAATTACTACCATTTTCCTGAGTTTTTAGGGGCTCAATTCTTGCACTGTTGGCTGCTCAACTGTTTCATGCACATGCGTGTGTTACTCACTCAATACTTCACTTACTAGTAAGCTGAAAAAAGCAGAAACACAAGTTCAGAAGATGATGAAAAACAACTGTAGTGGATGACCGAAGACAGAAGTTGACCAAATCAAGAATACCTTCCAGGGGGTTGGCCTGTATATCAAAGTCAGCAATCAGAAACCAGTCAAAAACCAGAATAAACAAACAGAAGAGCTGTAAACCAAAATCATAGTGACCAAAGAGTGCTAAAAAAAAGAAGAGTATGATAACTGGAAGGGACTGCTCATGATCCAAACATAACACCTCATCTGGGGACAGGGGCATGGACCTGTATTGCTACCAGTGGAACTGGTCCCCTTGTATGCATTGATTGATATTACTGCTGGAAAAAACAGCAACCGAATTAAGAAATATATATGGAGCTATATCATTCACCTAGATTCAGCCAAATGCAACAGTGGTACCTTGCAGTGCAGAGGAATAGCCCGAAGCAGACTGCGAAAGCAACCCAGCACTTTTTAAGGCAAAGAAGCGGCCAAGTCAGTCAACTGGCCATTCCAATCAAGCATGCACTTCACTTACTGAAGACAGTTAAACAAGCAGAAGCTAAAGGCCAAGAGCAAGCAGAAACTGAAAACAGCTACAGTAAAGGTCTGACAGAGCATCACCAGAGGAGAAAACCAGCATGTAATGATGTCTATGGGTTTCAGGCTTCAGACAGCCTTTAACTGCATAGGACTTGCAACTGCATATTTAAAAATGACATTTTAATTTATAACTTTTTAGTTTGACTTTTTTAGCTAGTTTTTTTTTTTTTTTTTAGCTTACCTGCACTTTGAGTTCATATTCGTTATTTAATTTTAGCTCCAATATGCTGTGCTGGACAACTAAAATAGCAATAACTTTGTTCCAAGGTAAAATACTTTATTTTTCATTTTTTTTATTATTTAATGCTTCAACTAAAATGTGAAAGTCTTCAACATGTTTAAATGTCTTTTTTAAAGTCAGATGTAAATTTTAAAAATTGTTACTGTCGTGTATTGCACAGTATTTTGATCTATATAGCTATCCGTAGAGAAGCACTAGAGGATATTGGGTAATGTAGTTTTTGATGGCCCTTCCCCGGAGTAACAATTGGAGAGTTGCTGAATGCTGTAAACGAACAGTACAATTTACACAGTAAACGAAGTAATTGTTCCACCGTCTCTGTGTAAGTTCATATCCCGTGCGGATACAACAGCTACCATCCATAAACTGAACTGAAAGCCATGCTCTAATCGTTATGATCTGCTACTGAAGTAGGCATGCAATTGTTACCCCAGGAGAGAAGTTGCATTGAGTGTACTATTTATTTAAATGTAATCTATTTTTAGTCTTCATTCAAATGCAGGCAATGTAATTACTGTCCTGACACTATGTATAAAGTGCACAAAATAGAACTTAAAATCTTAAAACAAACAGCTTTGGCAACCAAAATGTCACGAAATAGATATTTCTAAAAATCAATAGTGCTGTATGGCATCAGCATATCAGTATAAACAACACAGCACTCAACACAAAATAGATTACGAAGAGGATTGAGCATAAACACACACACACACACACACACACACACACACACACACACACACACACACACAAACACACACACAAACACACAAACACACACACAATCACACACACAATCACACACACACACACACACACACACACACACACACACACATTCATAAAGAGAATGATGGTGACATAGACTTCTAACCTAAAACTGGGATAAAGTCCTCTTTTTCCTGTAGAGCACCACATTTAAAATAGGCAGTGACAGCAGACATGGGCAAACTGACATTGTGATGAAGTATATGTAGAATTTTTGGCTGTGACTGTCAGCTGAAATCTGAATGTAGATTTTGTACAACCACAGAGAATAATGAAGTGCTGCTGAACATGCTTTCAAAGAGCGAAGAGCCTTGCTAAAGGTTTTAGCTGTAAAATATATTATCACCTCCATATAATTCATATAAGCAGGAATTTAATGCCATGTCATAAGAAAGGTTCCCTACAACTCATACACATGAAGACTCGCAGAGTTAAACAGCTACCTCGTACGAGAGGAAATAGATACAAGTTTGCTGCTGTTGCAGGTTATTTTTACAACCATATAGCCAAGCTGGTACTTCCTTCAGGAGGGGAGACGGGGACAAAGTTCTAAAACTCGAGCCCTACACAAATTCCTTATACAGTCATACCTCAAACTTCAAGTTGACAAAAAGAGATAAAGCAGCCTTTGAACGGATCATCCTTTTTTTGCTCTATAGGGTTATATGAGGACTAAAGATGTTCTTGGCTTCTGACTTTTGAAGAAGTCTGACAGACTGTCTCCTGAAGGAATTTCTGTTCTTAATCCACCCAAGAACTTTGTGTCTGTTCAACATTTCTGAAGCCTCTACCTTCCTAAATTCTATTTCAAGCATCAGTTACATTAACCCACTTTATTTTACAGTCAGGGGATGTATCCATTAGAAGTAACACACTGACATTGTACTTTGTGTGGATTAATTTTCTCAATAATGTTGTAGTGGGCAGTTCCTAATAGTAATAGCTCTCTGCAGTTTGGTTCAGGTGGTATAGCTAGAACATCTTAAATAGGCTGCCAGGAAAGATACAAAAATTGAATTGGGGTGACACACTGCTAGGGAATAAAAAGTGAATCCATTAAAATGACATAAAAAGCTATGCCTTTTTTGTGTGTAACAAAATCTGTCCATAATGTTCACATGAATAAAATAGTAGATTGATACAATTACTTCAATAAGTAATCTAAAAGACAAAGCTGTGCAACATATTTTACTTATTTATGAGGAAATAATGTGTGTAAATCAAGGTCCATGTATCACTTGTTCAGTGCACAATGTCAACTTTAAGAAAAACATGTCATATAGACAGACCACAGGACTTAGGCCTCCTCGATACATGTTATGTATGAGTCTGGTAGTAATTCCTACACTGTTTACCTTACTAGACTATTAGAAATCTCAGCAACAGGTTCTGCAGATTTTGCGGTAAGGGTGGAGTGAAATCAAGCCTGCTGGACATGTAACCCATGGCAACAAACTGTTCATCTCCTCACACGGGTTCCTTGGTTGTCTCCACCAAGACAAAAGCGGGACTTGTCACTGAATATGACCTGCTGCCATTCTGAGTCACTCCATGACAGTCTGGCACGACACCATTGCAGTCTTTGGTGACATTGACGTGGTGTTAGGGGCAGGCGCCATAATGGTCTGTTTGCATGTAGCACTCCTAAAGGAACTTAGCACACATTTACTAACCTGTTTGCTTTGAAGTAGCATAACGGCTTTCCAAAACTGTCAGAAGAGTGGCCATGCCACCCCTTGTCCATGCCACTGGTTGGGTAGTATAAAGACTAGCATCAATGTATATAAATCTATTAGAGCTACTAGAGATGTATATCAAGCACTACACTGTGACATGTACTCATAAAGACCTCCAAGAGCCAGTAGTGGAGGAGACCAGCAGCACATCCACTCTCAAAACATTGACCTTAAACAACACACTTTGCTGAAACGGTGAGAAACTGTTATGCTTTGGGGGAGTTTGATGGGCGGGTCAGCAGGGTTACCCCATCAGCAGTGATGTGTATGCTATTAAAAAGGCAGCACATGCAACTGATGTTATTAAAGAATTCAGGTCTTCCACAAATGCATCTGCTGCAGATTGATGTATACAACAGTTTAAGGTGTGTTGACATGCTGAGCGTAAGAATTTCATTCTAAAATGTTTTTTAAATGGCATTGAAAAGGTTGCACAGCTGACAAGGACTAGCGGCACTGCAAGGACTAGCAGTGAAAGAGACCAGAATCCTTCCTATTGATCTCTCCCATGATCGTGTGTCAAGGACACTCAGTCAAAAATGTCAAACATATACTAAGAAAACATTTACATTAAAACCAGCAGCAAATGCTATTGTTTATCACTGAAATGCTCCAGGTAGATAATGCACTGTATGCCTGTATGTGTCATGTCAACATTTCAAACTTTCAGTCTTCTCCCTGACTCAGTGTCAACTGAAGGAACATTTGGTAAGATGACACAACCTAGCAAATTTATAATCCAATCAACAGGGAGCATCCCTCTCATCAGAAACAAAGAAAAGCACTGTCCCAAAGTTAGTATTAACAGATGTGCCACACTGAATGTGTAGTCACATGTATGTTTATTTTACTTGTGTAAATACTTACATATGTATATACTTTCTTTTATAGCACTTAATTTGAACCAATGTATTGATATAAGTAACCAAACCTCTAGGGGGGGGCTATTGCGGTGGCAGATGTTCTTGGCTCTAGGCAAACTAAGGAGAGAAACTCTCAGACAGACTTGAGAGCTGGAGAACGAAGTCGCGGTTTCAACATCTCTCCTTTGTGCCCTGTTTTACAGGGACCATAACTGTTACTTGGACCCCACCCCTGGGGCGTGTAACACAGATGTTTACTTACCAGAACCATTTACTCGCCAAACATTCAGCATCAAACTTCATTCCTTTACTCTCCAAAAGCAACTCCAACAGAACAAGGCATCACCAAGGCTAACTCTCCGTTTGCTTCTTTATACCATTTCTTTTGTTTGCTTCCGAACGTCACTATGCCATGAGCTTCAGCCATCATTGCGTTTAATCTTCCTGATTGACTCTCTGTCCCTTAAATGATCTAACCATAAGTACGACCTTCAAGAGGTTAGAATACGCTGCCAGGGCTGTGCTATGGCAGATGTAATGCTTCAGTGACTCACTATCACCTGAGGTACAATATGGTATTATGGTAGTAGTATTAAGGCAGGGTAGGCTAGCTGGCTAGCAGGCTAACATCAAGACATATCTTTTTAAAAACTTAACCTTCAACTTAACATTTTTTTAATTTTTGCTGTTTGTTGTAAAATTATTCTGGTGGCCCAAAGTTTGAAAGCACCTCAAAGAAACAAAGCAACCTTAGACTTTATAATTATTTTGGAACTACTTCAGTTCGGCTGGAAAACTGCAAACCTGCCAACTCTATAGTGTCGTAGAGCTAATCGACTAGAGAACATTTAATTCTGAGAGCAAATAGGGGGAATTAAATGATCCTATAACGACAAAAATGAAATGTTGAATAGAATCCAGGGATTAGTGTGCATACCACAGATTTTATTATATCAATTTCATATGTTTTGTTTTATTTTTGGAATATATTTTTTTTATCTAGATACATTCTGTTTCCACACATGGATGGTAAAACCCCATATTCCAATGATAATTTATGCTACTCGTTTTTTTATGGGTTTTATTTATACCATTTAAATGCATGCTAAAAGCTGTTTACAGTACAGTGATGTGTGAACATGTCATGATTGATGGATTAACAGGACATCTGACATGTGGTGACATGGTACTTGATATGTGAGGTCAATGACATGCTAACACCCCTAGATTGCTGCAAAACTGAGAATCAGGCTTGTAGGAATTTTTAATGCATAACATTGCAATATCAAACAGGCTTTTACCAGATGTGTCTCTCTGGGGAATGTAATGTTTTACTTTTGTAAAACAATGTAATGTAATGTTTTTCTTGCTCTGGGTAAAAGAACCACCATATATCCTCCCTCTGTGCATCACTGCACACTAGTTTAGATACATTGAAGATCAAATATGGTTTGATCTGATGTCTTCCTTTGAGCTTTCTGCCTCTCACTCCTGCTATATGTTTTCAATAGGACAGAGCAAGAACGTGAGATGTACAGTAGAGAGGTCCAGTGGTTTTGCTCTGACCTCTGAGTAATTTTCCTCACAGAAAGGTTCCAAAGCGGCTTGACATTTTACTGCTGTATACCACAAAACCGCAGGGCCCACACTTATTCATACTGGCCTCGTGCGAGCTCATCACCGTTAGGGCTAAAATGTACCCAGTTCTGAACTTGCCCCTTACTGCAATCTACGATCATGCTGTTTGTCATTATTAAGCAGGAAGATGGATGTCCTGTCATTGGACTGTCGTCTCATCCCACTTTATTACAAGGTTACCTGACGTGTCACTGCACATGGCTGCTCGCTGTTTTACAGCTCCATCTGTAGTAGCACAGAGCTTTAGCTCTCCAAGTGCTGCTAACTCTTCTCTTCCCCTGCAGTGCGGGCTGGAGCTGAACAGCCTGAGGGAAATGTTTATAGATCCCTCTTTTCTAAATATCACACTTTGCATAGGTAATTGATGCCTGTTATACAGGCGTATTCCAGAGACATTAAGCGCCATTACATATTAATGTGCTGCCTTTGGCGGCTATAATGGCCTCTCTCTTTTTTTTTTTACCTTCTATTATCTTCAGGGTTACTTATGGATGAGTCTAGCACTATCTAATGATTCTACATGCTGGGGAGGGGTGGTAAATGATGGGATTCACTCAGCATGGGTGGGCTAATGGTTGAATAAATGCATGCTTTTGCCCCACAAATAAAAACCACAATTGTTGCAAAATAGATAAGAGATGGATTGTAATTGGATGAGAAATGTCTCATTTTGCCTCTGTAAACGCCAGCTCTGAGACTAGCCATAAGGAGAGTTAAATTTCCCATCCCCTGCTGGAGTGCCCTTTTCTCCATGTCCCTGAGGAGGAGAGGAGGGAGGCAAATAAAGAAAGAAGGGCTTCTGTGTGGGGGGTGGGGGGCAAGGTCCTGTGGAAGGGTCAGATGGTAATGTGGCAGTGGTTGTAATTAATCTCCAGGTGGGTGAGGAGGTGGGGCTTTGTAGCTACGCTTAGCCCCGTGCTGCCACTCCTGATGGTGGACCCTCAGGGCCCCCGGGGCCATCCTTCATTCTTATTTATGAGCTTCCATCCTGCTGCCGCACACAGAGGCATCGATCCCTCAAGGTCGAGTAGGAGACTCGTGACTGAGGAACATGGTACTGTACACTGGATACCCAGAGCAGGGTGTTACCGTTCACCCAAAGGAGATTCAATCTGTTACAGCAATTGAAGCCCCTTAATACGAGACCCTCAGGTGCCAAGAAATCCCACTGCCCTCTTATGTTGCTTTAAAACAAAGGTGTCCCTAAAGGCTGGCAGTGACTGAAGAAGGACATAGCAGAGCTAACTAGAGGGCACAAAGGAGAAACACTATATGAACACAGAGTGATTGATCTTTTATTTAAGGTTGAAGTATCATAATAATCAACTCTGAAGTATGTCTACATTGAAGGAATGTGACTTTTGTCAGGGTGGAAAATGTCCAGATGTAGAGACAGCCCAGATTTAGACACAGTTAGGAAAATACAGTGTACCCCATGAAAATAAGTTAGGTCATCATACTATCTAATTATCTATGTCAGTTCATTTGAGTTTGTTAGTGGCTAGTTGCTAGTAGCTAGCAGCTGGTAGCATTACCTATACTAGCGATTTGCTATTACCTATACTAGCAACCTCAAAGTTGTTAGTTGAAACTATGAAAATATGATGATCTACTTCAACACAGCATGGCTGTTACTTATAGGTTGAGGTTGCAATGCTAATAAAAGTGGAACTGTCCCTCTCTTTCATCTCTTCAGTTTCAAACACTGAGTGAAAGCTGCTTGATGCTGTCCAAGATATAAGAAATGTGCAGAGCAACCAACTTTGAATTACAGCTATTCCAGATCTTGTTAAAGATGTAGGCAAGGAAGTCTTCAGATTTGTTAATGTTCTGTTCAACTTTAAATGGTGCTCTTGTTAAATTCTGCAGCCTATAAAAGCTATAGCATTTAATGTGGATTGTAACATTAGATTAAGAAGCTGGTGAATAGAAAGCCTTCAGTCTTCAGTCTCGTTTATAGCTCATCTATGCCTGTCAACAGTTCAACTCATTGGAAAGGATATGAAAAAGTGCCTGAGACTTCACAGCCTAAGGCATGTTTTTTCACATGGTCTACCATTTTGTCGCTCTTGCTCCATTTTCATTGCTAAGCTAGAACATGGGCTGGTGTATGGAAATTTTGTGGCCATCAATGACCCAAATTACTGCACTCTTTTTTGAGTTTAAAAAAGAAACCATCAGTGTTTAAGGTGCAGAGAATGTCAGTTCTACGTACCAAGCTATCCTTTCATTCCATTTTATGCCACCTCGACTTCTGGTTTCCATCACCACCACCATGAATAAGTTCCTGCGAGTTCCTCTGGAATGGAGCATTTCACACCTCTCTGATTGACTTTGTTTAAGTCTTCAGGATTGATTCATGCAGATGCATGGTGGAAAGTGGAAACAGTGGAAATCCTGGTTAATTACGCCTGTTTTTTAATTATGAGTCTATTCATTATAAAAATGTTCACATAATATAAAAAGCAGCTGCTGCTGTCAAGAGGGCAAAGAAAGGCCTTCTTCACAGATGTTTCCTTTTAAACATAAACTTGAGCAAGTAGATCTTAGTTAATGGTCAGAGAGGAACAGGGACATGACGAACACTTCAGCAGAGTTCATAAGAACTTGTGGTTCTTTCCTAGGGCTGAAAAAGTGCATCAAGGTCAAAGCGAAGAAGTGAAGGAGGGACAGGCCTGAGCAGCGATGCCCAGACGCCATGACACATCTCTGGCCTGGCTTCATCACGCCGTCCCAGGGGGCCCTGGATCCTCTGCCGTTTTTCGAACAGCTCAACTCCACGAGCTGCGGCGTAGCTTCAGCTGGCCTTAGTCACCTCGGACTGGAACATCTCCTGGCCCTGATTCAAAGACCCTGACTGACACCGGCACACACTCCTAAAGCTCTGTCCTAATGACTTTCCTGGAGAGTCTCTTTCACAGAAGCCTGTGTCTCCAAGCTACACAGTTTCCCAGTAGCATCAGTAACAAGAGCTCAAACACATGCTCTTTATTGTGTTAGCTGAAAACACTGCCCACTCAAAAGACCTGAAAGAGGCACATCTGTTTCATCTGAAACCTTTTGAAATTCTACTCACATCCAACAGCATGCGTTTTTATTACCTGCTACCTACAGGACATTTATTCCTATACTTATATTGCAAATGGCACACAGGGGCTATGTTGCTGTTTCAGTATAAAGCACAAGATTTAGTCATTACTCTTTCTCGACAAACAATATGACAGTGATATTCCCAGTGCTGTGTAATTTCTCTGATGTCTGACTGGCCTGCGTGCAGGCTGTTGTTGGGTTGGCAGCAGATGTATCTTGTGGGGGATCCCATTTAGAAAGGACTGCAGGCTGTGGCACTTCTATTCTGTTTTTTGGGGGGCGGGTTGGCCAGAGAATCTGTGTGTGAGTGTCTGGCTGACTAAAAGGCAATTGGAGAACAATTTTCAGGATGTGACATATTGTAAATTATGGTGGTTTTCTCTCTATGTAATGCAGATTGTTCTAGAATAGCTATGACCTCATTCACTCATCTTCTAAATTGCTTTATCAGTCTGGGTCATGGGGGGTCCTGGAGCCTATCAGCGTTCAGTGAGCAGCAGCCAGGAAACACCCTGGACAGGCTGCCAGCCCATCACAGAGCAGACACACAGACATACTTATTCACACCTAGGGGACAGTAGACCTGACACAAGGAGAACATGCAAACTCCACACAGAGTGGGACACTGAAAGGGCAGAATAAACTGAGACCCTTCTTGCTGTGAGGCAACTTTGCTACCCATTGCGCCACCATTTTTCCCTCTTCGACTATGATCATGTAATAAGCACTCATCTTGTTTTCGCTGGGATAGTAAAGTAGTAGTAGCTCCAGAAGCATTTTGCAGTGTATATGCGTCTTTATTATAGTAGGGAACCTGGAGTTGTAGAGCGTGTGGCAATACATGGAACTTTACATAAATCAGCTGAACCGCAATGAGAACAACTGTTAGGTGATGTTACTACTAATCAAATGCAACCATGAAATACCACTGTGTAAATGTTTTTTCATTGCCTGTAGCAACTGGCTGACAACAACATATGTAGAAAAAGCCTGGCTACATCTGGCTGGCTAACATACAGCGCCCTCCACAATTATTGGTACTCCTCGTTAAGATGTGTTCTTAGGCTTCTAATATATTTTTTAAAAATAATATAGGACAACAATGCAGAAAAAGAAAAAAGCCAACCTTTTATTTAAGTACATTTATTCAGTTCGAAAAAAAATAATTATTGTACATTGGAATCCCCAGTCTTACTTTGTACAAGCCCCTTTTACCAACAAGACAACATTTCTTTATCTCCTATAACATTTCACGAGATGGGAGGATACATAGAGAGGGATCTTTGATTATGCCTTCTTGCACATCTCTCTAAATCATCCAGAATCCTGGGTCCTCTTCTATGCACTCTCCTTCTCAGCTTACCTCACAGGTTTTCGACCGGGTTGAGGTCTGGAACTGAGATGGCCATTGGAGGAGTTTGATTTTTTTGTCTAGTGAATGACTTTTGTGTAGGTTTGACCACATGTACGGGGTCTTTATCTTGCTGAAAGACCCAGTGACGACCTTTTTGATTTAAAATGTCCTGGTATTTCAAAGAGTTCATGATACCGTACACCCTAACAAGGTGCTCTTTGGAAGAGAAGCAGGACCACAGCATCACTGATCCTAGTCTATTCTACACAGTGGGCAGTGGTGATTTCCACATACTTATCTTTTGTGTTAAGCCAGACCCACTTAAAGCATTTGTTGCTAAATAAACTCTACCCTGGTATCTTTGTTTACACTTACGTTTATGCTTGCAAGCGAGAAAAGGCCTTTTCCGTGAATGCCGCCCAAACAGCTTGTTGTCATGTAGATACTGCCTGATGGTTGTTATAGAGATTTTATGACCCAGAGATGCTACTCTTTGATGCAATTCTCTAACAGTGGGCTTTGGAGAACTTTTTACTTCTCCTCCCATCCTCCTCACTGTGCGTGGAGGCAAGATAAACTTCCTTCATTGTCCAGGTTTGTTTGCCACCTTTCCACTTGTTTTAAACTTCTTGATGATTCATCTGACTGTAGATATGGGCAGGTGTAGGCAAGTGCCTATGGTCTTGTAGTCATTGTCTGACTTATGAAGGTCAACACACATCTGTCTTACTTGAATGGCGCGTTCTCTTGTCTTTTTCCCCTGCTGAGGAATGGATAAGAGAACTAGGCCTCTGTGTCATGTCACATACCCCATATTTATAAGATAGATAAGATAAGATAACACTTTATTGATCCCGAAGGAAATTGCAGAAATATACCCCATAGAATATACCCCATAGAACCAGGATGTGCTGAACTACTAATTAAATGTCCCTACACAAGATACTCTGAACTTTATAAACTACAGTAGAAATGACAAAAATGCTTTAAAAATAATGTTCTTAATGTACTTTTTTAACTCAGGTTACATTTTTCTACTATTTTCAGTGTGAGACTATGCTTCTGCAATAAAAATATTATTTATTTTAAGGCTTTTTAACACCTCTTAACGAGGGGTGCCAATAATTGTGGAGAACTTGTATGAAGACGTTGCTGTTAGTCTAGATGTAGCGGAAGAATAGGCTGGTGTCCAACCTGCACAATTTAGCAAGTCTTCAGTCTCAGGTTTTAACAAAGTCAAGCTAATCTCCATATAAATGCTTTAAAGACTACACAGGTCACGTGCTTTAGATTTTGGCCCCCATGGAAAGGTATCACATTGGAACCCACCATGACACCCCACAGGCCAATACTGAAAATATAACACTATGCATATATGTCCAACATTCTGCATACCATGGAATCCACTGTAATCCATACCCTCTGTTAAAATGTGCGAAAGGCCATCTTGTACAGGTTATATGTTAATGGTAAAGTTCTCCTAACATGAATGAATAGTGTAATGAATGTCAGTCACAGGTCCTTTAAACCATCCTAGCTTTAAATCCGTACAGTGCCACTTTTCACTGAAATGAAAAGTCTGCTCAATTTAAAATTATATAGCAACTGATGGCTTTTCTGAGTTAACTCAACTTGATGACACACGTTCACCCAACTCAAACTTCTAAGCTGAGTCAAACATTCTCACTCTAATTTTCGTTCTGTAATTCAGTCACATAAACAAAATGAAATTAGCATGTTTATTCTGGTTCCCTGTCAGCAGGGACAGACAGTATTATTAACCTGGTGTTGTCTAGTAGGATTGTTTCATGGAAAGATTCCTGGCTAATAGAAAATTTGCATTAAAAAGTTCATTTTACTAATCTGACTAACTGCGAAGCAGAATTAAATAATGAAGAGAAATCAAATAAGATGTTTGGACTGTGTCCTTAAGATGAGATGAGTTAAGAAAAGCAGTGTAATTAGTTATTATATAATATTAAGTTAAGCTGACCTCTCTCTTTTCACTTGCACGTTTTCTCAAATGCCTACTTCCTGCTAGCAGTAAACAAAGTGACGCAGTGTGGAAACACTATTATATGTACTATAGGGGACACCTACAGTCCTACGCCTACAGGAGCGTTCATGATATTCCATTCTAAACCCATAGGCATTATTCTGGATTTGATCCCTCTTTTGCAGCTATAATGGCTACCACTTCTCCAGGAAGGCTTTCTACAAGATACCCCTTCTACAAGTCAACCCCTGATAAACATTACAGTAGGAACAATGGAGTCAGGCAGGTAGCATTCTCCTGGCAAACACCAAACCCAGATTCATTCATCAGACTGTGACTCACCACTTCACAGAGCACATTTCCTCAGCTCCAGTCCAGTGGCAGCATTCTTTACACCACTCCATCCAGTGTTTGCCATTGTGCATGATGAAGCTCCAGCACATAGTTTATGTTGATGTTAATACTAGAGGAAGTTTGGAACTTCACAGAGTCAGAAGCTTTGGTGATTTTTATGTGCCTCAGCACTTGATGAGTCCTCTCTGTTACTTTACCTGATCAAGTTGCTATGGTTCCTAAATGCTTCCACTTTTCAATAATACCACACACACAGTTGGTCCTGGAATATCAAGAAGGCAAGAAATTCTATTAGAGTACCAAGCCCATATTCAGTGAGCTATTTAGAATGACCCATTCTTTCCCAGATGTTTGTAAAGGCAGACTGCACAGCTGTGTGCCTGATTTTATACACCTGTGGCAATAGGACTTAATGAAGTATCTGAATTCATTCATTATACGACATGTTCCAATACGTTTTGTGCATCTCATAAATATGCAAAACCACCGTGACTAATTTCAAAGTCACACCCGAGGCAGGCACTCAGGTATAACAGCTAGGACATAGTGAAGGCCTGGTAAAGCTATGATCACTAGTGACTACGTCATGTATTCTCCTTCTTCACCACTGCGGGTAGTCACTTTCATTTATTACTCTACTGTTCTGGTCTACAGCCCCAGCATATTCTCAAGGGAATGTGCTTCTACCGACCTGCACCAGAATGAGCTGAGAACATGGCAAGTGTTCAACACTGATAGTGATGCTTATCTGGTGTCCGGCCATCACTATAGCTTACAGCTTTCCTATTCTACAACCTGCCAAGTCATGTCCGTGCAGCTACTTAATGGCATTATCTCTTTATAAAGATAAGGTTAAACATCCCTCTAACACCCAGACAAAGCAGAACACTGAATAGATCAATAGGCTTACAGCCCCTACATTAGCGTGTAGGATGCTAGATGAATGACCTAATCCTCATTTGGCATTCTTTCTTTTCCTCTCAGATGCTGGATAGACATAATATATGCATTGCTGTTACTCACCTTTGCGATTATGACCATGTTTGATAATATGCTTGATGTTACAAATGACAGAATATTTTATGACTAAATTTTGTATGATTCTAGTGGTTTGTATGCTTTTAGCTCCTGTAATGTGCAGGATTTGCAAGGTAATGCCAGAGAAATGCATAATTTGGAACTACAGATCAACTCCTCAGATCAAACTGATGAAGACTTTGCCAACACTGACTGCTTGTACACATTACAATGACAGAATATCATCAATATGGCCACTGGATGCTTTTCAAGGTTCAGCGAAGAGTATCTATAGCTGCCAAGCAATGTAATACAAGGTGGGGCCGCACAGTTTATCTTGTCCTACTTGTCATACTTCTCCAAGCATGAAGAGTTGACACTGACCCAATGAGCTTATAGGACCCAAAGTCATTAAAAGACTCAGAGAATCCAGAGAAATCTGTACATGAAAGGGACAAGGCCAAAAACCAACACTGAATGGTTGTGATCACTGTATCCTCTACTGTCACTGGTTTAAAGCCAGATATGATTATGTAGTGGAAATCATTTGATGTGCTCAGGAACACAAGAAACACTGTCAGTGAACACAGTTCATCACTGTATCCACAAATGCAAGTTACAACTCTACCAGGCAAAGACGACACCATATATGAACAGGATCAGGAAACACTGCCACCTTCTCTGGGCATGAACCCATTTAAGATAGAGTGAGGCAAGGTGGAAAAAGGTCCTGTAGTCTGACAAAACTGAAAATTTTACATTACTGGGGCTAAAGAGATCATTCCGTGAATAAAAGTACATTAGTAAGGATGGCGTGGGCAACTTGCACATTTATGAAGCGACCATTAATTAATTATATCTTTAGCTACAGATGTCGCCATCTAGATGACGTCTTTTTCAGGGAACGTATTGCTTTTTTACTTCAAGACAATGCCAAACCGCATTCTGCATGCATTACAACAGCAGTCTATATTTGCAGTCCAGACCTGACACTAGCTGAAAACACATTATGATACCCTGAACTGTTGAGAAGTTCAAATTTAAAACAAGCATGGGAAAACTTAAACACTTACAGAGTAAGTTTAAAATAAGAGCTGATAAACACAGTAGCAAACATGAAGCTGTCCCAATGGTTTTTAAACATGTTGCTGGCATCAAATTTAAAATGTATATATATAATTTTCAACAAAATGGAATATTTAATTATGCAGCTTGAACAGCATAGCAAAACAAAAGCAATAACTCCTAGCTTAATTAATGCATGAACAGAAGGATTTGAAATCAGTTTATTGATCTAGCATCAATCTAGTGAGCTATTTAATAACAGACCATTAAATATTCATTTGGAATGCACAGAATGAAGCAGCACTGGGATCCTCCCCTCTGTCTTCCTCTTTTTGCAGTCGGCATGGTGCATGTGTTAAATTTCACATTCATGCATGCATCCAATTACTCACAGCACCAAACTGCAGCAATAATCAGCTGCCATCAGAGCTCTGCTGATGGGTACAAAATGGCCGGTGTGGCTCTGCAAGGCGACTAGATGGCCATTAGAAACCGGAGACGGCTAACAGAGGAGAAATGTTGAGGTGGGCGGATGCGGGACGGACACAGCGTGCTGTGATGGTGAATAAATGATGAGGCGAACGTGGTGCTATTGGCCTTGGCCTGCTGAGCTCTGCACAGTCCGCTGAGTGCTATAAAACTACACTCTCCATGCCCCATACAAGAAGACACATTTTCTAGCCCAGTTAATAACCACCCAGAGCAGTTCTCGTGTGCAAATTAATTAGACTTGCTGTGCATAAAGAAAAGACAGTTGTGCTGTTTAGTTATGTGCCATAAATTGGTAACAGAGGATTTTAAGATGCAATGGTCGATATACTCTGACCAATACAAGGCCCCTATTAAGAGCCATCTCTGTAAATAGTGCACACAGCGGGCCTGTGGAAATCCTGTTAAATGCAAATTTGTCAGAATTTAATATGTATTTATGAAGAGTATGTGTCAAAACAATCAAACGCTCCTATGTTGGGAAATATTGCACTTGCCTCCCAAAAATACGAGGCTGTTATGATGCTGCAATATTGGAGATTTCCCCTAGGGTTTAATTATTGAAGACAGGCGCAGCCTCCGCCTGCTGAGTTGCTGCTGGCAGATCCTCCTGTCCAGCAACTAATGTGGTTTGGGAGTGTAAGTACTTTTCTATTGCTTTTCCTGAACCTGGCTTCTACAGTCCAGACACCACAGTTTATACTACTTATCCAGAAATGCAGGCACTGGAACAATGGGCCTCTTCTTTCTAGCCTCTAACCTTGTTTTTGATGCATGGAAAAGCTTTCTTGCCCAAATGCAGTAGACATACACAGAAAACTGTTTTAAAAAATATGTGTGTGTCTTTATTGATATTGCCCTTGAAGAGATCTTGGAAGGGCAATCCCAAAGTAAATAATACTTGGACATTTGCTTTCTTATTTAGATCTTTGTGGCCATAAAACCCACTGTTCATCTACTGTACATCTACAGCAGTCAAACATAAGGTTTTAATCGAAGGGCGTCTTCATAACACATTCGTAACTCCTACATAAACTCCTTATAAGCCATTCATGAATGTCTAAATCATGAAAACATTCATTAATGGTACATGAGTAATATGTCCTTTTACTAAGACATTTTTCAGCATAAAAGTCCTCATGTATTATTTTGACAAACTATTTTATTTCTAGACAGGCAAAATAAATATGACCTATATTTATGTGTTTGGATAGGCGATTACTTCTCCACTACAATAAGTGAGGAAGAACATCCCTAATACTAAAACCTCTAAGAATGCACATTTCATCCCAAACATTTAAACTCAGGATGAATAATGTTTTCCCAAACAGTGTTTGGGTCTGTTGAATGACACTTATGGCACAAGTAGAAGAATAACAAACAGCAAAATACATAAAAGTCGAGGCAACAGTACTTTCTGTCTAAAGGGTCATTTTTTATTTCACCTATCCAAAAAATAAACATTTCACTGAAAAATAATAAATGATTTTTATTTTCAAATGACTTTTATTTTCAAAAATGTCTTTAAGTAAAATGACAAAGTACTCCATATTAATATCATGTAAAACTTTACAAATGTTGATTTAAACATCCATTATTATGTTATGGAGTATAACCAATATACTAAGTGTAACTAATTAATTCTCATTTTGAATGTGTTATGTACATAGGTTACTTTCTGGTGCCTCAGGCTGGCATCATGCTGTTTGTAGGATGGGTTTATACATATATGTGATGAAAAGAGCTAAAATTCGATCTCTGTTATATTTGAGTCTTGCATTAATTTTCAGAGCCCGTCAAGCTGTAGGCCATGAAGCTCACCTAAGATTAGTGCACAAATGCTAACATGCTAATATGAAACAAGTACAGCTCTATGCAGGACAGGAGCCATATCTGTATTAATATACTTCACAAAAAGGGTCTTTATTAGCCTGCAAATTATAAGTGCTGTCCTGTTTAAGGTGAATCAGGAAACTTCAAACACGAAGCTGGAGAATAAAAAAAGCTTACCTCAGTCTCTTTGAGATTTCCTTAACACTGAATCTGTAAGTGTTGTAAAACTCTGGCCGAGCCACTTTGTTTATTTCCTATATACAGAGCCAGGATTGCACTGGATGAGATATTCATGAATTTGCCAAAACACGTATTGGACTGAAACCATAAACTGTGCCTTTACTTATGCAGCGGTAATGAAAAATCTGTGGAATTACCCCTTAGAGCATATCAAAACTTTGGTGTGCATTCTTGTTAATTCTTGTGCATTCTGGTTCCTGAAAGCTGATTAACATGTTATTCCTTTTAATTCATAATAAATAAATGCAGTACTTTTTATTTGACTCTGCCAAAGTCTGCAGCATACAGGCAATTAGCATCCCCAGCATCCGTTGCTCCTGCTCACACATGCATCATTGGTGTGAGTACAGAGTGTTAAGACAAGGTGTGACCTAGCTGGTGTGTGTGCTTTTGTGTACTGCTTGGTTAACAGAGACAGTGAGAGATATATTATGCACTAGGTGTGGTGACAGTGGCCTTTCCCCATGCAGCAGGTGATGTCTGCTGGCATTTTCACTGGCTGATCTCCCAGCCTGCTCTCAGGCTTCATCAGCATCTCCCACCAAGCTCTCCATGTCTATTTCCCCCTCTACTAGCCATTCCTTCACCCTAGTTAACCCAGGAAGCATGTAACTCGTGCCAGAACCCTGAAACTGGCCTCACAGCTCAGAATTACAGAGAAGCAGATTGAAGGTATTGCCTGACAGGCTGTAAGATTCATTTTTTTCATATATAGGCATAAACATCCATAAGCCAGTGTAATCCTTACAATAAAGAAGAGCTTTCCAGGAATAACACGATATACATTAGACTATCCAGAAGAGAGTTGAACGAGAGGACAGCTGCCAGTCAGAGCAGTGCAATATGGGAGATTAGACTGAAGGGCTATGGATAAACACATCAAACTCAGCACCAGAGCTTTCATTTTCATCTCATGAATATTTCATCACACACATATATATCAAAATGACACAATCAACGGCACGAGTTAACGAATATCTCACACTATCTGCGCTATTCAGAGGATATTAATAGCAGTGCCAATATGTTCCTAGTCTCATTAACATCCGCATAATGCAAACTATATCTGTAGTACTCCAACAGCACTGTTTTCTGTACTATAGAAGCAACACATTCAAGACTGTAAGAAGCATCAAATTTCAGACTTGTGACATCATTTTAAATGCATGATATAACAAATATCATAATTATCATTGATAGAATTAATGTATTTTCCAAATAACCTCTATTTAGTTACATTTATGCTAATTGCCATTAATTCCATATATTTCTGATTCTGCCAGCAGTATGTGGAGGATTTGGCATGCCTTAACCTCCTAAACTCCACATCCTAATTTGAGAACATCACATCCTGGCTTCCCTGTGCCTATTCAACAACTAAGAACTGATGTTCTAAAGTAAGGACAGATTACAGTGCCGTCTAGCAGTATCAACATATGCTATGTTGCTGTCCATCTCAGCTAAACCCGCATGGAGAGCATATACAGCCTTTACAGCGTATATACACGAGACACTGTATAAATCAGCATCATGCTACTTGCTTTTAAGTACAGTTCATGAGCCACCATGCATGTGGGGCACGTACAAGGGCAGTGGAACAATGTTACTATGAAGCTTAAGCAAAATAATAGCCTAAGCAATAGTGGCTTATTGTACGCCATAATTTAACCCCTCGCAGAATTAATGCAACAGCTTTCAATCTTTCCTACTAAAGAAAAGCAGACATCTTTAGACCAGCTGGAACGACCAACGAAACCAATGACTATGTTGTAACAAAAAAATAGATGCCAGACTGAATGGCAGTGGATCATCTTCAGTGACGAGTCTTACTTTTGTGGAGGCACCGTGGTCAGTACCAAGATAAATGGTTTGTTGTCACATGTCTGAAAGGCCTGGTGTCACCCATCTCCACCCCTACTGTAAAATCTGCAGAAACTGTGTGAGAATATTCAAGTTGCATGAAATGAATAATTGCAGGACACCATTAGGAACCTCTACAACTCCATGCTGAACGTATGCATGTTGTGTTGTGAGTACCATACTGAGACACACCACTTCTGTGTGCGTAGCTCAATAAATATTGCCCATATCAGTAACCTTTATCTTTCTTCTGAATAGCATTGCAATCCGACGCTTCCTTCTAGGTGCAGCTATTATTTTGATGAAAAGTGTATTTTGAATATGTCTGTGTTTTGTAAGCTATACTGAGTTTGTTTTGCTATAGTGATGTAATCAATAGGTTATTTAGAATAAAAAGATGCTTTCTGAGGTATAACATGCTCATTTTAGTAAAGATGCAGCCGTGGTGAAAAATGCAGGAGGAGACCAGAAATCAGCTTTTCTACTAAACACAAAGAACAAAGGTAATGTATCTAAATGAATGTAATTCCACTCAAGCTGCCCTGAAATATAAATATTAATCAGTCTGTAACGATTGGGTTGAGGCGGGATGCAAGTGAAGAGTGGATTTATTTCTTTCAGTCCGGGTAACAGGGGTCAACAAACAGGACGGTATTATTAACGACATATCCAAAACAACCAGGAACAAAACAAGGGTAAAACACTAAAGACTAACACGAACACTACAAACAAAGAAAACAAGAACAAGGAAAAGACTTACACTAGGAAAAACAACACGGTCTAACAAAGGGATAAACGCTTAGAACTAACACTGGAAAACTACAACACAGAACCATTTCAGCGTGAAAAACACAGAGACTTCACAACAGACAGGGCAAACAAAGGGGTCTGAATACACGGCCTAATTGGAAACAGATCTCAGGTGTGGGAGTGGGCGGAGCTAGGGGAAGCAGGAAAAGCTGTGCTAAAACAAAAGTAACCAGAGGGGGCGTTGTGAGACACAAACAGTAAGAGGCAGACAGATAGACCGACAGACAGATGTAACACAGTCTGCCAACCAAAACAACAATACCTATAAACCCATGTTAAGCACAGCAGCATGCCATGTCTATTTTTTATTCTTCCTACTTCAAATTACTTTAAATGAATTTCAAATATAGCCTCCTTAATGTAGGATAGTATACATATTTAACCTACACATCACTCCGAAAGGCTTATTGGTAAGTAGGGATGCAGCTTCTCTACAGAAAAAAAAAACGTATCTACTGCATTTCCACAGTAAAGTGAATGATGAGAAAACCAAGAAGAGCAATGCAGTAAATATTCTACAAATGAGCCAGCCTAATAAGACACTTAGAGACTTGTTGTTTTATTTTCCACCCTATGTTCACATGCACTGCACTGGACGTGTATCGATTAGTGCAGGAACGAAGAAAAGAAAAATCAATGACTTTTACATGAATGCACAACAAGCAGATTCTGTCCTTCACCATAGCAAGACCTGAAGATGCTTCCCGTGAGACTGGAGCCGTCACTATGCTGATGGGCGGAGCCTGTGATGGGGGCATGTTAGGTGGGGACAGGCTCTCTAATAAAAACCTTAACATGCTCAGAGAGAGAGAGAGAGAGAGAGAGAGAGAGAGAGAGAGAGAGAGAGAGAGAGAGAGAGAGAGAGAGAGAGAGAGAGAGAGAACCAATGCCGCAGCAGTACTGGCTTCTCTCCATTCTGCTCAGCAGGATTAAACTGAGATTTTGTATCCTTTGAGAATTAGGGCTGACCGTGGCTTAAGGTCTGCAATACAGAAGCATTAATGCTTGAAATGTATTTCTGCCTTTATAGCTTTTTGTGACATTCAGTTTTGACTTTGAAATGACATACATAGCAATGTTGTTACACAGCTGACACATTAAGGTTAAATCACTGGTTGGAACCACTGACAGGCCATACAAGGCCCAGCATCACATCTCAGCCTTTGCTATTCTTTACTTTACACTATGGAGTCAAAGCAGCCAGTAGGTTGAGTACAACACCAATAACAGCCCATCTGCAGACCCATGCAATCACTCAATGCAACTTACTGCAAGATCAAACGCTTTCTAGCATCTTAAATGGAAGCACTCTCGGTGTGGGGGCATGTGCATCTGAGGCTCCAATTAAAGCTCATTAGCTCTGCGTGTCTTGGACATGCCTGTCAGTGGCTAATTGCTCCCTCCCTTTAATGATTACATAAACCTGTCACATGCAAGCTCCTCTTTACTGTACTGTACGTGTGGCCCCGTCCCGTCTCCATGTTAACGGTGAGGAGTGCATTAGTAATCTCTCGTGCGCAGGCACCACAGTGCTGCTAATCCAGCTTTGAAAGCGGCTCCATTGTAGCAGGAAAGCCCAGCTGTGGCTGACTCACCACACTCAGACCTATTAGCCTTTCTCATTAACAGGCATGGGAAAGAGCCACGCTCGCAGGAAGTGCCGGACAAGCACGACGGTAGGTTGTCTTGTTAGGCAACAAGGACCTGCTACACTCGCACTGCCTCAGCCATGAAGCTAGGAAAGCAATTAAAGTTGCAGCACAAAGAGCTTGGCTCAGTGACTGGTACTGCTGTGGACACAGGACTAGAGAGATTAAGGTGATACTTTATTGAGAAATCTAATTCACATCCATTTGCCCTGACCAGGGTGAAGGTAGCTGAGACATGCTTGAATTTGCTTGTGTAAGTTTGCACTGGAGTCACAAGGCCAGTGTGGAAACTGCACTTGCTGCAACTAGTCATAAGAGTGACTTGCTAATCTAGTTATGGACACTGTATAACATACTTTTAAATTGGAATTAAAATGGAAAGTAATATAAACAAAATTCACTCTCTGAGATGGCTGCTATCACTGCTTTTAGAGGTGCTAAATGATAGTCCAGTGGTACCCACCCCTGGTCCCTGAGCACCCGTTCTCCAGGAATGAGTAATGATATGTAGCGTATGTATAGAATATCCACTGGTGTTTTGTCAGATTTTAGCGACCATGTAAATTATAGTCAATCATGGAAATGAAAAAAAAACAATTCACTACAGTGAATGTGCAATTTAAGTTTCTCCACTGTCCAAGTCATCTTCTCATGCGCAGTCGGGTGAATAATGATGCTGAAGTTATAATGTTAAAGGTAGCCTATCTGTTGTTTTAGATATTGGGTCTGTAATGTTTTGACTTCTGTAACAACAGGTTTCATCTCTTGTAATTATGCACAGCAATGCTGTTTGACTGACTATGGTACCCCTTTGTCTAGTTTTTATTTTTCCTTAAAGGTACATTGAGGGTGACCCTTATTTTCAATGCAGCTAAGCATTTACATTTTAAAGGGATTGTATAAAAGAAATTAGATTGAAAACTGAAATTAATTTCTTTGATTTTCATTGCTGCTGGTAGACCTGTAGGTGCGCTTCCATACACCTGCATATTCAGATACTTCCTTCATACTTTGGCCTTAGGCACCAAATGCAATCACTTCTTTTTTTTCAATTAACATCTGATTTGTGATCCACTTTCCACAATTCGCATGAGATATTCACTGCACTGTACTACCTCAATCTATGAATCCCGTCAAACACCCTGCAGGTATTTATTTTCCCTTTCATCCTCTTGCAGAGCCATCTGTAGAAGCCTGAAGTTACTACCAGCTTAAACATGCAATATGACAACTTTTTTGGCCAGTGAGCTTATTGCAAAACAATGTGTTAGACTTGAGGATCACATATCTAACCACTTCATAAGTTATAGTTAAACTGTTTTATGTAGAAATTACAATATGATAAAGCGCAATTTTCACGAGAGCTTGTCTTTAGCAAGTTTTGAATGATAATTTGAGCTAATATCACAAAGCTTGTGAGCTGCCATTAAATGAGTTAACATCTAACCTGAAGGGCAAAATACAGAATTATTTACATATAAAGTGTAGAAGAGAAACAGCAAGCGATACAGTGGCTGCAATATGTACAATGGAGTGGAAAATATACAGTGTAGGTTGTATGTACTATAAGAGTACGAATGTTAAAAAAAAGATACATGACAGTGAGTTTTGCACTCTGCACTATATCACTTCATGTCATATTCTGGTCTTCTTGGCCAAAAAACTCATAGAAACTCATAGAACACTTAGAAAATAATAGCATTTATATCACAATCACAATATTGCAATAGTAGCCGAGTAATTGCAATATTAGCTTGAGATGAAAGCTGAATAAATTTGATTATTTTGTCACTGTAAGAAAACCAATGAGGCACTGAAAGCAGTTAGACATAGCACCAATGTGCTATTATGAATCTCGTTGCATAGTCTACACACAGTCTTGGAAAACTGGAAAAACTGGAAAACTGTCCATGCTGATTTATTGATCAGATGTAGACATGAAGTTTCAGTCTGGCCCAGATAAGTGAACTACGACAGAGGATGGGAGTACGTGACCTTGAGCGGAACGTAAACAGATAGAAGTGCGATACGCTGGAGTCATGCGTCCCTGGGCAGCTGTCTCTACCTCCGTCCCCAGCAGGCTGGCAGCCACAGGAGCCGACTTACGTAACACGTGAATCAGAGTACTCTCTTATGCCTCCTGGTCAAATTAAAGGCATCTGGGCACTCATGCATGCATGATTGGCACATTCTCACTGGCTTTAACTGGGAGGAGGAAACAAGAGTGCTTCATGGAAGCAGGGCGCATTAACATAGTACCACTCTGCACGAGCAGTGGCAGCAGCAGCATTACATTAGGCTAAACAAACAGGGGCACAGTCCTCTAGAGAGCTTGATTAAATACGGCTCTGTGCTTAAAACAGCACACTCATGCAACAAGCACCACCTCAGCGCCCTATAGCTGACTGCATGCATACACACACACACACACAAACAGGCTCATGCACACTAACATGTACACACATACACATGCACACAGGAAGTGCTCTCCTTCAGGCACATGTTTTGCGATTGGACATCTCCTTTCAAGGCGGAATTAAGCTGGTGGTTCCGCTCTGATAAATAAACCCCCGCTAGCTCTTGAATTCATTTCACTGAAAGAATAGAGACGGGACAGAGAGAAAGATAGAGGAACCGGAAAGACAAATTAAGCGAAATAAACAACAATATTCTAAGTGCTGTAGTCTTTCTGTTCAGGAGCAATGCTCAGTGTAGCAATAATAAGGCATCTAATTATTAACCTTCCTACAGTCTACTTTCTCTCTGTTTCTCTCTCTCTGTCCTTTGTTGTTCTCCTCTTTCTCTCCCTTTTTATGTGAGAACACTCTGTAAGAGTGTGCTCTCCAGTAGAGAGGAGCAGAGCAACCAAAGCCTCTTATGTGGGCTACACACACAGGGTGAGCTGCCAAGGTCATCCAGCAGAGCAGAGAAAGCAACACACACACACAAACACACACACGCACACACATTTTGTCTGTCGTACAAATGGACACCTGCCTTTAGTGCAGTCTAGAACATTCCAAAGAGTATTTAACGAAAATGACAAATCTGTGTTAATGCATCTATCTATCTATCTATGCCATTTATTTAGGTGGACCAGCAAGGGCACATACACTACGTGGGCCTGGCGAACACTGTGAAGGAAATGTAACAGCATCTGACCTTCACTGTACAGAAGATTCTGATAGATGAGAGAGTGGAGGTGAAGAACACGAGGCTTAGAGTATAAGAAAGCAGTGTTGTCTCCCAGGCCTTACTGCACACACAATAGTCCTGTGACCCTACAGCTCTCCTTCCAGGGCTTGTAAGGACATAGAGACACACACACACACACACACATTGGCATGTCTACCCCCAAACCATCTGAGACTTACTCTAAGAAAAAAAAAAAGAAAAAGAGATGGATGAGGAATTACTTAAAAGCTCTTACCATAATCTGCTTGAACAAGTGTGTGTGTGTGTGCGTTTGAGTGTGTGTTTGTGTGTGTGTGTGTGTGTGTGTGTGTGTATACAGCAGTGTTGTGTTCGAGCTTTGTGTCAGGTCATTGTTTCTTTACTGTGTCAGTGTCACCCCCTTCACTTCACCTGTGATCCTGATCAAACAGCAGCTCATACTGTCTTCTCATTACAGAGCACGTGTGTCTCTGAGCACTAACAACCTGACAGCTCACTATTTCTTGGTATTTCTCACTGTCGTAAGTCCAACAGCAGACTCAAGGACACAATCAGGCAATCAGGCCTGATGCATGGTCACCAGTCGAGTGGAACTCGTCTTATTTATCACCCAAAGTGAGATTACTGAGGCTGTGCCGGACTGATCCAACTCAAAGAGACAGCAGACACAACCCACTTCTGCAACTGGAAGTCTTTGGTGCTCATTGACCAACCATGGTCAACTTACATTGACCAGAAAGTGTTCTCATGTTACTGAGCTTTAACATTAAGCCACTTGTATTCTTATTCTACATATTTAATAATTCATTTATAATGTTTATAGTGGATTGTTCCAAGTTTCTTTACCTACCTTGAACACTGTGGTCTGAAGATTCCTGAGCATCCCTTGGCCGAGTCAGTAATTCATCAGGTAAACAGGGTTGGGGGGTTGTTACCTAAAATAGTGTACTGGGGTACAGATTACTGTATTACCTGTTAAATAAGTCATCCATAACCTTATCCAAAGAATGACTACATTACAGCAGTGTACTTATACCAGGATTACTTTAATTAGAATTATTGTCTGTGAATTAGGGGGTGTAATAAAATACACTCATCACAAAAGAGTCTGACTTGATGCTTGCAATCCTTGGTGACACTGATGTGGTGTTAAGGGCAGTTGTTGTAATGGTCTGCACGCATGTACTCCATTTGATTTTTGTCTAAATTAAATATGCATGTGCATATACTAGTCATGCTGAGTTATTTATTTATTTTTTTTTTTTTTAAAGCAGGTTGAAATAAAGATAACAAGTTATGAGGACCTCAGGCAGTTATATATCACAACATTATATAATAATGTTGTGATAGCACTTTACTAAGTAGGTAAGTATTTATAGGTAGGTAACTTTGCTAATAAGTAGGTATTGATATGGTCATTTTACGATAACAAATTGTATTTAATCATGAATTAAATTCCAGTGTCCTAGTTGTTACTAAATACTATATCAGAAATTGAGGGTGTTGACAAGGCCATTATGAGATGGTAAAATAATAGTAACAAGTTGCACTAGCCAAAATATAAATGCTTATTTTATAGTTCTTTATATATAATAAGTGAGCAATTGAAGTGGTAACAAGGCAGTAATGTAGTAGAATAGATTTACCTCAGCTATACCTGGGTAACAATACTTGTCTATAAGTGGGCCTACTTGTGAAGCACAAGACTATTATGAACTGATGTTATGACCTGATGAGAGGAATGTGGAAGTAAGTTTGCATTTTACGGCTGTAACACAGTTTAGTTTCACTGTAATCACTGCCTGTAACTTACACTGTGTTTGACCATTCAAATACAAAACTGAGAAGACATAAAACAGAAACAAGTGAATTAGTATTTTACAGCCCTAATACCAGGTAATTACAACAGAACTACTTCACAGATTTTGTGTTAATAACTCATGATATATTATATACATGTACTCAATTATAATTCACTTTAATTGTTCATAAAGAAATACAAATACATTCTAGGTGAATAAAACCTACCACCTTTTTTTTTGACCATTTTATTACTAAATACTGATACAAGGACTATCTTTTCTTTTATTAATGACTAGAAGACCTACCAATAATATTTAGGAAAGTACTTGTTACCAGTGTGTTTCTATTACATTACTGCCCTGTTACCATAGCAATAAGCAGGTCATTTTTAGGTAAGTACAACATGATACCATTTGTTTTACCATTTTTATAATGGTCTGTTAACACAGCAATGGCCTTCTGGTTTATTATTTAGTAAGAACTGGGAAATTGGGATTTAATTCATTATTAAATTACTGTATCGTTACCTACTTATTACCAATCTATAAAGTAAAGTTCTAACAATGGTATTGTGTGCTAGAACTCAGGGACACCCAGCAGCAGAAATAGTGCAGATCTGATTTCTGGGCTTTGCTCTAAAATGAGTTTGTGCCAACTCCTGCTTCATGTGTGCACAGCTGTGTCGACAAAAAACACTGACAGCTACTGCAGTAAACTGATTACAGCAAGTGTGTGTGTGCATAATAGCCAGTGAGCAGAAGGCTTATGGGAGTACAGTATGTAAATAAGAGGGTCCCAAGGTTGACGGGGTGGGCTTGAGGGGGGGAATGATAATTAACGGCTTAATGGTGGATTCTAGCCAACCTGAGACAGGTTAGAGTCTTCAGGATGCAGTTCCTACATATTAGATTTAACTTTATTGTCATTGAGCAGAGTACAGATGCAGAGCGTAATAGAGTGGTACTGCAGCAGGCGGTTATTTCACAGGCCAATTAACCAGTTACAACTCCACAGTTCATCCATATGATCCATGTGAAAAACACCTCAGTGGGATTTCAGTCAGGTCTTTGACTCACGCCAACTCAGTTGCAGCCACTGTTTTTCCACCTGTGGTCAGTTACACTGATGAATCCCCCACATGTTTACAATATTTTACCAAAGCTATGTAATGCAGTATTGTAATATCTCAAAAGCCAATATAATAAGCTGGTCCAGTACTGTGTGCTGAGTCACATATGAAGAAACATTTTGGATAATAATGAAAACAAATGAAAAGCGTTTTTCTTAATGTGTGAGAAAGCAGAACAACTAGTTTTAAAAAGACCCTTCTCAATTGTTTTTTTGGACATTGTCTATGGTACTGTTGTAATCACCATTTTTATATTTTTAGGACATTATTGCTGTGTTCAGACCTCAGTCTGCATGCAAATATACAGGGGTTGGACAATGAAACTGAAACACCTGTAATTTTAGTGTGTGAGGTCTCATGGCTAAATTGACCAGCCTGGTGGCCAGTCTTCATTAATTGCACATTGCACCAGTAAGAGCAGAGTGTGAAGGTTCAGTTAGCAGGTAAGAGCACAGTTCTGCTCAAAATATTGCAATGCACACAACATTATGGGCGACATACCAGAGTTCAAAAGAGGACAAATTGTTGGTGTGCAAGAAGAATGGCTTAAACTCTCTCTGACCACTGTGCAGGACTTGTATATGTCATTCCCAAGATGAACTGACGCTGTATTGGCCGCAAAAGGAGGCCCTACACCATACTAATAAATGATTGTGGTCTAAAACCAGGTGTTTCAGTTTGATTGTCCAACCCCTGTACTTTCATGGCTTCAGTCACACAGAGAATACCTATGTTTATGGCTCTGCATCTTTTACAAACCCATAAACTCTGGCTGACCGTTAGGGCATGTTCAATACAGTATTTCTCAAACACAAGTGCAGAGGCAATTAGGCATACTATTACACTGTTACATAAAATGTAATATGGAGTATATTGAATTTTCCATTTCAACATTATCTATCTAGGGAATAAACCGAAGAAAATCAGGACTGGTATGTAATGTAGGTATCTCTTAACCTCGTAAAGTAGTTTAGACATAATAAGTGCTCAATGTATCATTTTACTTCATTTACTGAAATGCAATACCGTCCCGTCAAATGGCCTAAGCTTCTTGGAAGACCTAAGAGAGATATCAGATACCAGCAGATGAAGGAAATGAGATGACCATTCATAGAAGCTGGTTGTCTAAATCAGGCTTCAGTCTTGGGAAATGTTTTTGCACTAGTGTGATTACCAATACAGATTGAAAATTCATATAATAAAAAGAGACCTCATTATTTTGAGAGCTCAGAGGAGAAGCCATCGAATTACAGCCATAAAACTGAGGAAGGTTGCTTTGAATTGTTTCTCCAGTTATTATTTATTCTGATGTTTTATTGACCACTGTACATGCACTCAGTGTGCAATATGGAAGAACATTAGTCATAAATTTTAATCTGAGTGTAAGAGGAAATGAAACACCCTTTTCAACCAGAGGGAGTATATCTGAAATAGTGTACGGTTTTCATCACAAATTATACTGTATTATCTGGGCCTGCTGATCCGTGTGGAAAGCACTCTCAAAGAATTTGGATATATATCTATCTTTGCAGACCATGTACACCCATACATGCTCATTGTTTTCCTGGGACAGATTGGTTGGAAGAGCATGACCAAGACCTCCAAGTACTTCCCTGGTCCCCTAATTCCCCAGACTTAAACCCCTTTGAGCATCTGTGGGACCACCTTGATCATTGTGTTTGCTCTAAAGATCCTACCCAACCTACCCTCCAGCAGCCATGGGATGGACTGCAGTCAACATGGCTCCAGATACCTGTGACAATGTACCAGGACCATGTTATGGCACTCCCAACCTGTGTAGCTGCTCACAGTGCTGCACACGGCAGTTACCATGTATATTAGTCATAATAAAATATACTGTGCATATTTTACTTACTAAAAAATAGTGAGCATAATCTGTGGAATCCATATGCCTACATGATGCACTTGCATGTGAAGGAGTGATTCGAGGGAATTGGGCACGACAACAGCAGAACATCAGGGACGTCATTCTCCCTTTTATAAGTTAATGTACCATCAAAATAATTTGAGGTTGTTACATTGATCTGTAATTTTATAATTCATTGATAAAATGATGGTGCTATAATGACAGCGTGCAATCGTGCTGGCAGTAGATCAGACCCATGTGAGAGACCTTTGGTCACACGTTTCACTGGAAGAGATGATAAAACCTTATTGTATAAAGCCTTAATATTGCTAATGTCATGAATATGCCAATATTTCTTTTTGCTTGCTTTAAAAAATTGCCTTGTTTAAACAGTGTAAACACTGTAACAATGTAACCATTCCAATCTTTGCTCTGTTCTTCAAAAAAAAATAAAATAAAAAAAATAAAATATATATATATATATATATATTCATTGTGTTCTCAGGTTTACTGACCCCACTGTATATTAAATAATCTTATAATGTTCCTGCAATGATCTCTCACTAGAGGTCACACACTGATTGCTTCCTAATGTTCAGAAGGTAAGGTATTGATGTGTTTGGATTTTTTTTTTTTTTTTGCCCTTAACTAAAATGTGCCCTTTAAAGGGTTTGGTTTAACTCCACCCTTCCCTTGACCTGCCTGGCCTTGGTCTTTAAACAGTGTTTAGAGAGAGAGAGGGGAATGGGAATCTATTTTTACCCTGCCGGTGGCTGTTGTGTGAGCATCCACATAAATGTGTCCCTAATAAGATCCCAGTAGGGTTTCTCAGCATCTCCATGCTGTGAGCCTGCACACTGTCAGCAATGACAGAGCACTGCGTAAAGCAAGAAACCACACACACACACACACACACACACACACACACACAGCGCACCAGTAGCAGCAGCATGGAATCAGCCATTTATAGCTGAAACAAGCACACAGACCGAAACATGTACAGTACAGGACAAAGGTGAATACACTCCTGTTTAATATCACCAACACACAGACTATATCATGTACACTATAGGACAAAATGTGTATCGAATGTGTACGTCTCTGCCCTGTGATGGCTTGGTGTCCTGTCCAGGGTGTTCCCTGCCTTTTGCCCCAGCACCTCCTGTATCCCAGGATGATGAAATTGGTTTAGAAAATTAGTGAGCGACAATAAAGATACCAGAATTCTCTGAAGGGCCACACTACCAGTAATTAAAGGGATGACATCTGCCCTCGAACGATGCTATATTGCACACAAAACAAGGCAGTGCTGCCCAGCCTAAGAAGGCCTCCTTGCTGCAGACTGTTTCCACTATTGCTACCTGCATTGGACTATTATTTCACAATTATATTTTCAATAACTTCATTTTCACCCCTATTAACAGCTCAGCATAATTAGATACTTCATTAATGTTACTTTAAAATATTTCAAAATGTAGTTTTGACCAGAGGTGGATGGGTCCCCCAGTGTGAGTACTTGAGAGAGTTTTTCCTTGCCACCGTCACCTTAAGCTTGCTCACCGGGGGCTTCTTTCTTTTCTCTCCTTAATGAATTATTATCACATATTTCTGTAAAGCTGCTTTATAACAACATCACTTGTAAAAAAGCGCAATATAAATAAATTTTTAATTTTAAATTTGATTATTTTCTAATTGAACAGTGTTTTAAGGTAAATGATTGTTTTTAGGAACCATACAGCATACATTGAAAATATTTAGTTCCATACATAATTAACAGTGACAGTGGGTGTAAAGATCTAGAAGGAAAGTCTTTGATTTGAAAACTGAACATTTGAGCTCTAAAAGTGCTTGCTTTAGTCAGTCTCACTAGTAAGCTAGCTTTCTAGCTTGTATGGACGAATCATCTATATTGTAATCTAAATGTTGTATATCAGAAAGTTTTCTTTGCAGGGTACACTATATGGGCAAAAGTATGTGGTCAACCCAACTTACTATAGAGAATAGGTGTTTCCACAATCCCAACTGCTATGGGATGATTTTCACTGGACTATAGAGCAGTAAAACGTTTTCTGGCAGTCTGATAGATAAATCTGGGTTTGGTGGATGCCAGGAGAACACGGCCTATTTGAATACATACTGCCAACATTAAAGTTTGGTGAAAGACAAGTTTGGTGCAGATCTGGCTATATTTTCTCGGGGTCTGCTAACTTATGAGAAATGTTAGCTTATATCAAGACATATTATACACTTTTATCTTTTTAATTTTTGTGACAGCAAATTGGTGAAGGCAGCATGACTGTGCACAAAGGGAGCTCCACAAAGACATGGTGAGGCAAATGAACACATTTGAGATTAATTGACTGTAAGCCATTTTTTATCTGTGTTGTATATATATATTATATAACATCAGTGAGCTGACAAATGCTCTTTTGGCTGCATGGGCACAAATACCCACATGAATGTCTATACCCTTGTGGCCATATAGTGTGTGTTGACATGGTTAATTCATATCTTTCCAACAGATACACTGTGCGGCAGGTGGACTGTGGCCATGGTGCATAATGTAAATGTGAATGTGAATTACAAACTATAACCTTTTCCTTTCATACCATCATTTCTGAAAGAAACACAGTATTAAGGAATGTCTGTACGAACATGTAATAAAACAAAGAAAAAAGGTCAAACATTTTGAATTTTAGATGTATCTTTAGCTATGAATGCAACATTAGCACTGTTAGCGATCACCACTGAGACAACAATAACTCAGAGTGACATTTGGATGAATTCTCAATCAAAATGTTCATGACTTCTAAAAATCATGTTATAAATATAATATATAAACTACTGTTGTTAATAAAGAGCTTTAAAACAATATGGTGCTGCACTCTGTGTACACATACCATCTATAATGAACTGTAAAACAATATATGACTAACTGACAAGTGCAAGCCAACTCTGGAGGCTAAGTGGGGCCTTTTTGTATAAATCAAATTGCATTCTAGATCATAAAAAACAGCCAGCAGAGCTTTTTCTGAGCCCAGTTTGTGCCGGGGGCTCAGCAGGCTTATGACAGAGCTGCAGTCACCACCCTGCACCCATACCCAGGCCAGTGCAAATATGCCAACTGTAAGGTGAATCACCAGGGTTGTAATCCCTGGCCTGTCCCTGAACTGTCCCCTGCCAAGGACAACTGGTCAGGGTTACAGTGAGCTATCGCTGAGAATATACACACTCAATACACACATTTCGTCACACATGCGACTGTCATGCACACAAATTAAAACCTATACACATACAGTCAAATCATCATCCCAGGCCATGATTACCACATGTGTCCACACTAAGGCTACACGATATAAATAAAAATATATTGTTGGGATTATTATATGGTCGCAAATGCAGTTGCCTTGTTATGCACTAAAACTATAATGGTGATACAGTAACAAAAAAAATCTGTTACTTAATACCGACTTTACCATGCCATAATTATGTCATAAAGGGTTATTGTGAAATGCTATCATGAGGTGCCATTACAGATTGTATCTAGTAATATAATAGTGTCATTTTACCATTATTGATAAATGTCATAATGAATATTTTCACATTGTGAGATTAGATAGATAGATAGATAGATAGATAGATAGATAGATAGATAGATAGATAGATAGATAGATAGATAGATAGATAGATAGATAGATAGATAGATAGATAGATAGATAGATAGATAGATCTCTGCCTCTGTTGCCCCAGCCTCAGATGGAAACAGAATAGCTGGCAGTTGCTTTTATGCACACAGTATGCTTTATTGCCTAATGTTTAGTAGATATGGCAATGATTTGTTGGAGGGCTTATTTGCATACTGCACAACTTGGCAAATTTCAATCCTAGTACACACAAACAATTCCCACACCCTCATGGCGGTGCCCAAGTTAACTCTTCTGACAGACCAACAGTGAAACACCTTCAAGCCAGGCAGAGGGTAAAACCTTCAGGGTTATAGGCTTGTATGTACTAGTAAGGAGGGGGTGTTGCGTGCTTTCCATAAACCAAGCAGCATCAGTGGGAGATTAGGGACGTGTTCCTCACATGAGTGCTCAGGATTTAGGCAGCATGCTTACTTATATGTGTGTAAGGAAGAGAACAAAGGCATGGTGAAATACAACCCAACACTGGACTGATCAATAGGAAAAGCATGAGCATCTTTCAAGCCTCATGATCTGCATTTAATTCACACGTTAATTCTGATCCCTTCCTTCATATTAACAGGGGATTATGGGCTTATAATAGAATGGCTTCAGCCATGAGGGAAGAAAGGCCACAGCCCAGACGGTGTGATGTGGCAGATGCCCACACCCCCCGGCAGCCTGCCAGGAAGTACAGTCTTAAAGTGACAATAAGTGTCTCAGTGAGGGGGAATTGATGATGCCAGGTGGCTACTCATAAAGGCTGCTACTCCACTCACAATATGCTAAATGAGGAATCATCTGCAGCCTTCATAGTAGCACATCATCTGAGCAGCGTGTCAGCATGGAAAGTGTAGGTAGCTGTGGTGATATCTCTTTTCATCCAGAGATTGCTCCCCTGACTTCACACAGCATTTATATCCGTGTCAGAGAATAGTGAAATACATTCTCCCATAGCAGAGATACAAGCCTCAGTGGAGGAGAGATTACACTACACAGACACAGTGTGGTAAAGCTACACTCATCGTCAAAAGAATTGTTGTACCCAGAAGGAAGTGCAGGATTGCATTGCTATTCTGAAGGATGATTAAGGTTACCAAGAACAATAAATGATGATAAATGTAGACTGATATGAGCAATATTCATTGAGCTACACATACAGAAGTAGTGTTTCTCAGTATGGTGTTGAGCCATGTCTTTGCATAGAGTTGTATAGGCTCCTAATGGTGTCCTGTGATCCAGTGCAGCTTGTATATTCCCACACAGTTCCTGCAGATTTTGCAGTGGGGGTGGAGTATATAGTTTATAGTTTTACCTGCTGGTGGGTGGTTTTGGACGGGTCTTGGCAACCTTACCTACAATTAAGAAGGCTAAAAATTACAGTAAGATCCATGTAATCTTTGAAAATAAAAACAGCTACGATAACAGGCCTTAACCTGTATTTTTCCATGCCCTCTGATGACGCAATCAAAACTCAGAAGATGTTTTCAGGACGAACAAAAGTCACTGCATTTAGATTAAAGATTAAGGGAAAAAAGATAAATCATGTTCAATAACAAGGTAACACAAGGTCAATTATTATTTCAGGTATTTCAGGCATTTTTTCAACCATCTACAGATATTTGGTCCCCACAAAGTGACAAATATATGCACACTCTCACACACGATGGTGTGATATATGTGAGGGAGTGCAGTACGTGTTTAGTGCCTAGAAGGTGGAGCAGTAGCAGGGCTGCTGTGGAATAGCAGAGCTGCTATTCATTTTAAGAGTCGCGGATCGGAGGGTTGGACTTTAATGGAGTGAGGGTGGCAGCACAGAGCGGCTTAATTGTTTGATTGATCGGCCTCACCGCCGGGCATATTTCTGAGGCCGTCCCTGCCGATCAATGAGTCAATGAGGGCCTAGCGAAACGGATCGTTTTACTGGGACCAAAATTCAATTAACGAGGGGTGCACCTGTCCCTGGCCGGGAGTCTATTACACCATCCGAGTGTGAGACCCCCCCCCTCCCCCAACTCAGCCCCCCTTTGTACAAAATCAAGACACAGAGCAGCTAACCTAACCCCCCCACCCCAGGCCAGAGGCAGCGAGGGTTGGCTTTATTAGATTGGTAACAGACGCTACATAGTGTATTGGCCACAAATTGAGTTAGTTTCCTAATCTGTCATTTAAACAAATTATCCGGGGCTGTGATGCATCAGCAGTATTGCTGCTGCACTCCTGAGGCTGGAGAGGGAAAAAAAAAGTGAGAGCAGGAGAGAAGGGGTGCTAATAGAGACACAAGAAAGACTGACGCTTTGGCAGGTTGTGAGTGCAGAAGGGAGAGAGGGAGTGAGTGAGCGAGGAAGAGTGATACAGAGGAGGTGCTGGGGGGAATTTGACAGTTAGGGTGAGCTGATGAGGTGAGAGAAGGCTGCATTCTCATCTAGCTTCTTAAATTGAAAACAAGAAAGGAACAAAACCACAAAGCAGCAAATCAATGGCCTTTCCTTGAAGCTCATGAACTCTGAGCTGGGCCGGAAAGCAGATACATGGAAAGAGTAGAGATGGAGTACAGCGACTGCCTGTAGCGCTGCCTACCACAGCGGTCATCTGGCGAGATGGCTAATAATGCTGTAAGGACAATTCCGAATGGGAGATGAAAACCTCACTGAGCCAGAGGTCAGGGATCCACAGGATATTATGGCAGGTGATGGAGCCCATATGGCCCAATAAAGACGCCCACTCCGCAGCCTCATTTCACAGAATCTACTGCTTGTTAGCAGCTTTTAAACGCATTAAACTTTTATATCCATTCTGCTGACCTTGAATAGTGGGATGCATTTGCACCTGAAGGACAATTCCCTGCAAGCTCAATACAAAGTAACATGAGCTGGACTATGTATTGGAAAACCAAACCATTGCAGCTTGCTAATATTAGAGACGATTGGGTTGTAAATGCACCAGTTGTGGCTGGAGGAACAGAGAGCCCATACTATGTGTTTACATTTCAGAAGAAGACAGCATGGCTTGATGAAAGGAGTCAAGCTTTTTGTTCTCACATTGCACACTCCTATGTATCAAGGGGAGGTTCCACACCACCTGGGGGACAAGCAGGGCTTATTTTGCTAATCACACTCTGTGGGTGTGGGTGATGCACATGAAAACACATGCAGGTAATTGGAGCCATGTATCTGAACTACAGGATGAATGCAGAAACACCTCATTCCAAGGAAACACGTTCTCAGCAGAAGTAAGAAGCCTGCAATCAGGGTGAGCAGTGTTCTCTTTCCTTTCACCACAGAACCAGTAGTTAATAACAGGAGACATACCTTACATTAATGGCTCCCACTCCTGGTCCTGGAGTTAAAGATGCATCAGTACTGATAGTGGTATCAAGATCGGCCCGATATTTGTTCATTTACTTGAGCTGGTAAAAAATGCACAGATACCCACACGTGATACCACCTCATACTGCATCCCTGCATTCACATCAGCAGTGAAGCCGCCAGAGTTCTTTGATTTTCAATAAGAGTTGGGCATTTCCGGTGACAGGAGGCAGCGCGAACGTTGGCAGAGCTGCTAATGTGTAATCTATAATTAATATTTTCTGCCAGTTCATAGCTAATGGCAGCCAAATCACCTTTTGTTTGAATGTTTGAACTTTTACTAACCAGCAAGCTCGTGCTTCAGTCTTTTAAACATTGTGATGCTCTGTCTACAAATACTTTCTTCTGCTATGGTTTGATTAAACTTGTAGAAAAAAAATTATATTCAAAGATCAATTACTCACTAAACATTATTGCTCAAAATTTGCAATAACATAAATTTACATAATTTACTCAAATTAGTTTGGTAGTTTAAATATGCAACATATTCCCATTGGAAGGCTTATATTTGACAAGCTATGAAGTCGGACTGGGATTGCATTAATTTAAATGAATTTATACGTTTGCACATGGAGTTTTTACAGTGCTAGACAGTTAGGAAGTAAATGTAATTTCTTACTATACTTTTTAGTAGTTTTATTGTATAACTTCCCTTGATTTAAGCATTTTCACTATGGGTTACATGAGTGTTAGACTAATTTGGGGCATTCACTTAAAAGATTGGTGGACCGAAAGTCACACTAGAGATAATAGGATGATAATTAGAGCCATTAAAATCATGCTTATTTCATTTTTAATACTTAAGTACTTTTGAAGGTGAATATTTTAGTACTTTTACTGAAGTGGAGGTCTAAAGGGAGGAACTTCTACTTTTGTTTTGAAAATTTATCTTGAGTATCTCTGCTTTAACTCAACTACATGGTTTGTCCACCACTAAAAGGCTTAGTTAACACTAACAAGTTTCAGATTATCATTTTATTAATATAGTTGCATCACAAAGCCTTATGTCAGTAATGACTAATTAACTAGTAATGACTAACTAGTAATGACTAAATAATGCATATGTCTGTTTAATCTGATGGTAACACATTTATAACCGCCTTGTAATATGTATATAAATGTGCTACCATGGCAAGCAGTGGTATTTTCTTTGTACAAGTGAACTATGTGTACTAAAAAAGTGAATATAGCAATTTTGGCAGCTACTAAGTCCCACATGTATGTTGGCTTTATGTTCACAGCTGAAGCCAGGATAATGATAGGAGCTGTTAGTAAAATTACATTTTACAGCATTTAGTGTTTTAGTTCGGTTAGGTAACACAATCATGTTTTTGGTGCTTTGTTTGCTTTACAGGTGTTTTCCGTGGCTTTCTCCAACATTTGCACCTCCTTTTGGTGGGTTGGCCTGTACATATTGTATACATATACTTATGCTGTGTGGCATGTATTGATGAAAAAATGCGCAAACTTGAACCACATAAACACTTAGCCTGTTAACAGCTAGCTTATGTTTGAACTTACATACAGGTGGTGCAACTGGACTGGACTATTTAACAGATACTAGGCAGGTTGTGAATACACCACTATAGAATTTGAAGTTATATACAGTTGTATATAATCAGCTGCACTTCCGATATCTCATGTAGATTAAATAGATATAATGTACATTAAATACATTCCCTCAAGCAAGTAGTTATTTGGAGTAAAAGGTCAGCATTTCATTATAATTTGAAATTGTGAGGGGTCAAAACTAAAGCCCAAGAGGTGAGTTTCTTATCTGTCTTTTTTTTGTTGTTGTTGACACCTCTGACAGTAATGGTAGCCATGTGGCCTGAAAAATAACATGTATAATCACCACATATAAACTATTAACCTTGGTAAATGCACACAGGTGATTTAACCTAATGGTCTCCCCCAGTAATTTGCACTTTGAGAGGGACACTTCCATAATGCATGTATATGCAATGACAGCAGTAAATGCCCCTTAGATCTTAGTATGGGCGCAATAGATTAGGAAAGAAAGGTGTTTTCTATATCACTGTGCTTTTGTGTGATTGCTAACTGAAGAGCAGTAGGCTTTCTGGACCACATGGACTTGTGTGTCATCCTGTATATGTGATACAACGTGTCCCTGTGAACATGTGTAACCTTCTGTACGTCCTGCTGGAATCGATAGGCCAGAACCTTTCCTTCAAAGGCACTGCCACTCCCGGGCTCTGGCCATCACACCAGCAGGGTGGATTGATTTCCATCAGTGATGATCGGGCATTAGCATGCTGAAAAGTGCTGAGCATGGAGCAGCCCTCTTCTCCTGCTCTCTTGTTTGCAAGTGACCAGCAGCAGCCCATATATCAGCAGTGGACAGAGTGGCACGCTCCCTCCTAGCCCACACCACTGATGCACTCTTTAATGGAGGCTGTTAAAGTTTCATGGAGGCAGTTGAGCAATGAAGGGGCTGAGCGTATGAAGAATCTAGTGCCTTAAATGCAATAAGAGGTCCACTTATTCTATAGATAGACAGCAATATTTCTTCCCTCACAAATCCAAATTTGTCAACCATATAGATGCTGCAGGAGTGATGCTGACGTGAGCAAAAGCGTCTTAGTATGTCCATTCTTCAGGCTAATGCAGAGCGCAGACAATCCACCCACAAACTACAAACATGTGAGAGGTCAGTCTTCATTTGAGTCTTAATAAGCACAGACTGAAACGATGGGAATGGGGCAGAAGGGATTTCCTTTGGGCTTCAAACTGTTCAATTAGTGAAGTGGTCAGGTTAACCTTTAGGAATGAGGTGTTTCCAAGCTGAACAATGGAAGGGGTCAATATTTTGAACAGAGTTGGAAAATCGATGAACCTCTGGTGACTGCAGTCTTGGCTCTTCGTCTGTCACCCTGCATCTGCTTTACTTCCAGCATGATTTCCTTCCTTCTCTGGAGAGAAAGTCATCTCTGGAACTAAAGCTATTTTTGTCTGCTGTTGCAGTGTCACGGCTTGCCTCTAAAGATGGAAAGAAGTAAATATATTTTCTACACAACATCTTATTCTGTCCCACATTTCCCATAGTGCAATCCTCCCTCCCACCAAACCAACAAAAAACAAATGAATGAATAAACTCATGCAATCTCTTTTAGCTCCAATGCACACCCACCATTTATACATTTAGCCTCCAGTGAATCTCTGAGCAATCTCAGCTGAAGCTCTGTGTGGTAGATGCTGTACTGCAGTTTCAGATATGCTGCAGTAAAACAAAGAAACAGATGGTCTATAAATCTGTGCATAAGTCAGAGACCACCCACAATTTATTTAGTTTCCAGTAAAAAATAGCCATCAAAAACAAATTCTGTAAAATTACATAGAGGCCCAAATGTATAATGTATAATATCACACTTTCAGTTTTTGTTATATCTAAGCTTTGCCTTGATTACAGCCTCCATTCTTTTCAGTACATTTTCAGGAGAATCTGCAGGGCCATTTTTCCCAAGCCACTAAATTCAGTCTTAGAAGATCGCATTTCCTGCTATCCAAGTAATCTTAAATTCAGTGATGTGGAATGTGGGAGTGATGTTGAATGTGGGAAAGTTTCTTTCTATGGTTTTTAAATGTTGCTTGTCTACTTCCTTTTCCCAGTAAGGGCTCCTTGACAGCTACACATTCTTTCGGACCCATGGTGTTAAATTCACAGTGGAGGGATGGATATTCCAGATCTAGAGAAGGGTGGAGCTTGTTTTCCTCCTCTCTCTCTCAAAGAAGAAAGCTTAATGTACTGTTTAACTGATGGCTGCACATGGTGGTCTATTTTTTACGGTTGTTGTCCTTTTATTATTTTCCAGAATTTCAGTCTTGAATTTCAAGTCCAGTTTAGGAAACCTCTGCTTTTGTCCACTTATTCTCTTTTGACTCTCCTCTTCCTTTTGTCTGTAGATTATCTTATTTCTAACCTCCTCAGAAAGATCTCCTGAAAAAAAAACAAGGGTATTAATGGCCATTTGACTGTTGTTGAGGCCAGTACAGTCACATTTGATGGCAGTGTTTATGGTGTGTTCAGATGTGCATTCAGCTAGTGTTCACAGCCATTGCTGCTATGAAGAAACATACCACATGTGGTGATAAGATCTAGTGGAAAAAATGACTGCAGTGTTTCATTATAGTCTCTTTCAGTTGTTGACTGCTGCTCACATATGCCAGATCATCTCCCCCACTGTCTCTCTTTCTGCATCTGTTTATATGACCCAGTCCCGCCCTTAAGCGTCTCTGTTCACCCTCTGCAACACAACGACCCCACCAAGTGCTCCTCCTCACTTATACATACACACTCCAGCCTGTCTGGGTGACAGTGGGCTTCCTAAAGGGGGGCCCGTGCGGGTGGCCTTCATGTGGGACAAACATGATGGGCGTGTGTTTGCACGTTTGTGAGTGAGCATGCACCCTGTGGGCTCCCTCACCTGTCATTCGACCACCATCAGCAGACAGTCCATGCTGACCTCTCACCCCTTCAGCAGAATGACAGAATTCCCTGAACACTGATGCTGGCTGGACATCAGTCATATGGACTATATATAATATATACACACACATTTAAATAAATGCAACCTCGGGATGTCAGTCTATTTGACAGATGCATTGTTTATCTACACATAATAACTTCCATCAGTTCATTTAATAAAACTACAGAGTGTATTTATCTTTCTGCTGTTTTATAGTTATGTTGTGAGTCATAAATATGAGGTATACAGATACTTTGTCAACTGATTTAGGCTACAAACAATGCAAATAAGCACTTCTTTGACAAGACTTGCTTTGCTACTAATTCCACTATCGCATCTCTCCATTTGTAACTAATTCTGTATGAATAGCATCTTAATAGTGTGTTAGTCTTATTTTTCAATAACGTATTTCATAACTAGTGCAGAATATAGGAAGTACTTCATGTTTGTTAATTCATCACTGAATTCTGAATGATACAGTGAAGGTGCATTCCACTGAGTTTAACACTGAATGGTTCAGAATGGTTTAATAAAGCTGTCCATTATTGTGGTGGTATAGAACCCAGGCATCTTACTCTCCAATGTAAATCATTGCTGACTAAAGAAAAACATTACTTTCATGCATCATTCGAAAACAACCGTTGCTGTTTATATCTACGACGGACCAAAATAAATGCCTCAAAACTGCTTACACAAAAAAGTCTGGTTCCATTGACATAATAGGCCTCTTCTGTAAATATGATATTTTGGTGGTACTTGTTTTTCTTTAGACTGTGATGAAATTGTATTTATTTGCTAAGGAAAACAGTCAGAGAACCTTCACCCATCTTCTGTAGTTTTAACATTTGTGATCTTTATAACAGCAAAATATTGGCATCCAAAAAATATATATGTGGCACACGGGTGACACATGAACAAAAAAGCTCAATCCAGCCCACAGATATCCAGATATGTTTTTTGAATAAAGCATAATATAGAGTAGCCAATCAAAATAGTGGTCATTTACATGCGTCTTAAAAAATAATAAAGCAATGTTGAAAAAGGGTCAACAATGAATTATGTAAATAAAACCATTCAAATATTATAGGTGGACTTTAAAGTGAAAAATTTAAATTTTTTTTAGATTTTTTAAAGCAACATTATGTATCTGTATTAACTTAAAAGAATAGCTTTAAAATCCTTTACATGGTGTACAATCCTTTACATCTCTGTCATTGCTCCAGGCCTGTAACTATGGCATTATAACCTTTGGAGGAGTGGGCACAAGACCTCTTCCTGAGAACTGTGTAATGTTTTATGGCACAATGTCACACCAACAACTCTATAAGAAGGAGCTAGCTTGGCATTCCCAGTATAGACATCATGACAGAGGCTGTGAGGAGACAGAGGAAGATGTTGTCAGATGAAATGAGGAACAGAAAAAAAGAGAATGACCAAGCATTAAGTGTATATGAGGAAATCGCAGACTCCCTTTTACTTGTTGCTAAAAGCTAAAAGCAAGAAAAGGATGTAAGACAGTCTCACAGCTAACAGGAAAACTGAGTGTTCTTCCCTGCCAGTGTTATTTATGAAGATTGGGATGTAGGCTGTAACTTTATCCGTGTCATCTCTGTCTCACATAGTTTTTTATTTTTTCCCATATGCCATATGTCATCTCACCTATGTCCCTGCAAAGGATGCAAAGGAATAAATTAATCTCCCAAAGAAAAAAAGGTTTAGTCAGTTTTTGTTAATCTAACATTAAATAAGACATTAAAGTTTGCAGCCTCCTGTAATAAAATCCCTCTACCCTGCAAGTCCACATGGTTATTTCTGTTCTGATGTTGGCTTTTCTGATGAAGTGCCGAATTCCAACTCACTTGCAGAATCTTACTTCCCTTGACATGCCTACACGTCATATAGGCATGTGTACGTCACTCAGGAAATAGTTTATTTAAATATAGAAACAACCAAAACTGTGTAATCTGTAGCATCCATAGGCCTGCGTAATGTATGTGCACAGGAAGAGGAGTCCGATTCTGTATCCTTTGGCTAGTTAACAAATGTATATGTACAGCTGTCTATGAGGGGGGCTCAAAGGGGGATTTCTGTTTACAACAGTGGTGTAAAAGTACATTACACCCCACAAATAGGGGAACTCCACAGCCAAAAGTACTTGTTCCCCTAATAATGCTTCTAAAAATCACATCAACCTAATTTTCTTCTTTATAACGTTGTGCATCAGTTTTTGCAGACACAGAAAACACTAATGGACCTTTCCTCTCTGTCAGGACATTTGGGAATGCACACCTCAGTGAGTGAACACAGGGAATCAGGACTAAGCAGCCCTGCAGAGAGAGAGATAATTGCTCTGTTCCATGCAAACACATAAATCTCTTTAACCTGCACTAATTACTCGAGACTAATCTCAGCATTCGATACATAAAACATGTCAGGCGTTGCATTACGCTTGCTTTCTCTACAGATTTACCATGATATATATAAGCTAACTGCATTTCATGAAGCATTCAGAGCTCAATGAATCGTGAGCAGGGCAATCAGAAAAGTGACAATAAATTTTCTATTAAAACTGCTGTGTGAACATATAATGCAGTGACAACAGAAGAGCTAGCCATGCTAAAAACCATGGAGCCTTAGCTGTCATGCATGTTAGTATCTGCTCTGCTGTAAATGCTGATTCTGCAAAAATGTCCTCAGACATCTCAGATCCCAAACCATCACTGGCCTGTGAAGAAGGCTGAGGAGCATATGTGATCATTGCACACATCTCTGAACTAATCGGACTCTATGCACACTCTACCCCTTCTACCTCCCCTTCTCTCTGTCTCCTATTACAGTCCATCACAAAGGCACTGTTCTCATTCTTTTATTCCCTGCTGACTGGCACACAGAGGAAGTGAAAGATGATATCAAGAGACTGTCTGGTGTTAAAGATGAGCTAGCAAAGCCCAGATATATACATATGTGTGTGTGATCACGGTGATGTACAGAGGGCATTAGCAGATCAGTTTTCACCAGCCAAGCTGAAGCTCAGCACCATTCATACCTACAGTCCATTCAGAATGGACAGCATCTGTTAAAGTGATTTTCCCTGCTCAGCATACTCAAAGCAGCATTGTGTGTATGTTTGTTTTTGTACACTTACAGGCCAAAAGTGACCTCAAATTCAGAGAAAAGCAGGAGTAGCTTCCAATGACAGGACCATATCTGTCCATATCAGCCTTTTTATGTTTTTAAGTTTTATGTTTAATTATTATCCTTTATGTGAGGTTAGAGTCAGATAGAATTCAGATACACTGCTACCCAGAAGTGTGGAATTTCCTGCTGTATTAACATTTTTTGTTATTTCATACACAGTAATAACTTACAATACAATGTGGATTTAAATAATACAAACTATCTTCCAAACTGCATTTCTAGCCATTTCATTGAAGATGAGGAAGAATATTTATCATTTATTAATTTATTCATTATTGCACCACTTCTCCTCCTGCATCACAGGTGGTGTTGGAGCCTATCCCAGTGCTCATTGGCTGGAAGACAGCAAACACCCTGGACAGACCACCAGTCCATTACAGGGCAGAAATGCAGACAGGCACATTCACATGAACACTCTGAAGTGGGGGGCAATTAAATTACTGCAACCGAGAAAACCAGAGAACCCTGGAAGAGCCCCAAACAGACAGGGGGAGAACCTACAAGCTCCACACAGAAAAGGCCATGGTCACCTGGTAGGAGAAATTGAACCCAGGTCTTTCTTGAAGAAGAAGAAGATTACATTATTTCAATGATAATATAATAAAATTATCTTATCCCGTTGTTGTTTCTGTTCATCAGTCTAAACAGAAAAAATCTGCTTTATTTACAGTTCCCTGTCCTACACATCTGGGCCCAAATTGGTTACAAATTGATTATGAGCTCTTGAACAGCGATTCCAAACTTTCTCAACATGAATGTAGGTAGGAGCATACCTTCTTCCTGCAGTAACAAATAATCTTTTATCTCTAAAAGTGGCATTCAAATGTTAAGGAAAACTGTTATTTAAGTTAAGCCTTACAATAAAATAACTTAAAGTAAAGTTTTAAGGGCTGAGTAAGGTTAGGGTTACAGTTGTGGTTAAAATGAGATCAAGGTAATGTCAGGGTTAAAGTTAAGGTTGGGGAGTTTAAGGTCTGGTCTAGGTCATGGTATGGGTATGGTTACGGTTAGTGTAAGGGTTAGAGTGAGGGATAGGGTTAGGTCAAGGTAAGGTTTAGGACAGAGTTAGGGTTAGGGTAAAATCAAAGCAAAGGGAAGCTTTGAGTATGTCTGCAAGTAATGAGAGCGTGTTTATGTAATGGCCCCACAAGTATCAACCCAAGAACTTCACTAGATATTTGGTAACACTTGAAGCACAACAGCTTACTCAATATGCAGTGAACAGCAAAACAACAGAAGCAGAAAGCCAAGTCCCAGTAAGTACAGTAATGAAAACCATACTGGAATTCACTGCCTTGGAGGAGCAACCGTGTTAATGACCCCGCTTCTTCACACCGTAGAAAGTGTCTGAGTCTAAGAAGGACATACTCCATGCACAGCTCCACTGTCCTGAAGAGGAACTCTGCTTTCACATGGCTACTGTGAGCAAACTTTCCTCAATAGCTTTTTTTCAAGCCGAAGAGCTGTCAGTGAGGCAGGGATCAAAGGGCAGGCCTTTATGACAACGCAGCATGAGTTTCCTCACTCTTTCTCTCTCTCGGTTTCTCTCTTTCTCTCTATTTCTCTCTCTCACACACAAACACACACACACAGACATTCTTTCAGCTCCAGTGTAAAACTGTGCTGCATATTCTTTAAAGGAAACTCAAGCAGAGCTGCATTGCAGTGGCTCCTCACACAACCCACAGCAGACTAGCCCGAGCTGAGAGTAGATACTGCAGATCTGTTCTCTCTACCAGCAGAGACAGAGGGGATGTGTGGAACAGCAACTTGACTACTTTTCTGATTTCCATTTATCTTCTTTCTTCGCTTATTTAGCAGGACTGGAGCTCAAGGTGTGATAATTAGCTCGCTCCAGCATTTAAAAATCAGGAAAAGCTCCAGAGGCTTTAGACCAAGCTCTGAATCCATTAGTCATCTTCATAAAGCCTGATTAAGCAGCTCTGCTTGATAACACCAGTCAACACCTGAAGTAAGTCACTTTTAATCCGCAGCAGGGTGGATGATTTCGGCTTATGCAGCCTATCCACAGGAAATATGATCTGATACGTGACAATATCAATCCCGTCAAAAGTTGTCACAGAAGACACAACAGTCCTGTTCTGTCTGTCTGCAGGATTAGCGCAGGCTAACAGTGCAGATGAGTTGGGAAAGACACTCGTGGCCCACTTTTTTCTGTGTAGGACTGAGGTAGCCCACTTCGCTCAGCAGACCAATATGGCCCTAATCCACCCCAGTCTAGACTGACACCAATTTCACCCTGAACACAGCGCCGGGTAGCACTTACCTAAGGCCAGGTCAGTAGACTCTCACGCAACTTGTATCCTTTTTTGAGTCACATGCATATGTACTCTGCAGCGGTTGAGTGGCAAGAAGGATTATCTCTCGGAATGGTTACATCAGCTACAGAACACGAGCTATTAACCCACATACTGCAGGGCTACACCATGCTCCCTCTCATCTGCTAATAGAGGAGAAGAATCAGAAAAGATTTACAGAACTGTCTAGGGAGACACACTCACAGCAGATACTGAACGCACAGCGTTTGCAATTTGTTATCTGAAATAGAGGTGTACAAATGCATTGATCCGGCATGGCAATTTAACTGCATTGATTTTGGAATGCTGGAATAAATAATAATTGATTGCAATAATATACAAAATGCTCACATCAATTCAAATGTAAAAATAAGAAAAACCTTGCTGTTTTATGCTCTATACACAGAGTGTCCTCTTTATTGAGTACACCCCCCTTTATTGCCTACTTTATCAGCTCTACTTGCCATATAGACGCACTTTGTAGTTTTCCAATTACAGACTGTAGTCCGCCTGTTTCTCTGTGTAGTCATTGACTACACATAGAATAGTGAATAATACTCAGCACTGCAGGGACACTGACCTGGTGTTGGTGTGGGTGGATCAGACACAGCAGTGCTGCTGGAGTTTTTAAACACTGGGTCCACTTACTGTCCACTCTATTAGACACTTCTACTTTAATTGTGTGGATAAAAAAGTCAGAGGCGGTAGCTCATCCGTTGCTGCGCAGTTTGTGTTGGTCATCCTCTAGTCCTTCATCAGTATTCACTGGCAGCTGCCTGCAACAAAGGCTGTTGGCTGGATAGTTTGGGTGGGTGAACTAGTCTCAGTCCAGTAGTGCACGGAGGTGTTTAAAATCTTTAGCAGGCATGCAGTGTCATGACATAATCATCTCATGGCAACTGACGTAAACCCATACAAGCATTTATAAATGTTAATATATATATATATATATATATCGTCGCTGTCCAATGAAAAACATGTATCCCCATTTTTGTTGATTTTTACTTTTATGCCTCATTTGATCACATGTGCTGCTGTTTACATTGTGTGGAAATTTAATGAAGAATGGACCAACAGAAATGACCCAAAACTGCTTGGAAAGACGTCCGGTTCTATTGTCTTCCATTCAAATTGAATGCGTTATAGTGATTCATAAAATTCATAAAATTATATATTGTCACTGTCCATAGAAAAACATGCATCTCCAAAGTGGCAAGTACAAATCAACAAAAAATGTAATTAAGATATGTTTTTTTTTCGTCTGTGTCAGTATAAACAAATTTGCTATTAACTTTACTAAAGACGCAAAGGAAATATACATGATGCTGTCATAACAGAATATCAGTAGCAAACATTCCAGCAGATATTAATTTCAGTGTTATCACAAGAGTCAAAGCAACTTTTAGAATTACTTTAGATTTAGCAACAAGCCTCACTTGTCATGTGTTTGACCTACGAATGCAAGTTGTCATGTGCTACTAAGGTGCTATAGCTATATATGCTATAGGTGCATATATGACTTGATTGAAAGGAACCCACTTGTTTTTCACCTATTAGTTGGTTAACATATCAACAAAACCATCTGTGTGTGTAAGATATGAAAGGTTCTGTCCTAGAGAAGCTTAAAGTCAGAATTGTTCACAGTGGTGGCAATAGAAAGATGTCTAACAGCTCCATCACATAAAGTTATTATGTGAAATGGGTATGAATACACAGCTTCATGTTTGAGAGATTGCTTCATGATAGTAAAGTTAAAACATTTTGGTCTAAAATTGATTGTATTGATGATGGGAGGATATATGAAGACTTCTAAGGCAAAATAGTCTACAAACAAAAACGTATTGTATTCAGTCTGATCATTACTTATAATATTATACTAATTATATTTAAATAAAAGCTACTCAGGAAGCACACACAGGTTTCCTGGTGGTTTTGGATAGAAAAGTGCCGGTGTTTGAATGGCAGAAATTGACATTTGATGTTTTTTCATCCATGAAAACGCCACATACTACACCAGGAGAAAAGGGCTCAATCTGAGATTTCGACACGCCAAAGTCTTCAGTGGCTGTCAGATTTTGTCAGTATGCGTGAAAACCATTTCCAGGAGCATGCAGTCCTCCTTGTCAGCGAGGACATGCGCTTAGCGCAGACGCTAGCCGTGCTGAATAATAAAAACACAGCAGCTCTGGAGTGAAAGCAGCGCTGAGTTTACACCCCTGATTACTTTTCCCCTGGAGTTTTCTCCTAACGTGACCCTGGGTCCCCCAGAGAGAGAGAGAGAGAAAGTATGCATCCCCCCCATTCCTTCAGAACTGCGGCCCAGCAAGGAGGAGTCTTGACCATGATGACCAAACCCAGTTTCCAAGACACTCAACCTATATGAGAGACACTCAACCTATATGAGAGACACAGAGAGAGAGAGAGAGAGAGAGAGAGAGAGATAGAGGGGGCAATTAATACCGCTTCAGGTGTGCTGCACTGACTCTGATTGCATAAAAAGAGAAAAAGAAAGAAAGAAAAATCTGCATTCGTCTTTTAGGCTGATTCAGTGGAGGACATAAGCATTAATATATATTGAATTGGAGAGGAGAAGACTGAATTGGTCTGAGACCGGAAGCTGCTGATGTCGTCAAGTGACGATGGGAAAAACAGATGCGCTAGAAAAAGCAGGAGGAGGGAAAAGTGATGCCGCCGGAGGAAAAGGAGACAGCTCAGCTCATTTCTGCACCCCGTCAACTATTCCACACTGGCACCAAAAGCTGCTGCCCCGTTGCGCTGCTGGATCCAACAAAGTTCAACCAGGTCTTTGGCAGCTCTTACTTGAGTGCTACTGCCGCACGGTGGTAGACTGCTGAAGTACAGGAGAGAGCCAGCACTCATTCGCGCCACAGCACTATGTGCTGAACAGAGCCCTGTTGTAAAAGCTTATAAGCATCACAGACACTAGAACTCCTGATGAATGCTGATTTGCACTGGTATTAAAAACGACAGTTGTATTGGGTGGACAGGACAGTAACGGTCATCTAACAAGGTTTGGCCCAAGGGCAAAAGAATGCATCCCAGGTGCATGTGAGGTGCAAAGCAGAGCTGAACTTAATCAATGCGATCAATCGTGTTTAAGGACCAGAGGGGGCACTGCAGTAACAACGGCTACACTACTGCTGATACATCTTCTGCAGGGCCTCACCCACAGAAAACGATCCATCGGCTTCTCCTGCTCTCACACATACAGCAGGGCTGCTACCTGAGCTATAAGTGCCGCTCATTTCAACACTGGTTTTAACATGCCCTCGTCCACCTGGCCCCATTATCTCTCCTCAGGGAAGGGCAACACATCGGAAGGCAGGGGGCTCGAGTGAGCACATGTTTAGATGAGCCACTTCAGCAGCTGAACTTGCACAAAGACCACAGCAACTTACCACATTTACCGTCTCAAACCCTCCAAACGGCAGACCACGCTGTTCATATAAGTTACAGCAATATGAAATATGTATAATTAACATTAAACATTTTAACAGTATTTATTATTAGAGCCTTATACGTATAAGGCTCTAAACGGCCTCGCTCCTACCTACCTTACTGAACTTATCTCGTACTACAAGCCTTCACGTGACCTTAGGTCTCAAAGTGCGGGCTCTCTGTTAGTGCCTAGAATTAACAAAGTTACATTGGGGAGCAGAGCCTTTTCATACAAGGCCCCCAAGCTTTGGAATAATTTACCTGTCAGTGTTCGGGACTCAGACACAGCCTCAATCTTTAAGTCCAGGCTTAAAACCTACTTGTTTAGTCAGGCTTTTGGTAATTAGTCTTTTCTTTCTGATAGATAAAAGGTGCAGGTCTAGGGGTCCACTGACAGAGAGTGTTTGGTAAACTGGGAATGTTGGTGCTGTCGTCCCGCTGCTCCTCGTGTTCACTCAGGTTTGTTGACGGTGGAGCAGAGGGGCGCTGACTTCTCAGGGAGCCCTCATGTCTGTGTGACCTTCTGGCTCTCCCTTTTAGTTATGCTGTAATAGCCAGGCCTGCCGGAGTCACTGCTGCACTCTGTTAACATCGTATAGTGTGTTCAGGTCTTCTGTCAGAGCTAACTGTCTGTCTGTTCTCTTTGTCTGAGCTGAACTGCTGCCCGTCCTGTGTGGCCTGATGCTGTTGCTTCATCTGCCCCGACTGGGAGCCACTGGGAACCTTTACTACCACGGAGCTCCTGGCTGTCCTGCACTGTGGAGGCTTGGCCTGCGCCTGCTGACCCATCTTATGAACCACCAACATCATTACAGACTAATCAGACATTACACTCTGCTTTCTAGTGCTGTATGGTATCTGGTGTTGACCCGAGGAGGATGGGTTCCCCCTTTGAGTCTTGGTTCCTCTTGAGGTTTCTTCCTTCCTAACTAAGGGAGTTTTTCCTTGCCACTGTTGCCTTCGGCTTGCTCATCGGGGGCTCGAACACCAGATTCTTTGTAAAGATTCTTTGTAAAGCTGCTTTGTGACAACATCTGTTGTAAAAAGCGCTATAAAAATAAATGTTGATTGATTGATTGATTGATATTAACATTAACATTTGATTCAATGGGCTTTAGATTCCAAACTGCTGATACAGCTTCATCTCTTTACCCTGCTAGCTTGCTAGCTAGCATGCTAAAGTGTCCACAGCTAACAACAACCAAAACCATGACACCAAAGTTTGTCATTTTTTAATTTCTCAAATACGTTTTTTCCATTGCAAGCTTGAGATTGTAACAACAGCAGAACCCCTTTTCATTTGGTCAGAATATAATTGGTGCAAAATAGAACCAACAAAAAGGTTCTACATGGAATCTTATACATCACATTCTCCAGAACCATTTAGGCATGAAATGACTGTATATAGAACTCATGATTATAAACAGACCCAATGTGGTTAATAAAGAACACTTGATCTTCAAAAAACGTCTGTTCGTTACGGATGTGGGAGCTGAAGCTGGCTTCCTTTCAGCCCAAATGGTGCAACAGTAACATTTTGGTGCCCGTACAAGCTGTTAAGGTGGAATGGAACATTTGATTAAGAAGGCGAATAGAAAATTCAGCTTGGTTTAAGGATTATTACCTGTGCCTGGGAACAGCTGAGATCCAAGGAAAGGGTTTAAGAAGTGCAGACACCGGTTCACATTCTGTCGATTTCTCCCCACAGTGCGCCATGTAATTATTGCTGTTGTGCATACAGTAATAGCACCACACAAAAGCTGCAGATTGTGTACACAGAACTTAAAACAAGTTACTTGAAATTAGCCATGTAATACTGATACAAATAAAAGTGAACTTGAGCTGGTAAGATACCAGCACCATTAAGGGCTGCTGCACTCTTTGGATACAGCTCAATGTACATGTGGTGCAATGTAATTTATGCAGTTGCTGTTTTAGTCTGCAATAACAATATGGTTAGTCAGCAGAATGTTTGGTGAGGAAAGATTTAGTGAGATCTGTAATATAAGCTATTTACTTTTTTAAACAACCTTCTTGCTACTCCACAAAAATGATCTTACATAATCCCCATGTGCCCCCACCCGAACTTCACACCAATGGGTTTGACGCACATTTGAGTGGGAAGCTGAAGTTGGTGAGGGCATGTTATTAAAAGTATGGAAACCAGATGACCCCTGTCAGAGAGCTCACACTCCTCATCAGCGACATCAGGCAGCTGTACCATTACTGAGATGGATCACGCTTCTTTTGTGCATTCCGCTCTGCAAAGTTTAGTCAAATCCCCCTGTAGACCGGCTGCTACCACAAAATTGAAAGATGTCTCCTGAATATTAATACGAAACCCGGTGCAATGAGGACACGACCAATACAATTTTTACACATACACACATACACACCCACACATACACACCCAGGCATGCACACATAGACACACACACATGCACACACATGATTCTGTGATTTGTGGACCTCAAAATTTACCTTAAATGTGTGGCATAAAGGTCCCCACCTTACACATTGACCTCAAAGATTTTTTTTACAGGATTGCATTTATCATTTTAATTGAAACCAAAACAACATAAGATCTTCTGTAATACAGAGCATTATTCCCCACTGAATGTGTGGATAATAAATAAATGTTAATATGTTAATTCAAACAGTCTAGGTTTTTGTTCTACACAAATGGTAACTTTTATCCTGGACCCATGTACACCCTCGTGTAAATTGTGTTAGTTTTTAGTTTTTTACAGTATTGCTTGTATTTATTTAAAAATTTTTTTCAGTTGCAGGTAATTGTAAAAAGCCTTTTTCAATTACTTTTAGTGTATTACTGTAAATGTACTTCTTCAATTATGAAAATGTGGTTGAGAAGTTCTGCTTGGCGTTCAACACAGAGGAGACTGGAGAGAGGAGCCATTTCACCTCTATTAGCTTCACAGTTTCAACAGCAACCTGTAAGTAGCAGCAGTGCTGTGTGATTTGATCCAAGTTTCACGGCGAGTAACGACTTTATTCATGTTAGGAAACGTTAGCTACTACCAAGCTCCTAGCTTAGGACCTAGCTTATTCACACAGAGGATCACCTTATTTTCCAGCCTGTGAGTGTTTCCCCATCACAGCATCTCACTATTAGGGCCACATTACAGGGTGTAAATGAGATGTGTGTTTTCACACTGACCAGAGTTACATTATTTCTGTTTACTTGTATCTCTTTAAAGGTAACTTGATTGGAGAGGGAACATGTTCTGCTAATGTAACAAAACATTATCGCACTTGTCAAGGAAATGTTCATGCAATGTAAATGGAAGCTGTTTTTTTCTAAAGGTGACATTTAAAAAAAAAACCATCTCTTATGAGAGCACTGATATATTACATATCACTATTGTTGGAACAAAACGTTGTCTCCTCAAATTGATAACTACACAGGAGAAAGAAATGCTTTTATTGGAACCAGGCTTTTACTCAGACATTGTCATTGTTTTGGTTTATTCATCTTGAAATTTACATGTAACATCAAAAACTGAAAAATGGAGATTCAAGGTTTTGTTCAGACAGCAGCAATATATATACTCCAGGAAAAAGGCAAGAAACCTTCATTTGCACCTCCATTTCTGGCCCGAAATCAATGAAAGCACAGGTCGACTCTGTGCCGATCCATGTAACGACTGCGCTTCCTCACTCATCCATCAGACAGCAGGGCGGCACATTGAGGGCTGAGCTAAGACAGGCCATCTTTCCAGCCTGAGCTTCAGTTCCTGCACACCTCCACAGGGCTCCTTCTCTGTGACAGCTCTAATACAGCCATTTATTTGCTCCAGCTACTGTTGGCCAGGTCAAGGCCGAGGCCCCACTGTGGAAAAGCACTTCCGCAGCGTCAGCACATCAAGGCCACGGCTTAATCAAGCTCAAGACGGCCAGCGCCGCTCTATCTACCTCCCAGCCATGGAGGCGCCTTAGTGATGAACCTGAACCTAAAAATGAGTTCTGGGCAGATTGTATGAGCGTCATGCTCCATTTTCAAGCAATCTGTTGTGAGGAGAGAGGGAGAGAGAGAAATAGAGAGAGAGCAAGCACTGAGAAAGAAAGAGAGAGAGAGAGAGAGAGAGAGAGAGAGAGAGAGAGAGAGAGAGAGAGAGAGAGAGAGAGAGAGAGAGAGAGAGAGAGAGAGAGAGAGAGAGAGAGAGAGAGAGAGAGAGAGAGAGTGAGAGAGAGAGAGAGAGAGAGAGAGAGAGAGAGAGAGAGAGAGAGAGAGAGAGAGAGAGAGAGAGAGAGAGAGAGAGAGATGCTCTAGGTATCGGAAAGATGCAGGTAAGCTTTTGATGGTCATATGCAGCCTCGAGGCTCATGTGAAGATGAAATAGGTCACTGCAGCTTTCTTTTCCTCTCTGTTCCTCTCTAAAAACAACTTCTCTCTTGTCTTCCATCAGCAGCCTGAACTGCAAATAACATACTTCTTTATTCAGCCCATTCTTCTCTCTATCCATTTGCATTACTGATGCTAAAAACATGTATAAGAATAGAATAATATATGTATGAAGCAATACTTGAGTATTTATGAACAGCTTGGTAATCACCAAATACGTAACACAGCCAATATAAATGACACTGCAGTGACATAAGAGGGTGCAATAGTTCATACATACTTAATATAGCATTTATGATAGCATATCGTCGCTGTCCAAAGAAAAACAGGTATCTCCAAAATGGCAATTTTACAGGAGAGGCCAAAAACCTTGAATGGAAAAAAAAAATTTGAATGGAAGTCAATGGAACCAGACATCTTTCCAAGCAGTTATGGGCCATTTCTGTTGGTCCATTCTTCATAGAATTTCCACACAGTGTAAACAGCAGCTCATGTGATCACATGATGCATAAAAGTAAAAATCAACAAAAATGGAGATACATGTTTTTCTTTGGACAGCGACGATATGCTGAACAGAAATCTTGTCTCACATTGCCAGACTCTTTGCCTGGTATCTTTCTCCACTTATGATGGTCAAGAACCACAAACTACTGAAAAGTAATATGACCTTACTGAAAGGCATGAAAAGATCCAATTACGGTCCAGTTAAAGCTTCCTGGCTGAGGCAGTCAGGTCCAGAGCTTTTGCAAGACAGCCCACCAACATTACAGAACCCCCACCTCAGGCTTTACTGTAGGGATGAGGTGCTTTACATAGAACAAGGTCACACTGAAGGTTTCATTAGCGTCTGGTTAACCGTAAGGGCTTGAGTTTGTAGGTTCTTGACTGCAGAGGCGTTCTTCTGGAAACCCTCCCAAACATCTTGGTCATGTAGGTGGTCTCTTATTTTAGTTTGGCAGATGTTTTGGCCCAAGACCTAAGTACTAGATTTGTCGAGCTAGGATCCTTAAAGATCCTTTGCCACCTCAACCCTTCTCCTCACTGTGCATGGGGTCAGTTTAAACATAGGTCATGTTCCCAGCAGATTCTTGACATTCCCAGTGTCTTTATGCTTCTTAATCTTGACGGAGGACATGGGTATTTCGAACTGTTAACTATTTTCTCATTTGTGTCATTTCCTGATTTGTGCAGCTCACTGCACATCACTGCTGGATTTAGTGGTCTTTCCCATGATGGCTGAGGGAATTTGGCCAGTGTGTCACTTCTTATACATGACATAGTGACATAGGAAGGCATCACTGGCCTGTTACTGATTAGGTAAACTTTAAAATATTAAATATAATTGGGAAAAAACGCTTCACAGATATCATCCATAAGGATTCAAATTTGTGGCACAAATACAAAAGAGATTTGTTCTTTTTTTCATTTTTTAAATCATAAATTTTAAACATAAGTTTGATTTTTATTAATATTTTGGATGAAGGAAAAAAGGACAAGCAATATATATTTGTTGCAGCCCATTTTTTCCATGAGTATCAGGGATCCTGAACAAATGTACTGAACAAGGATGCTGGGGTGGAGCTAGAAATGATTTTTCCTTTGACTACTCGAACACAATCATAAAATTAGTAGTCCTCCAAACTTGCACGAGGACACAGGTATTTAACACGGTTATTCACAGTTCTGGATTCAGATCAGTATATTATTTATATATCTCAGATGTAAAAGCAGAGCAACAATGTTAATTGTTTTGGGTGTAAACACAAAGATATAGATTTAGTTTATGTGCCTTGTAAACAACCCTAGATCATTCAGAGCCTGCAATGCTTTCTAAAAGCATGTTTTATCCAAAACTGGGTGTTTCCGGCCTCCTTGTGCTCCCCTGCCACCCAATATAGCTCGATTTCCTCATGGTCATGTGGTGTAGGTCACTTTCGCCTGAACATGTTTAATGCATCACTTAGAGACGGATTAAGTAACACATCTTAGGAAACCCAGGTTATTTTTTGCTAGCTAAGGCTGGACTGATAGAGATATTTACAGCACAGCGTATTCTAACAGCACAACTCTCCACCCACTTTCATCCACACACACACACACACAGGTATCCAGCTGGAGTGTGCAGCACGAGGGAGACGCTCGGTAGATAATGACTGATTACTCCAGCGTGGCTGACATTGCACTCCACAGGAAGCCAAAGGCAATGAAGAGGATCCAGTGCCAGATTTAGAGCCAGCAGCTGCTCTGCCCTGCACCACCCCACACATCTGCCAAGTTATCCTGGGCAGGACTCGGAGGTGACTCGATCCTGCACCAGCTCTGCTACCACCCACATACACATATGTACACTTGCCTGACCCATTATGAAACAATTTTAGCATTATGGAGTGTGTGGAAAAGTTAAAAAGCAACTTTTTAAATCTGCATACAAACACACACCAGGACTGTACATGAGCTGCAGGTAGCGCTGATGCTAGCAGATGAAAACAAATTAACTTGTAAAAACTACAAAATAATTTCTCAGAAAAATACTGACCCCGTTTAGCGGAACGATTTGCCATCCTGATACACACAACAACATATTGAATATGAATGTTCATTTTGGAAACCATGGCTGCTCATTACAAGGGATGAATCCACACCAACCAGATTTTTAAATTTGGTTATGGTCACAGATTTTGAAACGGGAAGTGAAACTCTATTACTGAAAGATGAAGTACAGCGATATTTTATCAGGTGCACTTTCATGCTGCAAATCTCCCATTCTATCACATCCCAAAGGTGTTCTATTGGATTCAGATCCGGTGACTGGGAAAGACATTGAAGAACACAGAACTCATTGTCATGTTCCTGAAACCAGTTTGAGATGACGTTTGCTTTGTGACATGGTACATTATCATGCTGGAAGTAGCCGTTAGAAGAGTGTGTAGAAGTAAATTGTGGTACTCAAATGGGCTGTGGCTTCAAGTAACTATTGAAAGCTATTAACAGGCTCAAAGTGTGCCAAGAATACATTCCCAACACCAGCCTGGTCTGCTGACAGGTGGGGTCCACAGATTCATACTGTTGGCATTAAATTCTGACCATGCCAGCAGTGAACCTCAGCAAATTAAGATTCCTCAGACCACGTTCTTCTTCTTCTTCTTCTATCTTCAACCATCCAGTTTTGGTGAGCCTGTGCCCCCTGCAGCCTCAGCTTTCTGTTCTGACCCAACATGGTCTTCTGCTATTGTAGCCCATTCGCCTCAAGGCTGAGTAAGTTGTGCATTCTGAGATGCTTTCCTGCTCACCACGATTGTACAAAGCAGCTATCAGAGTTAAAGCACCCTGGACAAGCAACTCTTCGTTGACCGCTCTCTTCAACAAGACATCCACGGAGCTGCCGCTCATTAGATATAGAGACAGTAGTCACTATCCAGTCCTTCATCAGTGGCACAGCTTCTTCATTAAAGAAATGTAGTCTAATAAACGTGCAGATATTTGTATGACCCTCTCCGTCCCTTCACTTAGTGCTACTGTATGCTTTAAGCAGGAAGCCGAGAGAACGCTTAGAAAAACAATGCACAGTTTCAGATGCACTAAAATATTCATCATCCTGCTGAACAGTGTGAGGGAGGAGCTGCACGCCTAAGCTGGATTAATCACCTTTGGGTAGAGCTCGACTCAGCTGCAGTGCTCACAGGACAAGGGAGTGGACGCTGAGGTAACAGCAGAGCCAACCCCAGCACAGTGGTGTTACCTGTAATTACAGATGTGGAAGGAGAGAAGCTGGGTCTAAAGAGGAGTGGAGAGGAAGGAAGAGAGGGAGAGAGACGCTGTTCTGCTGGGGTAGGCGTGTCTCTTCTCCCTGTGGACTCCATCCCTCTCCACTGAAGGTGACACCTCTCTGCACATGCTGTTTTTATTCACACAGCCTGGAGGTGAAAATAAGATGGTGCAAAGGGGAGCGCCGCTCCATTAAATACTAAGTAACAAGGCTGGGTTTAGGCATTGAAGCTACAAAGCTAGGAAGGAAAGCTGATAGCCCATGCATTAGCACTGACTACACTGCATGCCTAAATTATCATACATGTCTGGACCATATTTTTTTGATGGTTTTCACGTAATCTGACTTGTTGATGTGATTTCTGACACTGTATGGCATGCTGTAACCTACAACAATGTATAGCCACAATGAGCCTGCAAGATAGAGGCTGTGGCTGTTTGTGCTATACTACAGGGTCTCAAAGGAATTTATATGATTTTTAGTTTTTGGTTAAAACATTACAAAATTAACCAAAATTTGGCATTACATGAAATGTAATAAATGACAGTATGTCAAATATATCTATGTATTGCAGACATATATGCTATAGTTAGCATGCGGTATTGAAGGTCCTTCCTTCTTGGTGCTGTTAGACTCTACAACCAGCACTGCTCCCAGAGGACCACGCACACACATACACACACACACTTAGCTACACACACTCACAGGACCACACACACATGCACACACACACTTAACTACACACACTCACAGGAAATAGAGTTGTTTTCTATGTAGCATAATGTGCAATACTAACAATGTGCAATATCTTTCCATTCCCCATGTGCAATAAAAAATAAATGTGCAATTTTCTGTAAATATTTTGCAATTATCTGTAAATAAGATTCTCCAGAGGTTTTGACTTTTATTATTTATAATGTTTATATTGTTGTTCTGTTCACCTGTCTTATTTTTTGTACTGAGTACCTTGCTATCCCTTTGCTGCTGTAACACTGTAAATTTCCCCACTGTGGGACTAATAAAGGATTATCTTATCTTATCTTAACCAGCTGGCCGCAGCCTATCCTGTCTTGTAATACCACTTTGCACCTCAAGAGACAGTGAGTCAGTGTATCACCAAGTCAAATCAGCTCTGCTGTTCAATTTTAGCAAGAAACCACATTCAGCAGCAAACAAAAAATGGGATAGAAACAAAACAAGAGTCACCATTGGCACACTGCTTTCCACTGCTGGAGATGCTCTCAGCAGGTAAAGGGATGAAGCTTGATGCTGAACTTGTAACATTTCTTCAAGAGTGATTTCCTTGTTTCTTACAATAGGGATGGACAGCACAATTTTGAGGTGATAAATGAGCTTTGTCGTGGGGAATATCAGTTACTGTGATTTATTTTTTTATTCTGTGCATTTAAATTCATACCTTTACATGCTGCTTTGGTTTCACAGATAAAGCAAAAACAAATCTCTTCCCGAGATACATTTTACAAGTGTTATTCAGCAGTACATGCAAGATACAGGGTTGTGTGTAAGTGAGAAGAGAATGGGAATGGCCTTGCTGCAGAACATCAAGCTGGGGGAGGGGCAAAGCTGTGACAATGAACAAATTCCTTCAAAACCAATGATTTATTTAAACCTGCCTTCCGGGTTTGCTGTTTAAACAGACTGCAGACCCAGGAGTCTTCTGGTGCCATCTTTCACTGCCAGCAGATGAGCTGCCACAACTTCCTGGAACTCTGCCTCCGTCTAGTGGCAGCCCGTGGTCAAAACACAGCACCATCACTGGACACACCCAACAAGCTGGAGGAGGATTTAAAACATCTCTTGAATAGGACTATGCACACACGCCACTGTGATTATCCTAAAAATATTCAGCACTGCACGAAGGGCGGGGCAGGTGGGACAGACGCCGAGATGGAAAAGAAAAAGAGAGAGGGAAAGAGAGAAGAAGCCAGAGAGAGGGATTCGCTCCTCGCTAGGGGGATGAGTTATGACAGACTGCTGCCATGGCTGAGGTGTTTTACGAGGCAGTTAGTTATCCATCTGAGTGCTGCAGTTAGATTATAGATTTCACTGTCATTACCATACACACTCCTCCGCTCGTAGCTGTCACACTGACTGCGTCATTACATACTGCATTAAACCTCTATTAGATTGGGAGAGCCCACAGAGATAATACAGGTGCATGCACCATCTGCTGGAGCTCCTGAAAGCTTCACAGTGTGATTCCAGCACTGCAAGACTGACTCATGCAGTCATATGTAAAAGCCTGAACACCTCCAGTCAAATAGAGTTTTGGTGAAAAGTTGTTGGCGAGTTAATTCATCCTCTACAATACAACACACTTAAGTATGACACTTTCCCCCCATGTCTTACTGCAGTATTCATTTATTTATTAGGGAACAAATATAACATAACATAAACATAACACATTAACCCCTCTGGAACTTTTGGAAAGGCATTATTTACGTTTTAATTTAATCATTTATTGTTATTATTGTTATTATTATTATTATTATTATTATTATTATTATACAGTACATTCAGAAAAACAGGTATTATGCATTAAAAGATTTTTCCTGTGGAAGGTGTGGACTAGATAAGACACCTAAACCAGTACAGTACATTTTAATTTCTCATATTTGTTAATCTCATATTTAAACTACAAATGAAAACAAAAACAACATATTATACTCCTGAAAAAATAAACAAAAGGCAAAGAGAGCTTTATTTATGTGTGGTAACTATAAAGAACAGTTTATTATGTAGAACGACACCATCAGGATCGTTCCTGATTTATTTATTTAGTTTGCCATATATTTATTCAAAGGTGCAACTTTCTAGAAATAAAAAAATCCAGCCAACTTTGTGCAGATATTAGGCCATGGAATGTGAGAAATACAGAACATTTCTTAAAAGTCATTTATCTATTCGGATGTTGGGCAGATGGACGGTAAGAGGTTTTAGATGAATACCTTTAGAGTGTATTTTGAAATCTTGTGTTAAATTAAGCAGTGGAAAAGGCAGTCTTAAGCACTTCAGAGTGTTGCTAGTGTCAAAGTGCAGAAACAGACTGTGATGTGGTAAAGCAGGGAAAGCAGTAAACTGTGGAACTGGTAAACTTTACTGTACATGATAAATAAACACATTAATAAAGCGTTAATCTCAAACCTACTGGAAGATACATTACTGATATAATGACCTGAACAATAAACAGTACATTCACCATGTTAGAGAATAAGCAGTGTCAAAGTGGACATATTGAGCAGTTATAAGGTTTTAAGTACACACGTATAAAGCACGTCTAGGATTCATCTGCATAATAAATGCTGGTGGCATTAAAAAAAACCAAAAAAACAAAGGAAATTTTCAAAATGACTGCATAATTCTACTGCTGAGATGTGAACAAAAACATTCAGAAGTTTCTGATGTAAAATGGAGAGAAATTAAATATTCATTGTAAACTGTTCTTGCTTACGACACCCTGTGTGTATCTTTCCGCCCTGCATGTGTCCATGTGTCACACCAAACCAGTGTTGTAAAGAGGTCTCAGGCTTTAGGCGGCGCATTTGTGAGCGTTGTGTATAATCTCCTCAGTGACAAACACTGTTATTGAATTGAGTTTTCGGTTTACTGGTAAAATGATCAAATTTAATGTTTAGTATACTGGCCATTTGCACTTGCACCTGACCTTTACACATTAATAGCTAAATTATTACATAGTTTCATAAAAACAATTAATAAAATTGTGTGCTTTTTATCACAACTGATTTACATTACTGAGTCTAAAATGAACAAATGGTTAAAACGAGATCATTGAAGAAAGCAATATATAAAGCTTTAAGTTATAATTATAATTCAGTATTTCTGTATTTTTTCTGTACCCAGAAAAGGTTCAGTTTTTATGTTTATTAGCCTAATTTCAGTGTCCAATATCCACTAACCTCAAATAAAATTGTAAATAAAATAAAATAATATATAAGTCTTCTAAAATTCATTGGTTATCATCTGCTGTCATTTTTAAATACACATTTTTTTTCCTTTGTAATGGAGAAATATATTGTGCTAATCAAAACATCACTGAGTGCAAACATCCAGTTTACTGAACATGAACATTTAGCTCAAATTCTGTAGAGTACGTAGAAATTGAGGCATTAATCCCTTCAGACGTTCAAGGCCCATCACCAGCACTGCGAACAATTCTGACTCTATAATGTTCTCTAGCCTTTCAAATCAGAGCACTCTGAATGACTGTAATGTTTGAAGTTATGCAGAAATGCTGAAAGCTTAACGTTTATTAAAATGATGGCACAAGTTAGTTAACAATGCATTCAAAACTGTTTCACACTTTTATTAAAGTAAAGAACTGGTAAGTGTCAGCACATCAACTGCGTGCTGAGCTCAGGAACACGCGCACACACAGGCCTGTACAGGCACACACACAGAGTAATGGTCAGCAGCTCCTTTTGATGGAGCCTGATTTTACAAAGTGAGCTACAAGTAACAACCTGAAAGCCACAAAACAATGCCACTAACTTAACAACCTGCCCAGGAATTGCTCAGTGACAAACATGTTATAGAAAATCTAAAAACGTGTAATCTGAATCAGAGAAGCATTTAAAATAAAGCAGACAAACAAAAACAATAACAATAAAAGAAAATCATGTGACATCAAATACTGTTAGTGAATTAGGAAAAATCACATACACCGTTAAAAGCCCACTCATAATGGCAGTAGACATGGTTAGCATGTAACATTAAGTTACTTACTAAAATATTCCCACCTAATATCTTACATCTGTATTTTACATTATCGTCTATGGCCGCTTTTGTGAAAATGGTGTTCAAAGAAATTATGCAAAAACTGATATTTTCATATTCTGCTTGCACCAATATAATCTAACTATGCAAGCAGACCATCAACCAGCAACCCCCTTGTACATTGTCCTATCTAATATCTAATTCTCCTTTAGCAGGTCTCAATGGGACAATCTGTTTACTGTAATCAGGACCAATTATAACTGAGACTATGAACTTTCTATTTACAATAGAATCATACTTCAGTTTAAAAAGTGCTGTTTGCTTTAAGTTTTGGTTTTGTGAAAGATCTGCACACAAATCTCATTCAAATGACAGTGTTCATACAGTCATATGCAAAATGTTCTGTGGAGTGAAAACAAGTACACTTTTACAGAGAACTGCACTGTAATAGACAATTAGTGTTTAGTACATTATCGAAAAAAATAACAGTTGTGTAAAAGTTACATCTGTTTCTTGAGATTTTTCGGAAATGATTACACAAATAAATTAAACCTGTGCCATAATATTTATAGAAAGATGTCACATTTAAGACAGTGTTCACACGTTTGTATATGACTGTATGTAAACAGCATGATTTGAGAATTCCATTTTCAGTGTCACTGCTTTACTGCAAGCACACTTTCTCTTTCTTTTTCCTAAAAGGCTGGAAATCTGTAAAAAGCTCTGATCAAAACTAGAATTTTTCCAAACCCAAAAGCTCAATTCCATCGGTACTACATAGTCACATGTTTAGCATATTATCAGTCTCAAAAGACAGACAAGTATCTCGAAGCTATACAGGACAGAGCTAATTGTTCTGCACTTACAATGTGAGTTAATGTACAGATATTTTATTCAAAGCAATTTTGTAGCATTTCGATCAGTCCAATCATCATATTTTCACACGGACAGCTGATGATCTCATTGATCTCAATTATGCAGAAAACAAATACACACATATATACATACACATATATATATATATATATATATATATATATATATATATATATATATATATATATATATATATATATATATATATACATATACACACACACACACACACACACACACACTTTTTTTTTTAAGTTTTCTGCATAATTGAGCCCAATATACATATATATTCTGAAAGTAGTGATGCTGCTAAATAAATCCCATGTATCCAACCCTCTCCAAAAATTGAAATCTAGTCTAATGGCTTTGAAAAAACCTCACTGTTAGTGAGCTACAGTATATGATATATAGGGACACAGATGGTATAATCTTAAGTTCAGGACTAACAATTAGTTTTTTATCCTGGGTCGGTCCAGTTTAAGCAGATATTGTAAAACAGCGCCCTCTGTTCCCTGTTTACGGTACTTCATCCAGGTCACAGAGAACGCTCTTCTCCTCTTCCTTGCACAGGAACTGGACAACAGGAGCCAGAAAGAGACAATGCCCTAAAGCCGCTTCAGGGGTCTCTCACAGTCAGTGGGCCATATCTTCCTACACAACTTCACTTCTGGAGGATGTAAAAATGAAAACCAGCTTTAAGTCGTTATACTAATCTTGTTATATATCATCATCTTTTTTGGTTTTTAAAAAAAGAATAAAATTTAAAATCCATCCAATTTGTACGTGCCAGCCATCCTTGGCAGAACACTCCGGGATCTGGCACAGTTTAGCACTTGTGCTTCATGGCCAGCTGTAAGGAGACAGAAAGAGAAACAGAACAGGTCACTCAGAAACTGAGGCTGCAGGACTGTGAAAGGCTGGAAAAGAGCACACACAAACTCACAATGTTAAGTGGATACAAACTGTCACACAAAAGAGCCCTGCATTTCAGCAGCGAAAATGCTTACATGACTGACGTATGCATGCTCCGCCCACAAACACAGTCTTACATAGCTACACAGAATGAAAACTCATTCATCTAGGACTGGGCTTGGCCACTCTGTACCAACTAAGGTCTTCAAGCCCAGTGAAGTGACACGTTAAAACCAGACATTCGATAAGACATTCAAGATTAGATTTGATGCAAGCTAATTTGTACTGACACAATGGTGAAGATCAGTCTGCACACAAAAGAGCCCTGCATTTCAGCAGCGAAAATGATTTGCATGACTATATGCATGCTATGCACAAAAGAGACATGCGCAACTAGAATGTTATACAAAAACTCATTCACAGGCACGTTGGTGTACCACTAAGGTCGACTGGTTGCACCAGTTTGATTTGATACATTCAAGATTAGATTTGATGCAAGCTAATTTCTTTCAGTGCTATGATCTGAGAAGAAGACATTTCAGAGCACAGAGTTTGATTGTGCTTTCTCTGGTTCTTCCTAAGCAGACAGCAAATCATTCAGGACGTGAAGAATCGTCATTTCACTTCACATATTTGTTTCTCTAGTACTGGGGCTCAGTAAACATCTCACTCATGCAAGTTCTTCCTTATGGGTACTGCTGGAGCTGAGTTTAAGGAGGAGGGTGAGGCAGTTACGTCTGCACTGAAGCCTTTGTACCTACTTGCAGCATGTGTATTCTAACTAACACAAGACCTGGCTAAGAAACTTAACACGAATAGCCACTCACAGCAATGGAGATGAGAGCATTTGCATGTGAAACACAGAGGAAATCTGAGAAGGCTTTGGGAGGCGGGTTGGTCTTATCGATTTACTGTGCACCATACCGGTCGTGTACGCTGCACAGCAGCCAGATTTTATCCCCGATTTCCCCAAGAATTCTGACAAATCTTCAAAATCAGAAGTGACTTAAGTGAGTTAACAACTGATCACACAGATAACCATTCAGCGTGAAACGTGAAGGGAAACAAGTCAGCAAGATGATCAGCAGTGTAACCTGAAGGATGGATACAGGCTAGTACAGAGAGCAGACAGACGGGAACATGACATGCATGGGTTGCAATGATGGTGCTGCTTGTTGAACGCACCAGAGCCATAATAAAATGATCTATATTCATTAGCACTTAAAACTGAAGAATAACGTAACTATGTCATGTTCTACTGCTTCTCACTTTAACTACAAATGAATGTCGAGCATAGACGGGTCAATTCAGAAGCAGCAGAAAATAAATGGTGTCTGTGTTCCGGAGGTCTGGAATGTTCTATATGTATTTATCAAGTGCTTTTCAAAATCCCCAGAGACATCTTGCACCGTTTGAGACATCTTATTCATCTGTGAGTTCATTTATCTCTTTAATGGGAGTTCTAACAGGCACAGTGGGGAAACTCATTACAGAAAGGGCAGAAACACCAATCTCATTCACAGCTGGACAGACGGAACGACACTCGGCTGCAGGACACAAAATGAACAACAGGGGGCAGCAAAGCAACACAAAAACATACTCTGAATTCATCTCAACTGGACCAGAGAGGACAAGTCGGACGGGTTCTACAGTGGCAATGATGAATGACCTATGTTTTGCATATTAAGCACAACTTAGGGGCTTTACATAAGACAATAATCAAACAAATGAAAAATTATTTAATAAACTACAACAACACTAATGGTATATTCTCTAACTTTGGAGGGTAAGTTATGTGCCCAAGTAGTTCATAGCAGAATTGGCCTGCTTGAAATTTGTGTTAGGTTAGATTTGGTGTGGAATATTTACACATAAAATTGGAAGCAATGCGGTTCATTAAAAAACAGGACCAGACATTATTCAGCAAACAGCAGGAGAGCAACGGGAAAAATTAACCTGACGGCACCGCCACAGGAGTTTTATGAGCCTTTGTATTTCATTATAAAAATCAGCATCTCAGACCCCTGTCCCTTCAGCTTTACTCAGTAGGGTCCATATAGGAAACAGTGGTAGCAACTGAGTTCCCAACAATAGTATTCACTTACAGCCCTATAAATAACTCAAAATTCATTTATGTGCACGTTTTTATAAAACACATAAACATGAACAGATTTCTAAGCTCATTAATTAATCTCCCCTGCTGTGGCTGTGAATATCAGTTCTCCAAACATGTCATTCCTATTGAAAGAACGGCAGGTAAGAAAGCAGCATTTTGAAAAAAGAAGAAGCCCAACAGACGAGGCAGAATGTTATTAGAAGTTGTAAATGGATGAAACATGCATTGACAGTGCTGGCAGGAGAACATTTAATCCCATTAGACATACAAAACCAAATTAAGCTAATGTGCTTTTGCTGATATGCAATTAGTATGGATGGGTACGCTTCAATGAGAGGAATGTGTGACATGGGAGGGCTTTTAAAGCAAACGCGGCCCTCTGGTGAGAGGATAGGGAATAATCAAATGACTGCTGAAGAAACTGTGAGGGCGTAATAAAGTCTGGCAAAGTCAAAATAACATCCAAACATATAAATATGCCAGAGCCACTTTGCTATCTGCCATAGAGGTATACCTTTACTGATTAGGGTGTGCTCCTAATCCTACTGAACCTATAAACCCACACCTGAGATCTCTAGACCAGATTTCTTATCCACCCTCTGTTTGTTTCAGATGTGTTACATTATTTTGGTTATTTCTGAGGGCTCACCTCATGGAAAATCTAATTGTGCTTTAAATAAAGTTCAAACAAAAATGTAAAAATCTTTCTTTAAATAAAAAGTTAATATAGACGCAACACTGAATTAAATTGCACGTTTTACATAATGTCCATAAAAAAAACATTGTATACACATAGAATGCAATGCTCAAGAGCACCCACATGCCAAATGTAAGCTAGAGGGTCTAGCACTAGGCTGTGAAGCAGTCATTCTTGGAGGTAATGGAGCTTCATCCAGTACCTTTGGGATGAGCTGGAGTAAAGTTTCTAAAACTATCACCATCCAACATCAGGACCAGTACCTGACCCTCAAAGCAATGGTTAAACATCTAGTGAAAATCCTTCCCAAGTATCGCAACAAATGAGTGACAAAGTCCCTATTAAGACCACTGATTTCAGAAGACACACTGCACACACATGTGTCTATAAACTTTTGAACATATAACACATGTACAGTACTTATGTACCCATACATGCAGTTTCACGTGAGAAGTTATCAGTCATTCAGTGGGAAGGGGTTAAGTGTGAAAAGGTTAAGTGTGGAAAGCTCAGTAAAACTATCCTTGTACAGTATCTAAAAATTTACAAAGAGGCCTCATGCATGAAAAAGGACAATACATTAGTGGGAAATCCAGTGTTACTATCAGCATTGTGGGCCATTTCAGCAACACATAGTTTTTTTCATCATGTGAATGTGAGTAAATGAATGTGTATTTTGTACAGGATGCTAAAAGAAAGCAGCAAAAACCCACCCTGCTAAACAAAGCAAAACCCTGCTGTGATGTTTTTTGTTTTTTACATTCAAGTTTTCAATTTTTCTTGTGGAAATGTTGTGGGGGGCGGGCACAGTTTATACATGGAGCTTTTGGCCTTTAATGCTGAGGAGGCCACATCTTATACAATGGAACTTTCTTGGCAATTATGAAGATGTTTAAAGGCTGCATGTGGAAAAGACAGAGAGCTTGAAAAATAGCACTAAATGTATCCAATAAAATAGCAGGTTTAGGTGGCTTTAAAAGCACAGAACCAAAAATATTTTATTTAATTAAAAAAATAAATATATTCACACATATACATACAATATATATATATATATATATATATATATATATATATATATATATATATATATATATATATATATGTTTATTTTATTATTATTATTATTTTTTATTCAATTCAATGACTGGTAAAACCATACACATCACAAGTGATCTGAGCAAACAATAATAAAAAAACTAAGACAATATCTTGGATATGGAGCTTTAAAAGGCTCAACAGCACGTACATTGTGAGCTGTGTATCATACCTTGTGTGCAGTATCAGCAAACTGCTGCGCGCTGTTCATCATATCTCCTGTCTTTTCCTCCACTCGGCCCAGCCTTTCACCGCGCTCATTTAGAGCCTGACTGGCTTTCTGCACAGCACTGGTAACACTGTCTGCTGCAGAGTGCAGGATGCTATTACCTGAGCATGTACACACACAGAGACACACACAGACAGACAGGCAGACACACATACACACACACAAACACAACAAAAGGAGAACGAGTTAAGAGAATCAGGACAGAAAATTAAGAACATCATAAGTGTTCAGAATCCTGCTTGGAGTTTTTGTAACAGGCACATGTACCACCACAGGATTCATAAAATAACTGACTGTTCTCAACAGGGAGATGTGACTAAAAGAACAGACTGCACAAAACAGGTTTAAAAACGAGATTCAGTGGCCAAACCGGGGAAGCAATCAGAATACCCACTTTAGGAAAGGTTTGTTTATTTGACACTGGACAGGCAGGTTATTATCTGCCTGAAGGATTAGCTAAAAGCTACATCTGACCTTTTCTCCCTGAAGGTTTCAGCACATGTAAACATGTCTAGACACTTCATTTCAACTGAAGTGAATTAAAAGGAAATTCCACTGATAAATCCATTTATAGACAAAGTCATTCAGAGTGGTCTGATAGTGGTCTAAAATGGTACCTTAGAGAATATGGCGATTTTTCACCCTACAGGCACAATTTTTCCTTTAATGTGAGGAAAATTTGTCATTTAAGCAAAAAATAAATAAATAAATAAAAACACACACACATACATACATACATACACACACACACACACATACATACAACACACACACACATACATACATACATACATATATATATATAAACAAGTGGGGAAAAACAATTGTTTAAAGCGTCTCAGGCGTCAGGCAGCATATTTCACTCGTATATCCCTCTGTGATGTAGCCTTAAGAGGCATTAAACACTTTGGCACCGTTATGGGTGCACCAATTGTACATTACTATTGCCAAAAAATTTTGAAGATGTGCTTCATAAACAACATTATTTGCTATTTAAAATTCCACTATGTCATGAATGCTGAAAGAAGAAGCTTTACTGAGGAAGAAGAAAAAAACATTAAAAAAGTTACAGCTTGCGCGTCACATTAAAAGTCAGAGGTACTGACAGAGGCCAGATTTGGCCGAGAGTTTTTCAGACCACATCCTAGAAATTTACACATTAACATCGCTTGCACAAGCTTTATAAGAAGGCTCAGCTCAATGTTTATTCCTAAAATGCAAAATGAACATTATACAGATGCAGATATGATGACAACAGCAGGTACTGCACTTACATCCTTGGAAGATGCATCCTTTATCAGGTTCTCTTCCTACACTTTTTCAGCAATTCACAAAAGCCAGATTATTGGCTTGCGGTAGTCCAAAGCACAACTGACTTTAATAAATGCAATTCCATATTTCCACCAGAGAGGTCTCCAGATGGCAAATCCTTGCTTTGATGGACCACCCAGGCATTTTAAACTTTTGTTTACGTTTTTGTTTATGATTTAATGATTAACATTTAAATATGTTTTGAAAAGTCTATGATGTTCCCCTTTAAGGATCTCTACTGTGTGTTTGTTATTTTTTCCCTGACTTCTCATTTCTTCCTGCGCTTTGAGAGAGGGCTGATAATGGAGCCTGTTTCTGCAGCACATCAGCACGGGCCTAATGTTTTGGAGAGAGAGAGAACATGCTCCACTGACAGCCCCTACCCTGTGGATGTTTCCTCTGACAAGCTATATAATTTAGGGCTCTTTCAGTAGAGCCACTGCTGCTACACTAACAACCATGGAAAAGATGTGCAACCCACATGCATTCAGTCATTTCACAGGCATGCAGCCAGCGCATCATAACCTGCTCACTTACGTAACTGTGAGGGTGGTTTGCTTCTTTGCAGAGATGCTCTGGCATTGTTTGTGAACCCCTCCCATGGTGACACTCATTACCCCCCCTTCCAAAACATACAAAAGCCTCTTTTTTATTACCAAGTTCAAGGTTCCAAACACATGATTATTCATTGAAACACCACACAAGCCCCAAAATGTTCCTGTGAGAACAATAGATAAGACTGTGGAAACAAACCAGCTTCAGATAGGATCAGAAAACAATGCGAGCCTCTCACGAGGTCTGGAATGGGCTGGAACAGAGAGCTATCAATACACGGATTTCACTCGACCCGAGGGGAGGGGATGTCCATACACAAACCTCTCCATTCATCTCCTCTGACGGGAGTACAAAACCCACAAGCAAGCTGACAGGTCTGATACTCAACTTGAGTCGTTTTTACCAGAAATAACCTTAGGTAAAAGTTGGCCGGTGGACCTTCTATATCTTTTTAATGAAGAAAAAGCACTTGATAACCTCAGTGAGGAGCAGACATGGGCTCGGCACGATTAGGAGAAATACAGCCATCTCCACAGCATGATAACTCAGCAGGAAGGTACAGCATCTCCTTCAAAGTTAACTTTATTAAAGTCAAGGTAATCTGCCCACAGCTCCAGCCTAGGTATCTAAGAATCAGCTCTTTGATTCTAGAGACAGACTGAATTAGCTACTCTGTAAAAATGGAAGGATGAGTCATCTGAGGAAACTTTGCTACAAAAGGCCTTTAAATATGCTTTCAAAAGCCAGTCGCCATCTTGAATAGGACAACACAACCAACAGCAGCCTGAATTATGTGCTTGCCATTGAAAAGTTAGAACCCAGAAGATGGATTCATTGAGGGAGACTGGCCAGCTAAGCAGACTTCTTGCTGCTCACCTGACAGAAGTCATCAGCCTTACAACCAGCAGGCACCCTATCTGTCAGCGGAAACATGGCTTTGGCCCCTGTAGGCAGCTTCTAATACTCATTCTGCAGTTAGTGCCAACGATGCGCTAACTCTATCACAGCCCACCTGAGGGCTGTAGGATTGGGCTGGGCTAGGCTTTGTTGAGGCAGGTTTCTTCTGTTGTTGCGTGGTGTTTTTTCCACTACACACTAAGTGGTCAAAAAATGTGGACAGCCCTCATATGTGGACATAATGACTACATTCAAATGTTTCATCCATACCTACTGCTAAAAGATGTGGATGTAACACGCATATACCCATGCAATATCCAAAGACACACACTGGCAGTAGAGGAACTTGGTGACATTAAACATTGCATGTCTCATGTCAGTTTGTAAAAATTTCTGCCCTGCAGCTTCCCTGGCCAAGTTATGTTCACGTAAAATGGAAGCATCTAGGAGCAACAACTGCTTAGCCACAAAACAGTAGCCCCTAAACCCACAGACGATTTTGGAATGTGATGCCCAACAACCTCATATAGCGACTCCTCTTGTGTGATGGTATAGTGCTGATGTACTGTAGGCCATATAGTAGTATAGTAGACAGATCAACAGGCCAGGGCCAACTAAAAGGACTGTGCATATTTAGAAACCACTTTTATTTACTTCATTTCCAGGAAAATTTGTCATTAAATACCACCATCATACAAACAGGACAGAGGAGAAAAATAGAGTTATAGTGGAGCCCTTATTGACAAAAATACAAAAAGAGAAAAAGGGGGAAAAAATTGCAAACCTGCCAAAGAAGCTGCTGGTATTCTCAAAACAGTCCAGCCCATAGTTTAAATCTTAACATCACTGAACATGTTTGAAATTACTTTCATGAGATCATAAGGTATAGAAAATGCAACCAACTTCTCGAGGAAGAAGTCTCCCACATTTGGGAATCAATTTAGTGGCGGTATAACACATTACATAAAGAACAACAACAACAACAACAACAACAACAACAGTCAATTCCTATACACGCACATCATTTGTAGAAGCACTGTACCTAGTGTAATGGCCAAAACAAAGAGGCTTTCAGGGCGCGGACTGGCTTATTCTCGACTGACTTTAATTAAAGCACAAGCAGGCTGGTTGCTGATGAACATTGTGATCCCACTTCACTTTGGACTTTATTAAGGTGCAGCCAGGCAGCTCAGGGATTTGTCGGGGGGTGGCAAAGCAATACTTTGTTAAAGCTCTACCCGATTTCTCAGCGGAAAATAGACAACCTTGCTTTATCTCTTAAGAGCACGCCCAGATGCTGCATGCCTGCAAACAAATCTTCTTGTACATTCACATCCAGAATTATCTTCAGAAATAAAGTCGCTGGTATAGAGTTTGCAAATATCTCCCAAGTCTGAATACAGAAATGGCATGTGTTTGTCTTTGGCATTTACTAAGCTAATGCTAATTTATTTATCACATCTAGAAAAGATGTTCCTTTGTGATTGTTCCAACCGCAGAATCAGGCCTCTGTCCTATGCGCCCCACATGCTGCATGTTTTACAAAGAATGCCCGTTGTTGTTCAAAACTTCAAGTGGAATTTGTCTCTGTGCTGTCTGATATCAGTCATGGGTGTGTCTGTTAAACAAAATCTTGAAATCAAAGGCAGGGGGCTTTCATGGGTAGGATACAATCACACGAACAGAGTCCCAGTGTGAACCAAAAACAGAGGTCTTCTACTGTGGTCCATCAGTAGTCCCCTTAAGCTTCTGATCGTAAATCATGAAAAGCCATGAGTCACACCACTACAGTAACCAATGGAATGAAATCTGCTGCTTGCATTAAAAACACAACAAATTTCAGGCTGACAGACAGCAATCTCAGCTCGATAAAAACAACATGTTTAAAGCAATGGTTCAGCAGAAAGTCTGAATTAAAGAATTTACCCCAAAAGTAAAGCCAAGATATGTTCCATATCTGCACTGGAGCTACAGTAATGTGCAGAAGTCAGAGACCGCCCTTTGTTTATTTCATTTCTAAAAAATAATTATGCAAGTTATTTATTTTTCAAGCGTTATTTGAGGATATTAAATGTTTGTGCCCATCCTTCCACTATAGCATGTCAATTCACCACTGGAAATAACCTCATCTCCAAAAAAAAAAAAAAAAAAAAGTTCCATCCAGAAGGAGTCAACCATCATGAATGAAACTTGGTGAGTAAGGTTTGACATTGAGACATGCGAATGATTCAAGTTTCACGCTCAGGGTCACTATACCTAACTGACGCAAGAGCCACGACTGCAGACATTCAGCAAGTAGCTGCCCTTCATGAGTCATTCTGTCGGCACCATTGGCAGACGGCTGCACGATGCAGGACTACATGCACAGAGACCATTACGACGACTACCTTAAACGTCACATCAACATCACCAAAGCCTTTAATGGTTGTACCAGACTGTCATGGAATAGCAGCAGGTCATCTTCAGTGATAAGTCACGCTTTTGACTTGGTGGAGACGACCCGAATCCATGTGTGGAGGCATAACCATGGAATGACTGTCCAAGGCCCAACATCACAGAATGTGTTTGGATTTGGATTGACAGAAAAAAATAGAACTGAACTTTGTAGGCAGGTTTTAAAGAGCAGATGATGCAATAAAGGGTGGGAACACTAAACAGCAAATGTGAGTAATATTCTGAGGAATATTTTTTTCCTAACTGAAAAATGAATGACCTGAATAGGAATGTATGTGGATAGTGATGTGAATACCTAACAAATTATGGAATCTTATATCCTGTTAAATAGCATTCTAAACTACAGTACATCACACAGCGTCAGAAGTCCTATAAACAAGTCTACTTGAGATTGCTTAACAACTTGACGTACTTTGAGGCAAGTGTGTAATGGTTTTGGCATGCGGTTTACATGATGCTAATTGCTCGCATATAAGCTTCTAGTACTTGCCAGATACATAAGTCTTACTGCTACAGAGGAAAACTAAAGAAGTAAACTTCAGACTTGTCTTGGCTGAGCAATACATTTGTGGTAAAGGGGGGAGGGAAACTATAACCATTCCTTTAAAGCTTTACTGCTCTCAGCTCAGTCAGCCAGTCTCTTGTTCTTGGCAGGGAATGTTTCGAAGGCTGCCACTTTGCACAGTCATTGAGATGGTCTCTCTGCTCAGTGGGCTGTTGAGAAGCAGCCTCATCATGCAGAGATGCAGCTACAGCTCCACACTTTCGCCAAGCTCTGCACTGCCAAACAGGAAGCATCCTGTGAAGCTGCACAAATTACGCAGCCAAGCCTTTCAATACTCTCCCACTTCACTCTCGGACTGTTTAATTCATGCAAATCCTGATTTGACATTATGAGCTGACCCAAGAAGCCAGCTGCTCTTAACCTTTCTGGACCATTCTTCAGTGCAGAAGTCGTTTACTTCAATTTGAAGTTAAATGGAGAGAAAAAAAAACATTTGGTTCAAGCAACAAAAGCAGTACTGAACACTGTGGTATGATAAATGAAGGTTATCTGGTTTGTAGACTTGGCCTTTTGTTTTCTCTCTGGCCTTTAATCACAGCTATAATTCAAGTTACAATTCCATCCAAGCTCTATGGAGACCACACACACACACACAAGAAGCCAGTTTGACCACATAATCATTTAAAGGAATTAGTACAAAACAAAAAAGGGGGACAGGTCAATGTTACTGCAGCTAACACTACAGAGAACTACAGACACATGTGCAATTGAGTCTTGGCATATCTTTCTCTCTACTTACCAGCGTGAAGTAGAAGCCCTGGGTCTGAAACAATGGCCTTCCTCACTCTGTTCAAAAAGCTCTTGCAACGGAAAATGACTGAACTTACTGACTGATCTTCTGCTACTGTAAACAAAGAAAGTGGCTTCATTTGACTATTTGAAATCATGCCATATTAATGTTTTACTTCTGCGTTAGGTGTGTTAATATGAACTCGTTTCACTTCCGTTAGTCTAATTTGGGCCATATTCACCACATACCTCAGCTTTAAATTTGCTCCTCATTACCTTATTTTCTTTCAATTTCCATATTAAATAAACTAAAATCTTATTTAATATGAGACACATTTAAACTGAGACACATCCCTCTCTATATCAGACGATAAACAGGACGGTCAGACTTGTAGAATTACTCCAACCACTTCTAAGGCAACATGTAAACATACAATGCGTAAACACAGAATGTGTAGTGTAATTCATTTAGATGGCAGGTAAATACAAGACTTGGCAAATTTGGCAAATCTGGCCCAGCAATTAAAGTCAAACCAAATTCCAAACCACAAAAAATAACCAAATAATGTTTCAATATTAATTTATTATGAAAGTTAGTAATGGCATGCTTTCCTTGGCACACATGGTGTAATAAGCTTCAATATTTTTTTCTTTATAGAATAGACACCTAGAAAGATTTGAAAGGAACAGCTATTGCTTGCAACACTAAATGAATTACAAACTGGAAATAAAACTCTTGATTCACCTCAGACTGCAGTAACAGTTTGAATCAGGACTGCATGACCAAAAAGAGCTGAAGCATAACATTTGTGAATGCCAGCTGAATGAGAATTTGCTATTACTAAATGTTAAACCTGCTACGGTACTGTGTGAGCTATTATGACTTTAATGAACAGGATACAAGACTCAAGGCTACACTTCAAAGATGAAATCTAATATGACATAAAGCAGTATTAAAGAACTAGGTAAACAACATTAGATATCCCTGATATCAGTGTAATACAGGGCTCTTCCACCAGGTTTTCATTCCAAACCAGCAGCAGCTCACCTGATTCAAATGACTCATTATTTGTGATTCTGTTTAACTGAAATGAAAACCTGCAGTTAAAGAACACTGTGTGAAGAATTGTGCCCTTTAAATTCCTGACATACTTGCTGCCCTTCTCAAACCCTCACACATTCAGGGACAAACTACCTGGAAATAGATGCATGTTTAACTGCGTATATAAAGATAGAACCTTGGTCAGCAGTCCTGTCCAGAACTCCAGCTGCTTTGCAAGATAAACATACACTGGTTTACAATCCCAGTGTTCTGCTTGTTTTTGTCATGCCTAATTCATCACATTTAATTTAAATCATCTACTAATTATAAAGTCCTTTGTGGGGTGGGTCAGGTGAGCTTGCTGGGAAAGCCACTGTTGTTGGTTTTTTAGCCTCAAATCCAAATCTGCTGCAATATAACATTCACATGACTGTGCAATCAAATCCTACTGTTCTAGCAAAGCCACAAAAGGCATGTGGAAATTCAAACATCAACATGTACATGCTGTTTGGACGCCTTCATCAAGTTAATCGAATAAATCTGTAACAATAACTTCAGGTTTACTTCTTTGAGTGGAATCTATTAATGGAGCCATTAGTTCCAATCACATACCAATATACTCCTGTCACCAGACGTCCTTGCAGAACTCAAGAAGCCATCTGGTTCTGAGACTTCTGGTAAGTCTTTGGGCTTCTCATCATGTTTTCTGAGCCACAGCTTTCTATCAAAGACTCTTCGACTTAAATTTAGTCAAGTGTGATATTATGCATTGTTCAATGAACCTCCCTATAATTCTCCCTGCTGTATCACATTTGGAAATGTTGAAGGTGCAATGCTGGGAAGCTCATTCTTCACTTCATAGATTGCTTCTTCCTTGAAGATTTTATGAAGTGACTCTGAATTGAAATAAATCAACAGCCCTTGCTTTAATACATAGTGCAAACGAGCCAAGTCATGCCATTTTAATATTCTGCTCGAGGATATGTAAGTGTCAACTATAAGGTGCTGGGGTAAAGCGTTGCACATAAGTGATTTTCAGTTACAGGTGAGGAGAGAGCACTAAAACGTATAAACTGTCTCAATGCTTTTATATCCAACACTACAGATTTCACAGCTGTTTAGCTGTGAACTTAATGTGGGGTAAATGTAACATCTTTCATATAGTTAAACAAGTTCAAGTAGAATCTTCCCAAAGCACTGTCATCTGCAAAGTTTGACAGCAGCCAGGTAGGTGTTTCCTGAGATTTATATTGAAGACTGTATCATAAAGGTAAGTTTTCCATCATAAGCACTTTGATTTCTGAGGTTGTATAAATCACAGAATTGCAGAGGTGGACAGTAACTCAGTAAATGTAACTGGTTACTGTCCATAAATAGTTTTTCTGAGCATTTCCATTTCAGGAGGCTTTTTATTTTAACTTTCAGCTACATTTCAATGTCTAATATCTTACCTTTCACTCCACTACATAGGGCTAAATACATGGTTTCTTGGTCCTACGTGTGCATTAAAACATAACATGTCCAAATAAAAGAAGCATGAAGTGAGCCCACCAATCAGGGTACAGCGGACACCTTATTTTGGACTTGTTTCGACCTGTTGGTTAGAGATGGGCTTTACCCTGTGGAAATTGTTTGCCCTCAGTGTTTTGTTATTATGATCATTTTAATAGACATCAGTGTCAGACTAATTAATGACAATCTCTTAGGAGACAGGTGGACCTGTCTTTTTCATGAAAGTCTTGTTACGAAAATGATAATAGGACTTCAGACAAGGAGCCATAATACATCATACTATTATTTCCATACTCAGCCCATCTGAAGGTAAATACTTCAGTACGTTTACTCAAGTGGAGGTCTAAAGAGAAGAACTACTACTATTACTGGAAGAATATTTTATCTGGGGTATCTCTACTGTAACTCAAGTACATGGTTTGTACTGCTGCAGAATTCAGACGATATTATTTTTATTTGCCATCTTGGCAGCTGTAATACAGCCCCATTTTGAAGCACATAACCAACTCATGGTAAAACCTCAGCAGGCTAAAGTACAGCCTACACACAGCAGGGTTAGCTCTAACACAGCATTACATCTAAGCCTCCTACAGTAAACAATGAGAGAAATCCATAACTTTTCTTTTCTCTGATAAACCACTGCATACAGCACACGGTTTAAATGAAGGCGAAGTCAACTGGCCTATATAAGCAATCTCGGCTTCTCGACTTCCAGAGATTTTTCCTACTTGCTAATAAAGCTTTTAAAAAGACGCTCTAATTTGAAAAGAAAGCCCTAATGCTTTACTAATCTAAGAATTAATTATTCATGTAATAAATTAAATGTATTGAAGTCATGTGAGCATGTGAGTTACTAGTACAAGCTCCGAAGGGATTCAGACGACGTGCCCCCCACAGTTATTGTCCCACACCTGAGCAGCTTCATGATACTTGTTTTGCACTGGTGTGAGACTTAGACTGTAAGGGACAGGATAGTGTTTCCTTTGCGAGTCTCAGAGCCTCACTTACATTTTCTGCTTGTCACGTCCAGATGAGTCTCAATACTGTGTGTACTGACCCGCTGAAGCTTTAACACTGTAAAAGCATTATATCTCAGTCAGGAGCTGCAGAGAGGTCCCTAAAGAGCAGGTCTGTCTGAAAAGCTGTAACAGCATGTATGTATCTGAGCCAGCTGTGAGTGCCTGCTCCTCAATGACCCGCCTGACACAGCTACCCACACTAATCCACAGAGTCCTCTCAGTACACCAGAGCCTCCATGGGAGATAAAAGGCACAGAGCCAAACTACAAGCTGTGCTTTATGGAGTGGGAGGCAGCTTACTGGGGAGTCACCATGAGGAAACAGGAGAAGGTGCTGAACACCAGAAGCATCTCCATCCGCTCTCAGCTCAGGGAATAACGGTCTTGCCGAAAATCACATACTGCAGCTCAAATATTAAAAGGTTGATCAAGTCAGCGTATAAGTTGCATTACTGAGTTAATTCAAAACAGACCGCTTTTTCTGACCACTTAAATTACAAAAATAAATGGACCTTCTCAGTCCCTTCCCTGATTAAGCAGGACAGCTGCATAGAATATTAAGCGGAATGTAACTAAACAGCTGCAGTCATCATAGTTTACTTTAAATACGTGTGGAACAAAAACAAATAAATAAAAAATGCTGAACTTATTAACAATGTGCAGCCGGTCACAACACTAACAGGCAAACCCAAGAACTCGGCCACTGATTTTCTACAAGCAGAAGAAGCAGTCTGGTACAGTGAGAAGCAACTCCATGCAGCAGATCTGTAGCAGTCTAGCCTTTAAGCTGCTGGAAGACTTTATAGTCACGAGTAAAATACGTTAGGATCAGTCTGCTCACCTCCCAGCAGCTTAGACTGGCAGTTGACAAACTCAGGTTTTCTATCTGCACTGTGGCGCTGGCAGGTGTTGTGGAGGACCTGAATAAACATGCACTTGTCCCCAGAAGAGCCGGCCACCCACTGGTCAAACGCATTCTCAAACATCAAGTCAAACTCTGGGCAATCCTGTGGCATGACAGACAAAGAGAGAGCAAAAGGGCAGGAGAGAGGTGTAAAAAGGAAGAAAAGGGCAGAAAGAAAAATGAACAATGCTGTACAGAAAGGACTGCGCCAATGAAAAATGTTTAAATGGCTGAGATAGACAGGTGAGCATAGGAGCAGAATGACCAAGCAGTCCTCCTCTTCATCCACACAGCCACAGGCCTGTCCACAGTGACGTGCCACGGTCCAATGACTCACCCGGTTGGGGTCGATGCCGTTGACCTGCCTCAGCTGGTCCAGGGTCCACTGTGATCTTCTCGCAAAGGAGGAGGAGCCCTCAAACTGCTTCACTTTCGTGAGGGACACCTGCGTTGGCTTCTTGTTGGTCACTGAAACGAGAGTTTAGAGAAAAAGTGAGTTACTTAGCCACTTAACACTGAGAAGAGCAAAGCATATTCCTGTCAAAGAAAGGTTTCAAGGACCACTGTATTTTTCTGAGTTTGACAATGGAAACTAAAAATGGGACAGAAATATTTGTTTTCGTCAACTACATCACTGGCTGATTCTTTTACAGGTCAAATTGGCCAATGATAACATTTAATACACTGCACAAAGGAAAGATAACTGCAGGATATACACACATAACCACCTACACATTCTCCACATCAACACAAACATACAAGGAGCTATATACACTCCACAACGCTGCAAAACACCCACAACATATCCAGCATCTCTTCAAGGCATGTGGCCTACTGACCAAAGGTCAGTCATTAGCATCCTCCCTCCATTCTCTCATCAGTTTAAAATTCCACTGATACACAACGAGAGATCAAATAGAGAGTGTTCACTGATCATACTGCTGGTAGTTATGTTGTGGGTGGCCTGCCCACAGCGGAACCCTCAGCACTGTTTATACAGGCCTCTGCATCCCTCACTGCTTCTGCTTTCTGTCCATCCCCCCACTTTCCCATTTACTCCCAAATTTGGTCCCGTTTCTTTCTTCCTTTCCCTCTCTCTGTCTTTCTCTTTCTCTCCCCAGCAGGTCATCACCCTTCCCTCACTCCGCTCCCACCTCCTATCTGCCATTGGGAGGAGCACTGTTGTTTACCGTTACTGGCGTCTCCAGGGGTCTGACGGAATGCAGTAAGCCGAACCCTACCTCAGCCCACATACTGAAGGCGGGATGCTATCAGCTGCAAATGTTTAAGGTCCACTGACCATAAAATAGTGGGCATAACTATAACTTTTAAACTAAAACCGGTTAAAATACAAATGATCATGTTCTCAGGTTGCAGTAACTTACCAAGTTTACTTTGAGGAAAATTATACCCACATATAATAAATCTGTGATGCTACTACTTTAGGAGGAAAGTCACTCTCCATGCATTTTACCCCTCTGTGCATGCATTTTTCCTAGCTAATGGTATGTGGCTTTAACTTACCAAGACATGGAATCAGGATCTTAATGCATGGTCAAAACTGTATAAGGCTTGAGAACGAGATAACCAAGTTGTTACTATGACAGTTGTTACTAAGTCACGTCAAAGCATTAGGACTCTATTCTCCTGCCCTGGTAAGTTGCAATCAGACAATATTTACATGAATAACTGATGTCACCATCAGAAACCCCCCTTTTGTTTTGTTTTGAGATGTTTTATTACAATTTTAAACATTATTTACATAAAATATTACACATAAGTACCAGCTTAGCCAAACAGATACGCCAGCAGCAGCTCTCTGCACTTCCTTATAAATATTACATCTTAGTTTAGTACAAAGCATCCGCACTGTGTGTTGGCCTGTTTGTTTTGCTTTAATCACAAAGTTGTATTCTCTTTGGGACTGGGTAAAGCTTGTATGATTTACACACATATTTTAATTTTTACTTTCTTAGTTCATTAAGCATCAAGTGTCAAAGTGTTTCTTGAATACTTAAATTTAATATATATATATAAAAAAAAAAAAAAAATATATATATATATATATATATATATATATATATATATATATATATATATACAGGGGCTGGACAATGAAACTGAAACACCTGTCATTTTAGTGTGGGAGGTCTCATGGCTAAATTGGACCAGCCTGGTGGCCAGTCTTCATTAATTGCACATTGCACCAGTAAGAGCAGAGTGTGAAGGTTCAGTTAGCAGGTAAGAGCACAGTTCTGCTCAAAATACTGCAATGCACACAACATTATGGGTGACATACCAGAGTTCAAAAGAGGACAAACTGTTGGTGCACGTCTTGCTGGCGCATCTGTGACCAAGACAGCAAGTCTTTGTGATGTATCAAGAGCCACGGTATCCAGTGACCTGGCCACTATCCTGCAAGAAGAATGGCTTAAAATCCCTCTGACCACTGTGCAGGACTTGTATATGCCATTCCCAAGACGAACTGACGCTGTATTGGCCGCAAAAGGAGGCCCTACACCATACTAATAAATGATTGTGGTCTAAAACCAGGTGTTTCAGTTTCATTTTCCAACCCCTGTATATACACGCACACGCACACCCACCCACACACAAAAATTGCAGTCTCTTAAATATTCAAAAAACTCTCTGACACTTGATGCTTAATGAACTAAGAAAGTAAAAATTTAAAGTATGTGTGTAAAACATAAAAGCAACCCAGTGCCAAAGAGAATACAACTTTGTGATTAAAGCAAAAGCCTTTTTGGACTTATTAAAACCTCATGTGTGCATACTAGACCTGGGCTCTGCGCCCAATAGAAATCAAGCCTAAACACATCCCTACAACCTGAATACGTCTCTAAGGGAAGGCCTCATCCTGTACAGTAACACGGCTAACACGTAGACCTTATATGTTTGATGAGATTCCATTTGCTTATCTAATAAAAATGGCAAAGTGACAAAAAAATGAATTTCCAACTTACCTAGAAGCGAGCTAGATTTAGGGAATATCATAAATCAGCAACATGCAGGCTAGCACAGCACGCAGCAGACTACTCATTCTTACAGAGGCTATTCATGTACTCTTCCTGAGAGCAAGAGAATGAAAGCAGCAGAACTAGCGAGACCACAGAACTGAAAATCAGCGGCAGGACAAGCATGTTCCTACTGCAGCCTAAACACCTCTTCTAGTAAGTGAGTTCTGATGGAACAGTGGCTATATTTTCTGGCATTGGCACAAGGTGCACCACACTTGGGGCAGAGAGCACTGAAGCACGAGCGTGCTCTGTGAAGATGGAAACGCTGCTATTGCAATTCCCTTTTGGATGTTGCTCCAAGGACCTGAACAAAATGAAAACTGTGACCTGCCTGCTGATCAATGAGCGGTGTTGTCTCCCAGGAGCAGAACACATCTAAAAGAGCCCTGAGCACATAGCTCCGTACAACTCATCCCAAATCCAAATTACAGGCAAAAATTCAATGATAAAATGGAATCGATGTCGAGCCAAGCGGTGCAGACATTCTGCTTTCACATTTGGCAAGCTTCAGCTTTGACTGACAGATTTGTCACTGCCATATTCCACAGCTTCGCCATTAATCACAGAATTTGCGGCCAGCTCCGTTTCAAAACAATCGGCCGGGTGCCAGCATTCAAATGACGGTTACGCAACAGGCAAATAAAATGGGAGGGATGGTAGAAAACATCTTTTAATATCCATGTGAGACCTGACTAATTTAAACAGCTATTTTATGCGCTAAAAATCTGTCGCCTCGCAGAGCACCGGCGCATACACAAGTTCAGTTGGATGTCTCTTACAAAAATTTAACTTAATCGACCCTGCAGCTGTCTCCTTCTGAAGGGCCTTTTCACTTTGCATCTTAATTAGCATTTCATTATTCCTCTCCGCTGTTACAGCGGGAATTCTCCTAAGATCCCACCAAACTTTGGCTAAATATTAGCATGGCTGTGGTCAATGGGATGGGGTGAGAATAACACTACTAAGAAAATGAAAACATTCCTCCCTGTGAAATTACAATCAGTATGAGGTGCGGAATTACGAAAACACTCTTCCCCCTAGTGCATCACATCACACGTTATGTTTAATGTGTAATATGAACAGAAGTGAAGCTTCACTGCAGCTGAGGAGAGGGAAAACAATCCCGACTAAACCAGCTCAGACCGAGAACACAGCTAATATAAAGATGGGTTACTGGGAGCAGTGGGACCACCCATGTGAGCGTGGGACGGAGGAGGAATATAATTTTATTACATTATCTGACTCCAAGCCTGTCAAGCAAAGCTCTTTGAGCTCCTGCAGCCACTCTCACGGAGGCACAGTGTGACATGCACTGTGTGAAAAGGACGCAGCTTCTCCAGCAGTGTCAACAGCTCTCCTATAATGACCTTCAGTCTTCCTTCCACAAACACGCACACTGTCCACATTTCTGGGAAACCAGAATCACCTACTCATAACTGCACTGCCATATGACTGTCACAGGTGTAAAATGCAGAGAATGTATCTGTGTGAATTGTAAACCTCTGGAATTAGGTGTGTAACGATACCCTCAGCCCATGATTTGATTCAACTCTATTCACAATTCTGTATCCACATGATTGTTTACAAACGATGCACTGATGGCATCATTAATAGAAAGTTTATTCTCTATGATGAACTGTCATACTTTTGCAATGCACACTCTCACAGTTTTGCATTGTGATATAATGATTTCACATAACGTTCAACTAATGCACACATTTTTGGCCAACATAAAATGTATTACTGTTATTAACTTAATACTTACATTTCATATAAATATATACACATTTTGAATGTATAATGTGTATAATGTATGTATGTGTGTAAAGATTTATCATTGGTGGTATAACAGGGCTCTTCACCTCCGAGCCCAGAGGGCCTGCACTGTTGCCCAAATGCTCCATATTTAACCTGTTAATTACCAGCTTTAGTAGGCGTGTTTAACAGGGAGATCACAAAACTGTGCTGTACCATCCAGGACCGAAGCTAAAGAGCCCTGTGCTACAACCTGCTTAAAAAAGACCCTGAACAAAATGCATCAATGGCAGGGGAAAAATCCTAGAGACAGAAATCACAGACTAGTTCTCAGCTCAAACAGCCCACCAAATAAGCACGTCAGGTGCATCAGCTTCCAGCTGCTCAGTGTTTGATTACAGTCTTTGCTCACATCACAGGTAACTTCCTACTGCTGAGGAATTCGATCTCCCTGCCTTACAAACGGGAAAACACCACTTCATTGCTCCTTCTGATTTCAAGCTTTTCCCGTCAAATATGAGGGCGGGGGAGTGTCAGTTTGCCTGTTGAGAGAGATGAAAGCCCTTTGATTTGAGCACTACAGCGTCTGTGCAGCGCAGTGGGATGAATTTCAAAGACCAGGGCAGCCAGGTGGGGATGAGGAGCTCTTGAGAAATCAGAACCCCTGTGAGAGCCCCAGCTCTAGACTGGCACCAGCCAGGAGTTACCATAGCAATCCCATCAGCAGACCAGAGACTGAGCTGTTTAGCAACTGCGGGCTGAGCATGCCCAAGTCAGGGTTCATAACAAAAGTCTCCAGAAGAGTCACTGATGCATTGAGACACCGTGAACCTTCAAGCCAAGTCACAACAAAGTAATACAAGTGTCTGATTAGTTTTGGAACTGATGGAGATACCTGGTACCATAGAATACAAAGTTATTAACAACAAATGGCATAAAGGGGAAATGAATAAATAAGGTGAAAAGGAAACTTAGCAGTAGTAGTAGTAGTAGTAGGAGGAGGAGGAGGGGGAGGAGGAGGAGAAGTAGAAGTAGTAGTAGTAGTAGTAGTAGTAGGAGGAGGAGGAGTAATAGGAGTAGTAGAAGCAGGAGGAGGAGAAGTAGTAGGAGAAATATTGGTAGTAGTAGTAGTAGTAGTAGTAGGAGGAGGAGGAGGAGGAATATGAGTAGGAGTAGTAGTAGGATAAATATTGGTAGTAGTAGTGGTAGTAAAGGAAGACACAGTAGTGGTAATGGTTGTAGTAAATGTTGTAATGGTAGTAGTAGTAATAGACATTGTAGTGGTAGAAGTAGTAGTAGTAGTAAGAGGAGGAGGAGGAGGAGAAATAGTAGTAGTAGTTGTTGTAATGGTAGTATTAGTAGTAGGAGGAGGAGGAAGAAGAGGAGGAGAAATAGTAGTAGTAGTAGTAGTAGTAGTAGTAGTAGTAGTAGAAGACGACGTAGTGGTAGTAGTAGTAGTAGTAGTAGTAGTAGTAGTAGTAGTAGTAGTAGTAGTAAGAGGAGGAGGAGGAGAAGAAGGAGGAGAAAGAGTAGTAGTAGTAGTAGTTGTAATGGTAGTAGTAGTAGTAGGAGGAGGAGGAGGAGGAGGAGGAGGAAGAAGAGGAGGAGAAATAGTGGTAGTAGTAATAGTAGTAGTAGTAGATGTTGTAATGGTAGTATCAGTAGTAGTAGATGTTGTTGTAATGGTGGTAGTAGTAGGAGAAGGAGGAGGAGGAGAAGAAGTAGTAGTAGTAGTAGTAGTAGTAGTAGTAGTAGTAGTAGTAGTTGTTGTTGTAATGGTAGGAGGAGGAGGAGGAGGAGGAGAAAAAGAAGTAGTAGTAGTAGTAGTAGTAGTAGTAGTAGAAGTAGTAGTAGACGTTGTAGTGGTAGAAGTAGTAGTAAGATGAGGAGGAGAAGGAGAAGAAGAAGAAGTAGTAATAGTAGTTGTTGTAATGGTAGTAGTAGTAGTAGTAGCAGTAAGAGGAGGGGGAGGAGAAGGAGAAGAAGAAGAAGAAGTAGTAATAGTAGTTGTTGTAATGGTAGTAGTAGTAGTAGTAGTAGTAGTAGTAGTAAGAGGAGGGGGAGGAGAAGAAGAAGAAGAAGAAGAAGTAGTAATAGTAGTTGTTGTAATGGTAGTAGTAGTAGTAGTAGTAGTAGTAGTAGTAAGAGGAGGGGGAGGAGAAGAAGAAGAAGAAGAAGAAGTAGTAATAGTAGTTGTTGTAATGGTAGTAGCAGTAGTAGTAGTAGTAGTAGTAGTAGTAGTAGTAGTAGTAGTAGTAGTAGTAGTAAGAGGAGGGGGAGGAGAAGAAGAAGAAGAAGAAGTAGTAATAGTAGTTGTTGTAATGGTAGTAGTAGTAGTAGTAGTAGTAGTAGTAGTAGTAGTAGTAGTAGCAGTAAGAGGAGGGGGAGGAGAAGAAGTAGTAGTAGTCGTAGGAGAAGTAAAAGTAGTAGGAGAGGTATTGGTAGTAGCAGTGATAGTAGTATTTAGTCTAAAGCACTCCTTCACAACTCTCCAAACAGAACACTTTAGCAGTCTAACATGATAAAAGGAAGCAGCTTTTCAGGTGTCTACTGAATACAGACACATTCTGTCAACATTTATTTATTTATATTCTGAAAACATGAGTTAAGATAGAAATCCAAAGTGCCTATATTTGATAAGCAGAGCTCAACTACTGTTGTTTTTGGATCTGTGACAGTAAAAGGCTTTCCGTCTTTCTACCTAATTTTAAGAAAACTGCTACTCACCCCTTTTACAGTGCAGAGTAAACAGTCAGCATACAAGCTAAGAGCAACATCGTCATCTGCCAGTATAGAATTATACAGTACAGTAGTGTGACAACAACATAGCTGTGAAGGCCGACTCTGATCCTGAATAACGCTGCCCAGGGGAGACAATATACAACTACATAGTAGCATGGCAACAATAGACCCAAATAGTCTGCTTTTCTGGAACAGAATCACAAAGCCTAGCAGCACAGATTTCTGTGAGGAACAGATCTGAATTCAATTAGGGGAACCACAAGAAAGACCAAACCAATCTGATAGCATGATCAGCAGCAGCAGAAACTGCTAGAGAGTTAGAAAGGTTACAGAGTTGGAGAGATCTGGAGAGCACTTTGCGGTTTTACTATCACAGTACTCTTATGTCATCTGGAAATGCTATGGGAAAACTGATTGGCAAATGTAGCGCTCAATTTTGTAGTGTTTTGCAGAATCTTAGTAAGATGTGGCACAGATTTTCTAAGTCTCTGGACTTGTAGTAGAAAGGATGGAACTCCATTCTCTCCCAAAAGACATTCCCTTAGCTGGTGCTTTAATGATTGTGGAGTAGAGTGCTGTCTAACACGTCAGTCCAAAATCTTCCACATGTACTTCTTGTGGATTCTGTGTTGAGATTGGTGATTGAGAAGGTCATAGTACATGATAGTATTAGATATCATGTCATAGTATATGATATGCATAGGGTTGTAACTCCCCACAAACTTCATTATTACACTCAATATTGTACAGTGGTATCTGAAATCAATAAACATTTTGATATGGTAGAAATAAAGAGTCACACCTTTACAAACCCAACCCCTGCCACCATCAAAGCAAATAAGTGAGCCCCAACACACTACACACAAGTTAACATGCTAATCATGACACAATGCAAACCTCTGCATATTTGATCCAACATGTGTCATACTGTTACATCCCTTGCATCATATTCATACTTAGCAAACCACCCAGTAACTGCCTCGTGCTCTCGTGGCACAGTCATCCTGAAGGGGACTCTGACTGGCACAGAAATGTAATGCCATAGACTAAAGGATATCTAAATAAGTAGTAGTTGTGTTGACCTTTCTATCTTAGAGGCCAGCAGCACTGATTAAAGCTTTTGCCATTAATAGATATCTCAATTTAAAATGAAGGTCAGTTCTTCCTGCTTAGCAATTACACATTAGATGCAACAACTTATAGAACACTGTATGTTTTATATCAGTCACCATGCAACCTGCCCATAGAGCTGACTGCTGGTGCAGTTGTTCACTTCACTACAGCATAACCTGGAACTGATGAAGAGGTCTCAGCTAGTCTCTCGAGCCGGAAGCATGGAGGCAGGCCAGAGATATATGACAAACTTTACGCTTTTGTGTTTAAACAGCACATCCTTATGGGATACGTCAAATCCACTGCTGTTAAGCATGAGTCAGCTGACAAGGTGAAATGGGTTCATTTAACCCTAGTCCCTGTGAAACCGACACAGAGCAGACGGGTCTACAAACCTGCTATTAGACGTGAGGGCTTTCTCTAGGATAGCCAAATTTAAAGCGCCATTTAAAATAGACCTTTAATTACAGGCGCTGCCTCTTTCTCTGTAGCTCTGCAGCACGGCCTGTCAGGGACACTATACCCGGCCGGACAGACTGCCAATATATAGCAGGCTTGACTTGGGCTGATTCACAAGTTGCGATGCTGTGGGGCAACACAAGGGTACTAAGCACAGATTGCACATCTGCTACATGCAATGAATCTTACCAGGGCTTGTACTAGAGGACAGCAGGATGAAATAAAATAGCAGGACAGAAGAAAAATGAATTACTTTTGTATTCTGGGCTTAAAAAAGCTCTCCATTTGGTCCAGCGGCATAGCAGGATCATAATGTTCCTCTTACCTGCTACAAATGTAAAAAGTTCAGATGATAAATGACAATGAAAAATGAAACAATAGAGCCGAAGTGCTGTGACTATATTTGTCACACCGGAGGACTGAACATTTAATACCTCCAGGACACAGACTCTCAGGGTTTAATGATGATAAGAATATGGCAGAGGTTTTGTTTGATTTCAGCTCTTTGCATATTTTTTCTTCATTTCCATTTCACAAACAGTGACCAAGATCCTGCTTTGACAGCGACCCCCTCTTTGATATTCAAATGAGGGACACGTCTTAAACTGGATGATGGCTGATATATTAAATATTACTCCTCGGTATTTAAACCAGCATCTCTGTTTGGGTTGGACCAGATAAAACTTGGCTAAAAGGAAAAGTTCAGTGACAGCTTGACAGCTCTGCTGGCGGAGCAGGAAGATAATGGCTCACACTGTGCCTTAGCTACCGTGCAGGTGCCCACCCCCCATCGCATTAGACTTCTTCTGTCTCATTACCTCCTCAGAAAACAGTATTTACCTTAAGGGAGTTAATGGCTTGAAGATGCATAATCGCACCAATTACAGCAACATGGAAACACAAATATTGGAGGATGTCAAAATCTGCTCAATGGTGCTCATATTTCATTTAGAGCCGAAAACGAGATGGCACATTAATTAAGGATTCCAAACATGATTACAGCAGTGTCTTAGTGAAGGTCATGGATTATGTATATACTATACTATATATGGATAGGAGCGATCCTTCGTTAAAACAGCTCACTGGGGACTTCCCACCGCAGTGACCCTCGTCAAGGTCACTGATGTGATTAACTGCTGAAATGAGCTGTTAAAACGCCTTTCCTTATGCTGAACATCTTATTGCAAATCTAAATGAAACCTCTATCCAGCATCTTAAAGGAATTGGAAGTGCTGGGTAGAACGGTAAAGCCTTGCTACAGATAAACGGAGTTCCGTAGCTGTGTGCAGGATTAGGAATTATGAGCTACCTGGAGACCTTTGAGTTTAATGAAAAAGACAACGTTGTGTCAACGCTTTGATTAAAGGCTGATCAGCAGTCTCCTCCACTACGTTAGAACTCGTCAGACAGCACCACCTAATCCAAAAGAGACACACACAAACACACTCAGAGGGGCTGCACATTATATTGTTCATTAAACATTACCATGACATTGGCTTTTAAGGCACTTTGAATGACCGCAGTGTACGAATGGTGCTATATAAATAAACTTGCCTTGCCTTTGAAGTACCGATATCACAGGAGTGTACAACATGTAAAGAAGCCTCCACTGAATATTTCATTGTGAGCCTCCTGACCACAGGTATTCTTTGGATGTTTAGATTAATTAAGGCACCAATAATACTAATACATGTCCATTATTTTGTTTTCATATAATTTAGGCCAATCCCTAAAGGAATGGAGAGAAATCTAATTTGCATAATTTTCACTTTTTTGAGTAAACCAGCCAAAACGGGGGTTTGCATTTGGAGTCCAAATTTTTAGATTATAGCTGGAGGCAAACATTGCTACCCAGCACAAGAGCATTTTTGGCCCCTACAAAATAGCCAAAAACATTTCAATTAAAAACATCATCCAACCCAATCAGACCTCATCCATCTCTTCACTGCTGCTGTAGACATGTCGATGTGGCTTAACATGTTAAGAGGCTATGGCTGCCTGAGGTAGTGAAGTATTGCTAATAATAGCAAACTCTAAGCCACACTGTGCTAAACTACATCAGCAAGTCTGCAGTGACAGCCTGGATGAAGTCCACCTGAAGAAGGTAACTACTAGAGCCTGGCTGATACAAACTCAATTTCAATATTTAAGGATTTAAAAATCCAGTACACACTTACTTGGAGGTCTACTTTGGCTGGAATATTATTTTGCCTTGTATATCTCTTCTTTTACTCCAGTACATGGTTTGCGTACTTCATCTACCACTGGCTGAGGACCACTAACCAATGTGCAGCAGGATGTTTCTGATTTAGTAAGGTTTAAATTCACCATATTCATAGCCTCATTCTTCTTCACTTGTATCCTTAACAGAACTTAATTGTCAGCAATAACTGTTAATATAGATCCATCAGCAACCCCATTTACACCTGCACACTTGCATATTGAGTATCAGGACTACCTGTATAAGGTCTGTACACAGGATGTCACGTGTCAATGAGGAAGACGTGGATGGGGACCAGACAGGATGAAATGCTAAATAGCAGTATGAAGAGACACTACTGGGGAAAAACAAACTGCAGACGACAGAGGCTGAACAGATAAACAATTTGTAATTGGTTCCCACATAACAAGCAGAGCTGCATATTTTGTCCCACACAGCAATCAAAGTTCAGTCTGACTAACTGGAGGCTCCAAGCTCGATCGCATGTGACTAAAGTCTAGTCAGGATACAATCCAGAAACACTCTAAGAATAAAATTGCTCTGTTGCTGGTTGTAATCAGTTACTTTCTGTTGACTTAATGGATGTGAGTCAGTGAAACTAGGCCAGATGTGTTGATTTAATGAAATGAAGTGAATTGTCAGATTCAGTGTTTGTTTGGTCCATGTAAACGTGTCGAGTAAAACTAAACATCTATCCCACTGGCTCTTGGCATCATTCATTTGCATACCGTTTTACTATTTTACTCACTGCCTTTGTGTCATCATTTCCCCTAGCCTGCGTGTGGTACTTTCTTATATTCCACAATTAACTGCCTACTTAACACAGCGGTATGGAACCACTTGGCATAACAATTTTAATTAAATCCCACATTTCATTTTGGGGTAATACAAGAAGACAACCCAACCAGTTAATTAGCACTTACTCAAATCACTTTAGTGTGACTTGCTTGAACTTGTTAAGTTATTTTTGTGCAATCGAGTATATTAAAACAAATTTAACATAGCTGTGTGGGACCGGTTGACCATAAGGTGACCAGGTGTAAAAGGGGTCATACTACAAATTTTGTATCTCTAGTCTGATTACAATCTGAAAAGTAAGCTGAAATGCCAGTCACTAAAAGCTCTACTTTGCTGTGACATAAATATCTGAAGAAAATTCCAACATCCTGCTGATTTCATATATTTATATGCAGGTGTGTTTACTCGGTCAGACAGCAGGGCAAAAAAAAAATCTGGATTGGAACATCTCACTTTGAGAGCAAGTTGCATGATGATAATGATGTACAGTTTAATATCTATGAATGGTCTTACAGACAGAAACAGAGCCTGGTTCAAACACCCTTGTGCTTTAAATGTAATATATTTAAATGATTTCCGATTTTAAATGCTGATAGCTTTAATAAAATTGCAATATGTGGCAATATTGTGGCAAAAGGGTGTTTTGTATATATTATGCAGCCCTCACACAGGGCTGAGACACGGAGTGGCTCCTGGGTACTGGCTCATGCTGTCAGAAAGCACATGATAAAGCAAGGACATTGGAAAAAACAGCAGCTTCAACAGAGCTGCAAAAAGTAGCCATTATTCACAGCTACCTGTGAACATAGCAGAGACATGCAGGTGGAGGGACAAAATATATACCATTAAACTGACTTACATCACTGCTTAAAAACCTGCGTGGCAAGTGAAACACAATGTCAGCACAGCATCACTTAACAGTGAATAAAAGCTGTTCTCAAAGGCTCAGGCTGGCCTACAGCAGGTAGCATGGTTCTGCTCCATCTTTAAGACAGGCCAAGCACTTGGACTTCAAAAGATGTGGGCTGTGGGCAAGGGATGGATGAAAGGTGCTGACTGCATGGCCCTGAAGTGTAGGCAACGATTTTAAAGAGTGCCATTACAAGCTACTCGTCTTGCTGTTTTCTAATCTTAAAGTGCGACTTATGACTCAGTTGCAGTGCTGAGTGATGGGGAAAAGAGATTATATTGAAAGCTGTGTCATTTCCCCTTAGATTAGGAATGATAGTGTGAACCTGTTAAAAAGGAGGGGAGAGAGAGAGACAGAGAGAGAGAGAGAGAGAGAGACAGACAGACAGAGAGAGAGAGAGACAGACAGACAGAGGAAGACTAGATTGGAGAGGAGAGTACGAGAGAGAGAGAGAGAGAGTACGAGAGAGAGAGAGAGAGAGAGAGAGAGTGAGAAAAAGAGACACAGAGTGAGAGAGAGAGAGAGAGAGAGAGAGAGAGAGACAGAGAGAGAGACAGAGAGAGACAGAGAGAGACAGAGAGAGAGAGAGAGACAGACAGAGGAAGACTAGATTAGAGAGGAGAGAGAGAGAGAGAGAGAGAGAGAGAGAGAGAGAGAGAGAGAGAGAGAGAGAGAGAGAGAGAGAGAGAGAGACACTGTGTAACTGTTTTATGTAATGTGACACATACATACACATACGGACACACAAAGCAGATGGCTCTCCGCACTAAGAATCCCACTAATGAAGAGAAATGAAGTATCAATCAGCAGAGAATAAATCAACCCACAATCTCCAGTGCACACACATGCACACACACACGCACGTGCACACACATACACGCACACACACATGCCCTTTTAAAGATAGTACACTAACCAAACATAAAGCCACAGAGGCTGGGGTAATAATGAAACATGCAAATTCATCAAAGAGCAAAAGATTTCAGGGCGTGTGGGGCGAGAGACATATTTCACACAGGTCTGTGCAGTTTCACTGATCTTTATATCAACTCTTCACACAAAGGCACACCCAGAGAGAGAGAGACATAGACTGGATCTTTTACCCTGAGGGCCTGATGATAACTCCACCCCTGCTCACCTCAAACTACACGCTCCAGTGATCATCATTTATTCTTAACCACTTTGTTACTGTGTGTGTGTGTGTGTGTGTGTGTGTGTGTGTGTATACGCCACAGATAGAGACTTGAGTCAGCAACTTGGACTTGAGCTGCACTCGCGCAGTTTGGCTGTGACTTTACTGTGATAAAGGAATGAAATCGTTTGTTTCCACCTCTGTGTTTTGTGACAGTTTTGCACAGTCATCATTGACTGTCATTCTCTTGCAGCTCACAGCAACTTCAGATTCAATACAGCATTGTGCAGAGAAACCATCATTCTACAGACGGAACACAGGCTGCATGCAGTAAACGTGGTTTGAGCATATAGTCTGAGTAGCAGGTATTCCAGCTAGTGCACTGGTTATTATGTACGAGCTATCAGAAACATAGTTGAGGCTGTGGTATTTTGCAGGTGACATTTGGAACCAACTACTCTTTCAGATGGATTAGTTATGGTTCTAACTAGCTTGGTACTATAAAACTACAGACTAACCAAGTGTTTCCAGTTCTCAGTTTTTTCCTAAAGACTGAAGTTTATTCTAGAACCTTAGTCAGATTATTTGGCGCACAGTAGTTCTAGTCTTAGTTTTAGTAGTAATGCCTGCAATTATTACTGAGACAAAACTAAAATTGTCTATTAAAGACTGGACCCTATGCCCAACTCAGCCAAATCAACCAGAACATCCCCGGTGAACCCATCTGACAAAACATTCATAAACACAAGTCAATATATTAGGGACACACTTATTATTCATTTTTGAATAATAAAATAATGGATTGCTGATTTGTACGATTAAATCTCCCAAAAGTCATTTTAGCCAGAATCTCACACTTTGTGGACTAAACAGAATAGGTGACTTACTAGCACATTTTAAAGTACTGCAGAAAAAATAACTTTGCTCTTTAACGGGACAGACTGGCAACTTTGTCTCCTCCATTTGTGCCCCTTAGATTTGACACCGATCCGTTTAGTAGATGCTCTTATAGAGAGATATGCAAGTCACGCAGACCTGCTGATTACATTCCTTTTTTGCAGTTAATTACATTTATTTTGGCAGTTAATTATAATTTTTTGGCAGTTAAATGATTATGTTAATTTTAGCAGTTAATTAATTACATTCATTTTAGCAGTTAATTAATTACATTCATTTTAGCAGTTCATTCATTACATTCATTTTAGCTGTTAATTAATTACTTTTAATTAATTGTTTTAGCCAGTAATTGAATTGTTTTTATTCATTATTTCTAGTGATGTCAGTATTTGTGTCATTATTAACGGACATTTTAATAACCTAATTTAAGAATTTTGTGAGTAAAATTGCAGCAAAGCAATAATTAACTAAACAAATGCGAGTAGGAGGGAGAAAGTGAGAGCAAGAGAGAGGTAATAAGAAAATGAGAGAAAGAGAGAGCAAAACCATGAATGAGAGAGAGCGAGAAAAAAGTGTGTGTAAGAGAAACTTCAGCGTTCAGCTTTGAGTGATGAAATGCTCCGAATCTTGCAGGTTCTTCCAGTGAAGCGTAACAGAGCTCCAGTGTGGTCCTGACAGAAACGCAGAGATGTGCCTGCTGCTGCTTTATCAAACTCTGCAGCACAGCAGCAGCTCACAAAACAGCTATTGAGACCTCCGTCTGGGCCTGCATTCTGAACATTCTTCTGCCACTACAGGGGCCAACATCAAAACCCATACACACACAGTGCTACAGCTGACCAAATGCCTTCTGGCTCCGTCCACTGCTCTGCTCTCTAGGCTCATCTATTAAACCTAAAAGGTCCTATACCTTAAAATGTACAGGCTGTATGCAAACACTGGGACAAGCCTGGTTAAATGGCAAGAGAAAATGAGCTAATCCTCTAAATGAATGTGTAATGACTGAACATATTAAACCAAATATATTCTGCACAGGTTATGATATCTGAATTAAATCACACACACCCTCACACTCACAAAAAAACTTTAAAAAAACAAATAAATACATAAATATTTTTGGCCAATGGTTCATTAGTCATGATATTTTCAGATTATGGAAATAATAAAAAATGGAGGTAAAAAAACATCCACATATCTTTACATTGTGTGAACATTCTAAATAGAAATTCAAACCTTTCATGTGTTTTATTGTACTGTATTTAATATTAACAGATCTTTACAGTCTTTACAGAGTTTCCTCTTTTTTTTACATTAGCGGTAACATTCAAGCTTTTTTCCCTGAAACTCCAGCTTTCCCTCTTTTCATCAGACAGGTTCCTGACAGACAAGACCAGCTGTGCTTGGAAAAATATCAAATATGTTCACATCAAACACTCCTACATATGTATCGGATGAGCGTCCAGCATTTTTACATGAAATAGCCTTCCTCCACATAATCAAGTTCAGTTCCAGGAATAAGCACTCTGTGTAACCCTGAAAGCAGGTGTGTGTACATTAAAACAGAGCACGTGTGTGAAATAAGCAGAAGACGTGTAACAAAAGGAAAATGACCCACAGCTCGAGTCACACAAAGTTCAGTTACTCTGTTATATGCTCCAGCACTTTAAAAGTGCACCAGCATATCACTGAGCAATTTCCTTTTGGAACTGAAGGTCAGATTCCAGGAAACTTCATCAAACTATCAAAGCAAGCGTGTTTAAGTTCCAAAGACAGTCGATCTGGTTCACGTTGCTGATATCACCGGTTGGCCATCTGGTCTCTTTTAGCCAGACTCTGGGAGGCTCGCTGAGAACACTGAATACAGCTCATTTAGTGAAACTGTGAATCCAATAATAACCAAGATCAAGATATCTGTGCACTCTGTCAATGCTCCATGTGCTGCAGATTTCCCCAAATGCATCTGAATAACAAGCAAATGGCCAAAATCAACCTTCCAAATTACACATTCCAAACCACACACAGTTTATTTAGATATCATTGTTTTTTAGGACTTTGCAGAAATGAAACCATTTAATTTAGTCTCATTGGTTATTCTCACTTCTTGCACTCTACATTATTGTTGCATTCCAATTTCTGTGTAATATCTATGCAAATGCTGATGTTCCTCATCTAAAGAACATGATGTGCAGCAGCCTTGAAGGGAATATAAACAAGGGAAAGAAAGAAGGGAATGTAAACACTGTCCTGAGACTTGACTGAACTCAAGCGATAAAGCAAGAGTATGCTCTGGGTAAACATCCTACACGCCTATAGACCATCTTAAATCACTGCCAGTTTGTTTTCCAGCTTTACATCATGTTAATCCTGAGGGCCTTCATATGGTTGTCATATGGTACAAGAGAAACAATGAAAGACTTCCTGAAACCTAAGTTCCTTTCTGGGCCCCATCTGTAGGTTGGCTGTAGCCTAGAGCTAAAATTTAAACTTCAGTTTAAACTAATGAAAGAAAAAACCTCCACACCACACACACACGCTTTTATAGAACTTCACAGAAGTACAAAGTGAGTCGGAAAGTAACCATATATACATAAACATATATACTGTATTTCTGTACTGTGAGTAACATGTTGTATTAGATTGGGATTATTTTTCGTTTGGAATAATGCATTTTAAATATCCCTTGTAATACTATCATTTCAAAATGAAAACAAACATTTAATGTCAGGGACACATTTATAGCCTTAGCTTTTTTTACTGTATAGAATTGAACTGAGAATCGTGTGGCCAGTATTGCATCAAACTGTATTTGTGAATTGTCACATTCCTACAACTGACCCTTAATTTTTGAAAAGAAACAATATTGCATTTTCGGACAGCAAAATGTGCATTGCTTAACCACTGCTGTATTTCTCATATTGCCATGCTCAACTACATTGCAAATTATGAATTTGTACTCATTGTACTCTAAATAACTTATTTAATATAATTCTAAATTGATTTAAATTACATAATGACTCAAAATAAAAGTTTTTTTTTTTTTGCCAATTCTAGTGTTCAGTTCAGTCAAGATTGTAATTCTAAATATATGCTATTCAGCTTGGTTTGGTTCAGATAAATAAAAGTTTTAAATGAATTGCAACCCCTTAAATCCTAAGTAAATTCAGGAAAAAGTCATTTCATTCATAGTTGATAGCATACATTGTTTACTCTGATAGGACGCATCAGATGCCAATGTTTGACCTATGGTGACCATACATGAGAAGCACTGGTGAATGTCAGTGATAAAGCTTAACATTTTTCTATATGTGATGTTTTTTTTTTTTTATAAAAAATTTAAAAATAATAAATTCCACCCCCTGGAAACATTCCAGACACATGTTTACATGCACATTTGAATTTTCTGACAACGTGAGCCTAACACACCCTTTTCTTAAGAAAGTTCCTATAAGAGTGTTTAATTATACCTCGATTCTGACTCTTGGTGTCATATTTTAACTTAAGTAATCCAGAATGCTAGTTCTCTGACAATGGTATAACTACAGGGTTGAACAGGGTCTGATCAATCACTCCCAGATAACCAGCATGTATTGGTCCACTGACTTTGCTGGTCCCACCTTTGACCTCCCATATTTACAAATAATTTTAAAAAGGAAAACAAATGAGGAAATATCTGTCTGGACTGTGAGAAGAAAAATGAATGCTGAAAAGTAGCATTTAGTTTAACACCAGCTGGCTGCCCAGAAAATGCTGAGCAAAAAGCCACCCATAAATGCAGCACCCATAAATGAACACTGCCAGCTCCCAACTTTCAATATGCATCTCCTTCCTCCTGTCAGAACTGCTTATTCCTCTAAACAGAATTAGCTTTGTTACTTTTGACTGTGATTTCTATATGTGTCTATATGTGGCTTGGTAGGTATATGCGGTGTGCGATAGGCTGTCTGTACACATATCCCTCATTGCTGTCATGGGTAAAAGGGGCAATAAAAGCTGATTGTCTTCCCTGGGGCGAACAGGATCTTCTAGCATAAGAATGAGACATGTCACATGGCTAGAAATGTCCAACACTGGTTGGAGGAGCACCACCATGCTTGTAGTGTTCACTTTATAAATCCCCCACAAACCCTTCAGCAGCTATGTGGGATATTCTGCAGTCAGCATGGCTCCAGATACCTGTGACAACCTACCAGGAGCTTATTGAGTCACTTCCAGCCTGTGCTCAAACGGAAGTTATTCTGGATTAAAGTCCTTTAGGGCTAAATACAAGAATCAGAATTTGATGCAATATTACTGCTGGAAACATTTGTCTGGTCTTAGTCTGCTACCTCATGAAACTACATGATCACCAGTGCCATGCTCATTTTCTCCAGAACATCTGCTGGAGGTGTGCTCCTTTCCTTGGTCTCTATGATGAATAATTAATCCTCCTCATTACCAGTGCAGACATCGTATCAGATATAGTGATGAGGCCGGGCAGATTCCAGAACAAGTCAGTGCTGCTGCATGTCTGTAAAGCATGATATTAAGATGTGGGACTAGTCCTGGCTGGCTGGTGGCTAGACTTACAGATGTCCTGATGGTACTTGGGCTTCTACAGATACACTGCTCCTGAAATCCTTGTTAATTCAAGACAGGCACATTTACAAGACTTTAAGTACATGAACATCAGTGGTGCACTAAATGAATACGCTCAGAAGCGTATTCTTGTTCAAGCCTATTTAAAGCTAATTTTCAAATTAATTGAAATGATTAGTTGCAAATTACTAAGGGAAAATGAGAAACTGCTTGATTTAAAAGAAAACAAAGAGCACTCACTGGAACAAACCCAAGGCACTGAAGTACTGAGGGAGCTTAGTCATAAAAATGCAGAACAATCCTTCAAACCAAATCAATACTCTTTTGAAGTGTCCAATTAGCACGGTTGCTTCTTCTACCTCCCCAGGTCCAACATATTGCTACGTGAGTGATGGCCTTTCAATACTTCACATCCCCGCAAGGTCACACTGAATCATTTTATGCCACCTTACGGTGACACTCACTCAGGCCCACCTCGTGTCAGGAATCCCAGTCAGATAAAGTTTCAGTCTAATGATTGGAAGACAGGGCAGCCGGGGTGGAACAGACAGCATGGTGAGCTAACACATCCCAAAACAAGTCATCAGGAGAGACATTGCCCTTGAAAGGCGGTCACACAGCTATCGTAATGTGTAAGAGTTAGAAAGGGACTTTTTTCAAGTTCCCCCTTTTCCCGTTGTCTCTTCATCTTCCTCTGGGTCATGACAACGAGTACAACCATTAAAGAAAAGAAGGAAAAGAAAGTAAAGGATACTCTTGGGTAATATTTCCTTCCTTGGAAAACATGACTAAGGACTGGATGATGGATCTGTTATTCAGGCTGAACAGTACATCTGTGATACAAATGCCAAAATACATTACAGAGACAATATGAAGGTACAATCAAAACATAACCACTAGGATCTATAGAGTCCATGTCAATACATCTGAATATGCCTATATAAAGGGGTTCAAAGTAATATGTATTTTATAAGATTTAAATTCTGAAACATCGCAAAACCAGCTGATTTAAATCTAAGGGATAAGGAGAGTCTAAAAAATGGTAATGTAAAAATGAATTATGATCATTTTTGGTTAAACTGAGCTAAAGGGAAGAGATAAAATGTGCTTAATGATATATTGTAAATGATCTTTTATTTAGTTGCTATATTCTCGTAGTAAGTTGGATTATCTTATCGATTCTTTGGCTTGTTTCAAACATGTTACTTCACATTGTGTACCAATACAATTTCTGATTTTGAAATAGTAGTAAGCTTATTGTTTAGTTGTTCAACTTCATTATATTATTATCTGCCAGTATAGTAGAATAATGCAGGTTCTTTCAAATATATTCTTTCACATAACAAAACTATGTCCCTCTACAGTAATGTAATTTGTCTTACTTAAATCACTTAAAACAAGTAACAAAACATCCAGTAATCAGGTTAAACAGTAAGCGGTAAACAACAAGCTCAAAATCAATAAAATAGGATACATCAACAAGACAATCTGACCTGCCAGGGTATCACTTTTTACAGTGCAGACAAATGTCAGATATGGGCCCTTTAATAACGAGAAAAAAGCAGTTCGATATCAGTAGCTGATATCTGAGCAGACAAAGCAAGAGTTTGTATTAGACATTGCAAATGCACTTGCAGTAAAATTGTCCCTCGAGCATTACAATAAGCAGCCAAATCAGTCAGTAAGTGCAATTTTTAAATTTAATAATTCTTTTTTTATTATTATTCAATATTATTATATTTTTATTAATCTTTTTTTGGTCATCGCATGGCAGATTAAGCCCAAAGTGTCTAAACTGGTTGATCGGCTGTCTTACTTGTCGTACTTGCTAGCACTCAGCTAACAAAATACACATCTCAAACTCAAATAAACAAACATCAGCACCAAGCCGAGCACACAGAACTTTAAATGCCCCATGATGTGCTATTCACTCTGCCACAAATCTTCTCAACTGATGAACATGTACCAAATTCACACTGTTTGTTGTAATGTTAGAATATGACTGTAAGCTAACAACCAAGAACATCTGTGGTCCATTATATAATGAAAGGTCAGAATGCAAGTCTGGGCTCTGTTTGGAAACCACTTCAGTGACAAAACACAAAAACACAAAACGTGACTGTAAGGGGTTAAAAACACAGCACAGGCCAGCTCAATCGGAAACGGTAGACCAACAGCCCAGAAAAACTCCCTTTAATCTCCAACCGGAGATCCATCAAAATATGTACCACACACGCTGCCACAGTGGCGACTGAGCTGTCGGGTAAGTCTTAGGGGTTCACATCAGTGCCCTTCAGCAGAAATGCCAAGGCCATAAATATCGGGGCACCCACCAGGGCACTGTAGGAGGATAAGGCTGTCAGGCATCCTGCAGTGTCCTGTCTGCAACGGCAGCTCAACACGGGCAGCTCTCAGTGAGGAACGCCTGGTATAATGCCATCTAACCTTTAAGAACGTCTAAACCCAACTACGGCCTGTCAACAGGAGCACCGGCCCCAAGGACGCTGAGGAGGCAAAGAGCTGCATTCGGTTTCGGAACACAAGCGTGTGGGCAAGTTACTGTTCCTAAGACCACACAGAGCGAAGCGGTCCTGCCCACTGCTGCTGGTAAACCTCACAGCACTTTTTGTTCTTACAATGAGTAAACAGCATTCTTGCTGATGAGAACCTAACAGCCCCTTTACTGTCTACACAACACATGTGCTGTGCTCATGCATCATTTGCCAGATGCGCCATAAATGTCAATAATAACAACCAAACAAACAAATGTGAATAAATACGCTGCAGAGACAAAGGCAAAAAGGGCACACAGAAAAAGTTCACTGCCTAACAATAAAGAACTGAGCTAATAAGCTAATTTACAGCCAGCTTCAATTCCATACTCTGAGTTCCACAAAAACAGCTTGGAAATAAGCAATCAACCAAGATACACTGCGAAACCGAGGAGCAGAAACGCTGCTATATTCTGCATGACTGCACCGACAGTACCGCAAAGTTTTTTAACTCATTATCCCAACAAATGCAAGCTCGTAGACCACCAAATCTGTAACCATCTGACAAACAGCAATTTCATCTTTGAGAGACCAGAGAAAAATCTACACTCTTGAATCAGTTCTGAAAAATCAACAGGCGTTTCGTTTCCATCTGTCCACTGTGAGAGAACAACTCAGTGTTATGGGTCTGAAAGGAAGTGCAGCAGCAAAGAAGCTGTTATTGAAAAAATTAAATAGACAAAACTGAAGAACTGTTTAAATGAAAGACAATGTTCATAAAACACTGGGCTGACCACCCCAAATCCTAGACCTCACATCATAGAATATGTTTACAATTACATGGATAGGTAAGAAAGTGCAGGGGAAAAATGCAACCAACCTCAAAGACTTAACTTGAAGATGAGGAAAAATGCAGATTCTGCAGATTCCTTTGAAAAACTAAAAGCAAGTCCCTTTAAAACGAATGAAAGTCATAAGTGAAAGTAGTCATACTAAATACTGAAGACAGAATTTTTCACTTGCACATTTCTTCAGATGCTGAAAATGAAATAACTTGGCCAGTTAGACTGGTAACTAACTACACAGAAAGGTAGCCTCTGATATGCACCATACTGTACACTCAGACTCTGGGTAGTTGTCCTTCAGCTAAAGGAACGGGTCAGTTTGGGGGTTCTGTCAGTTAAAGGCCACTTTCAAGCCAACAGCCCTTGGGCAATACAACAACCTGAACACATAAGCAGCTCAGAAAGTTGCTTTCATCTCTGATTGAGGTAAGGTGTTATGGAGTGGGGTAGGAGCATATGGCATTTTCAGGTCATGGTGGGCAGAAGCTTGATTCCCTGCACTCCTGCTGGGTTTGTATGGGGACAGTGTGAGCAAGTCCAGCTGCTGCTCTGGGTGACCTTCATTAGCACAATAAACACTGGCACCAGTCACAGCCAGAGACTATGCAATCTGAAAAAGCTCCAGCACGGCCAGCAGCCGGCCAAACGGTCCCTGACTGATCGATGCATCTAATAGCTTATTATTGCCATAGGTGTTTTTCAGGCATTTTCAATCACTGACAATGCAGTGGTGGTTCTGAGTTATGGATCATTGTTTTTAAGTGCATGCAAAAAATCAATGTAACTCAGATTACTTCAATGCATGTAGTCAAGTCCGAGGGTTGAGGTAATAGCGCCTCTTGTAAGGATAATAAAAAATAATTTTGTAAAGGAATGTACTGAACCAGCTTCATTCAATTATTTGGCCTTATTTTGCAACTGACAAGAATATGACAGACTCCATAGTCTCTTTTCTCCAAGACAGAGAGTACTACTTACACAACTTGGACTACAGTTTATAGTATGCAACAGTTTGCTATGAGACAAGTGCATAGGCACGGCCAGTTTCTGGAAATATCAGAGAGAGAGAAGGCACAATAGGCACACCAGATGAGAAAAATGAAGATCCTACAGCAATTATATCCCTAGGTATATTGTAGATATCATGAGTAGCTGAGCAACTGCATGATTATTAATATGATAAAATAGAAATAAGACCGGCTATATGCAAAATAATGACCACATATGTCTCTAAACACAACTTCCTCTGTCAAAACTCCTCTACAACCCTACAGTGAGAACGCAATGGCAGTAAATCAGAATTATTAGGCTGAAAAATATGAATGTTTGGTTTCATGTCATTTCTGAAACTGTACACTTTTCAAATTTAACTGGAAGGAAGATGGAAGGACTGCTATGTTGCAGTATCATCTGATTTTCAGCTCAAATATGCGACAATCATCCAAGATTTCTTAAACTTGGTCAAACCTGAGAGCTGATCAGTGACGTCAAATGTTAGAGCCGTATTTCAAAAGTTAAGGATTACTGCAGCCTGGTGTAAAGGCCCTGTGGTCACAGATCACTGCAACGAGTATCATAAGAAAGCAGAACTATTAAAAACTACTGATACCATGTTCAGATGTTTGACAAAGTGGTTATTCTATTCTTATTGTTTTCAGTGGTGCCAGATTATTCTACCACTGTAAGCAGCAACATTCCACAAACCACAGCAGGGAGTGAAATGCCCTATCAAGCGTTCTTAGTTTTTTCCATCAACCACAGTAGTGGAATAATCCAGATATAGATTTTTCTGAGACAGATTGTCCTGCTTTCTTTCTCTACCTTAAATATACAATACTGCATTACAATACTGTACTCTGTAATCTGCATCAATCTGTCTTGTCTATTGGTCGCTCGAAATTAATGGTAATTATTATTACTCTAAAAACACTAATGACTCCTTCTCTAGACTAAGCTTTTTTGGGTTACTGTCTTTGCCAACACAAAACGTAAGTAATTAAAATAAACTTAGACATTTTTAACATTACAGATCAATTAACCACATTAGCCCTGTCAGCTTTGAGACATTAGTCAAGATAAACAGGACTGCAGAGCGATTACACTTGCAATTATTAATGTACTTGTATGTAAACCATAGAGTCCTCTGACTGGCTCCAGTATTAGCATGACATTAGCAATGACATTATCTGAGTGCCATACTGGTTAATGTAAACATTGTTTTAAATAAAAAATTTAAATACACTGATATTAACAGGTCTCAAACATGTAACATGCAAAGCTTGCACAGAATCCAGCAAACTTACACACAATAACATATTTAAATACACTACTCTGGGTGCTTCTGCATCTTTTGTGCTATTAAAGCTTTTAGTTAGAACAAGGAATACAGATTGTACCAGGTGGCCTGAGCTAAGAGTTGGCAGGCATAATAGTAGTTAAGTGACATCAGACTTGTCTGTGAACAGAAAGGACTCTAGGGAGTAGCTGACTTGATTGTGTCATTACCTTGTTTTAACAGCTTATTTGTATCTGGTGTATTTGGTGCATTCTAACATTCTGTCAACTTCAGAAGTGACGCATAGTGGGTATCATGGAAATGTCAAGTATACTGTTTTCATATTTTTTGACACATCAGCCAAACTGTTCCATGTCCTCTGACTTGGCTGTATCATTTACTGCCTTCAGCATTGAGCAAACTCAAAAACAAGGCTCCTAACAGGTTTAGTTTGACTTTTAATGTGAAGAGGGAGGCTCCGGCCAAGATGGCCAGCCAGCAGATGAAATGTCTCCCACAGCTCCTATCAGTCTTGCACTCTTACAGACTACCACTAAGGGACTAACTAATGAGGACAACGTTATCTGTGAATGTGTTCTGCTCACAGGAGTGGAGCAGAATCAAATAACAGAGCAAAATGATTGAAGTTCAAGTGAAAACCAGGTAGGAACAAACTGCTAAGGTGCCCACACAGAAGGCTCTGCAGTTGGTATGCAGCCATGTTCTCTCTAGAAAACAGACATTTTGACCCTTCACTGGCCATTCAGCAAGTCTGAAAAGGGAGTAAGACTGCAATGTACAGATGGTTAAGTCAAAGTCAATACATGGAGAGGAATGGTAGCACTGTAGCTGGGCAAACTCGTACAAAGTTCTATATTAAAGTTCTCAAAGTCAATCTTTAATTCAGTTTTGAATTCAGGGTTCCCAATCCAAGTCAAATGTCCAATTCCTTGACTTTCACTGATTAAAAAGCTGATCTTTTTCCATGACCTATAAGAAAACACAAAAATAGGCTGCCTTCAAGCTGACTGACTAAAACCAGCCATAGCATTTAAAACCCAACCATTTTTGAGCTATGTGCCAGTTTTCAGTACAATAGTTTTTTCTCTGCTTCTTTCACTGCAGTGCCCAATTATTACTGACATGTACAGTTTAAGTAACAGGAAGTTATTGATGAGTGAGAAGAGGATAATATAATATTACATTTATTTAATATTTATATGAAATAAATAAGTTCCAAAATCTAACACATTTCACATATAATACATTCTCTAATAATACAATAAACAAATAAATAAAAACACACAACTGCATGTCTGAAATGGCTTTGTAAAATTCTAGGCTATTCCAGAAACTCCACAACCCATGGGAACCCTGAGAATCACACAGATTAGGATTTGCAGGGGTATAACACAAACAGACTTTCTTGTTTTATTATTAAGTTATTATAGATGGCGGTGTATGCAGCAGCGGGGGATTTCATATAAAACGGGAAAGTAGGTAGAAGCATACTGAAGCACACAACCCTACTTCTTCATAAACACAGAACTAGAAGTTCATGACTAGCCGCTATGCACATCATCCTGTTCATTCAGCTAACCTTTAAGACCAGATTTCCAAAATCGCTACTCTATCCTTTAATAGCAGAATCTTTGTGTTAGGATTCTTTTTGGAAATTCACCCGAGATAAAAAGCATTCCCAGAACTGAACCCTCCCTCCCCACCAAATTCATGATCCAAGTTAGCACACCTGCTCTAATGGAGACAGCATTCATCTTATCCTTTGTAGGTAATAAATCATCCTGGGACAGCGCCAAAGAAGCATTTCTCACCTTCTCACTCAGCAGGGTGACAGGTGGAAATCAGAAGAAAGGCTGGCACGTCCCTAGCCAGCCGCCATTCTGCAAAACCTGCTTTAGTACAACCTGGGCAAAACAGTGTTATGACTGATGTAAGCACCCGGATTTTGCTAGGCATTGCTGGATCTTTTAACGAGAACCGGGTTCTGTGGTTAGATAAGTAAAAATAGAACTTTTGAGGAGTCAGTGGTGGGTTTGGTGTAAAAAGAGCATGGCTTTATTGACTCCATGCAGTATCAGGAGATTTTAAATGATGATAAATAATAAAATAGGGGTTGGCCAGGTCATGGTTGGATCTTCCAGCAGGACAATGATCCCAGCATATTTCCAAAGCAGTACAACAAGCAGTTAAATGACCACAGAATAAAGAAATTAAAAAAAAAAACCCACCCTATTCCTCTCACCTAATCTCCCTTTAAAACCCGTGGGCTAAAGCTAAACTAGAGAGTCCAAAGGAGATGACCTAGGATCCTGGAGCACCTAGACAGATTCCGTATTGAACAGTTCTACAAAATATTTACTATTTTGTTTTCTTTCTTAGACAAAAGCTACTTCAAATAAAAGAAAAATAAACTTTTGTGTGTCAGTGAGACTAAGATAACCAACCACACAGCCAAGCTTCACAACCTCATGATCATGATCATGAACCATGGGAATAATTATTGAGCTGACCCGGCTCATACTTTATCCTGTTCTGTATTAGCTACAGAAACCCAAATATCCCTGTATGCTGTCTAACCAGACGGTAGGACAAAACACTAAAAACAAAGCTCAGTGTGCACATGCTAATGGAACATGATTACTGCAATGCTGCAAGACTGATATTTTAATTATTCAAAGGGATCACTGTTAAATGTGACACTTTGTTTTGTGGATTGTTGGCTACTGTATAGATCAAGCATGTGACAGAAAAGCAGGGAAGAAAACGCAGATCTGCCTGACGTCAAAATTCAAGGCCTGGAGGAAGAAAGAACATGCTGCAGTACTGATTAATACTGGGAATTATTCAGGGTGTAAGACTAAAGACCTTTAAGGCACAAAATGTGTGCAATCCTGGGTGTCTATACATTTTGACCTGGATGCCAATCAAAGGGTTTTAAAAAAATTATGTTAATCATTCCACATGGTAAATACGCTGAAGGTCTTCATTTAGCATTAATCTGCACTAACATAAGCATTCTGAGCTGCAGTTAATATGTTCTGTATGTACATGTTATGTAATATGTTCCGTGAATAACATTTCCATTCTTACTGCATAACGTCTGCAGGCTCCTTTAACTGTAAAGAAATGGCAGGTAATTCACTAATACAGCACTTAATTATACGCTTTTAATTATGAGAACTGTTGCATCAGACTATTTCCAGCCTACATTTCAGATTTAATGACTGAATAAGTGAATCCATTTAACCAAATAAAACAATTGCATCAAATACCTGATCTCATTTCTTAGCATAAAATGATTACAAGCGTAAATCAGTACACTGAAAATATGGGCTATATTTTATGAGATCAGTCCAAGATAAGAGGTGCATTTAATAGCTGGCTTAAAGTCTTCCCTCCTCAAATCCAAGATCAAGCACACATCACTTTTCTGTAAACAGTGAGGGAGATAGCTGCCCTCAGGGCAGAGTGAGGTAAACACATGAACGTGCCAGGACAGCCCAACAAAGACATTAGTGGATGACCAGTTTCGGAATTCAATGTTGCACAATGCACAAAGAATGAAAAGCAAAATAAGAGATTTGGTCAAAGAGGTAAAAACTCACATCCCTCCCAGCTTGAAGATGAAGTATGTAACGTGTAATGTGTTCACATTCATACACGGTATGCGGGAAAGTAAAAAAAAAAAAAAAAAAAAAAAGAACTGTAGTTAATCAGTTTTGTATAACAAGCTGCTTGACACACTGCTAATGGGCTAACTGGCAATCCAGTAATGTGTAAGAGTTATCTGATAGCTTATAATGGAAAATTTAATATATGCACTAAAAGAAACCAGCATTATTAATAAACATTTTTTGTTAAACAAATGCTTCCAATAAAGCAAAAAAAAAAAAAGATTAAACATGTAATATATTTTATACGACGTCATGTTTTCATTAACGGTGATTAAGATTAGGTGATTATTGTGATTTATTTTATCCTTGCATGCCTATTAAAGTCGTGTACTGGAATGATCCGCTGCATTGAATTTAATGTCACTTCGCTGGTGTACACTTGACTGGGACAGCTGGAGAGAAGTTCCATGTGAAAAGCCAAAACATGCAACGTAAACAATGCAGGGGAAAAGGCAAGGAGGCCAGGAACAATTCTAGGAAGAATCAGAACAAAGATTATCTCATGTATGAGCAGAAATACTTCCACAAGCTTGACGCCTTACAGGGAGAAGATTCCTTCTGCAGGCCTGAAATGCTAAATTAAGCACATTACTTTCTACGAACAAATATTCCTGGAAGAAAACACACATTAGCCTTCATCACAGTAATCTGGATACCAGAGCACAACCTCCCAGACCCCCCACTTATATAAGCATGCACTTTCTTAAACCTTTCACAACTGAAATGAACTATGAGATTTAAACTTTTGTGTGCCTACAACTATGAGCCTCCAGCAAGGCCCAACTGCTCAGGTTCCTCATATCCAAAGCCATTTTATTCCTTCACTGATGTGCAGCTTCTGGCTGGAGAAGATCCAAAGCCCAGCTGTGGATTTCTTCAGGGATCCAAGCATGCTGCACACACAAGCACTGGCCTCTGGCTGAATCCCTCCTGAGATGAGTGGAAATTGGATCTATATAGCTGCCAGATCCGACACCTATGAAGCTGCATGGATTCCCCCGGCCTTCTTCCCAGCTGCAGAACACCTCAATGCTGGGAGGGGAGTCCACCTCTTTGTGTGCAAGTGACTCAGGCAGGACTGCGAGCCGCAGAGGGCCTGGAGCACCGCCTGGATTCTGGAAGCACTACTTTCCACACCTAGCTCCACAGACGGCTGTCGGAAAGAGCTCGGAGGCTCCCCACAGCAAGAGCAAACAGTCCAAGAGTCATTCTCCTCTCTCAGAGGCTGTTACCAGGTGGAGTTTCAGTAATGGAGTAGCAGAGGTAGAATAATGTTTAATTTGAGAATGTTTTATGAAACATCTAAGCCCTGAAACTGTTAAAGTTTTCTCAGGGTTACCATGAAAGGATAGCATGACATCTAAAACTCCGGACCTGCCTGTGGGTCCAGACCATTTAAAAGGTTCATTTAAATCCTGCTATGGGATTTTACGGTCAATCCAGTTCAACAAATTTTGCTAAGCATCGGCTAATGTTCTAATATTTCAAAGGGATTAAAAGGAAACTTGCAGGACATGATCCCATAACAATAGGCAACTTAGCCAGGCAGAAAAGAGTCTATTAGAGTCGTATAAAACATCATAACCTAAAATAGCTTGAGATCAATGACATTCCAAACCCATGTACTACACTCAGCCAGGAGCTTTAAAAAAAAACCAAGAACATCAAAATGTGCTTATTTGGAGTAATGGAGTTAAGTCCAAAAGTACTACCACAGCAATTCTATACTTGCTTGGCACTCCCAAATCGATACAGCTTCCAATGATATAAGCATCAGCACCTAGACAGACACCTTCCTGGGATCAGACAGCCCTGGAATTAATTACACATCTCAGAATATCAATACACGGTTCCCCTTCAAAGTCACAGTGCAGGCCTAAATCTACTACTAAATCTCCAGCATGCGCTGGGACCAGGGAGAAGTATTGACCGCTAAAATGCAGGTACAATTCTTAATAACTACTGAAAAGACCCTGAGCTGAACCTCATTTCAGAACATTTATAATAAAGTACAAATCAGTTATTGATGTGGCTTTTAAATGAACTGTATTTCAGCACTTCTCTGCAGGCAAGAGACTTCCCTTTAGCGAGAGACTTTTCCACTTATAAGACAGCATTCTCTGTTAAACCTGGAGAATCTGTCACTTTCTATTCATCCCTCAAACCCTCAGGTTGAATTCTTTAAAAAAAACAGCCTTAAGCATTCCAAGCACACAACATCCCAATGCTCGCCTGTTAAATGGAAAGCAACATGCTCCAGCAATAACAAATGAATGCAATAAACATCCTGAATGAAGAGCTCCCCATCACAACCTAATCCTCAATGAATATGCTAAAGAGGACACGCAATAGCGCATTCTCACATGACAGGCCAGATGTGTGAGAGTGTGCATGGAAAGGGTAATGTGCGAGCCTGTAAAGCATATGGCTGAGAACACTGAAGAACTGCAGTAATGTGCAGGGGTTCGTAAGCATAGCGGAGGATGGTTCATCTTTGAGGAGCTCTGATAATTATGCTGAAAAATGCGCCGGAAGATTCCCTGCAGCGCGCATCAATCGTGTCAGGCTGAGAGTGGAAATTCAGTGCATGTACTGTAGGAAAGAGTTCTCAAAGAAAAGTTGATTATATTTCCATCTTCACGCATTAAATCAAACTTGTCACTTGAAAATGGAAATGCACTTTAAACAGCTCCATAAAAGAAATGGAAAGCTTCAGAGAATATAAAGACCATGACGGATCTTATGACTGATCACGGAAATGATTTCAGATACAACACTGTAAAACAGAGCCGCAAGCTTAAAGACATTGCAATCCAATATCGTGGTACCACATAAAGCGCGAACAACCGAGTCCCAGAGTGAAAGGTTGAACTGTGAATCAATCTCGTTTGCAGTTGCACATTAGCAGTCAAGGCATGGTCAACTTTACATTGATTCTTGAAGAGACAAACATAAATCAGTTCACTTACAGCCTAGAGGCAGATCGAGCAGACAGAAGACATGAAGTCAGCATACAGTGGAACCCTTACTTATGCAAACAAGTGAGTCAGCTGCAGTGACGATTTGTTATTCCGTATTGCAGCACAGTGGACTTGAAATTAAGAATGAGCTATATTTACATGCCCACAGCAGCCTGGTTTTCAGTCGAGACACTAGACTTGTACTTGGCAACAATTTGGCAAAGGCCAAATCTGTGTGGTGAACTATCCATCTAGTCCTCACCATCATCTCATTCAAGAACTCAAAACGCAAGAAGCTTTTATTGTGCATTTTCTGGGAGACCAATTATCCTGACTTGGAAAATAATCATTTATCATTCAGGAGCTTTTTTACTGCCACCTGCTCCTCACTGCGCTTCCTATGCAGGCCATCAGGACCCTGCAACTGATCCAGAATGTAGCAGCATAGCACTCCACTGCGTTCTCGTCACAGGCTTTCTGCAGCTGCTCACATCAAATTTTTTACAATCCTCATGCCTGCCTACAAACTCAACAATGGACCATCCCCTCACTACCCTTTGGCAATGATCAAAACAATGGTCAAGTACAGTTTTGCCTGACCCACTGTCCTTTAAGATGCATGGAGACCAAGCACCCGGGTGATGGAACGAACTTCCACGGACTGTACAAACAGCAGAGGGTCTCATGGTCTTCATGTACTTGTAAAGTGAGGACCCATCTCTCGCAATGTGTTGTACTGCACTTCTGCTATTTCTCAAGTCTGTCTGTTTCTTTCTAGGCATCAGTTCTGGCTTCTGTTTCTGGCAGTGTTTGAGCTCAAGGGGTTGGTCTAACCTATATATAGGTATATATATCTACTACCTAGGACACATTCCCTGAGAGGCCAGCAAAGCATTTCTAGAAGTCTCTCTGAATAAAAGCGTCTGCTACATGCCATCCATTTAAATGTAAAATGGTGAGTTTGCTCATTATCTGGGAGCAAGTATGCATATTACACTTTGCTATGCTGAAACAGTAGTGGCTTAATGCCAAGGACACTTTGCTAAAGACGGGGCTGAGAAGGCAGAAATCATGCAACTGAATCACTAACTACTTTAACTTCTCCAGCCAGATCCATTATCAGCTAAAATATATTTCTCTATTGTGCCAACCCAACATGTCGGCACAACATCTACTCTACGGAAATCATAGAAGGCAAGGAGTCTCCATCAACATCCTGCATTGGACCAGTTAGCTATAGTAGATCATTAGCTCATTTGAGGAGGCAGGCTCTTATTATAATCTTCCAAAAGAAACCTGGGTTGATTTTCATGGGCAATTGTAAATAGTGTAAGATATTTCTCAAATGCTCACCAAAAAGGATGAGCCAATATTTGGCCTTTTTGGCCTTCACTGGTGTTGACGGAGCACTCATTAACTCAGTACAGTCACTAGAATATCAAAATTAGTCAGAATGCAAATCCCTACTACAGACTGTGCTAGAACAGTCCATCATCACTACAGGTAGAATAATGTTTAATTTGAGAATGTTTTATGAAACATCTGAGCCCTGAAACTGTTCCAAGTTTTCTCAGGGTTACCATGAAAGGATAGCATGACATCTAAAACTCCAGACCTGCCTTTGGGGCAAGACCATTTAAAAGGTTCATTTAAATCCTGCTATGGGATTTTACGGTCAATCCAGTTCAACAAATTTTGCTAAGCATCGGCTAATGTTCTAATATTTCAAAGGGATTAAAAGGAAACTTGCAGGACATGATCCCATAACAATAGGCAACTCACCCAGGCAGAAAGGAGTCTATTAGAGTCGTATAAAACCTCATAACCTAAAATAGCTTGAAATCAATTGTAAATAGTGTAAATAGTGTAAGATATTTCTCAAATGCTCACCAAAAAGGATGAGCCAATTTTTGGTCTTTTTGGCCTTCACTGGTGTTGACGGAGCACTCATTAACTCAGTACAGTCACTAGAATATCAAAATTAGTCAGAATGCAAATCCCTACTACAGACTGTGCTAGAACAGTCCATCATCACTACACATGCATGAGCTCCTCACCTTTGCAAATAGCATTCCTTCCATCTTTTCAATCCTTCCAGCATTGTCCTTCCATCCCAAATATCTCTACAGGTCTTTGTTAATGAGAAAACGAAGGAACAGGGAAAATGAACATCTTCTAAGCCCTTTGGACTTTATCAGTCAAGTTTGTTTGAGTAGGTATCAAATGTGTAAGATTGCAGAAAGTGCTGAAAAATGTTGATCAGATATCAGTCTTTCCCACATTCTGCTTCTGATAAATCAACTAAAATCCTGGTCAGACCATACCAACTGATCTGTGCTATTTATATGAATTTACACTAACATTCCTAAATTATCATTAAGCTATTAGTACATCTACATGTCTTTAAGGACCATCAGGGCAAAGTTTAGTATATTGAAAACGACTTTATGTCGAGGTTTAACATCGATTCTAGCTGTGGCATTTGCATCTGAAGTCTTCCTGCTGTCACTCACCATAATGACCATAGGCTTACCAAAGTCAGTAATGTAACCATCATGTGGCTGAAGAATCTGAATAAATCGATAAAGAAACACAATCACAAAATTAAATGTCACAATCAGTTTCAGGGTACATTGCTAAGAAGCAAAAACTGAAAAGTTTAGCTGGTGCAGACCACAGAAGCCCACAACAGTGGATGAAGAATGGTTTCAATCATGCATAACACCTCATCTGTAAAACCTGGTAGAATGTATCGCCATATGCATCTTCATGCAGCATGACTGTTGGCAGAAGAAGTGTGCAGAAACATCTTGACTGCTGAGACTGCATCAAAATTCACTGGAATGTGGTTCACAAATGATAGATCACTATAGCGATGAAATACCATGTCCTTGACTGGTCAAGCCTGTCCCTATTTCTGAAACACACATGTATGTAACCCACTGTAAACAAGCCTGAAGGTGGAAAGTCCTCAGAAGCCAAAGAAACTGAAAATGTCTGCAGTGCAGGACTGGCAGAGCATAACCATCTGTGAATCATAATCAGTTTATGAATCACAGACTTCTGGCAGTTATTCAATGCAGAAGATTTACATGACATTTTTTTTAAGTGTTAACTTCCTGATTTGCCATGGTCCCACTGAAATGTTTGCCGGGTGGTATGTATAAAAAGCACAGTGATTACTAGAACAGTGATGTCTATAAGGAAAGTAGAAAATCTTGGGAAGGGAAAGCATCTTGAATACAGGCACTTCCTCATTATTAGTTTATTATATAGAGTATTAAGATACAATTCCTCATTAATTTCTATTTAGTCCACCCATTTTCATCCATTATTTCAAGACCCAAGAGATAATTAAGGTTCCTCCAGAGAAATAATCCTTTCTGCATGTTACAGTCATTAAATGTACTGGGAAAACTAGACTGCTGTCCAATTACTGACTGAACTGTGACTGTGTTTTTTCTTAATATTATTTCATAAGCCTTTAAATAAGCTAGTACATTAATCTCCCTCAGACTTTGGAGAACTTTATTTGTATATCCATGAACCTGACGGTCCAAACACAGTCAGTGAAGTTCTGAACATTGTGAAGGCTTATTTGAATTCCAGGCAGAATGTCGTACAGTTCACCCAGTCCAAAGCATTTCCACCTAAACACAAACTTTTGCAAGAGACAGCACCCTTTTCCTCCCTCTCTTTCTCTCCCTCTTTCTGTTGTGCAACACAAACACTCCACTTTGCGAGTGCCGGTTTTTGACAACATCACAGCTCAGGCTTCATTTCAGCTTTCTGAAGGCTCAGCGCCAGTGAAGCAGAGGGAGGGAAGTGAGGGGGAACAGGGAGAAGGAAAGATGAAAAAGAGAATGGAAGGGACTAAGCTGGGATGGCGTAAGGAGTGTATGACTAATTAATAGCTGTTCTGCTCACCTTCTCACCCTTCAGCTCTGGCTGGCCCTCTCTCGCACTCTCCCCTATCTCAGTCCGCAGGAGGAAAGATGATGTGTGTGATGAACTCATGAACTAAATAAGTCTTCACAGCAAGGCAGATGTTTCTCTATGCAGCTGTACAGACTGGACACTCATCTGACCAGCCAGCGAGCACTCAGCCATGCAAATTCAACACATTATCTCTGCTCAGGACCTGAACAAATACAGCCAGTGCCCACACATAACTAGGCACTGTCCAAATATGCCCGTTCAAGCCAACTGGTCCCTGTTCTTCAGCCTTTTCACAATCTGGATGGACAAGCAGGCTGTCAGTAGGAATTTATAATCTATAATTCATTAGTGATGCACTGATCATAAACCTTTATGGCCAATTCCATTCTCTTAACAGCCAAACTGTCCTAGAATTTTTATTAGGCTGTTGTAACTTCGTTTTGCAATAAATGGAGCTCACACTGTGTGAACTATATGAACACATAAAATACACTAGCATCAGATTTCCATTAACCAAAGGCTCAGTATAAATAACATTATCCGGGACAACCTGAAATTAGATTAAGATCTGAAGGGGGAGCTATTCTGCTTCAGATGTTCCCTTTCCTTTAATGTGTTGTGTAGCTTTTTGCATGTAAATGATTTACAAAGTTATAAAGTCTAAAGTACACACAAAAGGGAGAAGCTCACAACCACAACCACCTTTCTCTGCTTCCTAAAACATGCTTGTTTGAATTTCAGCACTTTTCTCTGATACAAAGTAACGTCACCATGTAACAACCATTACTGGTGCCTGTTGGGACAGAACTTAGATCGGGATGCTGCTGCTACATTAGTATAACAGTTTCCCAAAAAGAACAGCGCTGACAAACTGACCAATCAGAGCACAGTGGGCTTATTGGGAGGCAGGGTTTAAAGGACCCAAATAATAATAATAATAATAATATAATGTTTTTGGCAGTGATGCACAATATATCGGCAGGGATATTTCAGATGCAGATATATGGATTCCTTCTGTTACTGTCTTTGGCCTGATATTGTAATTGTGGCTGATATATTAGTGGGTAACTTTCCACTTCTTTTGTTTGCGCATGCACACTGATGCATGCATACTCCGACTTCTGCACTGCAGAGTGAACATGTCTGCTATGAGCAAGTTTTTCACTGTTTAAGCAGAGAACAACAGAACAGCAGTGTGCAATAAACCTTCAGCTGAAATAGGAGCGGAAACTGAAGCGAGGGCTTTCAGTAGCGCTAATCTAATCAGTCGTTTAAAAAGTCGTCATTCCATTGATGTAAATAAAGAATATGAGGCCGTTAGCATTAGCAGGAAACCAGGAGCAGCAGCACCACTGAGTCTAGAACACTGGCATTTGACAGGAGATTTGCTAAAGACAAAAATCATGCAGTTCATAGCGGCTGATCACCACCATTTTTCTGCTGTGGAGGTCCAGTGATTCTACTGACTGACTGAGCATTTGGAACTCCGATATGCTCTCCCGAGTCTGCCCAGTGGGCTTTACATGATGCTATCGCCTCACACCTACATAACCTAATCAAAGCGGATGTCAGAGACATTAGCTTTATGACTGACATATGGACTTCGGATGTCAGTCCTACAAATATGCTAGGATTGACCAATCAGTGGCTTGATAAAGATTTGTTGGTCATTTTAAGGGTCCTATCTTCCCATCTCCGATCTCAAAGAAATACAGATAAAACTGGGAATGAAAACAAAGTGTTTCAATGAGATATTTGATGAGGAGCATGTTGGAAAAGTGCTAGCTGCATATGCAGCAGATCACAAGAGCTTGTTAAATCTCTCTCACAAGCAAAATATCTGATGTTGCTGACTGTATAGGTTTGTAGGCAGTTATATTCTGTCTTGGGGGTTTCCAGTCATAAGCTTCCTTATTCACCTAATGATTTAGTTCCTCCCTATACCTACAGAAGGTAAAAAAAGAAAGAAGAAAAAAAGGATTCTTACCTTCTTTTTTAATGGAAGGTTAGAAAAGCATGTTTCCTTTGTATAAACTTACGTTTACAATAACTGGCATGTCTGATTACTAATAAATTACTGATCCAGTTTTTCATAGCAGTTAATATTTATTATGTAATCCTTCCTTTAAATGCAAAAAAGATTAAATAAATAAAGAGATCCGTTTTGGTCACAACAAGGTGCTAATACATTTACGGTGTTTAGCTGACGCTCTTATCCAGAGCGACTTACAAGGTTAATCATATTACAGGTAGGTCAATGTAGTGTTAGGAGTCTTGCCCATGGACTCTTATTGGTGTAGCACAGCATAGTCACTGAGCCCGGGATTCAAACCCCAGTCTCCCACGTGTGGTGGTGGCTACTTGGCGGGTAGTGGTGTTATCCACTGAGCTACACCAACCATAGGGATGCATCCCTATTTTACGGAACACTGAAGCATGTAAATCTATTCTAGTAAACCAAAAAAATTTAATTATTAACATTGGAAATGAGAATAATATGTCCAATATGTCCACTTTTAAAAATTCAAATTAATACAATAAAATGAAGGGTTAAAAGTCTAATTGTGCTATATTACTTGGCACAGGTGTAAAAACTGCACAGGTACAATTACCTCACAGATGAGCCTGTATTAAAGTTAATGGGTGTCGTATTCCTTATTAAAACTCGGCATGTAAAATCCTCTAATGTCCCCTATATAAACAGTGAAATGGTCCACACCGCCGACAGCTTCAGTCTGATGCTGCTTTGTTTGAATGCTTCTGTTTGAACGGTGTTTTTCACTTTTTATTACAGGACTGTGTTTTACCCCAGTCATTCTAAAATAACCAGTCTTTTTTTTTTTCTTTTACTTTGTGGCCAAACTTTTGCTCCAACTTAACCTTAAGAAACCTTAGGAAAAGCACCTTAATCATCCGTCAGACGTATACCACTATCCATTTCCGCCACCCTCTGAGTTCGGGTCAGTCCCTAGAGACATCACTCTCCTGGAATTACAGAAATTACAGCCCTCAGAACGTCAATATCTCTATGTGGCCCATTGAAATTGTAATGAAGAAATGAGCCATTCTCAGACATGGCAAGATGGCAGGGGAGCAGTGATTGAGCTGCAGTGAGCAGAAATGACTAGGAGGGAGGTCATATTGAAGGACAAAGGCATATGTCCATTAATGAATGATGATTCCCACCTCCACTATTAGTAATATTGCAACTGAGGTGCTGCGGAATTTTGTATATCAACCAGATTCAATCGGGGCAATTTAATAAGGGCATCTGCCATTGGACAGCATTGGATCCATCATAAAACCAAAACCAAAAATTCACTGACAGTACAACAGTTTGTATGTACAACACATAGCCAAGCAACCATTATAGAAATTATAACAGAAATTGTAAGAAAAGTGGCCCAAACTACAGAGACTGAGTATACGGAGTATCCTGCTGCTCTTTCTCTCTCTATATATAATTTTATATATATATATATATATATATATATATATATATATATATATATATATATATATATATATATATATATATACACATATATATATATATATATATATTTATTTATTTATTTATGTATATTTTATTTATTTAAGACCTGCTGTCTGGGTGTAACTGGGTCCTTGAGTACTACAATTTCAATCTACCCCATGTACCACATGTAATGCAAATGACAATAAAGTCTCCTTGAATCCTTGAATCCTATAGCTTCTATAGTACAACACTGAGGGTAGCCTGAGGGCAGCAGAAACACATACATTAATGATGCTATTATGAAACTCTGCCTGACAAAACAAAATGGTGAAACGTGAATCAGAAAAGCTGCGTTTTGCGAAACATAGGCTGGAATCTTTTATTGCCTCTGTTTCCCTCCTCCCTAATTTCACTTTTGCCTAACTACACGAAAGCTGCTGCATACTACAGTACTCATTCTGTTACCATCAAACAGCGAGGGGAAAAACATCCGCTTGGTTTTGTCAGCATAAAATGTAGAGCGCATCTTTAGTCTCTGTGTGTGTAAGCTGTGCACATACACACCCTGGCACAGAGTCATTTTACTGGGGATGACGTATAGGCCATCTTTCATGGCTTTTTTAATTGCTTCATTCTCATTCAGTCCCCCCCACCCCCATGTGCCTCAAAACAATCAGTGTGACATGCACAGCTGTGGTGTTGGGAACTTTTAATCACCATGCATTACTGCTCCTCAAAATCACTGTAAAAAACATCCCTCCAAACAAGTCTAACACAAGTCAAACTGCACAAGAACAAACTTTACGCTTGCACTGCAAGCCTGATTTCCGTCCCACCTCGGGGAGGTGTGCCAAATAAAAGCAAGGTGGAGATTAAAATCATGACTTTCAGCATTACTTGACAATTACTGGATTAGAGAGATAAAGTTCAATGTCTAGACCACCTGAGAGACACTAAAACAAACCCCAAGGAGGATATAAGATCAATAGAACTGCCGAATACCATTAAACCTTGAGCTGGAGCTCCGCATTCAAAAGGGAGTTTCACTTAGGGAACGTTTAGTCAGTCTAACCAAGAGGCTAAGCAGCGTGTCAACTACACAAACATACAGCAAATATAATGTATGACTTGTGACAGTGGACAAAATAGTAGCCACTGGTGAAGGTCTAAGAGCTACAGTTCTGTTCACATTTGAGTGCTTTAATATCTTTAAAAAATTAAAATAAATAATTAAAATAAAATAAAACATTAAAATACAACATAAAATGCAGCCTGTGCCAAATATTGTCAATAAATCAATCAATCAATCAAGCTGTGCACTAAACCACTTTACATACAATGCCATACGGACGTTTGTTTCCTGTAGAGGATGTAGTAACTTATTTCCCTACAGAACATCAACAAAATATAAACTTTACATATGACTGTGAAGTATTCATCCTTGCAAACCTAAGACAGGTGAAGGTCTAGAGTTGCGGTTTCGCTCCAGTTAATGACAAATATTTAGTAAATGTATTAAAATACATTTACATTCGTACATTACATCACATACTTACTAGAGCTGTCACAAAGGATTCGTTTATAACATTAGTGTTCTCTATTTAACTTTGGGAAGCTTCATATTTAAAATCATTAAAAATTGAAGCCTATTGAACTTAAAAAGCAAAGCCTTTATACAGAGCAGTTTCTGTTACTATACTGAAAAAGGAATTTCAGCTGGTTATATAAAGATGGAAATAAAAGGTAAGAAGCCAGTACACCACGGATGCTTACGTATTGCTGTTTTTGCATTGCTATGCGATTCAGTATGATCTTCAATACTGAAAAAGAATGTAAAAATGTACTTTTTATTAAGTCATTTTTGTAACTGTTGGATAACATCAAAGTATTTTTGAAGACATTAAATAACTAAAAAAATACATTAACAAAAACGACACACAGCATATTGCACAATGAGTCCGGGAAGCAAGCATCATCACTGTTTAATAAAACAAATCTGAATGAACTATAACACTACCTCCCTGAAGCAAACTGAGCGTTACAACCTCAGTTACACCCAGATCTTATGGGTATAAGTGTACAGCATACTTTCTGGCTACAATGCAAGCTTCTAATGCTGTTCAGTCCCTTTAAGCAAACCCTGGAATACAGCCGGGTTAGGTCTTTAAGCACCCTTATGCTGCGTTCACATGTTTATGCAAACGAAAAGGAACTCTTCACTTCATAGTGGTATGCAGTCGACAGCAGCATGAACACAGATGCTGGCAAAAATGGATGTTCATCAGAGAACAGCTTTACCAGTGCATTGTATTCCTGGTGGAAAGGGCAGGAGGATGCGCTGCACTCTTATTCTGGTTGTATAATACTGGGCTTGTGGAGGCATAATGGGCTCACATTTGAGAAATGAAAGATGGTGCTGGTAATAACAGAAAGGTAAGCTTCTATTAAATTAACGAATAAAAAAGCTTAAAATAAAATTGCAGCATGTTCAAGAAATACTTTTGCATGCTAGTTAGAAGTTATGGGATCTCCGACCTTTATTGCAGGTAGTTGATTTAGTTAGGGACTCCTAATGTAGGGGCGTGGCTAGGAACTGCTTGGAGGAAGTGTATGTGTTCTTGGGCAGAGGATGCGAGATAAGAGCTAGAGCAAAAGGACGAGCTGTTATGTATGGTATCGCTGTGGCCGACGACCAGCTGGAAAATAAAGCTATAATGCTGTTCAGGTCAGCAATAATATTAAACAGGTCTGCGTCTGCACTTCTGACTTTTTCCTATTTGTTTTAAAGGCAAAAAGAATGGCAAAAAACGTAAAGGCTCTTTCTGTTCTATGTGCAAAATTCAAATAAGATTTCCCAATTCTACATACCAACACAAATGTGATACTCCTTGTACAAAAGAAGGAGGGGGGTTTCTAAGAAAAAGTCACCGTGGTAAGGATGATAATTCCCTGAGGAAACCACCACAAAGACTGAATGGGCTGGTGCTCAGCCAAGAAAGTGACTTATTCTTTTGACAGGCCTCCACCTGCAACACATTAGCACCCACCTGGTCCACACGCATCCGCACAGTCATTACAGCTGACTGATGGGCCAGATAGCCTGGGTCAGTAACACCTGCTGGGTGAAGAGTCAGGATGTGAGGGTCAAGGCTGGAGAAAGTGACTCCAGAGGGATCATACTTCATATTTATGTTTGTGGGGATTATCCCAGATCCAGGAGAATCAATCCACCCGGGATTTCATTCTGAGCTCGTTCCAGGTTAGCCTGCCCTTTTGCTGGAGAAGGGAGGTGGATGCTGAGCAGTCAAAGGAGTTTTTTTGGCCGCTGGCTGCAGGCTGGCGGGTGGGAAGAGATGGCGACAGCAGATAACACACACCTCAGTCAAAGAGCTCCAAGGAGTAACAAGATGTACGGCCAGACGGATCAAGCCGAGACACAGCGCCTGATGCATACAAATCTCCCTGTAGCTGCCAGTCACTGGCCCACCATTGCAGGCTATTTCAGACCACCACCAAAAAATGAAACCAGCACCAGCTGTCACATGATCCCTTTCTGTAAGATCAAACTGTAAACCCAGGAGGTTTTGATAGGATCAAATCAAATTCTGTTCTAAATCAAAACAACACTTAATCAGCCATTCAGTGATAAATTGGCATTTCACAAAGTTAGCATGCCAAGGGAGAGGCTTAATATGCATTATAATTAATCCTGCTAACATGTATCAAAATTTACGGCTTAATATTTCTCTTCTTTGAAACAGGGCCATTCGTGGTCGCTTCGTTTGTTTGCCTTGCACATGGAATGGTTTATTCATCACAGAGAAATCTGCATCCCCAGTGAGCATTTATAATCTACATAAATATCCATTTATTGTCCATCCATCTGTGGTGCATGGGCCAGGGAGACCGCCGTATGTGAGAGCATGTGAATAATAAAGAGTAGGGCCAGGTAATTCATCAGGCCAGGCCATCAAGGTCAGCGTTCCACTCACTTTCTGTAATGCTAAGCAGATGAATTCAACAGAACGCTCGACACCAGACAGCATTCTATCTGCATGCTCCTACCTTAATCAATAGTACATAACCACAATGAGTAAGGTACT